>JAZHEH010001752.1:0-600000 GCA_036589455.1 Ateles fusciceps | reverse complement strand
ACTATTTTGCACTTATGAACTTATTTCATATAGCAGCCTGATGGTACTTTTAACTCAACTTTTCCAGTAAATAAGGGCAGCCACAGACCTCAGGCTGTGGCCAGCTGGGCCCTGACAGCTGAGATGTGCAGCAGTGTTAGGGGACTGAAGTCCCTGGTTGAGCCCACCTCTACATATGGCATCTGACCTGCAAGAGTTTTGTTAAAAGTGGTCCCTAGGCCAGGTACGGTGGCTCACACCTGTAATCCCAGCACTTTGGGAGGCTGAGGCAGGCGATCACGAGGTCAGGAGTTCAAGACCAGCCTGACCAACATGGTGAAACCCCATCTCTACTAAAAATAGAAAAATTAGCCAGGCAGTGGCCCATGCCTGTAGTCCCAGCTATTTGGGAGGCTGAGGCAGAATCGCTTGAACCCGGGAGGCGGAGGTTGCAGTGAGCCGAGATCGTGCCACCGCACTCCAGCCTCGGCAACAAAGTGAGACTCCGTCTCTAAACAAAAAAAGAAAAGTGGTCCCTAGTGTCGGAGCAGAGGCTGGCTCCACAGCAGCGGGCACTGCAGCTTCTGGGGAAAAGGCCTGCCCATGTGCCTGAGGCTTGTTTTTCCCTTTTCCCTTCAGTCTCAAGGCTGTCCTGGCGGGGAGCCCCCCCCAGACAACACAGTGGACCTGTCAGGCATCCCACTGACCTCCCGAGACCTGGAGCGGGTGACCAGCTACCTGCAGCGCTGTGGGGGAGCAGGTGGACAGTGTGGAGCTGGGCTTCACAGGCCTCACGGATGACATGGTCCTGCAGCTGCTGCCCGCACTCAGCACCCTGCCCCGCCTCACCACACTGGCGCTCAACGGCAACCAGCTGACCCGGGCCGTGCTGCGCGACCTCACTGACATCCTTAAGGATCCCAGCAAGTTCCCCCAACGTCACGTGGATTGACCTGGGCAACAACGTGGACATCTTCTCCTTGCCCCAGCCCTTCCTGCTTAGCCTGCGCAAGCGATCCCCAAAGCAGGGCCACCTGCCCACGATCCTGGAGCTGGGTGAGGGCCCAGGCAGTGGGGAGGAGGTCTGGGAAGGGACAGCAGACCAGGAGGACCCTGGAGGGGGCCCTGTGGCACCTGCCAAAGACCTTGAGGGCAAGGAGACTGTAGTAGCTGCAGCTCAGACGTGACACGGAAGTGAGGGGCCTCAGCAGGGAGTCCTTGTGGGGTAGAATAGCCAAGGCAGGCGGGGTAGGCACTTCTATCAGGTGGGCTAAGGCTATTGCCAAAAACTGGCCTGGGCAGCCCACCTACAGAGGCAGACCATAGCATCTGGGGGAAGGGCACTTGTGATACTTCCCATTGGTCCTCTCCATCTGCCCCCACAAATCCCATTACCTGCCATTTGGCTCTTAAGTCATCCCAGGCCCCAGAGACCCTTCTGAGCTCAGTCCATGGCCTTCTCCAAAGACTTGTGGAAATGGGCATATTGCTGGAGGTACTGGAAGCCTGAGCCAATGTGAACACCAAGAGCTTTCCCCCAGAAAAAGAATACAGTAGGGCCCCTACATGCATTACATTTTTCATTCGGGGGAAACAAGCTCCAACCAGATGAACGTGTCCCCACTCAAGGGAGGCAGGAATCTTTACCAAAACTCCTGTAACTCAAGAACCTGGGGAAGGGGTTGGTTGTCAGAGACCCCAGTTCCATCTATGCTAGGGGTGGACAGAACATGGTCTACCTCCTTATGGAGCCTCAGTCTCCATTTCTGAGACCCACCTTGAGTCTAGGCATCCAGCCACAGGACCAGATATTGCTATGCCCTTTGACACAACAGCCTATAATGCCATGTGGTACCCATGCATACAGCATCTAGTCCTGCTCAGAAATCCCGTATCCACCTTCCCTACGGGTGAAAAACTACCAACTTTTGTGTGGGCTCTGGTGTCCATAGCATGCAGGCCAAGTGACAAGCCTGGCTTCCTCCTTGTCACTTACAAGTGTGATTTCACTGACTTAGGGTATAAGGACCCTTTCCGGTAACTTAAGTAACCCACTAACACATTCCAGAAAACCTACTGCAGAAGGTAGGCTTTAAAACCTTAAAAGCCTAGGACTGTGAAGGAGACCAATCCCTTAGCAGACCCAACAAGATGGCTGGGGGAGAGGGGAGAAACAAACTGGAGGCTCCCAAAGGAGCCTAATTTAGGAAAGGTTCTCATCTCACCTCCCCTTACCCAAATGCTCTCCTAGTGAACAGGCCCCATCACTTAAGGAATCTCTTCTAAGTAACAGGCAACCCCTAGATCCAGGTAGTTCAGTCCAGGGAGATTGGGAGCAATCACTCTTCAACCTTGTGGGCAAACAGTATGGGGCACCCTCGGACAGGCCTTGGTAGGCAAGAGTCCAGCATAGGAAGACCTGTCAAGATGGGGCCTAGACTATGGGGCCCTGCGTGCTGTTAAGGTTGTGGTTAGGAATGGTGCAATGCTGCAGGGGCTGGGAGAAAGCTACACCAAGGGACAGAGACCAGAGCAGCAAGGGCCGAAATTGTGGAGGCCGTAAATGCTTTGAATTGCTGCCTTCAGTCTAAAGCTGTATAATAGGGGCTTCGGCTGACCACAGGGAAGTTTACAAGCTAGAGCGCTAATATCTGGACTGCTAATATCTGACAACAGTAGGCGAAATTTACTTTTTCTTCAAATACACATTTTTAAGAATCGATACCAAAGACCATCCTTTATTGTAGTATTAGTTCATGATAACTGCATGAAAATATTTCAGGAGGAATTTACAATTTCCAACTTAAAGGACTTGGCCCCCCCCCCAACATAACGTATTTATGAAAGTCCATTCATTAAAAAAAGGGAAAGAACCTCCTGTTGGGCAGGATGGCAAGGGACAAAGCTAGAACTTGGCCTGTGCCTTTGGAGGCTGAGGCAGGAGGACCATCTGAGCCCAGGAGCTTGAGACCAGCCTGGGCAACACAGTGAATCCATCTCAAAAAAGTAATTGTTTTTAATTAGCCAGGTGTGGTGCTATGGGCTGGAGTCCCACCTGTGAGGCGGGAGGCTTGCTTAGGCCTGGGTGATTGAGGCTGCAATGAGCTGCGATTGTGCCACCACACTCCAGCCTGGGCAACACAGCAAGAGTGTCTCAAAACCCAAAAAACTCAAGAATGTAATGATACCCAATGTGCCTTTTCTAGAAAAATTTGCCAAATATATCTCTTGGATCTGCTGAGCATGTCCTCTGATACGCAAGGCAAGCATGTTTCTACATCCAATGTTGAAGCCCATTAATAAGGTTTTCAGAATCCAAATTGATGGCAGCTACTGGTCCTTGGGACTGATATCATCTGGGAATATAACCTGCAAAGAAACTACATTTCAATCTCACTTTCTGCACCAACTGACGGTCATTCACAGGGTAAGAGATATCTTCAGAAAACCGTAGGTTCACCACTACACAATCTGCCGGTAATTCCAGCTATTTTGGGTGATTTCATCATTTGATATCTTTTTCAAGTGAGTTTTAACAAGATCAGCTGTTTATTTCTTCCACTGTGAGGTGGGGGTGGTCACTGGCTAGCTTAAGGCTTACCTCCTCTTGGGCTGAGATGCTGCCACCAGCCCTAAAATTGCACTCCATTCTCAAAACCTAGGGGAATGGAGAAAGCACACACATCTTGGAGACTGCAGATGCAGAGCAGGAAAGGCATTTCTCATGACAGCGTCAATTATGACTTCACAAATCAAGGTCCATCCCAACAAAAGCCCCTTAAGACGTTATTAGAGGTAATTTTTTGCAAATTATTGAGAACTACAAATCTTAATTCGCTTCTCAGGGGGAGTTGTGATTTTTTTTTTTTTTTTGAGATGGAGTCTCTCTGTTGCCCAGGCTGGAGTACAGTGGCAGGATCTCACTGCAACCTCTGCCTCCCAGGTTCAAGCGATTCTCCTAGCTCAGCCTCCCAAGTAGCTGGGATTACAGGTGCACGTCACCACGCCTGGCTGATTTTTGGTAGAGCCAGGTTTTCACCATGTTGGCCAAGGTGGTCTTGAACTCCTGACCTCAGGTGATCCACTCGCCTCTGCCTCAGCCGGATTCGGCCACGCACTACCCTGCCAGGCTGCCCAACACTGGCCCACAGTGCCCGCCGCAAAGGCCACGTGAGCGCCAGAGCCGGGAACCCACGCCATCTCAACAGCTGCCCTCCACCCTCTAGCCAGGCTTTCCGGGATCATCTCCCCCAGAAACCATTTATGGTTGGAACTCTTTATTTGCTCTTGCCCTTAGCTACTATTCCCAGATCTCAAAGTGCTGGGATTATAGGCCACCTCGCCCAGCCACAGGTGAGCTGTAATCTACATTTCAGTTGCATCACTTTAAACTTCACAAACCTAAGGTTACTTTTCCTTTTCACTTGAGGAAAACTACATCTTAGCAGACAGGTAATTTGCTCAAGACTAAACAGCCAAGCGGTAAAAAGAGCAACTCCTCTTTCTAGCTCTTCCACCCTGGCTCCAATGCCACCAGAAACTAAATTCAGTATCTCTGGGATAGGCTACACTGTCACAAGGTATTACGTTAACCAAATGCAACTGCCAATATTCGACCTGACAGCTAGGCATTATCAACCACTAGCCTCCCAGCAGACCAAGGCTTACCTCATGGAAGGCTCCTGGCTCCAATACTGAGCTGCCAAACATGCTGATGAATCCTTCACGAATTTGCAACCTAGGTGAATATAGATAGCAATTAGGTCACCGTTCAGACAAGTTTACTCCTGGGAACCAGCAAGAGGTTTAGACTTGACTGCAATCAGACAAGAGTAGCTTTCGTCAGTTATCGCTTCTGACGGCACTTCCTATTAGTGATTTCATCAGAGCAGTCAAGCACCTCCCAACTCTCCAGTACTGCTCCAACCGGAGATCTAGACCCTAACTGAAACTTACGCTAACACTGCCTTACAAGAGCCTCTGGAGACATTTCTTAACGAGGGAGTTTCTACATGTAACTTCGCTTTAAATGTAGTTCTAGGTTAGGGCTGTGGCTGAAGCCGCCATCTCCAGTTTCTATTTAAGTTCCACACATGCAATGCCTTGACACGTTATAAAAACATATACACTTACACCTAAAAGTAGAAAACTGTCAAAACTCCAATTTCCGTGCATCCAAGATGAGAAAACTACTTTACATATTAAACGCGACCCCAGAGGGCCTCTTACCTCATGGCTACCCCGTCTTCAGCACTCTGCAATGGGTATGCAATCTGAAACAGGGAGTAAGGACAGGCATTCAGGGCAGGCTCTGGCAGTTATGGTAAACTAAATTGTGGCGATTTGAGCGACTGCGGTCAGATAGGCGTTAAACGTCGTGAATTACCGCTTCTGACGGCACTTCCTATTACAATTTATCACGACAGTCGAGTAAGTCTTCCAGTAATAGCATTTCAATCTTACCGTCGTACACCGCCCTAGGAGTACCCCTAACGGAAAGCCAACCCCAACTTACCCCTGTTCTCTCAGGTTTGCACACTCTCCATGGCGGGCCTAAGAACCGGGTCGCAGACTTCAGGATCTTGCAACTGTGGCCCTACCACAAGCGTGATCCATGAGCCTCAGCCACGGCAGCCGGATTCGGCCCGCGCTGCCCTGCCAGGCTGCCCAATACCTAGCCGCAGCGCCCGCCGCGAAGGCCACGTGGGCGTCAGAGCCGGGGGAGCCACGCCATCTCAACAGCTGCCCTCCGCCCTCTAGCCAGGCTTTCCGGGAACATCTCCCCCAGAAACCACTAAAGCTCGAGCTCTTTATTTGCTCTTGCCCTCAGCTACTATTCCCAGATACCTAAACAGCCTACCTACACGACAAATGAAGCGAAAAGGTCGCACCTTCTGCAACGCAGGCTCTTAAGGAGTCGGAATACCCCATTCCTCACAAAAGGAGGGGGGGACGCTGGCAAAGACTCGCGGGAACTTTCCGCCAAGTAACGACACAGACCGCCGCGCTACCCAGGGCTCCCCCCCTTGTTTAGCCTATAGTCTCTTCCACAGCCCCGGGAATTCTGGGTCGCGAGAAGCGCGGTGAGTTCCAGGGCGCCTGCGCAAGGGCTGGAGCGCGGTTTTGGGCCCCGCCTCCTCCACTCCCTAGCTGGGTGGTCTTGGCGAATTACTCTTGTCAGTTTCCGATTGGTAGTCTGGAAAACCGAGACACCGGCGCCCCAGAAGATCACGTGAGATAACACACGTGAAACCCTATAGAGCCTTGGCACACAGCAAGCATTCATCCTAGTAGCTCCTCCTGAATCTATTGAGGGTCGCCAAATACTCTCTCCACAGCTATTTTACCGTATCCACGGGGTCTCTCAAACCCCCCGGGCACTGACCACCCTTATCACTCTTGAGCACGACCTTTAGGGAACGAGCGGACGTCTTATCTGGATCCAAATCCATCCTCTCCCCGCCTCTGGGGTAAAGCTCTGCCCACCTCATTTCTTCTCCTCGTTCCTTGGGGCCTCCTCCACCTATGTCCCTGTCTCACCTTCCATGGAAAACTCTCTCTGCTGAGGCTTTCCTTTCAGCCTATGAACATGCTCAGCTCTCCTTGGAAAATAATCCATGCAAACACCTTTTGCACACACACGGTTATACCACGGGAGAGAAATTCATTTTGACTGCAAAAAACTGGGAAGGCAATCATAAGACCTTTTAAGCTGACCTCAGAAATGAGTGTAGGGTTTTAATGTAGGTGGGGGAGCTTCCAGCAAGAGCCAGGTCAAGGAATCAAGTACGAGGTCTCTTGGCTTGCATGAATCTGGGGAGAGTGCAAAGAGGGTGGGGCAACAGGTGGAGGGGGAGGCGGTGTCCGGAAATGCTTGGGCAAAACCTTGGGGGTCTTGGGATGCCACCTAGGGCATTCTGTGGTACTAGGGAGCCTCTCAAGCTTTCAGAGCATAAAGATGACATGTGTGTCTTGTGTCTTAGGAAGGCCCCTCTGGCTGCCCTGCAGAGAATGGCTTGGGAGGGGTGGAAGATGAGCAAGAAGCCCAGTAGGAAGAGAACGCAAGAGAGGTGGCTTTTTTTTTTCTCTCTTTTTTTTTTTAAAGATGGGGTTTCACCATGATGGCCAGGCTGGTTTTGAACTCTTGACCTCAGGTAATCCACCCACCTCGGCCTCCCAAAGTGCTAGGATTACAGGCATGAGCCACCACGCCCGGCCTCGAGAGGTGGCTTTAACGGGTCTTCCCAGGTGCCTGCCTGAAAGGAGGGTGGTTGTGGAAAGCAAAGAGCGTTGTGATGGGAGAAAGGAGAGGTGGCTGTGTTTGCCCATGTCCACCACCATATATCTGCCACAACAATGAGCACAGCACCTCGGCCAGCGGCCTATAACCAGGTAGAGGACAGTCCCCAGACTTGGGGACATGGGGGTGAGGGTGGGGACACAGCAGCTGAGGGTCTCTGTGCCCAGGCAAGGGCAGGAGCAACCTAGTCCCATACACCGACCTGTGCACACAGAGACATCTGGACATAACCAGCTTTAAGGGTCCCAGCAACTCTGCTCAAATAATGTTTCCAGAAGAGTTAGTTTGGGAAAAAATATATTTGCCACCAGAATTCACTGGAATCTCAGAGCCAGCAGGTGTAGCTAGAAAGACCCCTGCTCTGTCCTCAGGCTCCTGCTGCATCTGGCCATCAGCTGGACTGGAGGAGCTGGAGGGACACATGGTCTTCCTCAGCGGCACCATCCTCATCCTTGGGTGGGGGAAGCCAGCACAGGGTTTTTGAGAGTTCCTGTAAACAGATGGCAAGCACTGTGGCTTAACCCTTGAGTGTGTCCCCCAGGAAGCAGGCACCAGGGGAAACAGAAGGGGCCACAGTCATGAAAACACATCATGCCGTGGGGGACAGCCTCAGCAATCCTGTAGGCCAGCAATCCCTCTCCCTGCTTCCCTCATTCCACAAGCATATCCCAATCCCCTGCCTTGTCAGGGTCTTCCCCCCTCCCCCTCTCCGCCCCCTGCCACCCCCAGAAGTTTAAAGTGCCTGGAGGTGACAGGCTTGTGTGTCAGAGACCAGAACATCTGAGACATGTTGGAGGAGCTCAGAGGAGAGGGGACCCATTCCACAGGGGAGGTGGCGGATTTGGACACCCAGAGGGGAGGAAGAGCACTTCTGACAGATGAATCCGGAGAAGAACTAAGGAAAGCAAGGAGCACTGCAGATGCATGGATGGGGGTGTGGGGAGTGCATTAGACAACAGCTTTGGGCCCTGAGCTCCACCCTGAGGAGTGAGGCCTTCCAGGCCGTGGGAGGCTGTGTGTAGTTTTTGTTCACATTAGCGGGACTGGAGTGGGATAAGGGTACAGGCTGGGCCACCCTGCAGTGGTGCAGAGCAGAAGTGAGAGGCAGGGCAGAGGGGTGAGTGGCAACCTGAGAGGTCAAGGACACTCAGCTCCAGGTGGGAGAGCTGGTATTGGGGGGGGAGTAGGCCGAGACTCTCAAGGCCTCCCCACCTGGGTGAGGAGGGGGTGGGGTGACATACATGTGACCTGCTGGGGCAGCCCCAAGGCTGCACCTGTTGGGAATGTCATATTGGAGGCCCCAGCAGGCAGTGGGTGTGGAGTGCTTGGGGCAAGATGAGGGAGGGACAAGGTGACTCTCCTGGCATTGTAGTAAAGGGAGGGAGATGCAAAGAGAGGGTGAGGGAAACCTATCGGTATGAGAGGCCATGGTCAGGGCCCAGGAGCCTGGGAAACCGGGAGGCTTTGGAGCAGAGAGGCCAGAGAAGCCTCCCTACGACAGAGGCCATGGGCGACTCAGGAGGCTGTTGTGGGAGGCGACAGGCACAAGCAGATGAAATTTGTCACGGAAGAGAAGGAGAAAGAGGAGGTGAACCAGTGGAAGGTGGGAGCTACTGAAGGTTCTAGAAAGAAAGGTTATGCAGTGGAGAGAGCTAATCCTCAGAACCGGTCTCTGAGGGTGAGAGGAAGGAACTGGTCTTGGTGGAGGCAGCAGGGGCCATCACTACACTAGAATGGAAAGGACACTGGCCATGGGAAGTGGGGGAGGCATGGGAAGTGGTTTCGCAGAGGTAGGGGACTTGGGGTGTAAAGGGACTGGGGGCCTGTGCAGGGCAGTGCCTCTGAGGGCCCAGGGAGATGCTGCCTGTATTGTGGGCTGGGCTGTGACACAGCCCTTCCTAACTTATTCCCCTGCTGGGTCCCCAGGCTCAGCCCAGGCCTGGCTGGGGGCAGACCCTCAATAACCAATTGAATGGGCAAAGGGTGCAACTGACTGGCATCAGAGAGAGGGCAGCCAGAGGCTGGGCTCATGAAAGTGCTAACAGCCTCAGAGATTTTCCCTGGTTCCTGCCTGAAAGCAAGATGGGGGTGGAAAGGATAGGAGAGCAACACCGTTTTAAAGAGGCAGTCCCTGTAAGAGGAGCTGGCATTTGGGAGCTGCAAAGTGACCAACAGAAGGTCTCTGGGTCCCGCCCCAGACTCTCCAAGGCTTTGTGGCCAAGCAGCAGAGACACACACACACCCAGGGCAGAGGCTCCAGTCACCACGCTACTCACGAGGGACGCCTGCCCCTGACGGGTCCTCACACAGCGTAGGCAGCGTCTGCTCCCACGAAGCCCAGTTCACCTCCTCCACCCTGAGGGCAACAGAGCAGCTGAGGTTTGCCTGCTTGGACCGCCCGCCCCCACCCCGGAGAGGGACCTGCTCTAGTGGACACAGAGACCCTGAGGAGGACAGGCTTTCTCTCTGCAGGGTTCTGGGCCACCCACTTGGAGCCCTGTCCTGTGAGGCAGGTGCCCACTTGCAGAAATCAGCATCCACCCCTTCTGGCTGTTGACAGCAGCCTAGGTTGCCCAGAGCAACCAGAGAAGAGGAATTCAGATCAGGTGTATCTGTGCTCCCGGGTCCTAGGGCCTTGCACGGCTGCTCCACATGCCTAAGACCGTCTCTTGGCTCATCTGCTGCCTCACAGCAGTGTCTGTTTTCAGCTGTGTGTTTGTCACTAGGTTCCCTCTCCCAGTGTCCCAGCCTTTCCTGGACACAGAAGGGCATGTTCTCCATGGAATGGGTTGTAGCTCCGAGGTCAGGCTGGCAGAATTGGGGCTGAGAAGACAGAGCAGCCAGGGCAAGGCTAGAGTGCTGGGAACCCAAGGGTCCCTCTGACTTCTTGGCCTCCTTACTGTACCACATTTCAGGCTAAACGAGGAGTCTGAGATCACCAGGAGGGAACCTTCAGTTTAAGCCACTGGGACAGGCAGATGGCCAGGCAGGCAAAGCCACAGACAGTGGCAGCCATGGCTTGTAAGACCCAGACCCCTGACCTCACCTGCTCGGGCTCAGTCCCTGGTGCTCTTTGGACCTGCTCTTCCCCACCAGACCTGGCTCCTGGCAGCTGTGCCCTGCACTGCAGGGGGGCCCCAAGGATTGCCCCCAGAGACCCTCCTGCCCCCTCACTTACCTGAAGCACCAGCGCTCATCGGGGGCTGCCATCCGCCTTAGTGCCGACGGTCAGCATCACGCCTGCCCGCTGCTGCTTCTTCCTGTACCACCAGTAGCCGTTCTCCATCTCCAGGACAGAGATGGCTTTCTGGGGACAAAGGATGTATCAGACAGAACGGCTTGGGACCCTGCCTGGGGGCAGAGGCACACAGGGCAAAGGGAGCAGGAGGCGCCCCGAAGCACTTCACAGTATAACCCAAAGTCAACTAAACTCACGGATTCATGGCATTGGGCCCTCAGCCTCTCTGCATCTCAGTTTCCCCATTTGTAGACTGAGGACAAAGTGCCTCAGACAGCTGATGGGAAGTCAGTTCGTCACAAGTACTTGACAGCTACTTGCTCTGACATCGTTCCAGACTCCAGATTGCCACACCACCAGGAACAGAACTTGATTTGCTCATCCTACACGTGTGCCTGCCCAGAGGCATGCCAGTGACTCAGGTGGGGCACAGAACTTTGCAGAGGAGGGCACCAAGGCTCAGAGGAGATAAGGGGCTTCCCCAAGATCAACAATGAATTGACAGCAGGGTGGGGCGCAGTGACTCACACCTGTAACGCCAGCACTTTAGGAGGCCGAGGCGGGTGGATCACCTGAGGTCAGGAGTTCAAGACCAGCCTGACCAACCTGGTGAAACCCTGTCTCTACTAAACACAAAAAAATTGTGGGGCGGGGTGGCACATGTCTGTAATCCCAGCTACTTGGGAGACTGAGGCGGGAGAATCGCTTGAACCCAGGAGGCAGAGGTTGCAGTGAGCCAAGGTTGCTCCATTGCACTCCAGCCTGGGCAACAAGAGTGAAACTCCTCTCAGACAAAAAAAAAAAAAAAAAAGAAGAAACACTGGTCAACAATGATAATAGTAGTTGGTGGCACACTGAGCACCTACTATGTGTGGGGGACTGTCCTGAGTACATCTTTTTTTTTTTTTTTTTTTTTTTTTTGAGACAGTCTCACTCTTGCCCAAGCTGGAGTACACTGGCGTGATCTGGGCTCACTGCAACCTCTGCCTCCTGGGTTCAAGCAATTCTCCTGCCTCAGCCTCCCAAGTAGCTGGGACTAAAGGCGCACGCTGCCACGCCTGGCTAATTTTTTGTATTTTAGTAGAGACGGGGTTTCACTGTGTGGCACAGGCTGGTCTCAAACTCCTGAACTCAGGCAGTCTGCCTGCCTCGGCCTCCAGAAGTGCTAGGATTACAGGCGGGAGCCACGACGCCCAGCCTGTCCTGAGTACATCTATGAGCTTCTTAAAGGAGGAGGGAGTAATCCCAGCATTTCAGGAGGCTGAGGTGGGAGGATCACCTGAGGCTGGGTGTTCAAGACCAGCCTGGGCAACATAGTGAGGCCCTCTTCTCTACAAAAAATAAAAATATTAGCCGAGTGTGGTGGCATGTGCCTGTTATACCAGCTACTCAGGAAGCTGAGGAAGAAGGATCACTGGAGCTCAGGAGGCCGAGGCTGCATTGAGCTGTGATCATGCCACTGCATTCCAGCCTGGTGACAGAGCAAGACCTTGTCTCAGGAAAAAAAAAAAGGAGGAGAAAGACTCTGACAGGGTAGAGCTGCCGAACCTGGCAGCCTCTGGCTAGGGAAGGGCCAGCTCCGCAGGGTACCGAGCACTCCCCACCACCTGAGTGTGGGGTGGGGGGGGCAGGGAGCCTCCCCTGGTGGCACCTGCAGCTTCCAGATGCTCCAGCTGTCAGTGGCGACGCTGTTGACGGTCTCATTCATGAGGGCGATGAGCATGTTGAGCAGCAGGATGTAGGTGAGCAGCACATAAGCCAGCAGCAGCAGCAGCACCATGCCGCGGAAGTGCAGCTGCTCCTCGAAGGCCAGCTCGCCCATGCCGATGGTGAATTTGAAGAGCTCCAAGGAGGTTTCCAGGATGTTCCCATACGGGGACGTGTTCTCCTTGTCCTTCTGTCCCCTCCACAGGCTGCGCTGACTCTGTGGCATTGGAGCCTGTAGGAGCTTCGGGGCGCCAAGCCTCCTGGCTCAGGCTCACCAGGGCTATGGGATGGAGAGAGAGGGGTCCTCAGCCCAGGAGACCTGTAGGCAGCCTTGAGGGCATACAGGGTGGACAAGGGACGTGGGGAATGGGGAGGGACCGAGGGAGCCTTTACCTACAGCGAAGCCAAAAAGGAAGACTAAGTAGACCAGAAGGAAGCGCAGCAGGTCCCGCAGGATGACCTGAAACACATGTGCCCAGGGGCCAGGGTGGGTAGCTGGGCCACCAGGCATGACCCCAGACCCCTGCCTCATCCACTGCAGCCTGGTTCCCATGTACACTGCACATACACACACATAGTGTGCATATGTGGGCTCTGTGGAGACACACTGAGCAGAGGAGTCTTTTAAAATATATCTAAGAGCACATTGTTTTCCTGCTTCAAACTCTCCGGTAGCTGGGCATGGTGGCAAAGCCTACAGTGCTAGCAACTTGGGAGGCTGAGGCAAGAGGATTGCTTGCACCCAGGATGTCAAGGCTACAATGAGCTATGATCGTGTCACCACACTCTGGCCTGGGTGATGGAATGAGACCCAGCTCAAAAAAAAAAACCTTCCAGGGTCAAAATCTTAAATATAGAAACTACCATATGACCCAGCAATTTCAGTTCTATGTATGTATATACCCAAAAGAATTGAAAACAGGGACTCTAACGGGTACTTGTACACCCTTGTCCATAATAGCATTATTCCCAATGGAAGCAACAGGTGACTGGATCGACAGATGAATGGACGCGCAAAATGTGGGATACTATTCAGCCTTAAAAAGGAAGGAACTGGCTGGGTGCAGTGCCTCAGCCTATAATCCCAGCACTTTGGGAGGCTGAGGGAGGTGGATCACCTGAGGTCAGGAGTTCAAGGCCAGCCTGGCCAACATGGCAAAACCCCCATCTCTACTAAAAATACAAAAAATTAGCCAGGCGTGGTGGCACATGCCTGTAGTCCCAGCTACTCAGGAGGCTGAGGCAGAAGAATCGCTTGAACCTGAGAGGCAGAGGTTGCAATGACTCGAGATCACCACTGCACTCCAGCCTGGGTGACAGAGTGAGACTCCATCTAAAAAAAAAAAAAGCCGGGCACAGTGACTCCAGTGGCTGATGCCTGTAATCCTAACACTTTAGGAGGCCGAGGCGGGCAGATCACGAGGTCAGGAGATCAAAACCATCCTGGCTAACACGGTGAAATCCCGTCTCTACTAAAAATACAAAAAAACAAAAAATTAGCTGAGCTTGGTGGCACACGCCTGTAGTCCCAGCTACTCGGGAGGCTGAGGCAGGAGAATCACTTGAACCCGGGAGGTGGAGGTTGCAGTGAGCTGAGATTGTGCCACTGCACTCCAGCCTGGGTGACAGAGCCAGACTCCATCCCGAAAAAAAAAAAAAAAGGAAGGAATTTCTGACACATGCTACAACAGGGCTGATCCTTGACATTTTACTGAGTGAAATAAGCCAGATATAAAAGGACAAATACTGTATGATTTCACTTATATGATGTAGCTAGGGTTGTCAAATTCATAGAAACAGAAAGTAGAATGGTGGTTTCCAGGGACTGGGGGAAGGAGAGAATGGGGAGTTGTTTAATGAGCATTGAGTTTCAGTTTGAGATGACAAGAAAGTTCTGGAGATAGATGGTGGTGATGGTTATACAATAGTGTGAATGTACTTAATGACACTTAGCTGCATACTTTTTAAAAATGGTTAAAATGGGCCAGGCACAGTGGTTCGCGCCTGTAATCCCAATACTTTGGGAGGCCAAGGCAGGCCAATCACCTGAGGTCAGGAGTTTGAGACCAGCCTGGCCAACATGATGAAACTGTCTCTACTCAAAATACAAAAATTATTGGTCAGGCACAGTGGCTCAGGCCTGCAATCCCAGCACTTTGGGAGGCCAAGGCGGGCAGGTCACCTGAGGTCGGGAATTCAAGACCAGCCTGGCCAAGATGGTGAAACCCTGTCTCTACTAAAAATATAAAAATTATCTGGATGTGGTGGCACGTGCCTGTAATCCCAGCTGCTCAGGAGGCTGAGACAGGAGAATCGCTTGAACCTGGGAGACGGAGGTTGCAATGAGCCAAGATCGCACCACTGCACTCCAGCCTGCGCAACAGAGCAAGACTCTGTCTCAAAAATAAATAAATAAATAAAAATACAAAAATTAGCCAGACATGGTGGTGGGCATCTGTAATCCCAGCTACTCAGGAGACTGAGGCAGGAGAATCACTTGAACCCAGAAGGGGGGAGGATGCAGTGAGACGCGATCGTGCCATTGCACTCCAGCAGCCTGGGTAATAAGAGTAAGACTCCATCTCAAAAAAAAAAAGTTAGGTTCTGTGTTGTGTATTTTACTACAATTAAAACAAAAAAAAAAGCCTCTGGGGACTCCAAACCCCTCCCCATGGACAGAGACTTGGCCCTTCCCTTCCTCCCTACCTCCTTACCTCCACCCTCCTGCCATCTCCCCCATCCACCCAGCCTCCTCACCTTGTCCCAAGCACCCCAAGCTGCTTCTGGCTCACAGCAGCCATTGCTGTGCCCTCTGCTGAGAATATTTCCTCCTCCACACCACAGTGACTCAATCATTCTTTCAGGTCTCAACTTAAACATCCCCTCTTTATTTATTTATCTATTTTTATTTATTTATTTACTTTTTGAGATAGTGTCTCGCTCTGTCGCCCAGGCTGGAGTGCAATGGCACGATCTCGGCTCACTGCAACCTCTGCCTCCCAGGTTCAAGTGATTCTCCTGCCTCAGCCTCCTGAGTAGCTGGGATTACAGGCACACGCCACCACACCTGGCTAATTTTTGCATTTTTAGTAGAGACGTGGTTTCACCGTGTTAGGCTGGTCTCGAACTGCAGACCTCATGATCTGCCCGCCTCGGCCTCCTGAAGTGCTAGGATTATAGGCCTGAGCCACTGCACCTGGCCATATCCCCTCTTTAGAGAGCCTTCCCAGACCATACCATCTAAAGGGTACTTGGTCCCAGCCATTCTCCATCACGTTGTCCTGTGCATTTCTTCCACAAAAATTAAGCTGGGTGTGGTGTCTCATGCCTGTAATCCCATCACTATGGGAAGCTGAGGTGGGCAGATCACCTGAGGTCAGGAGTTCAAGACCAACTTGACCAACACAGTGAAACTCGTCTCTACTAAAAATACAAAGATTAGCTGGGCATGGTGGTGCATGCCTGTAATCCCAGCTACTCAGGAGGCTGAGACAGCGAATCGCTTGAACCTGGGTGATGGAGGTTGCAATGAGCCGAGATCGCACCATTGCACTCCAGCCTGAGCAACAAGAGTGAACCCTGTCTCAAAAAAAAAAAAAAAAAAAACTAGCAATGTAGAATGTTCTCAGTTGTTTAGTTGTTTTCTTAAGGTTTTCATTTCCTCCCACTAGAACTTCAGCTTCAGGGGAGCAAGGACATGTTTTGTTCTCTGCTATATTCCCATCACCTAGAACAGGGCCCAGCCCACAGTAGGCATTCCCTAAACACGCACTGAATACATAAATGAATGCAGTTACATGCCCACACATCCCAGGACACAGACACGCAGATGAGCTTATGCACATATTCTCTGCTTCTTGCATGTGGAAGGATGCACATGGCCCCATGTGGACCCCTGCAAACACATATATGTGCATGTGTTTGCACGTGCATGCGGAGCCCTGAGAGAGGCATGTGTGTGCCTGTACTTAAGCTTCCATCCAGCAAGTGTCTGGGTGCTGGCACGCAGGCAGATGTACACATACTCTCCTCTGCCTAGGTTAGCTGTGGAGGAAGGCTCTGGCCTGATGAAGCCAAAAGAGTCCCACCGGGCCACCCGCTTCTCTCACCTTCTGGATCATGACACTGTAGATGCCTGTGTGCTGGAAGCCACGTGTATAGTAAAGCAGGTTCAGCCAGCCCAGCACCAGCGCAGACACAAGCAAAGGCAGGTACCACTCGATGGCCAGGAAACATAGCACCTGGGACAGCACTGTGAGCAGGGCCTGGAGCAGGCTGTATGGGAGCAGGATCCAGGTGGGCTTGCTGGTACTTGGCTTCCTGAGCCCCCACTGGCCTGCATTGACCAAGGCCCTGATCTCCATCTTAGGCAAGACATTTGACCTCTGTGGGCCTCAGTTCCCTCCCACTGTAAAATGGGCACAATAATAATGATGCCTGACTCATAGAGTGTTTTCAAGGACTAAGTGAAACAGGTGTGTGGTGAGACCTGGTAAATGCCACTTTCCCCATCTACAATGATGGCAGCACAAAGGGCCCCAGTCTGGACAGCACTGCAGACTCCTGGGTCTGGCCTGTACACAGGTCCTGACTCCCCTGGGCCCCATGTCCTTGCCTCTAAAGCCAACCTGGTGCCTTCTGCCCCACCTGTCCCTTCCAGACCTCAGAGACAGTTGAGGGGGAGGAGGAGTGAGACCCACGTACAAGAGGATCTCAAAGTAGCTGTCTATGAAGGAGATCCAGACGAACAGGTGGCGCCGCCAGAAGTACCACAGCTGCAGAGGAAGGAAGGACAGAGGGCTGTGAAACCTGCTCTCCTGCCTGCTCCCCCGCTGGCCTGGCTGAGTGGGAGCCTGCCCCCCCCAGGCTAGGGCTAAGTCAGCAGCTTTGGTTTTGGGGGGACTCATGAATACTTCTGATAGCTGAGACAGCTTGGGACTCTCTTTCCAGAAAGAGCAGCCACCTAGGCAAGGCCAAGGGGTGCAGATGAAGAGCCTGCATACTGCATGGAGGAAGGGGGAGAGCGCCCTTCCCTTCCCTTCCCTTCTCCCTGGCCTCACAGGGACCACCCATACCCCAGCCAATTTGGCTTTGGTGCCCATGTTCTGCCCACTCTGAGGAGGTCCCAATGTCTTGGTGTCCCGCCTGTGTCCTGCAGGCTTACAGCATTTCCCACTGAAGAGGCCTTACTGGGGAAATTAGCCTGAGCCCCACCCACCCCTGGTCTCTGTGCTCCCCCAAGAGGGGGAATGTCCCAGCCAAGGGTCCTGGCTCGGGGCAGAGCTTCCAGCTCCATTCCTGGGGAGGGAGCCTGATGCCAGGAATAGAGAAGCCATCTGCTACCCAAAGGAACCCCAAGAGCACAGCAGAGGGGTCTCAGGGCCTCAGAAGGCAAGGCCAGAACCTCTGGCCCTCAGCTGCGGTGAGGCTGGTTTCTCTGGGTGGGACTGGGTTTTATAGATGAGGGGATGCAGGTAACTTGCGCTAAGCCCCCTGAAGCAGAATTCTAGGTTTGCCTCTTGGTGGGAGAAGGGGGAGGGGCACTCACCTGGCCCACGAGGATGTGAAGCCCCCCTAGCAGGATAAAGATGTGGCCTGCCAGCAGCATGGAGTTCCCAACCTCTGCTTTCAGGTAGGGGTCAGCCTGCTGAAGACACACTCAGATGAGACCCAGGGCCTTGGGTCCTCTCTCAAACAGTTCACCCTTGAAAGCTGAAGCTGAGGGCCCACTCTGAGCCTGAGCTGTGGAGAGGCCCCTCAGAATGGCGGGGAAACATGGGCTCCAGGGAAGGACCCCTGGATCCTGAGAGGCACATTGTGTAGCATTTGAGTACTGGGTCTGAGGCCAGACTGCCTGGATTCAGTTTCTCTCTCCACACCACTTCTAGCCTGTGTGATCCTGGGCAAGTTACTTAACCTCTCTGTGCCTCCCTTCCCCTCTACTATAAACCGGGGTGATAATAGTTCATCATCTCAGGGGTTGTTGGGAACATTAATTAGTCAACACACGTCCATCACCTGGAATCCTGTTTCACATACAGTGAGCACTCAGCAAATCTTTACTGTATCGGAGTTAGTACCGGGATGCTGGCTCCCAAAAGCTCGAGCATGTCACTCCAGCAGCCCATGCCTCAGCACTATCCCTGTCCCATCTTCCCCCAGGGTTGTTTCAAGCAGGCCTCCCCCAAGATGTGCCCCCCCCCCAGCCCCACCCTTGCCTTCTTCAGGGCAGGCTGATAGTAGGCCACGGTGGTGAAGATTAACATGTAGATCAGATTACACAGGAAGTTTAAGAAGAACCTGGGGATGAGCAGATCCCATTTCTCCTGCAGCAGTTTGTTCAGGGGCTCCAAAACCACCATTCGGTGTCGGTGCTGGGTGGGGGAGGGGAGAGCCAGGGGTACATTCAGCAGTGCAGATAGGCTGCCCACTCCATGTCAGGGTCAGAGCAAGGGCCCAGAAAATGGAGAAGAGAGGACAGGGAGCAGCCTTCCACATCCCAGGAGCCCCGAAGGACCTCACCCAACCCTCCCAACTACAGTGTGACCAAGGGTCCTTGCCCTCCAAAGGAGATGCTGGTTAACAGAGGGGACCTGGATAGCTGCCATAAGGCCCGTGGCATGATCCCCATGCTAGATGGGACTGGAGTGTGGATTGAGTGTGGGCCCGGTGGCTGTGGTCAGGGTCATGCCTGCTGGGACATGCAGCCACACCCCCCACTGGCACAGGAATGGGGCAGATAAGGTCCAGCAGGCAGCCCCAATTTGTGGACCTTGCTGGGAGCTCTGCTGGGTCCTCTACGTGCACCCATGCCGCTGTGGGCTCACCGGGCTCTTGCAATGAAAGGCGATGATCTCCAGCACCGAGTTCTCTTCCCAGCTGTCCACAGAAGCCAGGTCATACAGCGACACCCGGACAGGCCCATAGCACCACTCCGTGAACTTTCGGGAAAGGGGCTGGCTCGGTCCCGAGAACTCCCCGCTGCAGGATGTGGCTGAGAATCTGCAGGGTGGTCATGTGAGCCCGCCTTCACAGTCCCCCTCCTGGCACGGATCCTGGGCCGAGGCTGGCAAACACCCAGGACCCTGCAGCTGCCCACGAGCTGCAGAGCTGCAGCTGACACGTGCACGTGCCCCTGTACATGCAGGTTCTTGTGTGTCCAAACTCTTACACACACACCCAGTCACATATGCTCCAGCCTGCCAGCCAGCCTGGCCCTTCCTTCCCCTCCCCCATCCCGTGGCCCTCTTCCCCTGAACTCCTCAAATGATAGAGAGATCCTTAGCCCTGCGGTCGTTGAGGCCCCTGAGATCAGAGTCTACTAGCTATATCTGTGTGTGCACTTTTGTGGTCAGAGTCCAGAATCTTCAACAGACCAGAGAGGGGTCCCCAATCCAAACAGGTTAGAAAGGAATCTGGTTTCACATATGAGGAATGGGAAAGGAGGAACAGAGCAGGGGACTGCTGTCATAGGTCACGACACAGCAGTGCCTCTAGACAACAAAGTGAGGTTCACACGACCCAGGAAGCACTCCAAGATACTTGGGAGGGTAGTGAAAAAGGGTTAAAACTTCTATTTATGAGCCGGACTCAGTGGCTCACACCTGTAATCCCAGCACTTTTGGAGGCCAAGGCGGGCGGATCATGAGGTCAGGGAATCGAGACCAGACTGACCAACATGGTGAAACCCCGTCTCTACTTAAAAATACAAAAATTAGCCAGGAGTGGTGACGCACACCTATAATCCCAGCTACCTGAGAGGTTAAGGCAGGAGAATTGCTTGAACCCAGGAGGCAGAGGTTGCTGTGAGCCGATTGCCCTCCAGTCTGGGCGACAGAGTGAGACTCCATCTCAAAACAAAAAAAAACTTCTATTTATGTTTATTGTTTCCTTAACCTTTCAAAAATCTCCACTGTACATCCGTGAGGCCAGCCCTTGTAAGCTATTGGTAAGCTATTTGGAACAAAATAGGGGCCGTTACGGTGAACTCTTCCTACCAGAATAACTTCCAGCTAGGCATTAAAAATACAACTGCAAAAGTTTGGAAGAAAATAATGTGTATGAAGATTATATATACTATATATAATTATATATTATAATGTACAATGGTCATAACACATTATGTACATATAATTTATATTATATATATAATCTTGCAGCAGGAATTAGACAATAGCAAAACCAAGGAATCTTTTTTTTTTTTTTTTTTTTTTGAGACACAGTTTCGCTCTTGTTACCCAGGCTGGAGTGCAATGGCTTGCTCTCGGCTCACCGCAACCTCCACCTCCTGGGTTCAAGCAATTCTCCTGCCTCAGCCTCCCGAGTAGCTGGGACTACAGGCGTGCACCACCATGCCCAGCTAATTTTTTGTATTTTTAGTAGAGACGGGGTTTCACCATGTTGACCAGGATAGTCTCGATCTCTTGACCTTGTGATCCACCCGCCTCGGCCTCCCAAAGTGCTGGGATTATAGGCGTGAGCCACCGCGCCCACCTAAAACCAAAGAATCTTAAAGGAAAAGATAATTACACTTGCAGATATAACAATTTTTAAATTCTGTGTGGCAAAAAATTATAAAATTCAAAAAACAAATTATGAACTAGGAGAAATTTTAGAAGTGTCATAGTAGACAAAATACTAAATTCATTATAAAGTTATCAATAAATATGTAGAAACAGAAGACCAAATCTAATAGCAAAATAAGCAACAGATATAAAAAGTCTGTCTCTTAATGAAGAAATCCAAATGACTTTTTAAAATTCCCAATGTTTTATAATGTAAAATATTAATTCAGTAGTTCATATACAAATTATGAATAAACACACATATATTAGAGGTACATACTGAACATTTTCTTACTAACAGGAGTGTTCCATTGAAAAGCAGAGAAACCTCTGCTCTTCATCACCCCCAGGCTCTTTCTGCAGAAAGTTTGGGGTGAGACCTACTGCTTCCTGGACAGGAGAGATAGGAAGGGGACAGCCACTCACCTCGATCTTGCCCTCCTTGGCAGCCAGCTTCAGAGGCGTGAGACCCTGCAGGTTAGGGATGTCCTCAAGCTGCACGGTGGGGCAGAGGCGGGCCCCAGCTTGGAGGAGTCCATCATACATGCTGGTCACCAGTGCGATGTTCTCAGCTGAGTTGTCCGAGATCATCACCAGGGCATGCAGCACCGTGTTGCCCTGGGAGTCAGTGGCCTGCAGGTTGGCGGGCTGGTGCGGGTTCTCCAGGAGGTAGCTTACCACATCCCACTGCTTGGTGCAGGCGGCCAAGAGAGGGGTAGCTCACCTGGAAGCCGAGAGAGCAGCTTGGGCCCCAGGCCTCCTGGTTTCCACCTGCCTACTCCTCATGCTCCTTGAAGCAGGTCAGGCTTCTTCACCACTAAAGGGAGCAGAACAGGGACCGGCCACCCAAGATCCCCATCGCCTCTGACTTCCGCTGTCTCCTTTGCCAGAGCCCAGGCACGCTGCCTCTTTATTAAGGCTCTGCCTGGTCAAGTCACACGCCAGTGCTAGCAGCCCACTACACCCTTCCCTGGGTGTGGGTTTGGGTGCATGCCACCCTCTGGCCAGACGATGAAACATCTCTTATGACAAATTAATGCTGGATGCAGTGGCACACACTTGTAGCCCCAGCTCAAGAGGCTAAGCAGGAGAATTGTGAGAGCCCAGGAGTTTGAGGCTGGCCTGGGCAAAAGACAAACTGCTTTTGCAGACAGCCTAGTGGCCAGAAGCAAGGCGTCGGGGTCGGGCAGACTTAGGTTTAACTGCCAGCTCTGTCATACGCTAACTGTGTGACCTTGAACAAAGCTTTACCCTCTCTCTGCCTCAATTTATCCAAGAAAGGCTCACTCACCGAAATAAAAACAAGTCCCTTGGTGCTTCTGGAAGAAGCTGCCGCAGGCCCGGGCGTGCACGTCAGCCCCATTCTCCACCAGGAGCTTCACACACTGCAGACTCCTCTTCTCAATGGCGATGTGCAGAGCGCTGTGGCCTCGGTAATAGTCATCCTTACACTGGGCACTTACCAGGGGCTGAGGATTGCCGGAGTGCTGGTCGATCTGCAGCAGCGGCAGGATGCAGCGTTGACCCCATCCTTAAGATTCAGCACAGCCTTCATCAGGCACGTCTTCCCTGTGGAGCCCTCTGTGGGAAGAAGGGAGGGGCAGAGGCACAGTGGTGCTGAGACCTGGAGTGGCTGGGCTGCCTGATGGCTCGGAATAGCAAACCCAGCTCAAAGTACCCCTTGGGAGGATTAAAAGAGATGCTACACACAACTGGTGGGAGCACAACCATATTATCAGATATTAAGGCTCCAAGGAACAGATAGGAAATACTGGGCTGGGCACGGTGGCTCATGTCTGTAATCCCAGCACTTTGGGAGGCCAAGGCAGGCAGATCACCTGAGGTTGGGAGTTCGAGACCAGCCTGACCAACATGGAGAAACCCCATCTCTACAAAAAATACAAAATTAGCCACGCGTGATGGCACATGCCTGTAATCCCAGCTACTCAGGAGACTGAGGGAGGAGAATCACTTGAACCCAGGAAGCAGAGGTTGTGGTGAGCTGAGATGGCGCCATTGCACTCCAGCCTGGGCAACAAGAGTGAAACTCCATCTCAAAAAAAAAAAAAAAGAAACACCAAGAAGTATGATTACAATTTTTGCCCTAGAAACTAAGTTTCTAAGACCTAAGTCATCATCATTTGTGAAATGCTGTCTACAGGAGAATATTCAGAGCAGTATTTCTACATAACTCCACCACTTAATGTCTCTGTCTCCTCTGGCAAGTCACGTGGCCTCTCTTAACCTCAATTTTTCTTACTGTAAAATGGGAATGTTTCAGGGTTATGGTAAGTTTCAAAGGGAATAATATAAGGCCAGGCGTGGTGGCTCACGCCTGTAATCACAGCACTTTGGGAGGCCAAGGAAAATGGATCACGAGGTCAGGAATCCAAGACTGGCCTGGCCAACATGGTGAAACCTCATCTTTACTAAAAATACAAAAATTAGCCCGGTGCAGTGGTGGGCATCTGTAATCACAGCTACTCAGGAGGCTGAGGCAAGAGAATCCATTGAACCCGCGAGACAGAGGTTGCAGTGAGCCGAGATTGTGCCACTGCACTCCAGCAAGACTGTGTCTCAAAAAAAAAAAAAGGGGGGGGAATAATATAAACAAGTGCTTAGCATACAGAGGGCCTGGCACTCAGCTAGTTGAAGCCAAAAACAACAAACAAACTAAATGGCCATCGATAAGGAATTGGTTAACTAAATTACTATAAACAACACAATGGAAAACTCACTCTGCCATTGTCAAAGTGATTGAGTTAGAGATGTACTGAAATGGAAAGTGCTACAAGATGTATTAAGTGGAGGAAAAGCACATTACAAATTAGTATATATGTCAAGACCCCATTTATGTAAATATATACTGATGTTTTGAAAAAGACTGAACAGGCCCCGCACCATGGCTCACACTTGTAATCCCAGCACTTTGGGGGACCAAGGCGGGTGGATCACCAGAGCCCAGGAGTTTGAGGCCAGCCTGGGCAACATGGCAAAACCCCCTCTCTCCAAAAATAAAAAAGAATAAAGAAAGAAAGTCTGAGCAGATGCATTCTCGAACCATTAACAGGGGCCCAGGATGAGAGACGGTGTTTACTTCGGCTCTCTGTGTTTCCTACTGTTTGAATCTTCTAGAGTACTCGTTACTTTTCTAATCAGCCCAAACAATACAGATATTTAGATTTTGGGCAAAGAGTGCTCTGAGATGGGTTAAGTGTATCATATGTGCGTTATATATTATATCTCAACAACACTGTTATTAAAGAGAAAGATTGCTTTGGGTTTCCACTCAGCCACTGCAATGGACTAGGGGTGGTAGAGGAGCCGAGGGGTGGGTGGAAGAGGGAGGCACAGCCGAGACCAACAGGAGGCCATCCCTGGTTAGCTCTGTCCACAGGGCCCCTGGCAATCATTCTAGCGGGAGGGCTGCTGAGAACACTGACTCCTTGGCTCCTGACCACGGATCAAGCCCACACAGCCCACCTAACTATCAGCTCACAGGATGCCTAGGCCTTGGATCCACAGGGCAGGCTCTACCTGTGTAGTCCGAGTCGGTGAGGTACTTGCTGGTCTTGCGCAGGTACTCTGGAAGTCCAGCCAGATCCTCGGCGACACCCCCGGGAGACCGCGTTGAAGAGCCGGTCTCGGTCAAATCGGTTTGCATCTGGCTGACTGTGGAGGATGTGGTTTGTGACTCTTGCTGGAGGACCACAGGCCCCCAAAAGCCCTTCATCCCAGGGAGCCCTTTCAGGGAGTCCTGTACACGCTGCACACCCCTCAGGCCCAGTTGCACAATGGGAGCCCTTCTGAAGGCCTCTACCCTCCCAGAACCAAACAAAGGGACCCCAAGTGCTCAGAGCCCCAGGACAAGGAAAAGGGGCCTGCCAGGCACTAAGCTGCTTCATCCCATGATGCATCATCACAGATACTTTTCAGCATCACATGCTTGTCATGTGCCAGGTGCCTTGATGTCCCATCTCTCAACAGCCTCGATATCCCACAGGGTCTCCTTCAGCACACACAACTTATGGTGGCTCTTGAGCTCGGGCCTGGGTCTGGACTGGGCTGTGGGAGGTCCCTGCAGACTCGCAGTGGCTGTATGCATCACTAGCCTCCAAGAAAGAATGGAGAAAATCTCCCTTCTCCTCTCTGAAGCCATCTATTAACTACAGAATATTCTGCACCTTTCGTCTTCACTTCAGCCCTGCCGGTCGGGAACCACTCATTTGTCCATTAGATAAACAAGGAGGTCATGTAGCTTGCTGAAGTCACACAGCACCAAACTGGGAATCTCAGCAGAGCTGTTTAACTTTAGACTCTGAACCCCCAGAGAGATTCTAGGCTGGGCAGTAGGAAATTTCCCAGAAACAGTCAGAGCATTACCTGGGCCCAATGCTGCGCCCAACGCTGAAACATATGAGACACCACTGAGAAGGCACATTTATGGGAAATCTCTTCCATAGACCCCACAAAGGGTCTGGTAGCTTATCAGAATCTACCAGTGTCTGGTGACTGGAAGGGGGAAGGGCATGAGTCATTCCCCTCCTGGGCTGTGTTATTATTCAAAGGGGACAGCTTGCTGGGACTTCTGGCAACAAGATCAGCAGATATGAAGGGACAAAGAACAAGGGGTGCTATTTGATGCTTTTTAGACCTCAGCTCCCAACTTAACGTCTCCTGTGGAATGGGTAGACCAAGTAAAGGTTGGTGACAGATGCACAAGGTGATTGTTGGGATCAGTCACTTTTTTTTTTTTTGGTTGGGGACAGAGTCTCACTGACACCCAGGCTGGAGTACAGGGACACCATCTGCAACCTCTGCCTCCTTGACTCAGAGTGGATTTCAAGGGTTGCCTTTTTTTCTTTTTCTTTTTTTTTTTTTTTTTTGTTGTTGCCCAGACTGGAGTGCAATGGCTCAATCCCGGCTCACTGAAACCTCCGCCTCCTGTATTCAAGCGATTCTCCTGCCTCAGCCTCCCAAGTAGCTGGGATTACAGGCATGCATTACCACGCCTGGTTAATTTTGTATTTTTCAGTAGAGACGAGGTTTCTCCATGTTGGTCAGGCTGGTCTTGAACTCCCGACCTCAGGTGATCTGCCCGCTTCGGCCTCCCAAAGTGCTGGGATTACGGGCGTGAGCCACCGCACCCAGCTTTCAAGTGTTGACTTTTTAAGCCAATGGCTATGACTGTAATTACAGCCAGCCCTCCCTCGTCAGCACCAGAAAGTCACACATGACCATGAGGGCTCTGTCTGTAACTGACAGGAGCCCTATGGGCAGTCCAGCTGGCAGAAGATGCCATTTGGACAAAGAACTTTCTGTCACCAGGGTGGCATCATGGTCCTGGGGTGGGGAAGTCCAATGAGGGCACAGATTGAGGAACGGAAGGCATCAAGGGCCTGTCCTCCCTGTGTCGGGCAGGCTCCACAGCTCCCAGAAGCTCCTCACGCATCCTCCCCTACCCTGGTGCTGAATCTGACCACACTCCTCCAGCACAAACAGGACAGCGGCTCTAGCCTGGGAGGCCAAAGCTGGTGGCTGCACCTCAAGCACGAGAAGGGAAGAAGGGTCTTCTCTGGCAGAATCTAGCCTGGCCCATGAGGATTCTCCAGCCTCACTGGGCAGGCCCCTGGGCAGGGAGGGAGGGGGGTGCCAGATGCAGCAGGACTGAAAGCGGGACTCTCAGGAACGTGGAGCTCGCGCAATCTGAATTGGTGAAGAGACCACAGGAACATCAAAGTGCAGAAGACTCCAAGCAGAAGCCCATCATCCTCAATCCCACAGTCCACGCCCCTGCGTGACAGGCACAGCCTTGCAGAACTTTGGAGAGCCTGGGACACTTCCAGATGTCCTTGACTCTTACTGATGGAGTGTGGATCCTGCTGCCTTCCCCGACAGGGACCATGACAGGGGTGGGAGTCGGCATGAACAGGGGGGATTTGAGGGTCAGTTGAGTACTTAGAGCTCAAGAATGTATCCTCACGAAGAACATGACCTCAGAGGACAGAGGCAGCCTCTGGAAACAGCAATGCCAGACAGCAGAGCAGAGGTCAGCCTGTCGGGCCCAAAAACCATCAGAGCCAGACTGAGCACGCCACAGACTGTGGGAAGGGGCGCTGCTGCTGGGCTGGCCAATGGGTCTCACTCCAGGTGCTCTGCTGGAGCTGGCCAGGGGGCCCTCTTGCCCTGCCCTCATTTGCTGCCTCACCTGGCACCTGTTCCCTTTCGGTAGTTGAGGTTCACTTTGATCTGAGGGGGAGACGTTCCGGTCCTCGCTCTGGAACTGTGACTCCATGGGAGGCAGCCCCCTCCCAAAGTCCAGCTTTTCTTTGTCTGTCTCAGAGCCATCTTCTTGGCCTCCGTCTAAAGTCTCCAGCCTGAAAGCTGGAGGGCTGGAGGGTGAGGTCATTCTAGGGGGAGGAGGCTGCTCGTCTAGCCCGGACCTCTTACGGAGACGAAGGTGGCAAGGATCCTGCCTTACTCCCCAGCTGCGGGTCAGTGTTGGCCTGACTGGAGCCTGCAGAAAGAGGTAGTAGGTTAGTGCAAAAGTAACTGCGGGCCAGGCGGGGTGGTTCACGCCTGTAATCCCAACACTATGGGAGGCCGAGATGGGTGGATCACCTGAGGTCAGGAGTTTGAGACTAGCCTGGCCAACATGGTGAAACCCCATCTCCACTAAAAAAATAAAAAATGCAAAAAGTAGCTGGGCATGGTGGTATGCAACTGTAATCCCTGCTACTCAGGGAGGCGGAGGCAGGAGAATTGCTTGAACCCGGGAGGCAGAGGTTGCAGTGAGCCAAGATTACTCCACTGCACTCCAGCCTGGGTGACAGAGCAAGACTCCGTCTCAAAAAAAAAAAAAAAAAAAAAGGAATTGCAGTTTCTGCCATTACTTCTAATGGCAAAAAATGCCAAGTGCAGGTAGATCCACCCACTATGTGGGAGCCCAGCCCCACCACAGGGGAGGTCAGGCAGGAGGGATGAGGAGCAAGGGTGAGGAGAGGGAGGGAGGCCTGTGGCATGAGGAACAGGGTTCCAACAGGGCCACCCCTCTGGGACTCCCTGGTATCTGAGGGGTCACAACCCCTGTTCCCATTTGCATTAACAGCATAACCCTTTCTTTACATAATATCTTGCCTGGTGGCCAATATTCCACCAAATAAAAGGGCGATGGCTGGGATGGGGCCCGTCGCTCAACCCGTCACCACAGAAGGGGGAGCTCTAAGGAGAAACCATCTATCAAACCCTGCATTTTGCTGCCAAGACTACTAAGGCTTAGAAAGGAGAAGTGGCTGTCCCAACGTCACCAGTTGTCGGCAGCGCCAGATCTGAACCCATGCAACCACCATGACATTCTTCAGTTCTCATGCCTTTCAGTGTCTGTCTATATATTCAGTCTGACTCAGCTCTGATGACATAGAATGCCACCTCTCTGTGCCTCGGGGCCTCTTGGGGCTTCACAAGGGAAGGGAGACACCTAGCCTGTGGCCCAGGCTCTCTCCACCACCCTGCCTTGGGCCCAAGGCCGGTCTAGAAAGCTCAGCAAACAGCACAATCTTACCCTCACAGGAAAACTGAAACCACAGCCTCCATCACTTGGAGAGGGTGGGGCCCCAGTCTGGGTTGGGGGAGCCTCTGTGGCCCCAGCAAGCAGGATCAGAAAGAAAGAAAACGAGTCAGTGACCGGTAAGGAGACAGAAGGGTGGAGAAGGGGACAGGTGGGCAGAGAGCAGAGAGGAGCAGCGCCAGCAGAGGGAAGTGGAGAGGATGGGCCAGGCCACGTCTGGGCCCACTCCCACCCAGCTCTTCAGGCTCCCACAGCCCTGGGGACCCGGGTGGGGCATTTTCCCGTGGAGACATGGGAAGTGGGGAGCTGTGCGGCTGCCTCAATTTGCAGATGTGACCCACCACCCTTTCTGCCCACACTAGGGCAAGAGGACGTCCTTTCCATCTCATACCATTTAGCCCGTCTGTGTCCCCAACCAAACCCTGGCCCATTCCTCCAGCCCAAGAATCCCAAGCCCCAGCAGCAACAGCTGTCTGTCCAGCCCCTACCCCACCTCCTGGGACCTCCACCCACCCTGGCAGCAGAGGAAGAGGTGTGGAGGTCCAGGGAGAGGGAGCCGGAGCCCCATACAGACACTGGTTCCAGGCTAGAGAAGCCAGGAGCCTACTCAGCCTTCTCGGCCCCATCATTCACTGTCACGCTTGGGGGACCCGGCCCCCTCCAATGTCCCCAGCATTGCCCACCGACTTACCCCACAGGCTGAGGCCAGGGCGTGGCAGCTGCTGGGATCCCGGAGCTTCTCGGTGGCAGGGGCTGCGGGAGGAAGTGAAGTCGGGAGGGGCTGCGGGCGCTGACAACGGAGGAGCGGCGGAACCTCCCTCCCCAGCTCTGAGCACTGAGCTCGAGCAAGCAGGTTCTGGTCTCTCGGTCACCCTTAGCCCACCTGGCCAGCTGGCACAGTGGAGAGTGGGAGCTTAACTCTCTACTGTCAGGACAGGCTGGCCACCAGAGACTGACCATCTAGACACACCCTGCTTGAATCTCGCCCCGCCCCTGCCCCTCCCCCATCTAGCCACTGAGGTCTCAGGTGGGGGGTGGGGGGGACAATCAGAGGCAGCCCTTGGGTGGTGGGGCCTTGCCTCCGACGGGAGTTGCCATGGATGAGGGATCTTCCCCCAACTACACTGACATCTATCCCCTCCCCTTTCCACGACCACACGCCTTCCAGCGGCTGTGTGGCCCATAAATGGGCCTGAGTTGATCCAGTTACGGGCTGGGGAGAGAGCTGATGTGGACAGCCCCCAGGGAGAGGCTCAGCCCGGCAGATGCCCCTGGGAATGCAGTCCCACCCACCCATCCACCCAGCAGTTGGGGGGACTTACTCCACCTCCCAGGACCTTCCCCCAGCCTTCTGACCCAGGACCCTGATGGCTGAAGTTCCCCTAAAGGTGCTCCCACCACCAGCCAGCAGGTGGAGACAAGGAGGTGGGCAGGCGCTGCTAAAATCAGACCTCACCATCTGGTCTGGACCTCTCTACACTCCTGGGAGATTGTAAAATGGTGCAACTACTTTGGAAAACAGTCTGGCTGCTCCTCAAAAGATTAAACGTAGAGGGCTGGTGGCGGTGGTTCATGCCTGTAATCCCAGCACTGTGGGAAGGCTGAGGTGGGTGGATCACCTGAGGTCAGGAGTTCAAGACCAGCCTGGCCAACATGGCGAAACCCTTCCTCTACTAAAAATAAAAAATTAGCAGGGCATGGTGGTACATGCCTATAATCCCAGCTACTCAGGAGTCTGAGACAGGAGAATCACTTGAAGCTGGAAGGCAGAGGCTGCAGTGAGCCGAGATCCTGCCATTGCACTGCAACCTGGGTGACAGAGAAAGACTTTGCCTCAAAAAAAAAAAAAAAAATAAACATAGAGTTACTATATGACCCAGCAATTCCACTACAAGGTGTGTACTCAAAGAAATGGAAACATGTCCACACACACTTGTACATAAATGTTTACAGCAGCATTGTTCATAATAACCAAATAGAAACAATCCAAATGATGAGTAACTGATGAATGGATAAATAAAACGTGGCATATCTATTTAATGGAATAATATTTGGCCACAAAAAAAGAAATTAAATACTGATATACACTACAGCATGGAAGAAACTTGAAAACTTAGGCTAAATGAAAGAAGTCAGTCACAGAATATCACATATTGCATGATTCCTTTTATTTTTTTTTTTTATTTTTATTACATCCTCAGATAGGGACATGTCAAACTAATAAGAACAGACACTACACTTGATTTTAGCCGAAGATTCGAGAAGTGACCTACGTGATTCCATTTATATGAAACATCCAAAATAGGGAACGGTATAGTGGTTGCCTAGGACAAGGGGATGTTGGGGAGTGGTTGTAGAAAAGAGAATTGACTGCTAAAGGTATGAGGCTTCTTTTTTTATTTTATTTTTTATTTTTTTGAGACAGGGTCTCATTCCATCGCTCAGGCTGGAATACCATGGCGTGCAATCACAGCTCACTGCAGCCTCGACTTCCCCAGGGTCAAGGAATCCTCCTGCCTCAACCTCCCAGGTAGCTGGGACTACAGGCACATGCCACCACACCCGGGTAATTTTTTTTTTTCTTTTTTTTTTTTTTTTTTTTGAGATGGAGTTTCATTCTCGTTGCCCAGACTGGAGTACAATGGCTCAATCTCGGCGGACGACAATCTCCACCTCCTAGGTTCAAGCAATTCTCCTGCCTCAGCCTCCTGAGTAGCTGGGATTACAGGCACGTGCCCACGCCCAGCTAATTTTGTATTTTTTTCTTTTTATTTTATACTTTATGAAAATACATCCTCACTGATAATTTTGTATTTTTAGTAGAGATGCGAGTTTCTCCGTGTTGGTCAGGCTGGTCTCAAACTCCTGACCTCAGGTGATCCGCTCGCCTTGGCCTCCCAAAGTGCTGGGATTACAGGTGAGAGCCACCATGCCCAGCCCTTTTTTTGTTTTGTTTTTTTGTTTTGAGACTAAGTTTCATTCTTGTTGCCTAGGCTGGAGTGCAATGGTGGCGATCTTGGGTCACTGCAATCTCTACCTCCCGATTTCAAGTGAGTCTCCTGCCTTAGCCTCCTGAAAATAGCTGGGATTACAGGCATGAGCCACCGCGCCCGGCTAATTTTTGTATTTTTAGTAGAGACAGGTTTCATCATGTTGGCCAGGCTGGTCTTGAAGTCCTGATCTCAGGTGAACCACCCACCCTGGCCTGCCAAAATGCTGGGATTGCAGGCATAAGCCACCTCACCCGGCCTTTTTTTTCGTATTTTTTGTAGAGGCAGGTTTTGCATGTTGCCTAGGCTGGTTTCAGACTCCTAGGCTCAAGCCATCTACCTCAGCCTCCCAAAGTGCTGGGATTACAGGCTTGAGCCACTACGCCCAGCTCAGGTATGAAGCCACTTTTTTTTGTTTTAGACAGAATCTTGCTCTGTTGCCCAGGCTGGAGTACAGTGGGGTGATCCTGGCTCACTGCAATCTCCACCTCCCAGGTTCAAGCAATTCTCCTGCCACAGCCTCCCAAGTAGCTGGGACTACAGGCGCACACCACCATGCCAGGCTAATTTTTTTGTATTTTTAGTAGAGACGGGTTTCACTGTGTTAGCCAGGATGGTCTCCATCTCCTCTCCTCGTGATCCCCCTGCCTCAGCCTCCCAAAATGCTATGATTACAGGAGTGAGCCACCACGCCCGGCAGTATGAAGCTTCTTTTCCAGGTGATAAAATGTTCTAAATTTAATTGTGATGGCAGCTGTGTAACTCTGTGAATTATACTAAAAGACCAGTGAAATGTATATATTATAGTGGTGAATTGTATGTGAATTTTATATATATATATTTATATATATATATGTTTTTTTTTTTATTATTATTTTTAAGTCCTCTGTGTAGCCAGGCGCGTTGGCTCACACCTGTAACCCCATCACTTTGGGAGGCTGAGGTGGGCAGATCATGAGGTCAGGAGTTCAAGACAAGCCTGGCCAACATAATGAAATCCCGTATCTACTAAAAATACAAAAATCAGCCAGGTGTGGTGGTGGGCGCCTATAGTCCCAGCTACTCGAGAGGCTGAGGCAGGAGAATCGCTTGAACCTGGGAGGCAGAGGTTGCAGTGAGCCAAGACTGTGCCATTGCACTCCAGCATGGATGACAGAGTGAGACTCCATCTCAAAAAAAAAAAAAATTTAAAAGCCCTCTGTGTAGGGAAGTATGCCTCTGTTGTTAGTGGGAAGTGAATCAAGCAGGGAGGCAAGACTTCCTCCATCTCAATACCATACCACGGGATTCCTATTTCAAGAAGTCTCACAAATTAGCTGGGCATGGCGGCATACGCCTATAGCAGTGAGCCGAGGTAAAGCCACTGCACTCCAGCCTGCATGACAGAGTGAGACTCCGTCTCCATTAAAAAAAAAAAAAAAAAAAAAAAGCCTCACTCAGTCCAGGTCCACCTAAGGAAAATCTCCCCCAGACAGCCTTTATGCCCTGTATTTCCTATCCTGCTTCATTTCATTTTGTAATTTTTAATAAATGTTTCATTTGAATTTATTTTCAGATAGATTTTTAATAAGAACAAAGAGACATCACAAAAATATGTAGCAGATGTGTCCTCTGGAGCAGGGAACTCGAGGTCAGGGATGAGAAGGCCCAGCCTTCTTTTGTATTTTTTTGTAGAGGCAGGTTTTGAATGGTGCATCCTTTGTGCTATTTGAATTTTTTTTTTTTTTTTTTTTTTTTTGAGACAGTTTCCCTCTTGTTGCCCAGGCTGAAGTGCAATGGTGTGATCTCAGCTCACCACAACCTCCGCCTCCCAGGTTCAAGCGATTTCCTGCCTCAGCCTCCTGAGTAGCTGGGACTACAGGTGTGTGCGCCATCACACCTGGCTAATTTTGCATTTTTATTAGAGACAGGGTTTCTCAATGTTGGCCAGGCTAGTCTCGAGCTCCCAACCTTAGATGATCCGCCTGCCTCAGCCTCCCAAAGTGCTGGAATTACAGGGGTGAGCCATCGTGCCCGGCCTATTTGAAATTTTTACCATTGGCTTTAAAAAATAAATTTGACATCTCTTTTAGGTGTAAAAAAAAAAATCCAACTCAAATGTGCAAGAGATGCCTAAAGTCTGTGCATAATATCAATTCTAAAAAGAGGTGGGAGAGGGGATTTCAGGGTCTGGAAGGAGGAAACTGACCTGGCCTTAGGAGTAAAAAAGATGGGACATTTGAGGGTGCTGGGGATGTGTGGTGGAGTGGTGTAGACAAGCCAGGGCCCAGACCTGCAGTCTTTGCTTCTCTTTGTACCAATTCTGAAACTTGGCCCCGAGCCACGGCTAGGGCTGTGTCTAACTGGACAGATGAAGCTTCCATGAGCAGATTGTGTCTGAGTTGGCAGAAAATAAATAGGAATAAGCTAGTTTAGCAGGCAGCACAGGCTTCCTGGAGCAAGGAAGACTGAGGCCGCTGAGAGAAAAAAATGCTAGCTGTTCCTCAAACAGGGCCAGAGGGGACCAAAGGGGACCAGACACCTCCTGGAGGGCAAGAGAACCAAATACCAGCTGGCTGGGCACAGCCGGCCTGGCCTGGGAGAATTTCCGCTCTCAAGCAAAGCGCCGCCCCCTTCCCACACAGCCCCAGGGAGCCCCAGCGGCCACAGATCAGCCAGGCCCGGACGTTCGCCCCTCTCCCAGGACCCAAATTGGCCACAGCCAGTTCCTGGGCCAAATCTGGAAGCCCAGCCCCAAGCCCCTACCCCTCTGGGGAATTTCCACAATTTCAGTAGGCATGGGATGCATTCCAACTGCCTCCACCTCCGCCTCTACCCACCCCTCATGCTTCCACCTGCCTCCCACCGCCCGTCCTCCTCCCCAACCCCGACCCCTCCAACCTCCAACTCCACCCCTCACACCGGGTCACCAGCCTCTCGCCTGCCTCCGCTTCCTCTACCTCTCACCCCATACCCCTCACCCCCCACTTTGCCTCCCACCCCTCCTCTGCCTCCTCTACCCCTCACCCCCTACCCCCATCCCTACCTGCCTCCCCACCCCGCCTCCGACTCTTCTACCCCTCACCCCCTACCCCCATCCCTACCTACCTCCCCACCCCGCCTCCACCTCCTCTACCTGCCTCCCACCCCGCCTCTGCCTCTTCTACCCCTCACCCCTACCCCCATCCCTACCTGCCTCCCACCCCGCCTCCGCCTCCTCTACCCCCACCCTCATCCCCCACCTGCCTCACACCTCGCCTTCGCCTCCTCTACCCCCACCCCACCCCTCACCCCCACCTGCCTCCCACCCCGCCTCTGCCTCCTCTACCGCTCACCCCCACCCCTCACCCCCACTTGTCTCCCACCCCGCCTCCGCCTTCTCTGCCCATCACCCCACTACCCCATGTCCCCACCTGCCTCCCACCCAGCCTCCCCCTCACCTTCTACCCCTAACCCCCCACCTCCCTCCTACCCTCGCCTCCGCTTCCCCTACCCCTCACCCCGCTACTTTCCTCTCACCCCACTTCAGCCGCGCCTCCCACCCCTCGACCTCCGACCCCGCCTCAGCCGCGCCCCCACCCCGTCCCTCCGGTAGTCGGCTCCACCGCGGTTCATCTACGACCCCCACAGCGACCTCTGTACCTCTTGATACCGAGCTTCAGGCGCGTCCCCCCTAACTCCCCAGAACCCTGGGCCGCCTCCCACAGCGCCTCGGCCGCGTCCCCCGGGCGTCCCGGCTCTTTCCCCTCACGCCTCCCCACGAATCCCGCCAGTCCCCCTCCCGGCCACGCCCTCCTGGGGACAGGCCCGGAACCCGCGTCCACAGTCGCTGGGGCGGATCCGGGGGGCGGGCGGAGGAAACTTCTTCTGGACGCCGGCTTCGCGCTCTTCGGGAGACACTCCCCTCCCCAAGTCACAGAGCTGGACTGTGAGGGTGTCAGGGCCTGTGGGCTCCACTCCCCTCCCTCTCCTCCCCTCCCCTCCAATGGAACCGGAGGATGCAGGCGGACAGCGAGACCACAGCATCTCCCTCCCACTTGGGGGGCGCGGGCCGACCCGGGAGCGCGCGCTGGAGCCGGGAGCCAGGCCCTAGAGACGCTTTCTTTCCAGGCAGGGTCTTGCTCTGTCGCCCAGGCTCGAGTGCAGAGGCGCCTTTACGGCTCACTGCAGCCTCGATCTCCCGGGCTCAAGCGATTCTCCTGCCTCAGCCTCCGGATAGCTGGGACCACAGGCGCAGCGCCACCACACCTGGCTAATTTTTATTTTTGTTTTTATTTTTGAGGTGAAGTCCGGCTCTGTCGCCCAGGGTGGAGTGCAGTAGCATGATCTTGGCTCACTGCAACCTCCGCCTCCCGGGTTCAAGAGAATCTCATGCCTCAGCCTCCCGAGTAGCTGGAATTACAGGCACACCATGCCCAGCTAATTTTTTTTTTTTTTTTAAGACGGGGTTTCACCATGTTGGTCAGGCTGGTCTTGAACTCCCGACCTCAGGTGATCCGCCCGCCTTGGCCTCCAAAGTGCTTGGATTACAGGTGTGAGCCACCACGCCCGGCCCCAGCTAATTTTTGTATTTTTAGCACAGACAAGGTTTCACCATGTTAACCAGGCTGGTCTCGAACTCCTGAACTCAGGTGATCCACCCTCCTCTGCCTCCCAAAGTGTTGGGATTACAGGCGTGAGCCACCACTCCCAGCCTATTTTATTTCTTTTTAAAAGACAATCCATATGTGATGATTTTCAGGACTGTAGGAAAAAAAGGCAATCTAGGCCAAGCATGGTGGCTCACACCTGTAATCCCAGCACTTTGGGAGGCCGAGGCAGGTGGACGTGGTGGTGGGCGCCTGTAATCCCAGCTACTCGGGAGGCTGAGGCAGGAGAATCGCTTGAACCCAGGAGGCGGAGGTTGCAGTGCGCTGAGATTGCCGCCACTGCGCTCCAGCATGGGTGACAAAAATGAAACTTTGTCTCAAAAAAAAAAGAAAAAAAAGGCAATCTAAAAAAAAAAGGGAGGGGTAAGTGGTGGAGACAGTGTGTGCCACCCTTTGGAGATGCTTCATTATTGAGGGAAGTAGAGAGGTGGCAACTAACTGGAAGGAGATATGGGATCCATGGGCAGTGGGGGAGGTTCCTTGTTTTAAAGGTCAAAGCCAGGTACGGTGGCTTACACCCATAATTACAGCACATTGGGAGGTCAAGGCAGGATGACTGCTTGAGCTCAGGACTTCAAGACCTACCTGGGCAATGTAGCGAGACCTGGTTTCTACTAAAAATCAGCAAACTTAGCTGGGCAAGGTGGTATGTGCCCCTAGTCCTTGCTATTCGGAAGGCTGAGATGGGGATCGCTTGAGTATGGGAGATTGTGGCTGCAGTAAGTTATGATCACACCACTGTACTGCAGCCTGGGCAACAGAGCAAGACCCTGTCTCAAAAAGAAATTCTAGGTTCTAAGATCTTTCTCATCATTACTTAGAAAAATCTACTCCATTTTCTTCTTGCAACTGGTATTGGTGTTGAAAAATCTAATGTTAATAAATAGGCCTCTTCAGCAGACACGGTGGTTCACGCCTGTAATCCCAGCACTTTGGGAGGCGGAGGCGGGCAGGAGTTCCAGACCAGCCCGGCAAACATGGTGAAACCCCATCTCTACTAAAAATACAAAAATTAGCCGAGCGTGGTGGCGCATGCCTGTAATCCCAGCTACTCAGGAGGCTGAGGCAGGAGAATCACTTGAGCTCAGGAGGCGGAGGTTGCAGTGAGCCCAGATGGCACCACTGCACTTCAGCCTCAGCCTGGGCAACAGAGCAAGAATCTGTCTCGAAAAGATAAAAATAAATAAACAAACAAACAGATAAGACTCTTGTTCCTTTATCTGTGATCAGCTCTGTCTCTCTGGAAATTTTTAGAATGTTGTTTTTGTCTCTGATATCCTTAAATTTCCCCAAAATGTTTCTAGCTGTAAAATTTTCCTTCTCTCTCCTCATTGACATATTCCAACTTTCAATTTTTTTTTTAGACAGAGTCTTGTTCTGTTACCCAGGCTTAAGTGTAGCCTCTATCTCCCAAGCTCAAGCGACTCTCCCACCTACAGGTGTGTGCCACCACACCTGGCTAATTTTTTTACTTTTTTTTTTATTTTTGGAGAGACAGGGTTTTGCCCACCCAGGCTGGTCTCTAACTCCTGGGCTCAAGAGATCCTCTGGCCTTGGGCCTCCCAAAGTGCTGGGATTACAGGCGTGAGCTACCATGCTTGGCCAAAATTATTATTATTATTATTTTTAGACAGAGTCTTGCTCTGTCACCAGGTGCCAGGCTGGAGTGCAGTGGCGCGATCTCCGCTCACTGCAAGCTCTGCCTCCCGGGTTCAAGCAATGCTCCTGCCTCAGCCTCCCGAGTAGCTGGGACTACAGGTGCACACCACCACGCCCAGCTAATTTTTGTGTTTTTAGTAGAGACGGGGTTTCACCATGTTGGCCAGGATGGTCTCAATCTCTTGACCTTGTGATCCGCCCACCTCGGCCTCCCAAAATGCTGGGATTACAGGCATGAGCCACCGAGCCCGGCCGCCAAAATTATTTTTAATGAGGAATAATCTGTATACAGATCTTGTGTTCAGACTCCATCTTTTTTTTTTAATTCTGTGAATTTTTTCTTCATTATTTAAAAAATATTTCCTCCTCTCCATTTTTCTCTCTCTTTCCAGGAATCCTGTCTTCTGAATGTTACCATTTCTACTTTTATCCTCCATATCTCTTAGCTATTTTTTTATATTTCATGTTCTTTCATTTTTTTCTTCTTCCTTTTGGGGAATTTCTGTTATTCCAGTCCACCAATTTATTCCTCAGTTCTGCCTATTCTGCAGTTCATTCAATTATTTGTGTTCTTTAGTACAACTGTTATATTTTCAACTTATATAAATACTAAGTTTCTTGTTGGTTCTTTCTGGTGTTTTTGTGTTCGTCTGTTTCATAGTTCTCATATCTTCCTTACTTTTTTTAATGTGTTTATTAGACTAACTTAAAATTCTTAGTCTGAAGAATTTCAGTTTATAGTTTTTTCTTTCTTTTTTTAATTTTTTTTTTTTCTGAGACGGAGTCTCGCTCTGTCGCTGAGGCTGGAGTACAGTGGTACAATCTCAGTTCGCCGCAACCTCTGCCTCCTGGGTGCAAGCAATTCTCCTTCCTCAGCCTCCCATGTAAACTGGGATTACAGGCAGATGCTGCCACGCCCAGCTAATTTTTTTTTTGTATTTTAGTAGAAATGGCGTTTTACCTCGTTGCCCATGCTGGTCTCAAACTCCTGAGCTCAGGCAATTCTCCTGCCTCAGCCTCCCAAAGTGCTAGGATTACAGGCGTGAGCCACCACGCCTAGCCAGTTTTTTCTTTTGAAAGTGGTGATGCTTGTTATTGTGGCTTAGAAATTCATTTCCCTTGATGGGTATATTCTGTTTGGCCAGGCAGGCCCCAGTGATCTCAAGGTATCGGGGTAGATGAGCCCCGGGGAGGCTCCGAAAAAAGACAGTCAATCATGCCTCACCCCCCTGAGACAACTCCTTGGGTCAATTTTCACACATTGCTCTCCAGAAAGAAGCAGCATTAGGAGGACTCATCCCCAAAATGCCATTCCCCAGGCTGGGTGTTTGGAAGGGGGTGGATGAGTAGGCAACTGCTAGAAGCCAGTTAGTCCCCATCTGTTTTTTTCAGCATCTCACAAACACAGGATGTCTGGGCAGCCCTGATTTGACTGCAAGTATGCCCAGAACAGAGATCTGAGTCATTGCAGCTGTGGAGACAGCTGCCGTTTGTTCCAAGGTGACGGTGCAAAACCCTCGTGACTCCCTTTTATCTTTGCATTTCAAAACAGCACACCTCTTCCCATCACCCCAAGAGCTTTTCCACACCTTTTCCTGCTGTTAAGGGGCAGTATGCCAGTGCAGCACCTTGCTTGGCTCTGGCCTGGTACCATGTCACACCGTATTCCCAGCATCTGTTTACTTATCTGTCTCCACTCCATGAATGAGCATATTTGTCAGGGGAGCACATTGCCCTAGGTAAGAAAGATCAATTTTATTCCTACAAAGATCAGGCTTTTAGGGTTAGGTTGAGAACATGTTTATTTACCCAGCAGGCATTTTAGACCTGGACTCCAACAGGGGAACTGGCTGCTCACTCAAAGCTGTCAGGCCCCACCTTTCCAGAAGAGAAGGGGGTGATATTTGCCTGTTTCTGGGTGCACCCAAGCCATGACCCACAGGAAGTCAACGTCTCTCCCTCCCCCAAAACCCACATTCTGTAATTCGGGGTCACCTGAGAGAGCCTGCACACTGTTATATTTACTTTGTTGGTATGTCTTTGGGCAGGGCCCCTTATTTTATTATAAATTTCCATGTTAGGAGATCTATCTCAGGCCCTGCTCACCTGAGCCCAGTGGACTGTTGACAAAAAAAGTATTTGAAGAGATTTAATCTGAGCCAAATAGGAGTGATCAATGGCCCATGACACGCCCTCAGTAGATCCTGAGAACATGTGCCCAAGGTTGTCGGCGCACAGCCTAGTTTATACGCTCTAGGGAGACATGAGACATCAGTCAAATACATGTAGGACTTACATTGGTTCCATATGGAAGGGCAGGACAACTTGAAGTGGTTGGGAGGAGCGTGTCCAGGTCAGATACAGATTTTAAATTTTTTCTGATTGGCAATTGGTTGAAACAGTTGGCTGGTTCATGCCCGTAATCCCAGCACTTTGGGAGGCCAAGGTGGGTGGATCACCTGAGGTCTCAAGTTCAAGACCAGCCTGACCAACATGAAGAAACCCTATCTCTACTGAAAATACAAAATTAGCTGTGCGTGGTGGCGCATGTCTGTAATCCCAGCTGCTCTGGAGGCTGAGGCAGGAGAACTGCTTGAACCAAGGAGGTGGAGGTTGTGGTGAGCCGAGATCGCGCCAGTGCACTCCAGGACAACAAGAACGAAACTCTGTCTCAAAAAGAAAAAAAAAATTAGTCGGGCATGGTGGCACATGCACGTAATCTCAGCTACTCAGGAGACTGAGGCAGAAGAATCACTTGAACCCAGGAGGTGGAGGTTGCAGTGAGCCGAGATCGTGCCACTGCACTCCAGCCTGGGGTGACAGCAAGACTCTGTCTCAAAAAAAGAAAAAAGAAAGAGTTATTATCAGTAGAAAGCAATGTCTGGGTTATGATAAGGGGTTGTAGAGACCAAGGTTTTATCAGGCAGATGAAACTTCTAGGTAGCAAGCTTCAGAGAAAATAGGTTGTAAATGTTTCTTGTCAGACTTGAGATCTGTGTTGATGTTAATGCTGTTTGGTTTCTCCTGAATTCCAAAAGGGAGGAGGGTATAATGACGCTTGTGGAATCTGCTCTTCTATCATAGCCTGGACTAGATTTTCAGATTTACTTTGGAATGTCCTTGGCCAAGAAGAGGATGCCATTCAGATGGTTGCAGAGGGGCCTTAGAATTTTATTAGTGGTTTACAGGACAGAGCTTGGGGCCCCACTGTGCTGCTCTGGCCTGAAATGCAAGTGGAGAGGAACAGAGCTGAAAATGAAACAAGTGAATTATTTTAAGTGCATGAAGTCAGTCTGCAGAGGAGTAGGCACTTAGAGTAAATGAGCACATTGCAGGAAGCTTTTGAGCAGCCCCAACCTGAGTTTTTATGGCTTTATGAAAGGAGAAGAGACAGCAGAAGCATCAGCAGCATGGACGATGGCCAAGGCCCAGAGCAGCAGACAGGCTGCCACCTACGCACCTGCAGACTCTTCTAGCACCCACGTCTTCAGCCCTTCCTGCCTTGTGTCTGGAAGTCCCTGTTTTTCTAAGCTCCCCTGGCCGTGTCCTTGAGTGGCACAGCACCTTCTCCCTTCTCAAGGTCTTGGCTGGTGTGGGGGTAGGAGTCATACTGTTCCAGTAAACCTTGCCAACCTACTTCCAGGAAAAGCCCGGAGGGGAGGGAGAAGCATATGGAGACCTAAAAGGCCGTCAGAATTTCTGTATTAAAGTGTTAGTAAAACAAGAGCAGGCCACTTCAGCTTCTAAAGCAGGTTATGCTCAGGCCTGATGCTCAGACAAACAGCTTTCACAGGGGCTGCTGCTTTTTTTTTCTTTTTTGAGACAGTCTCACACTGTCAGCCCGGCTAGAGCACAGTGGCGTGATCTCAGCTCACTGCAACCTCCGCTCCCAAGGTTCAAGTGATTCTCCTGCCTCAGCCTCCCAAATAGTTGGGATTATAGGCGCCTGCCAACACGCCTGGCTAAATTTTTGTATATTTAGTATAGAAGGAGTTTCACCATGTTGACCAGGCTGGTCTCGACGCCTGACTTTGAGATCTACCTGCCTGGGCCTCCCAAAGTGCTATTATTACAGGCGTGAACAACCACACCCAGCCAGGGCTGCTTCTCAGGAAAGGAAACAGCAGTGTTGGAGGCTGGCAGCTAATCTGACAGTGGAGGTGGGAGCCCCGGGTCTACGGAACGGCTGCTTGGCATGATGGGGAGATGGCAGTAAGGCCCTCGTCAGATAAGCCCTACAGACCCTTTTTCCCAGAAAAAAAATTAGCTGGGCATGGTGTGGCTGAAACAACCCCTTTGCTAGATGGAGCAATCAGTATTTTCTACTCTGACTCAGAGCCAGCAGACCAGTTCTGAAAATTGGGGAGCATTACCTTTATTCCTCAAGGCTAATTTTTGGGAAGCCTGGGCTGCTGGCTCCCCCTGCTGTGTCCAGCAGAGCCACCGGGTCCTAGAGTTTACTCAGCCCCTCCCGCCCCAGCTAGTTCATATCCATCCCTACAGCAGGCTTCAGAGAGCAGAGGTGATGGCTGCCTCGCTGCTGCTAACATTCATCTTTCTTTCTTTGTTTCTTTTTCTTTCTTTCCTTTCTTTCTTCTTCTTTCCTTCCTTCCTTCCTTCTTTCCTTCCTTCCTTCTTTCCCTTCCTTCCTTTCTTTTCTTTTCTTTTCGTTTCTTATTTTCTTTCACCATGTTGGTCAGACTGCTCTTGAACTCCTGACCTCAAGTGATCCTCCTGTCTCGGCCTCCCAAAGTGCTGCGATTACAGACAAGAACACCCACACCCAGCCTTGAGCGTACTTCTGTTACTAATGATGCTGATACTGCAGGGAACATCTATGCTCATACTTCTTTTTTCACATCTATAAGAGTATCTGTAAAATTCCTAGATGTGGAATTGCTGGCTCAAAGGGTATGTGCACTCGAGATTTTCTTTTTTTTTTTTTTTTTTGAGATAGAATCGTGCTCTGTTGCCCAGACTGGAGTGCAGTGGCACAATCTTGGCTCACTGAAACCTCTGCCTCCTGGGTTTAAGCAATTCGCCCTGCCTCAGCCTCCCAAAGCCTGCCACCATGCCCAGCTAATTTTTTTGTATTTTTAGTAAAGACGGAGTGTTTCACCATGTTAGTTAGGCTGGTCTTGAACTCCTGACCTCAGGTGATCTGCCCACCCTGGTCTCCCAAAGTGCTGGGATAACAGGCATGAGCCACCGCACCCAGCTGCATATGAGATTTTCATAGCTACTTACCCAACTGCCTTCCAAGGAAGCTGTACCAGTTTACACTGACCAACAATGCATGAGGATGAATTTCTCTGCACTCTTGGAAACAAAGGCTTGTTTTATCTTTGTCAATCTGAAATATTTAAAAATGCCAGGCCCGGTGCAGTAGCTCACGCCTGTAATCCCAGCACTTTGGGAGGCTGAGGTGGGTGGATCACCTGAGGTCGGGGGTTGGAGACCAGCCTGACCAACATGGAGAAAGCCCATATCTACTAAAAATACAAAATTAGCCAGGCATGGTGGTGCATGCCTGTAGTCCTAGCTACTCGGGAGGCTGAGGCAGGAGAATCGCTTGAACCCAGGAGGCAGAGGTTTTGGTGAGCCGAGATCGAGCTACTGCACTCCAGCCTGGGTAGCAAAAGTGAAACTCTGTCTCAAAAAGAGAAAAATTAGCCGGTGTGGTGATGTGTCCCCTTTGTTCCCAGAGACTTGGGAAACTGAGGTGGATCACTTGTGCCTGGGACGTGGAGACTGCAGTGAGCTGTGATTATATCACTACACTCCAGTCTGGGTGACAAAGTGAGATCCTGTCTCAAAAGAAAAGAAAAAAAAGGAAAGAAATTAGTCCTTTAAGGCCAGGCACAGTGGCTCTCGCTTGCAATCCCAGCACTTTGGGAGGCCGAGGTGGGCAGATCACTTGAAGTCAGGAGTTTGAGACCAGCCCTGGCCAACATGGTGAAACCCTGTCTCTACTAAAAATACAAAAAATTAGCTGGGCGTGGTGGCACATGCCTGTAGTCCTGGGTACTCAGGAAGCTGAGGCAGGAGAATCGCTTGAACCCGGCAGACAGTGGTTATATGGAGCTGAGATCACACCACGCTACACTCCAGTCTGGGCAACAGAGCAAAACTCCGTCTCAAAAAAATTTTTTTTTGAGAAATTAGTCTTTTATATGTGTTATAAATACTTCTTCCTAGCTTTTTATTTACAAAATATGTGAAGAGACTGGGCACAATGACTCATGCCTCTAATCCCAATGCTTTAGAAGGCTGAGGTAGGAGGATCACTTGAGGCAACGAGTTTGAGACCAGCCTGGGCAATATGGTGACACCCCAGTCCTACAAAAAAAACTAAAATCAAAATAAATTAACCAGGCATGGTGGCACGCGCCTATGGTTGCAGCTACTCAGGAGGCCGAGGTGGGAAGATCACTTGACCCTGGAATTTGAGGTTACAGTTAGATATGATTGCACCGATGCACACAGCCTGGGCAGCAGAGTGCGAGCTGTCTCTAACACACACACACACACACACACACACACACACCCCCACACACACACACACACGAAGAGATACATTTAGATCATAGAGTTGTTTACAAATGCCCCATTAATATGTGATAAATAAATTATGATATATACAACAGAAAGCTATGCAGCTATTTAAATGAAGATATATATTTACTAACACAAAACAATGTAAGTAGAAAAACTCAGTTTAAGAAGATAAAAAATAGAAAGCATTATATGATAACCCATTTGTTTTGTTTTGTTTTGTTTTGTTTTTGAGACTGAGTCTTGCTCTGTCGCCAGGCTGGAATGCAGTGGTGCTGTCTCAGCTCACTGCAACCTCCGCCTCCCGGATTCAAGCAATTCCCCTGCCTCAGCCTCCTGAGCACCTGGGACTACAGGCATGCGCCAAAACATTAATAAAAAGAAGATAAAATTTATCAGTTTCATCAACAAAGGACTTTACTTTCCCTCTGAAATGTGGAGATGAATTCCTAAAGCAATATACTTATTGGCTGTAGCATCTTCATGTGTCCTCAGTGTTTTTTGTTGTTATTGTTGTTTTGTTTTTGTTTTTTGGTTTTTTTGGTTTTTTTGTTTTGAGACGGAGTTTCGCTCTTGTTGCCCAGGCTGGAGTGCAATGGCACAATCTCGGCTCACTGCAACCTCTCCCTCCTGGATTCAAGCGATTCTCCTGCCTCGGCCTCCCGAGTAGCTGGGATTACAGACATGTACCACCATGCCGGGCTAATTTTGTATTTTTAGTAAAGACGGGGTTTCTCCATGTTGATCAGGCTTGTCTCAAACTTCTGACCTCAGGTGATCTGCCCGCCTCGGCCTCCCAAAGTGCTGGGATTACAGGAATGAGCCACCACGCCCAGCCTGTTTTTTTTTTTGAGACAGATTGTTGCACTGTTGCCTAGGCTGGAGTGCAGTGGCATGATCTTGGCTCACTGCAACCACCATCTCACAGGTTCAAGCTACTCTTGTGTCTCAGCCTCCTGAGTAGCTGGGGCTACAGACATGCCCCACCATGCCTGCCTCATTTTGTATTTTTAGTAGAGACGGGGTTTCACCATATTGGCCATGCTGGTCTTGAACTCCTGGCTTCAAGTGATCCATCCACCTCAGCCTCCCAAAGTGCTGAGATTACAGGCATAAGCCACCATGCCCAGCTTGTCCTCAGTGTTTGTAATGTTATAAATATTTCAAAGTCATGCTATTTTTTTTTTTTTTTTTTTTTTGGAGCAGAGTTTCACTCTTGTTGCCTAGGCTGCAGTGCAATGGTGAGATCTTGGCTCACTGCAATCTCCGCCTCCCAGGTTCCAGTGATTCTCCTGCCTCAACATTGATAGTAGCTGGGATTATAGGTGCCTGCCATCACGCCCAGCTAATTTTTTGTATTTTTAATAGAGACCGGGTTTCACTATGTTGACCAGGCTGGTCTCCAACTCCTGATCTCAGGCAATCCACCCACCTCAGCCTCCCAAAGTGCTAAGATTGCAGGCATGAGTCACTGCGCCTGGAGTCATGCTATTTTTAAATGTGTTATAAACTTATGAAGAAGCATGGGGGTATCACATGGGGTATTAGGAAACAATTGTAATAGTGTTCAGTATGTTTGGCAAAGTATAGTCATGTGATATAAAAGGCGTTTGTCAAAGCTACCATTGACACTGGAGTTAGACAGGCATCAATCAGTAGATTTCAGTGACTCCAGAGTCTCTCTGTCACTGGTTTGTCAATCCCGGGGGGGGGAGAATACATGCTATTATGGTCTAGGGGTAGTGGGATGGCAGGTTTCCCTCTTCCTGGAACCTCTTTATCCTAACAAAGTCATTGATTTCTCCAACCCAACCCCTGACCCCTTTTGTCCCTGCAAATTTGGTCCAGGCTTGGGACAGGGCTCCAGGGTGGTTAAAAAGCTGCCTAGTGGCTGGAGGGCGAGGCTCAGGCAGGCAGAAACCCTGATCCTTTCAGAGGACCCTCTCAGAAGTCACTGGGCTCCCTAGGCTGCCAGTCCTACTTGAGGGTGGCAAGACTTTTGAAAAGACACTCATCTGGCCCTCAGAGGTCGGTCAGGCGGTCATCCACCGTCTTGACCAGTTTCACTCCCTTATCTAGGAAGGGCCTCTCCAGGAAGTCCCAGAGATGACGTCTGTGCTGGCAGAACCCGGGGCGTGAAGACCCAGCAGAGGCTGGTTCAGTCTCCTCTCCAGGGACAAGGCTGCCCCCACGGCGTCCAGGGTTTCCCTCTCATCTCATCTGCAAATCCTGCAAAAGAGCACGGCTGCCACACTGACTTTGCATCTTCCAGAGACGCATGGCCAGTTCGCCTTCTAGAGCCACGTCGTCACAGTGAAAGTAGAAGCCCAGAGAGATGCATGTTGACCCGGCCGTTGGTGGCTGCCCCCACCTGGTGGAATCATTCCAACACATTTGGGAACTCATGCTTGGGGACAGGAAGGAGATGACCACAAAAACGGTGTTGGCTGGGACCAGAAGCAGGAGGTGGCGAGGTAGATGGTCTCAGAGGCTGCAAGTGGAGAAGAGATGGGAGGCGGTCAGAGGCTGGAACAGGGAGCCCCCCGGTCTGTTCTCATCCAAACACTGTTGAAGCAAGAGACAGAGCCAGAACCCAACATGCTAACTTCAGGCAACGCACTGTAGATTTCAAATGTGTGTTATGCATAGTTTTTGTTTTTGTTTTTGAGACAGAGTTTCGCTCTTGTTGCCCAGGCTGGAGTGCAATGGCAGAATCTCGGCTCACAGCAACCTCCGCCTCCTGGGCTCAAGCCATTCTCCTGCCTCAGCCTTCCAAGTAGCTGAAATTACAGGCATGCGCCACCACACCCAGCTAATTATGTATTTTTAGTAGAGACAGGGTTTCTTCATGTTGGTCAGGCTGGTCTCAAACTTCTGACCTCAGGTGATCTGCCCACCTTGGCCTCCCAAAGTGCTGGGATTACAGGCATGAGCCACCATGCCCAGCCAGATTTTTTTTTAATGTGTGTTATTAATAGTTGTCAACAAGTCTTACACCTTCATTTATTTCTTTGGCCCAGAAGTCATAAATAAAAAGATTGTCCGATGATGATGAGACAGGATCTTGCTCTGCTGCACAGCTTCCCAAATAGCTGGGACCACGGGTGTGTGCCATCACACCTGGCTAATTTTTTTATTTTCAGAGAGATGGGAGCTTTTTTTTTTTAATTAAAACTTTTTTTTTTTAGGTGAAGTCTTGCTCTGTCGCCGGGCTGGAGTGCAATGGCGTGATCTCGGCTCACTGCAACCTCTGCCTCCCGGGTTCAAGCAATTCTCCTGCCTCAGCCTCCCAAGTAGCTGGGATTACAGGCACATGCCACCATGCCCGGCTAATTTTTGCATTTTTAGTAGAGATGGGGTTTCACCATGTTGACCAGGATGGTCTTAATCTCCTGACCATTAAAAAAAAATGGTTTAAATGGTGCCTTTTTTGTTATTTATAGCTGATCACAACTTTTTTTTTTGAAATGGAGTTTCACTCTGATTGCCCAGGCTGGAGTGCAATGGTGTGATCTCAGCAACCTCCACCTCCCAGGTTCAAGCGATTCTCCTTCCTGGGTTCAAGTGATTCTTCTGCCTCAGCCTCCCGAGTAGCTGGGATTACAGGCATGTGCCACCACGCCCAGCTAATTTTTGTATTTTTAGTAGAGACAGGGTTTCTCCATGTTGGCCAGGCTGGTTTTGAGTGCCCGCCTTGGCCTCCCAAAACACTGGGACTACAGACGTGAGTCACCGTGCCCAGCAGAAGTTCCTTTTTTATTTTTCAGTTTCTGTTCTGCTAAATGAATTTTCTTTCTTTTAAGGCTGAATAATATTCCATTGTATGTTGCACAGTCTTTTGAAGGGTAATTTTGTATAATCTCCAATTTTTAAAGGTCATTATCTTTGATACAGCAATTCTACTTTTAGTACATCCTGAAGAAATACTTGCACATTTGTGCCAAGAGACATTTACAAGGATATTAATTGCAGTATTGTTTTAATAGTAAAACATGAGAAACAAACTAAATACCATCAGTAAGGAGATGGGTAAACACGGTGTATTTCATGTACCATGAAATATTTTGCAACCATTTGAAAAGAATAAGGCACATCTATATGTACTAGCATGGAAATATCTCCAAGAATGATGGGTATGTACTGCATAATTCCATTTATATATAATTTTTAAAGTATGTTTTTATATAACACAAACATATGTGACACATTGAAAACAGTCTGGTGGTAAATACACCAAACTTCTAGCAAGTGGCACGGAAAAAGGTGCGTGGGGAAGAGGACAGCTGGGAAGGGGACGCTGAAAAGGACTTGATGTTTTTACTCACTATATATCTGCTGGTTGAGTCCTTACAATTGGATTGTATTTGTTGTTATTTAAGTAAAAAATTAATACTGGGGCCGGGCGCGGTGGCTCACGCCTGTAATCCCAGCACTTTGGGAGGCCGAGGCGGGCAGATCACGAGGTCAAGAGATCGAGACCGTCCTGGTCAACGTGGTGAAACCCCGTCTCTACTAAAAATACAAAAAAATTAGCTGGGCGTGGTGGCGCGCGCCTGTAGTCCCAGCTACTCGGGAGGCTGAGGCAGGAGAATGCTTGAACCCGGGCGGCGGAGGTTGCAGTGAGCCAAGGTCGCGCCACTGCACTCCAGCCTGGCGCCTGGTGACTGAGTGAGACTCTGTCTCAAAAAAAAAAAAAAAAAAAAAAAAAATTAATACTGGGAAAGAGGAAACATGCCAAACTGAATATACTTGGATCATGGGGATAATGAGTGCTTTCTTTCTATATTTCCCAAATTTCCTACACTGAGCTGTCTTACCTTCATAGTTAGCAATAACATTATTTAAAGGAGAAAATGGTATATCTAGTGTGAGTTACTGTGCAGCTGTGAACAAGGTGAGAGTAACTCTCTATGTGGAGATATCTATACACATATGCATGTTTACACTGGCATAGAAGAAAGACAGGTATAAATGTGGCATTACAGTGTCCTTACACAGCAATTATGAGCAATGTTCCTATTACTTTTTTTTTTTTTTTTTGATACGGAGTTTAATTCCTGTTGCCCAGGCTGGAGTGCAATAGTGCAGTCTCGCCTCCCTGCAACCCCTGCCTCCCAGGTTCTAGTGATTCTCTTGCCTCAGGCTCCTGAGTAGCTGGGATTGCAGGCGCCCGCCATCACGCCTGTTTTTAATAGAGACCAGATCTCACCATGTTGCCAGGCTGGTCTCGAACTCCTGACCTCAGGCGATCCACCTGCCTCGGCCTCCCAAAGTAGTGAGATTACAGGCGTGACCCACCGCGCCCGGCCCCCTGTTACCTTTGTTTGTTTGTTTGTGTTTTGGAGACAGGGTCTGCTCTATCATCCAGAAGCTTGAGTGCAGTGGCGCGATCATTGCTCATCCCTTCCCGTAGGCAGGGGCACGCTTCCCCATAGAGGGGTATTTCCGGCAGGAGAAGGCAGAGGGATCTTTCGCTCCCTCCTTCAAAGTTCCAGTTCCCCCAAATCCAGCGTTTCCCGGCAGTAGGCTAGGAAGAGAGGGCTCTGCCGCCAGTTTCCCAGGCAGGCCGCCGCGCCTCAGTAGCCGGACGCCCCGGCACTGTTTGTCGCGACACCTGGTGGTGACTGTGAAGCGCAATTCCCTCTCCTACATCTTAAAAATCGCGTGCTCCTCACACACTGGCCGGTGTTTTTTGTTTTTTGTTTGTTTCTTTCTTTTTTTTTAAGATGGGGTTTCACCATGATGGCCAGGCTGGTTTTGAACTCCTGACTTCAGGTGATCCACCCACCTCAGCCTCCCAAAGTGTTAGGATTACAGGCGTGAGCCACCGTGCCCGGCTGTTTTTTGGTTTTTTTGAGACAAGGTCTGGCTCTGTCCCCCAGGCTGGAGTACAGTCGCGCAATCGCCTCTCACTGCAGTCTCGATCTCCCTGGCTGAAGCGATCCTCCTATCTCAGCCTCACGAGTAGCTGGGACCACAGGCCTGCGCCACCATGCCCGGCTAATGTTTGCATTTTTTGTAGAGAGGAAGTCTCGCTATGTCGCCCAGGCTGGTCTTGACTCCTGGGCTCAAGCAATCCCCCACGCCTCCACCTCCCAAAATCCTGGGGATTACAGGCTTGAGCCACAGTGCCCGGTGAGACCCCATCTCTTTAAAGAAAAAAAAGTTTTTAAATTAGCCTAGCAAAGTGGCAGGTGCCTGTAGCCCTAGCTACTTGGGAGGCTAAGGTGTGAGGATCGCTTGAGCCCAGGAGTTTTAAGGCTGTAGTGAGCTATGATTGTGTCAGGGCACTCCAGGCGGGGCCACAGAGTGAGACCATGTCTCTAAAAAATTAATTTTTTAAAAAAGCAGCACAGTGAAACACCTAATATTTGTTGAGTGAATAAATATATGACAATATATACAAAAAAATTAGCTGGGCATGGTGGTGTGTGCCTGTAATTCCAGCTATTCAGGAAGTTGAGGCAAGAGAATCACTTGAACCTGGGAGGTGGAGGTTGCAGTGAGCTGAGATCGTGCCATAGCACTCCAGTCTGGCTACAGAGCAAGACTCCATCTCAAAAAAAAAAAAATTAGCCGGGCATGATAGTGCATGCCTGTAATCCCAGGTACTCGGGAGGCTGAGGCACAAGAATAACTTGAACCTGGGAAGCAGAGGTTGCATTGAGATGAGATCGTGCCACTGCACTTCAGTGTGGGTGACAGAGACTCTGTCTCAAAAAAGGCAGAGGTTGCAGTGAGCCAAGATTGCACCACTGCACTCCAGCCTGGGCAACAGAGTGAGACGCTGTCTCAAAAAAGAGAAAACAACCAATCAGATAATTTTTTTTTTTTTTTTAAGATAGAGTCTGTCCAGGCTGGAGGGCAGTAGTGCAATTTTGGCTCACCGCAACCTCCACCTCCTAAGTTCAGATTCTCCTGCCACAGCCTCCTTAGTAGTTAGGATTACAGGCAATCACCCCCATGCCCAGCTAATTTTTTTTTTTTTTCTAGAGACAGGGTTTCACCACATTGGTCAGGCTGGTCTTGAACTCCCGACCTCAGGTGATCTGCCCACCTTGGCCTCCAAAGTGCTTGGATTACAGGCGTGAGCCACCACGCCCGGCCGCCAGGCTTTTTATATTTTTAGTAGAGATGGGGTTTCACTATGTTGGCCAGGCTGGTCTTGAACTCCTGACATTAGGTGATCCACATGCCTTGGCCTCCCAAAGTGCTGAGATTTACAGGCGTGAGTCACCAAGCCCGGCCCCCCATCAGATAATTTTTAAAAAATTCCAGCTGGGTGCGCTGGCTCATGCCTGTAATCCCAGCACTCTGGGAAGCCGAGGAGGGTGGATCACCTCAGACGGGAGTTCAAGACCAGCCTGACCAACATGGAGAAACCCTGTCTCTACCAAAAATACAAAATTAGCCAGGTGTGGTGGCATATGCCTGTAATCCCGGCTACTTGGGAGGCTGAGGCAGGAGAATCGCTTGAACCCGGGAGGGGGAGGTTGTGGTGAGCCGAGATCGTGCCATCACACTCCAGCCTGGGCAACAGGAGCAAAACTCTTGTCTGGAAAAAAAATAGTACGAAAAAGGAAAAACCTCAAAACCTGCTTTCTTGTTGCACTAAGGAAACTACTCATAAAACTAAGTAATTATTGCTGCACTATGCACAAGATCCTTTCTCAGAACTCAACATGTATCTAAAGCTTCCATTTAGAGTTAGCTGGGCCTGATTAAAATGGAGTCATGGCTTGCCCCTCAGATTATTTGAGGAACGAATAAAGTATAGCTAAAATGAAGTGTGTCAAGGTCCAGAGAGTCACATGAGATAGTTTCTAGAGGCCCTATCGGAGTGATAGAGACTGAACCAGAGACTTGTGCAAAATGTTTATCCAATTTAGAAACAGCCTGACTTCAGGGCTGAGTTACACAGCTGGCTCTCAAACACGGGGGTACTTGTTGTGAACAAAACTGATGCTATGTGGGTGGCAGTTTAAGAATAGAGAGGAGCTGAAATACGCCCCTCTTTACGAGTACTCCTCTGTTCTCCTGAAGCAACCATTGTTAACAGTGGCCCACTCTTCTTTGTGACTAGGCATATTTTTTCCTAAAACAGTTCCTATCACCTTCATTCATTCATTCATTTTACTCATTACTCACTGCCTTTTTTTTTTTTTTTTTTGAGATAGGGTCTCACTCCCGTCACCCAGGCTGGAGTGCAGTGGCAAGATCAACAACTCATTGCAGCCTTAACCTCCCAGGCTTAAGTGATCCTATCGCCTCAATTTTTGATTTTTTGTAGAAATGAGTTCTATGTTGCTCAAGCTGATCTCAAACTACTAGGTTCAAGCGATCCTCCCAGCTCAGCCTCTTAAATGCTGAGATTGCACAGGTGTGAGCCACCACACCCAGCCTAACATCTTTTGATTGGTAATTTTATTACAAAACAATAGCATAGTAAGCACTATGAAAGTGTGTGGGGTTTTTTACTTTGTTTTTAGAGACAAGGTTTCACTCTGTTGCCCATGCTGGAGTGCAGTGCAGTGGGATTACCGGTAACTCACTGCAGCCTTAACTTCTGGGCTCAAGCCATTCTGCTTGTTTCCCAAGTAGTTGGGCCTACAGGCATAAGCCACCCCACCTGGCCAAGTTTTTACATTGTTTTAAGTACTTCACATGTAATCACAACTACTCTTGAGATAGGTGTAATTAACCCAATTTTTATAGGTGAGGAATTTCACGTACTTACAGGATAAATTAGTTGCCCAAGATTACAAGCAAGTAGTTGAGCCAGATTTGACTCAAGAAGTCTTGTATCCAGAGCCACACTAAACCATTAGACCACATTTTTACAGAGGACATATCTTTTAAATTGAATACACTTAATTTTATTTAAAATCCACTGAGCTGTTCTTTATTTACTTGAGAGCTAACAAAAACTATTTTAGACTGGCATCAGGCCACAGACCAGGCCTCCCAACACATATTTAAAGAGCCTTTCCCTGGCCAGGTGCGGTGGCTCACACCTGTAATTCAGCACTTTGGGAGGCTGAGGCGGGTGGATCACCTGAGGTCAGGAGTTCGAGCCCAGCCTGGCCAACATGGTGAAGCCGTCTCTACTTCAAAAAAAAACATCACTGGGTGAGTGGTGCACGCCTGCAACCCCAGCTACTAGCGAGGCTGAGGCAGGAGAATCGCTTGAACCCAGGAGGCAGAGGTTGCAGTGAGCTGAGACTGCACCACTGCACTCCCGCTTGGGTGAAGAGACGACGTCTCAAATTAGGGAAGGTGAAAGGGCAAAAGGGAGTTTCCTGTGGCCTAACACACCCAACGTGAGTGTAACAAGGGCTATAGGAGTTATGAACCAGAAACTGGGCAAAAACTGCAACACCAGAGTGACTAAGGCAGACTACCTAAAATTATGTGTGAAACCATCCTCAGGTACACTATGAGTACCAAAGGTGTTATTTCTAGATATGCTATTCCCAAATTTGTGTCAATATATCCATGGGTGGTTCCTGCATGCCAAACCACTAACTAGAGATTAACTGGCCAGTGATTTAAACTCATTACCCTAAGTATGCACTTACACTAGTTTTAGTGCCAGAAAAATTTCTATTATAAACCTAAAAAAAAAACAAAACAGAGGTCCCCACACCACTCCCTATTTTGTGCCAGGATGAGAATCATTTACTTATTACAGAACATAGTGAAGGGGGGAAAAGATTGGAAACTTCCTTAGTATACAGTATACCCTTACTCCTTCAAATATTTTCTATTAGCACTGTGCCTGTATTATTGCCTACTGTCCATTGGCACAGAAGCCTAAGAACTGCTTATGTTGCCAGACTTACACAAGGATAAGCATTTTTACCAAATACAGGTAAAATCTCATTTGTTGCTGCAATCTTTTTTCACAATAACGTTAAGCTGTCATTAAGAACCAACAGTCATAAAGAATCAACTTTAATTTGCTGCCTAACTCACCAAGATTAGGAAGTTGTCTTAGATCAGAATACCATTTTAAACATTAAGTACCTTCAAGCAATCTTTCTCCTCAGCCAGTCTTTCATTCTCAGTGATTAGTTGCTTCTTGGCTCAGGAGTTAAACCGTGTACAGCAGAGACAGGATTATGGTCCCATGTTACCACCCAGGTTGAACACTTTGGTGTTAATACACTAGAGAACAATAAACACACAGCTGATAGTCACCCAATAATTGCAAAAGTGAAAGCAGTTACCGCTATTTAAGCAGCCTTAACCAAAACTTTATTTCTCCAGCAATCTTTGATTAGTTTAGATCTTGGCAGGCACATTTGCTTTCCTTCAATGTAGAGATGCCTGCAATCACTTGAACCCAGGAATGATTAAGTGAACTATGATTGTGCCACTGTACACAAGCCTGGACTACAGAGAAAGACCGTCTTAAAAAAAGCCTGCATATCCAACCGATTTTAAATTCGAGCTTCAGAAAGTTTGCCATTAATCCAGGATCCTAACTCGTAATGACTTACAGCAAAGAAAGCTCTTAACCCCTCAGCACACCCAAGTGTACACCAGACTTAACTCCGGACACATTACCAATCTCAAAATTAAATCCCTCCCTCGACATCATTTTTACCAGTTTTAAGAGTACCCAGACATCACTACAGAATTTCATGACAAGACACCAAGTATGCTACCATGCAACAAAACCTTTATTAACATTTTTAACAGGTTCAGCTATTACTGAAACTTGTAATTTCTAAACTTAAGTTGGGGCAAATGGCTATAGTGCAGAGTATTGCCATCACTGGGCACTGCGAATGCGAGACAGAAGAATTAACAGCCACCCCTCAGACGCAGGACCAGGTGCAGGGTCGACTCTTCTGGATGTTGTAATCAGAAAGAGTGCGGCCATCTTCCAGCTGCTTGCCTGCAAAGATGAGCCTCTGCTGGTCGGGGGGGATGCCTTCCTTATCCTGGATCTTGGCCTTCACATTTTCGATGGTGTCACTGGGCTCCACCTCCAGGGTGATGGTCTTGCCGGTGAGGGTCTTCACGAAGATCTGCATACCGCCTCTCAGACGCAGGACCAGGTGCAGGGTCGACTCCTTCTGGATATTATAGTCAGAAAGAGTGCGGCCATCTTCCAACTGCTTGCCTGCAAAGATGAGCCGCTGCTGGTCGGGGGGGGATGCCTTCCTTATCCTGGATCTTGGCCTTCACATTTTCGATGGTGTCACTGGGCTCCACTTCCAGGGTGATGGTCTTGCCGGTGAGGGTCTTCACGAAGATCTGCATACCGCCTCTCAGACGCAGGACCAGGTGCAGGGTCGACTCTTTCTGGATGTTGTAGTCAGAAAGAGTGCGGCCATCTTCCAGCTGCTTGCCTGCAAAGATGAGCCTCTGCTGGTCGGGGGGGGATGCCTTCTTTATCCTGGATCTTGGCCTTCACATTTTCGATGGTGTCACTGGGCTCCACCTCCAGGGTGATGGTCTTGCCGGTCAAGGTCTTCACCGAAGATCTGCATTTTGACCTAGTTTTAAAATAAAACATAAGCATATCATCTTTGTATTTCTCGCTTTTACATCTAATGTTCTTCAAAGTTAGCAACTATTCCTTCAAAATGACTTAAAATACGTTAACATCTCTTAACCTCCCCCCTATCTTTAAGAGACTTAGTCACTTAATATGAAATTCGTCCCTCAAGGCTGCAACGTCAACAGCGGAGAATCCAGAGCGCTCTCTAAACAAGCATCCACAGCTTTCTCCACTCCTGTTCCGGATAATCAAACTCCCCCTGACCGAACTCCAACATGCCTCAAACGTAAGCATGCTGTTCAGTAAACTGAAAACAAAACCGAACCCACAAGACTCGCGAAATAAAAATCACATTGGAACACAAGAAAGGGCACCTTTCTCACACTGGGATTCCCGAAGTAAAGGTTTCCAGAACCACACAGACCACCTTTTTTCCGCCTTTCCCCGCTGAAGCAAACGCGACGGAATCGCCATCCGTTAAGCGTCCGTTAGTTTCCGTCGGCGCGCGCGCCAGCCGCCCTCACCCTCCTCTCGCCAAGGCCCACTCTCCCGGAAAGGCCCGGCGCCGCGTCACCTCGTCCTCCCCTCCCCCCCCCACACCCTCCCCTCAGCGGCCCACCAAACTCCAAGAAGCCTCCAGCCTGACTTCACCTATGCCCCCTCTTCACGTTCCCCCAGGTCGTTAAGGCTGTGGGCCAGTACCTGTTAGCGGATACGACGATGCTGCGAATCGCCAATCACGTCCAGCCACTGAACTCCAACACTCCTTCACCCGACAAAGCCAGTCGCCCGTAAACGCGGCGTTTCGGCGGAGCTCAAATTTATGCAACGTGTGTTGCGTACCTTATCACTTTTTTACGTAGGCGCCGTCTCCGTGCGCCGCCAAAAGTAGTTCGCCGCGCCCAACCTCCCGCGACGCAGTTAGGCTTTTCAACTGAGCCCCAAATTCCTCACAGCCGTAAGAAAGGATTCTAACAAATTATGTCCCTTCTCCTCTATGCGCTTCTTTTCCTTCTTTAGGAAAATATAAGACAATTATCAGGCGGATGAATTCGAGTTAAAGAAACCTTCCTCGAAAGCTCTGGAAACTTCCTTGCTGCGCCGGCGCTGATTGGTTAGGCCTGAGAAGGCGAAGCCGGCGCTGATTGGTGGGGGTCACAGCGGTTCTGTTGTTGCTGGGCTCCGGATGGTGGGGCTTTAGCGCCGACGTTACTAAGTAACTGAGTGCGCGTGCGCTGCAGAGGCGCGCTTTCCCGAAAGAGGTGATACTTCCGGCGGGAGGAGGAGGGGTCTTTCTTTCTTTCTTTCTTTCTTTTTTTATTGAGATGGAGTCCTTGCTCTGTCTCCCAGGCTGGAGCGCGGCTCACTGCAACCTCCGCCTCCCAGGTTCAAGCGATTCTCCTGTTTCAGACTCCCGAGCAGCTGGGATTACAGTCGCCAGCCACCATCCCCGGCTAATTTTTGTATTTTTAGTAGAGATGAGGGTTCATTATGTTGGCCAGGCTGGTCTCCAACTCCTGATCTCGTGATCCGCCCACCTCGACCTCCCAAACTGCTGGGACTACAGGCATGAGCCACCGCAACTGCGCCCGGCCTTTTTCTTCTTTTTCCCCCCCCCAGACGGAAAGAAAATTATCAGGCGGTTGAATTCCCTAATAGTTGGCTCTTGTTGCCCAGGCTGGAGTGCAATGGTGCAATCTCAGCTCACCGCAACCTCCGCCTCCCGGGTTCAAGCGATTCTTCTGCCTCAGCCTCCGGAGCAGCTGGGATTACAGGCATAAGCCACCACTGCCAACTAATTTTTTGTATTTTTAGTAGAGACGGGGTTTCACCATTTTGGCCAGGCTCGAACTCCTGACCTCAGGTGAGCCACCTGCCTCGACCTCCCAAAGTGGGCCGTCGCGCATCAGAAGCGGGTACCCGATGTCGCGACACCTGGTGGTGACTGTGAAGCACAATTTCCTCTCCCACGTCTTATAAAACGCGCACTCCTGGATGGTCCTGGTGGCTCACGCCTGTAATCCTAGTACTTTGGGAGGCCGAGGCGGGTGTCACCGCGTCAGGAGTTCAAGACCAGCCTGGCCAAAATGGTGAAACCCCCGTCTCCACAAAAAATACTAAAAAATTAGCCAGACGTGGTGGCGGGCACCTATAATCCCAGCTGCTGGGGAGGCTGAGGCAGAGAATTGCTTGAACCCGGGAGTCAGAGGTTGCGCTGAGACGAGATCGCGCCACTGCACTCCAACCTGGGAGAGGAGCGAGACTTTGAAAAAAACAAAACAAAACAAAAACGCGCGCTCCTCACACACTGGCCAATTGTTTTTGTTTTTTTTTTGAGACAAGGTCTAGCTCTGTTCCCCAGGCTGGAGTGCAGTGGCACGACCACCGCTCACTGCAGCCTCGACCTCCCATGCTCGTGATCCTCCCACCTCGGCCTCCCAAGTAGGTGGCACCGCCTGGCTTATTTTTGTTTCTTGTTTTTTGTTTTTGAGAGGGAGTCTCTCTCTCTGTCACCCAGGCTGGAGTGCAGTGACGCACTCTCACTGCAACCTCTGCCTCCTGGGTTCAAGAGATTGTCCTGTCTCAGCTTCCCGAGTAGCTGGGATTACAGGCATGCGCCACCAGGCTAATTTTTATATTTTTTAGTAGAGACGGGTTTTCGCCATGTTGGTCACACTGGTCTCGAACTCCTGACCTCGTGATCCGCTCGCCTAACGAGGGGGAATCCCAAAATGCTGGGATTACAAGCATGAGCCACCTCGCCCAGCCTAATTTTTGTATTTTTAGTAGAAAGAAGTTCGCCATGTTGGCCAGGCTGGTCTCGAACTCCTCACCTGAGGTGATCTGCCCGCCCCAGCCTCCCAAAGTGCTGGGATTACAGGTGTGAGCCACCTTGCCCGGCCTAATTTTTTTGATTAACTTTTTTTTTTTTTTTTTAGATCACGGTCTTGCGGTGTTACCCAGGCTGGTATTGAACTCCTGGGCTCAAGAGATCCGCCTGCCTCAGCCTCCCAAAGTGCTAGGATTACAGGCATGAACCACTGTGCCCGGTGGACTAGCTGCTTTTTATTTGTGTTCATGGTTATTGCAGGGTTGTGGAGCTTTAAACCATGCTTCCGGAGTTAGAGTGCTCTTAGTTGCATTGTCTTAATCCTCATCATGGCCCCAAGGACAGTCTGTAAATCTGGAGTTCAGAGTGGGACCCCCCCGGGGGACCGGGCACCTGTTGCCAAAGCTGCTCACCGCCAGGCCCAGAGAGGTGAGGCTGGAGCCCAAGGTGACAGTGGCTGGGCTTTGCCCTGGCTCCAGCAATACCTGCAAATCTCCCTGCTGTTTCTCCAAACTGATAGAAAAAAAAAAATGCAGATTAGGGAACTGAAACCCGCTTCAAGAAATGGGAATTCACCTATAAGAAAGTAGCTGAGGGGGGAGTGTCCCCCACCTTCTTGTATCTCCTCCCCACAACAACTTGTTTTTGTTGTACCGTCTTTCAATAAAAAGAAGCTGTTTGGTCTAAAAAAAAAAAAGGAAGAAAGTTGCTGTTACTGCTCCCGTTGACGTGTTTGTTGTGCCAGGGTGGGGTTTACCAGCTAGGACCAAGCGACCGGTCTCCCCTACACCCTGGGTGTGGTCACTCATCCTGCAAGGAGATAACCCACGGAAGGTGAGTAAGGCAGACGTGTTTGGATCCTGGTGCCTGGCAGAGTCACCCAGGTGGGGTCGAAGTAAATAAGATATTGGCTGTTTTTCACGTGATACCAACCTTCATATGTAAGAAGTAGTCTTGAAGTGTGTGTATTAATACAATTAAGTAAACATCACTTAGAAAGGTCACTGATTACTAAATTTCAACATATCTGAGCATAACATTAAGAAACTGTTGACAGATGAGCTGGTATATGAGTTCAGTTAAATTAACTAAAACCAGAATCTACTGTCTACCGACATGAATAAGCAGGAGATAGAAAGAAACAGTTTACGGTAAGTTGGAAGTGATTTTTAACGACTTGGGAGGTAGTTTATAAAACGTTTATTATACAAAGTATGGATTTTCCTTTTTGTTAGCCTAACAGTGATTCTGAATTTGTTTCACCAACCAGCAGCTCCTCCTGAATCATACATGTTGATCACGGATTGAGCTAGAAGGCAGATCTCATGACTGGTATAATGACTTCACTGGGAAGTTCTAGCAGTTGCCAGAACTATACGTTAGTCATACAGGCTCCTAGTTCAATGTTTTCCCAAAGTAGGTCATTTGTAACCTAAGATCAGGAGTTTAGTAATCTGCCACAATATTTGGCACTGTGCTCAATAAATGTTTGTTCAGTGACTAAAATGCAATCTTCTCTTGTTCAACTGGAGAAAAGAAACTTTGTGACAGCCTTAAAACACAAAGAAAAAAACAGTAGAGTACTGTATTTCATCTCCATAGGCAAATGCGATTTGCCTTGGCAGTTCCTTCACAAGAAACAAAGGAGGATTGATTCTGAGATTTTTTTTTTTTTTTTTTTTTTGAGACAGAGTCTCACTCTTGTTGCCTAGGCTGGAGTGCAATGGCACGATCTTGGTTCACTGCAACCTCTGCCTCCTGGGTTCAAGCGATTCTCCTGCCTCAGCCTCCCAAGTAGCTGGGATTAGAGGCATGTACCATGCCTGGCTAATTTTGTATTTTTAGTAGAGATGGGGTTTCTCCATGCTGGTCTCAAACTCCTGACCTCAGGTGATCTGCCCACCTCAGCCTCCTGAAGTGTTGGGATTACAGGCGTGAGCCACCGCGCCCGGCCGATTCTGAGATTCTAAGTGACTTTACTTGGCTAGATGTCTTTTAATAAAAATCTGTGAGAAAGCTGTAGTTCCAATGAAAAGTTCACAGTTGTTTTCTTGACATTGTTAGGTGATGTTTAAAATGTGGAATTAGTCTCTGGTTTGTCGATTCCTTTACTTTATATTTCACATTTGGCTGTTTATCTCAATACAATTATGTAATGAACTCCTAACTTATTACAAGCAAGTTAGAAACTTTGATATTGAATGCTCAGATGCACACAGAGCAAAATTTTGTACTGTCTTCATGTTAGGTCTCCAAAGTACAGAAATCTGTCCATTAAAAAATAGCTACTCGGCTGGACGTGGTGGCTCACGCCTGTAATCCCAGCACTTTGGGAGGTTGAGGTGGGTGGATCACGAGGTCAGGAGTTCAAGACCAGCCTGTCCAAGATGGTGAAACCCCATCTCTACTAAAAATACAAAAACTTAGCCAAGTATGGTAGAGGGTACCTGTAATCCCAGCTACCCTGGAGGCTGAGGCAGAGAATTGCTTGAACCCAGGAGGTGGAGGTTCCAGTGAGCTGAGATCTCGCCACTGCACTCCAGCCTGGACAACAGAGTGAGACTCCGTCTCAAAAACAAAAAAGCAACTTTAGGTAGGTTGCAGTTGCTCACGCCTGTAATTTCAGCACTTTGGGAGGCTGAGGCAGGTGGATCATTTGAGACCAGCCTGACCAACATGGCAAAAACCCAGATCTACTAAAAATACAAAAATTAGCTGGGCGTGGTGACACGCACCTGTAATCCTAACTACCTGGGAGGCTGAGGCATGAGAATCCCTTGAACCCAGGAGGTGGAGGTTGCAGTAAGCAGAGATTGCACCACTGAACTCCAACCTGGACGACAGAGCGAGACTACATCTCAAATAGAAACAAAACAAAAAATAGCTACTTTAAATGTTTTTATTTTAACATTTTATTTCTTTATCTATTTTGGAGTATCTGTTGCCCAGACTGGAGTGCGGTGGTATAATCATAGCTTACTCGGCCTCCAACTCCTGGGCTCAAGCAATTCCCCTGTGTCAGCCTCCCAAGTAGGTAGGATTAAACACATAATCTGCTGTGCCTGGCTAAGATATTTCTATCATGAAATATTACATAAATACATAAAAGTTAGAGATAGTATAGCAAATGCCATATGATGTCCAATTTGCTTAAGCATTTAAAAACCTTTATTTTTGTCCAGGCACGGTGGCTCACGCCTGTAATCCCAGCACTTTGGGAGGCCGAGACCGGTGGATTACCTGAGCTCAGGGGTTTGAAACCAGCCTGGCCAACATGGTGAAACCCTGTCTTTACCAAAAATACAAAATTAGCAAGGTGTGGTGGCGCATTCCTGTAATTCCAGCTACTTGGGAGGCTGAGGCAGGAGAATTGCTTGAACCTGAAAGGCGGAGGTTGCAATGAGTCGAGATCATGCCACTGCACTCCAGCCTGGGCAACAAGAGTGAAACTCTGTCTCAAAAAATAAATAAATAATAACAAATGAAAACCTTTATTTTTAAATTTTAAATTGTGCTTAAATAATACACAACCTCACATTTACCATCATAACCAATTTTGACTGTACAGTTTGCTAATATTAACTATATTCATGTTGTGCAACAGATTTTTTTTTTTTTTTGAGACAAAGTCTTGTTCTGTCCCCCAGGCTGAGTGCAGTGGCGCGATCTTGGCTCACTGCAACCTCTGCCTCCCAGGTTCAAGCAATTCTCCTGCCTCAGCCTCCCAAGTAGCTAGAATTACAGCCATGTGCCACCATGCCAGGCTAATTTTTGTATTTTCAATACAAACGGGGTTTCACCATGTTGACCAGGCTTGTCTCGAATTCTCATTCTCAAGTGATCCACGCACTTCAGCCTCCCAAAGTGCTGGGATTACAGGCATGAGCCACCATGCCCAGCCGCAGTTGCACCATTTTACATTTCTACCAACAGTGAAAGTGTTCTTATATGTATATCTTCATATATATGTGTGTGAGGACATCTCTGGGAAATATACCCAGGAACAGAATTGTGAGATATATCTTCCATTTACTAAACTTTGCCAAATACTGTAGTTCCCCAGAGTCATTGTACTAACTTAACACTCTCACCAGCATGTGGGGGGAGTTCCCACAGTTCTGTGTCTTCAGCAGCACTTAGTATTGTAAGACTTTTTTAAATTTTTATTTTAGCCGGGCACAGTGGCTCACGCCTGTAATCCCAGCACTTTGGGAGGCTGAAGCGGGCGGATCACCTGAGGTCAGAAGTTTGAGACCAGCCTGACCAATATGGTGAAACCCCGCCTTTAAAAAAAAAAAAAATTAAAAAATTAAAATAAAAAAATTTTTTAAAAATTTTATTTTAGAGATAAGTCTCCCTGTGCTGCCCAGGCTGGCCTCAAAGTCCTGGGCTCAGGCAGTTCTCCTGACTCAGCAGTGCTAACTAATATTGTCAGACTTTTTACTTTTTGCCCATCTGATGGGAGATTTATCTTTTAGAAAATAAGATTTATTTGCTGGGCACGGTGGCTCACACCTGTAATCCCAGCACTTTGGGAGGCCGAGGCGGGTGGATAATGAGGTCAGGAGTTTGAGACCAGCCTGGCCAGCGTGGTAAAACCTGTTTCTACTAAAAAAATACAAAAGATTAGCCAGGCATGATGGCACACACCTGTAATCTCAGTTACTCGGGAGGCTGAGGCAGGAGAATTGCTTCAACCCAGGAGGCAAAGGTTGCAGTGAGCTGAGATCGTACCACTGCACTCCACCCTCGGCAACAGAGTGAGACTCGGTCTCAAAAGAGAGAAAGAGCGAAAGAAAGGAAGAAAGAAGAAAGAGAGAGAGAGAAAGAGAGGGAGGGAGGGAGGAGAGAGAGCAAGAAGAGAGAGAGAGAGAGAGAAGCAGAAAGAAAGATAGAAAAGAAAAGAGAAGGAAGCCTGGTGCGGTGGCATGTGTCTGTAGTCCCAGCTACTTGGGAGGCTGAGGTGGGAGGATCACTTGAGCCCAGGAGTTCTGGGCTGTAGTGCTCTATGACGATAAGGTGTCTGCACTAAGTTCGGCATCAATATGGTGACCTCCTGGGAGCGGGGAACCACCAGGTTGCCTAAGGAGGGGTGAACCGGCCCAGGTCAGAAATGGAGCAGGTCAAAACTCCCGTGCTGATCAGTAGTGGGATCCTGTGAATAGCCACCGAACTCCAGCGTGGGCAATATAGTGACACCCTGTCTCAAAAAAAGAAAGAAGAAAGAAAGAAACAAAGAGGAAGGAAGGATGGAAGGAAGGAAGGAAGGAAGGAAGGGAAAGAGAGGGGGAGGGAGGGAAGAGAAGAAAGAAAGATTGATTTATTACTAGTGATCTCAGAAATTGATTTTAAAAAGAGAGAGAAGGCCACCATGCTGGTTGACACCTGTAATCCCAGCACTTTGGGAGACTGAGGCAGAGGATCACTTGAGCTCCAGAATTTGAGAGCAGCCTGGGAAACATAGTGAGACCATTGTCTCTACAAAAAAATTAAAAATTAGCAGGCATGGTCATGCACACTTGTAGTCTCCACTATGCAGGAGGCTGAGGAGGGAGGCTTGCTTGAGTCCAGGAGATTGAGGCTGCAGTGAGCCATGAGCATGCCATTGCACTCCAGCCTGGGCGAAGACTGAGACCCTGTCTTTAAGTTTTAAAAAAAAAAAAAAGTTGTGGGGGAGCTAGGTGTGGTGGCTCATGCCTGTAATCCCAACACTTTGGGAGGCTGAGGTGGGCGAATCACTTGAGGTCAGGAGTTCGAGACCAGCCTGGCCAACATAGTGAAACCCTGTCTCTACTAAAAATACAAAAAGTAGCCAGGCATGATGGCAGGCACCTGTAATCCCACCTACTTAAGAGACTGAGGCAGGAGAATTGCTTGAGCCCGGGAGTCGAAGGTTGCAATGAGCCAAGATGGCACCACTGCTCTTCAGCCTGGACTGCAAAGCAAGACTGTCTCAAAAAAAAAAAAAAAAAAAAAAAAAGATTTACAAAAATCCCCTTCAATTTACTTTATATATATGAGCTTTATTTGTTTTCAGATAAGGTTTGGCAATAGGGAGGCAGACACTGTTGGGGGCAGTTCTGACAGTTTGGTAGGTCTGGCCATCAGAGGTCTGTTGGTATGAGTCCCTAAGGAGTCTCTTGGGAAGAAGTATCAGAAGCAATGAAATATGACATAGCTGTTAATGCCAGAGTGTGAGAGTAGAAATAAGTGTTTTTAGTTCCTATAAACAAGTTATCTTTTAAAATTTTGGTAATTTGTTTTAATTTTAAAATTTGGCAATTATGTCAAGTTTATCAACAAACCCTTTTAGGAACCTAAGGCAGTGTTGCAAGGAAAGGATCCTAAAATTTGAAATCAGACACAACTGTATCAAATTCCCAACTTGCTTTTATACTAGCCTGTGACTCTGTGTTTTTTGTTATTTGTTGTTTTTTTTATGAACATGCCTTGCTGTCAGCCAGGCTGGACTGCAGCAGCTATTCATAGTCCTAACCATAGCTCACTGAGGCCTTGAATTCCTGACCTGAGGCAATCCTCCCACCTCAGCCTCCGGAGTAGCTGGGACTTCATGTGCACACCTGTATATACATACAGGTGATTTTACTCTTTTTTTTTTTTTTTTTTTTTGAGACAAAGTTTCAATCTGGCCTGATTTACTCATTTTTAACCTTTGGTTTCCCTATCTATAAAGAAAAAAACATGGACTAGATGTAATCCTACCTCGTGAAATTAAGGTGAGTCTTAAATCTTTGCCTTTTTGCTTAGTTTCCATTGCTCTTTTCAGAGCTGCCCTTTGGGAGACTGAGATTTTCTTTTTTCCTGTACTTTTCAGGGAATTCTCAAACCTAGTCAACAAACCAAGAAACTGAGGCTTGCAAGGCCAGGTGCGGTGGCTCACGCCTGTAATCCCAGCACTTTGGGAGGCTGAGGCGGGTGGATCAGGAGGTCAGGAGTTCAAGACCAGCCTGGCCAAGATGTTGAAACCTCATCTCTTTTTTTTTTTAATTAAAAAAAAAAATGAAACTGAGGCTTGCTATAGAAATTTCCTAAGCTGTGAGAAAGTTATGTTATGGCTGGGCACAGTGGCTCACACTTGTAATCCCAGCACTTTGGGAGGCTGAGGCGGGTGAATTCCTTGAGCTCTGGAGTTTGGGACCAGTCTGGGTAACATGGTGAAACCCCTTCTCTACAAAAATACAAAAAAATTAGCTGGGTGTGGTGGCATGTATCTGTAATCCTAGCTACTTGGGATGCTGAGGTGGGAGGATTGCTTAAGCCCAGGAGGTAGAGGTGGCAGTCAGCTGAGGTAGCACATTTAAACATAAATTAGGCTGGGCACGGTGGCTCATATCTGTAATTGCAGCACTTTGAGAGACCAAGGTGGGCAGATCACTTGACACCAGGAGTTGAGACCAGTCTGGCCAACATGGTGAAACCTGGTCTCTACTAAAAATACAAAAAATTAGCCAGCCATGGTGGCAGGGGCCTGCAGTCCCAGCTACTCAGGAGGCTGAGGCAGGAGAATCATTTGAGCCTGGGAGGTGGAGGTTTCAGTGAGGCAAGATTGCGCCACTGCACTCCGACCTGGGTGACAGAGTGAGACTTTGTCAAAAAAAACCCCAGAAACATAGATTAGATTTATGGCAGGCTGTGTTGCATTTAAACATAGATTACACTTATGGGACCTAATATGCATATATTACAATCTTTGATACATAGAGAAATTTGTTTATCGCACATTTGAAATGCAGTGAATATACATATTAAATCAGTCTTTATATTATGTTCTCATTGATGCACATATACTGCAACATATTTACAACTATTATCGTAAATTCCTCCAGCCAGCTATTCCTGGGTGCTGTATACTCTTGAAGTTTTAATCCTGAGCCAAGAGAAAGATATTAGGTCATTCATCCATTCAGCAGACATTTGTTGAGTAAGTTCTGGGTGTGGGAGTCATCTGCATTGCTGACTGGGACAGGATATGGACTCCACCCAAGAGAACCATGGTCTTAGTGCCAATAAGGGGGTCATTGTGAGGACTAAGAGTATTCCCCTCAAGGAGTTGTTGTAGAATTCAGTGAGTTAATTCCTGTCAAGAGTTTATTTATTTTTTAATTAATTAATTAATTTTTGAGATAGAGTCTCGTTCTATCTCGCCCAGGCTGGAGTACAGTGGCACAATCTTGGCTTACTACAGCCTCCACCTCCCAGATTCAAGAGATTCTTCTGCTTCAGCCTCCTGAGTAGCTGGGATTACAGGCGTGCAACACCACACCGAGCTGATTTTTGTATTTTTAGTAGAGATGGGGTTTCACCATGTTGGCCAAGCTGGTCTCAAACTCCTGAACCTCAGGTGATCTGCCCACCTCAGCCTCCCAAAGTCCTGGGATTACAGGCGTGAGCCACCGGGCCAAGTTTTTGAGGATTAAATGAACCTGTCTTATTTAGTGGTATGGTTGCATTAATACAGCTTAAGTGCTTAGAACGGGTCCTGGACATGGAAAGCACTTAATAAATGTTAGCTACGTAAAAAGCTAAGTGATTGCTGACTGAGACAGACCAATCAGAGATACACACAAACTTCTGTGGAGGCACAGAGGAGGAAGGAGTCGTTTAGCTGCCTGCAGTAGAGCAGGAGGGGAACCAAAACATTTCAGAGAAGGCATTATTTAGAAACCCGGTCACAAGGCAGGAGGGAATAAATGAAAGATGAGAAAGCATAGAGTATTGAGGAAATAGTGGGGAGCAATTTATAGCTGGAATTTAGGGTGGCTGCTTGTGAGCCTGTGGTTTTCCACGGGAGAAGCAGCCAGGGCTCAACTCTCCAGCCACCTCGTCATCTCCAGCCATCCTGGCCATCTGTAATTCTTCAGAAACACCAGGTTTTTTCCACTTCTGGACCTTTGCAACCAATGTTTCCTTTGCCTAGAACTCTTCTCATGGCCATTTCTGTTTTATGTTTTAGGCAGAGTAAATGTTGCCACGTCAGAAGGGCCTTCCCTGACATCCACCTCTGCTCCTATGACTCAGTCACAACACCATGGTTATTTCTTTCTTTCTTTCTTTCTTTTTTTTTTTTATTGCATTTTAGGTTTGGGGGGTACATGTGAAGAACATGGAAGATTGTTGCATAGGTACACACATGGCAGTGTGATTTGCTGCCTTCCTCCCCATCACCTATATCTGGCATTTCTCCCCCATGCTATCCCTCCCCAACTCCCCACCCCCCCCCCACTATCCCTCCCCTTTTCTCCCCCCGACAGACCCCAGTGTGTGATACTCCCCCTCCCCTGTGTCCATGTGTTCCCATTGTTCAACACCCGCCTATGAGTGAGAACATGCGGTGTTTGATTTTCTGTTCTTGTGTCAGTTTGCTGAGAATGATGGTTTCCAGGTTCATCCATGTCCCTACAAAGGACACGAACTCATCGTTTTTGATGGCTGCATAATATTCCATGGTGTATATGTGCCACATTTTCCCTGTCCAGTCTATCATCGATGGGCATTGGTTATTTCTTTCTTAACAATTTCCTTTTAGGCTGGGTGCCAGTGGCTCACGCCTGTAATCCCAGCACTTTGGGAGGCCGAGGCAGCCAACCCGGCCAACATGGTGAAATCCTGTCCCTACTAAAAATACAAAAATTAGCTGGGTGTGGTGGTGGGCCCCGTCTCTACTAAAAATACAAAAATTAGCTGAGTGTGGTGGTAGGCACCTGTAATTTCAGCTACTTCGGAGGTTGAGACAAGAGAATCACTTGAACCCAGGAGGCAGAGATCGAAATGACCCAAGATCGCACCACTGCGCTCCAGCCTGAGTGACAGAGCAAGACTCCATCTCAAAAAAAAAAAAAAAGAAAAGAAAAGAAAAAACAATTTCCTATTTGTCCAGTCTGTAACTTTATCGCTTGATTGGTTGCTTATCTCTTTGTTTTCCCTCAACTAGAATGTAAACTCCATGAGGGTACAGGCTTTCTCTGTAGAGTTTATCACCGTATCTTCACACATAGCCAGCTGGCATAGTGCCTTCTACATAATCAGCACTTAGTAAATGTTTGTTTTTAATTAATCTTTTTTTTTTTTTTTTTTTGAGACAGGGTCTCACTCTGTCATCCAGGCTGGAGTGCAGTGGCACAATCACTGCAGCTTCAGCCTCCCAGGCTCAAGGGAACCACCCACCTCAGTCTCCCAAGTAGCTGGGACTACAGAGACACACCACCATGCTCAGCTAATTTTTCATATATATATATGTATATATGTATATATAAAATGGATGGAGTTTTGCCATATTGTCCTTGTCCAGATGGGTCTGGAACTGCTGGACGCAAGTGATCCACCCACCTTGGCTTCCCAAAGTGTTGGGATTATAGGCGTGAGCCACTGTGTCCAAACAGTAAATATTTATTGAATGAATGAGTGACAAATGAAGGGCCCATCTTGCTATATTAAGGACTTAGGACTTCTTCCTGTGTATTGCATGAGAATGACATTATCAGATTTCTATTTTAGAATGGTAACTTGGTGACATCATAGCAGGTGATTAGAAGAAGGGAGGTTAGATTACAGCACTTCAGAGATTGTGGCGTTGGTCCAAGCAGGATATGATGAGCATCTGTAAGTACACTAAATCTACAAAAGCCAGTATCCCTAAAGAAGGCAGGAGGAAGGAACTGATACAGTCAAATCCAAACAAACCATTGTTTACTTGTATTTATCTATTTGTTTGTTTGTTGTTATTATTTTGAGATGGAGTCTCACTCTGTAGCCCAGACTGGAGTGCAGTGGTGAGATCTCGGCTCACTGCAACCTCTGCCAGTGAGGTCTTTAACTCCTGACCAGGCTGGTCCTCAACTGCTGACTGTAAGTGATCCACCCTCCTTGGCCTCCCAAAGTGTTGGGGTTACAAATGTGAGCCACCGGGTCTGGCCTTATTTCTTGTTCCAGAAGATTCAAGATGACTGAATTAAATATATATAACAAAACAGTGTAAAGATAAGTGGATGGGGAACATATACAAAGGTATCTCAGGAAGTAAAAGATTTACTTTTATTATTTTTTTTTCTTTAATTTTTTAGACCTAGTCAACAAGAAGCAAAATTATTTTTTTAAGAGACAGGGTTTCACCATTTTGACCAGGCTGGTCTCGAGCTCCTAACCTCATGTGATCTGCCTGCCTCAGCCTCCCAAAGTGCTGGGATTACAGGGATTCACCACCACACCCAGCTAAGTTTTGTATTTTTAGTAGAGACAGGGTTTGGCCATGTTGGTCAGGCTGGTCTTGAACTCCTGACCTCAGGTGATCCACTTGCCTCGACTTCCCAAAGTGCTGAGATTACAGGCCTGAGCCACCATACCCAGCCCACATTTCTATATGAAGGTTTGGGCATATTGATTAATTGGAATAATTAAAATCAATATTGATTTTAATTATTCCAATTAATCAATATTTTCTTTTAGGGATTACATGTTATAGTGTTATAACTAAATCTTTACTTAACTCAGGGTGCAAATTTTTTCCTATATATTTTCTTTCAGAAGTTTTATAGATTTTCCTTACATTTAGGTCTATGATCTATCTTGAGTTGATTTTTATGTATGGTGTGAGGTAAGGTCTAAGTTTATTTTGTTTTTATTATTTATCTGTTTTCAATGATTGCTCCAGTGCCATTCATTTAAGGCTGTCCTTTTCCCATTTAATTTCCTTAGCACCTTTGGTGAAAATCAGTTGTCCATAAATGGGAAAGTCTATTTCTGGACTCTATTCTGTTACGTTTATCTATATGTGTTTCATTATGCCAGCACCACCTTATCTTGATTACTGTGTCTTTTTTTTTTTTTTTTTTTTTTTTTTTTGAGGCAAAGTTTTACTCACTCTGCTGCCTAGGCTAGGCTAGAGTGCAGTGGCCCAATCTCAGCTCACTGCAACCTCCGTCTCCCAGGTTCTAGTGATTCTCCTGCCTCAGCCTCCTGAGTAGCTGGCACTACAGGCGCATGCCGTCACAACCAGCTAATTTTTGTATTTTTAGTAGAGATGGGGTTTCACAGCCTCTTAGTCATTTATGTGATCTTGTTTCTTTTATTCATCTAACAAACTTACTGCCTACTGTGTTCCAGGCATAAGTCAAAGTTCCAAGGATATAATGGCAAATAAGAGTTCCTGGTTCATGGAGCTGCCTTTTTAGTAGGAGAAGCATACAAAATCCAAGTCCGTATTTAATACGTTAGGTGTTGATGAGGGGGAGAAAAATAAAGCAAGGGTTAGATAGATATGTTGCAGCTATTTTATTTTATTGATTGATTGACTGAGACAGAGTCTTGCTCTATCGCCCAAGCTGGAGTGCAGTGATGTGATCTTAGCTTGCTGCAGCCTGCACTTCCCAGGATCAAGCAATTCCCATGCCTCAGCCACCTGAGTAGCTGGGATTACACCATCACACCTGGCTAATTTTTGTATTTTTATTAGAGTCCAGGGTTTCTTCAAGTTGACCAGGCTGATGTGGAACTCCTGGCCTCAAGTGACCACCCCTCTTGGCTTGCCAGAGTGCTGGGATTACCGACAGGAGCCATGTTGCCCAGCTGGCTGCAGCTATTTTATTTTAGTTGTTTTATTTTATTACTTTAGACAGAGTCTCTCTCTGTCACCCAAGCTGGAGTGCAGTGGGGCAATCTCGGCTCACTGCAACCTCCACCTCCCAGGTTGAAGCAACTCTCTTCTCTTAGCCTCCCGAGTAGCTGGGATTACAGGCATGTGCCACCATGGCCCGCTAATTTTTTTGAGACAGAATTTCACTCTGTCCCCTCAGGCTGGAGTGTAATGACGCCTTCTCAGCTCACTGCAACCTCTGCCTCTTGAGTTCAAGCGATTCTCCTACCTCAGCCTCCTGAGTAGCTGGGATTACAGGAGCTCACCAACACGCCTGGCTAATTTTTTGTATTTTTAGTAGAGACAGGGTTTCCCCATTTTGGCCAGGCTGGTCTTGAACTCCTGACCTCAGGTGATCCACCCGCCTCAGCCTCCCAAAATGCTGGGATTACAGGCGTGAGCCACTGCACCCAGCCAATTTTTGTAGTTTTAGTAGAGAAGGGGTTTCGCCATGTTGGCCAGGCTGGTCTCAAATGCCTGACCTCAGGTGATCCGCCTGCCTCTGCCTCCCACAGTGCTGGGATTACAGGCATGAGCCACCATGCCCGGCCACGCCTGACTAATTTTTTATATTTTCAGTAGAGATGGAGTTTCACCATGTTGGCCAGGTTGGTCTGAAACTCCTGACCTCAAGTGATCCTCCCACCTTGGCCTCAGAAAGGCAGAGATTACAGGAGTGAGCACCCTCGCCCGGCCTGCAGCTATTTTAGACAGCATAATGGCCTCTCCGAAAAGGTAACTGAGTAAAGACCTGCTTAAAGTGAGGGAACCTGTCATGCAAATATCAGGGTGGAGGAGAAGGGGTTTCCAGCACAGTAGAAGAATGGTGGGTTCAAGGAATGGCAGAGGACTGTGTGGCTGGAGCACAGAGGGAGAGAGAAAAATGAGAGATGAGTTAGCGGTGGATGGAAGTGGAGGTTCTGTGCAAATTGATTTGTAGGCGGTAATAAAGAGTTTGGATTTTATCCCAATTGTGATGAGAAGCCTCCTTGTCTTTCTTGTTTACCATTGCTTCTCCAGGACTATGAAGAGTACCTATCACATAGATATCAGGGTTTTTTTGTAAACTGATTTATAGATTTAGTGCTTCTCTAATATTGCAGCAAGAGGTTATGGGGAACTTGAAAAACGAATCTTAAATTTATCTGAAAGTGCAAAGACCAAGAACAGCCCAGACACTCCTGAAGAATGAATGTACAGTGAAAGGAAAATTAACCTTGGGGCCCCAAAATCACTAAGCTAAAGGGAAAAGTCAATCTGGGAACTGCTTAGGGCAAACCTGCCTCCCATTCTATTCAAAATCATCCCTCCACTCACTGAGAGAAATGCATACTGACTGCCTCCTCTGGAAAGGCTAGTCAGAAACTCAAAAGAATGCAACCATTTGTCTCTTAACTTACTTATGACCTGGAAGTCCCGCCTGGAGTTGCCCAGCTTTTGCTTAGAGTTGTCCCGCCTTTCTGGACTGAACCAATGTTCATCTTACATATGTTGATTGATGTCTCATGCCCCCATAAAATGTATAAAACCAGCCTGTGCTCTGACCACCTTGGGCACATGTTGTCAGGATCTCCTGAGGCTGTGTCACAGGCTTGCATCCATAAGTTTGGCAAAATAAACTTCCTAAATTGACTGAGACCTGTCTCAGATTTTGGGGTTCACAATATCAAGCCTTTGTAACATTGTATAAGTTACAATAGTTAAGACAATGTGCTTGACTCAGAACTAATGGAACAGAATAGAGAACTCAGAGAATGAGCCATGGGTATATAAAAACCTAATACAAAAATAATAGGGGCCAAGTGCGGTGGCTTACGCCTGTAATCCCAGCACTTAGGGAGGCCAAGGCAAGCAGATCGCCTGAGGTTAGGAGTTTGAAACCAGCCTGGCCATCATGGTGAAATCCCATCTCTACTAAAAATATAAAAATTAGCTGGGTGTGTTGGCCTGTGCCTGTAGTCCCAGCTACTTGGGAGGCTGAGGCTCGAGAGTCGGCTGAACCCAGAAGGTGGAGGTTGTGGTGAGCCAAAATTGCGCCACTGCACTCCAGCCTGGACAACAGAGCAAGACTCTGTCTGAAAAAAAAAAGAATGGGGAGGTCATGCATGCTGGCTCAAGCCTGTAATCCTAGCACTTTGGGAGGCTGAAACAGGAGGATCCCTTGAGCCTAGGAGTTTGAGGATGCAATGAGCCACGATCATGCCACTGCACTACAGCCTGGATGACAGAGTAAGACCCTATACTAAATTCTGGATGGACTCAGAACTTGAATGTGAAAGTGTAACCCTATATACCGTTTAGAAGGAAATAAGAACAAATATCTTTATGCCCCAAGAAAAGAGATTTGGTAAATCCTTGGTAAAATAACCAGATTGAAATTAGGGATTTCTGTTTATCAACATACCCATTAAAGATAATGAAAATACTGGCTGTACACTTGGGGAAGCTGAGGCAGGAGGATTGCTTGGTCCTAGGAGTTTGAGACCAGCTTGGGCAGCATAGTGGGACCCTGTTTCTACAAAAAATTTAAAAATTAGGCCGAGCACGCTGGCTCATGCCTGTAATCCCAGCACTTTGGGAGGCCGAGGTGGTCAGATCACCTGAGGTCAGGAGTTTGAGACCAGCCTGGCCAACATGGTGAAACCCCGTCTCTACTAAAATTACAGAAAATGGCTGGGTGTGGTGGCACATGCCTGTAATCCCAGCTACTCAGGAGCTTAGGCAGGAGTACCTCTTGAACCCAGGTTGTGGAGGTTGCAGTGAGCCGAGATTGTGTCATTGCTCTCTAGCCTGGGCAACAAGAGCAAAACTCCCGTGTCAAAAAAAAAAAAAAAAAAAAAAAAATTAGGCAGGAATGGCGGTACACACCTGTAGTCCCAGCTATTCCGGAGGCAGAGGTGGGAGGATCATTTGAGCTGGGAAGTTGAGGCTGTAGTGAGCTCTAATTGAACCACTGCCCTTCAGCATGAGTGACAGAGCAAAAACCCGTCTCAAAAGAAAAAAAAAACTGACGACTGGCTGTAAACTTGGTGAAGATACTTATAACACATATAATTAACCGGGATCAGAAGTGAGAACGGATTTGTTCAATTCCATGAACATTAATGGATTTGTCCAATTCCATGAACATTCTGTAACGATGGAAGCGTTCTATATTTGTACTGTCCAATAGCCACTAGCCACGTGTAGCTATTGAGCATTTTAAGAAAGATTGAGGAACTGAATTTTAAATTGTATTTTATTTATTTATTTGTTTGTTTGTTTGTTTGTAAGACTGAGTCTCACTCTGTTGCCCAGGCTGGAGTGCAGTGGCATGATATCAGCTCACTGCAACCTCTGCCTCCCAGATTCAAACGATTCTCCTGCCTCAGCCTCCCGAGTAGCTGGGATTGCAGATACATAACCACCATGCCCAGCTAATTTTTTGTATTTTTAGTAGAGACAGGGTTTCATCATGTTGACCAGGCTGATCTTGAACTACTTACCTCAGGTGATCCACCTGCCTCATCCTCCCAAAGTGCAGGGATTACAGATGTGAACCACTGCACCCAGCCTAAATAGCCAGACATGGCTACCATATTGGACAGTGCAAATCTAGAATATATAAAGAACATAAAGAGGAAATAAATATGGAAGAAACATAAAAAGTTGATCAACCAGACTGTTAATCAGGAATATACAAATTAGAACTATGACAAGGCAGGGTACAGTGGCTCACGCCTGTAATCCCAGCACTTTGGGAGGCCAAGGTGGACTGATCACCTGAAGTCAGGCGTTCAAGACCAGCCTGACCAACATAGTGAAACCCCATCTCTACTAAAAAAACACAAATAAACCAGGCATGGTAGCAAGTGCCTATAGTCTCAGCCTCTCAGGAGGCTGAGACAGGAGAATCACTTGAACCCAGGAGGTGGAGGTTTCAGTGAGCCGAGATTGTGCCATTGCACTCCAGCCTGGGCAACAAGAGCGAAACTCCGACTCAAAAAAAATTTTTTTTTTAAATTTTCAGCTGGGTGTAGGGGCTCATGTCTGTAATCCTAGCACTTTGGAAGGCCAAGGGTGGATTGATTGAGAACAGGAACTCGAGATATGCCTGGGCAACATGGCAAAATTCCATCTTTACCAAAAAAATACAAAAAAATTAGCAGGTCATGGTAGCTCGCCTCTGTGGTCCCAGCTACTTGGTGGGGGCTGAGGCAGGAGGAACCCTCGAGCTGGGGATGTGGAGGCTGCAGTGAGCTGAAATCTTGCCACTGTACTCACTCCAGTCTGGGCACCAGTGAGGCCCTGTTTCAAAAAAAAATTTTTTTTAATTATAAAAAATACGCAAATACACAAAAGGCCAGGCTCGGTGTCTCATACCTGTAATCCCAACACTATGGGAGGCTGAGGCTGGCAGATCACCTGAGGTCAGGAGTTCAAGACCAGCCTGGCCAACATATAGTGAAACCCCATCTCTACTGAAAAATACAAAAATTAGCTGAGTGTGGTGGTGCATGCCTGTAGTCTCTGCTACTTGGGAAACTGAGGCAGGAGAATCGCTTGAAAACAGCAATGAGCCAAGATTGTGCCATTGCACTCCAGCCTGGGCAACAGAGCGAGAGTCCATCTAAAAAAAAAAAAAAGAAAAGAAAAAGAAGCAAACAACACAAAAGTTACCGTTTTAACTCTTTAAGTATACAGTTCAGTGGCATTAAGTATGTTCACATTGTTGGGCACCTATCATCACCATACCTCTCCAGAATTCTTTTCTTCTTCCATAACTCCATACCCATTAAAAAACTCCCAGCTGGGCACAGTGGCTCACGCCTGTAATCTCAGCACTTTGGGAGGCCAAGGCGGGTGGATCACCTGAGGTCAGAAGTCCGAGACCAGCCTGGCCAACATGGCGAAACCCCGTCTCTATTGAAAACACAAAAAAAATAGCTAGAGGTGGCAGGTGCCTGTATCCCAGTTACTCAGGAGGCCGAGGCATGAGAATCACTCGAACCCGGGAGGTAGAGGTTGCAGTGAGCCAAGATTGCGCCACTGCACTCCAGCCTGGGTGACAGAGCAAGACTCTGTCTCAATAAAAAAACAAAAACAAAAACAAAAAAACCTCCCTACTCCGCCTACCCCCAGCCCCTAGTAACCACCATTCTACTTTTTGTCTACTAATTTGACTACTCTAGGTACAAAAATGACCACTTTTGATTTTCATGAATGGGCTTTGATATTGGGAATCTGCTGCCATATTGTATACACCCACAATGTGAAAATGATGAGGCATTCTTTTCTTTATTCACTTTGCTTGTGCTTTAAAGTCCAAGAGAATTCTTTTTTTGTGTGGTAAAATATGTACTGTATAACATAAAATTTAAACTATAAGTGTACAATTCAGTGGCATTAATATATTTACGATGTGCACCTATCATCACTATTGCCAGAACTTTTTCATCACCCCAAACAGAAACCTGTTAACAATAACTCCCCCACTCCCTCAGCCCCTGGCAATCCCTATTCTACTTTCAGTCTTTATGAATTTGACTTCAGGAATCATTTATTTATTTATTTAAGATGAAGTTTCCCTCTTGTTGTCCAGGCTGGAGTGCAATGGTGCAATCTTGGCTCACTGCAAGGTCCACCCCCTGGGTTCAAACAATTTTCTTGCCTCAGCCTCCTGAGTAGCTGGGATTACAGGTGCCCGACACCACACCTGGCTAATTAAATTCAGGAATAATTTAATGTCATTTCTGATAGGGAAATTTGCTCATGTTAGATTGGATACAGAATGGATTTCTCATTGTCTACATATGACATTTTAGTTCAGAAAACAGCCTATATTAAATAAAAGTTATAAGCCAGGAGTGGTGGCTTCCGGCGCTTTGGGAGGCTGAGGTGGGAGGATGCATCGAGCCCAGGAAGTCAAGGCTGCAGTGAGCTATGATTGCGCCACTGCACTCCAGCCTGGGCAACAGAGTTAGACCCTGTTTCAGAAAAAAATAAAAATAGATGTTATGATTTAGCAAGTCTTATCAAAACCTACCCAAACTCACATATGCTACTAAGAGGGTATAATAGAGATGATGAAAATATTTTCCAAAGGACCCGAAAAGCATATAAGCTCCTGTGATATGTGTTTTGAGTTTATTCTGCTTCACTGGTTATATTTTCTTTTTCATTTATAATATATAAATGTAATTTGTTTTATTTTTCTTCTTTATAAGGCCACCTAGATAGGAGTAATAAAAATATATACACCTATACACACATCCTGGCAAAAGTCTTAAATTCCATGGAAAAACAGAGACATGTATAAGTTTTCACATGGAAGGAAGAGGCTGTTTTATAAAAGGAAAGCAAAAGTAGCATTAGAATTCTCATTTCCAGCCAGCACGGTGGCTTACGCCTGTAATCTCAACACTTTGGGAGGCTGAGGTGGGCAGATTGCTTGAGCCCAGGAGTTCGAGACCAGCCTGGCCAACATGGTCAAACCCCATCTCCACAAAAAATACAAAAATTAGCCGAGCACGATGACACATGCCTGTGGTCCTAGCTACTTGAGAGGCTGAGGCACGAGAATCGCTTGAACCAAGCAGGCGGAGGTTGCAGCGAGCAGAGATCACGCCACTGCAAGAGCGAGGCTCTGCCTGGGGAAAAAAAAAGGCTCAAACCCATAACCCCAGCACTTTGAGAGGCCGAGGCAGGAGAATCACTCTAGCCCAGGAGTTTGAGACCAGCCTAAGCAAAATAGCAAAATCCCTGTCTCTACAAAAATAAACAAATAAAATGAAAAAATAGCTGAGCATGGTAGTCCCAGGGGTGGCTGAGGTGGGAAAATCCCTTAAGCCAAGGAATTCAAGGCTGCTGCGAGCCATGATCAAGCTGCTGAACAACAGCCTGTGTGACAAAGTGAGACCATGTCTCAAAAAAAAAATTTCTACTCCTAGACAAAATGTCATTCACCTTTTGGGGCAAAAGAAGATAATTTAAGCACTTAAGCACACAGTATCACCCATGCACCCCCACTGGAGGAAAATACTTGAAAGTTTTCTAGGTCAGGCGCAGTGGCTCACACCTGTAATTCCAGCACTTTGGGAGGCTGAGGGCGGCAGATCACCTGAGGTCAGGAGTTCGAGACCAGCCTGGCCAACACAGTGAAACCCCATCTCTACTAAAAATACAAAAGGCCTGGGCATAGGGAGTGGTTATCTTTTCTTTTTTTTCTTCTTGTTTTTTGAGAGGGAGTCCCACTCTCTCGCCCAGGCTGGAGAGCAATGGCGCAATCTCGGCTCTCTGCCACCTCCGACTGCTGGGTTTAAACAATTCTCTTGCCTCAGCTTCCTGAGTAGCTGGAATTACAGGTGACTGCCACAACGCCTGGCTAATTTTTTGGCATTTTTAGTAAAGACAGAATTTTAGTAGCGAGGCATGGTAGCGGGCTCCTGTAATCCCAGCTCCTTTGGAGGCTGAAGCAGGAGAATTGCTTATGCCCAGGAGGCAGAGGTTGCAGTGAGCTGAGATTGTGCCACTGCACTCCAGCCTGCGAGACAAGAATGAAACTCCATCTCAAAAAAAAAAAAGTTCTCTAATCAATTGTTAATCATATTTAAAAATCGACCTCAGGCCTATTGCAGTGGCTCACACCTGTAATCCCAGAACTTTGGAAGGCTGAGGCAGGTGGAACACTTGAGGTCAGGAGATCAAGATGAGCCTGGCCAACATGGTGAACGAAACTCCATCTCTTCTAAAAATACAAAAATTAGCCGGGTGTAGTGGCGAACGCCGCCTCTAGTCCCAGCTACTTGAGATGCTGAGGCAGAAGAATTGCTTGAACTTGGGAGGCAGAGGTTGCAGTGAGCCAAGATCATGCTACTGCACTCCAGCCTGGGCAACAGAGTGAGACACCATCTCAAAAAAATAAATAAAATAAAATAAAAAGAGATCTCGATATTGGGTAGATGGTCTTCCCCGCCGCGTGGCTTCCTCCAGACCTCTGGGCGCGGGTCAGCCCTATTCCCAGACGCAGCTGGTGTTGACCCTGTAACTCAAAGGAGGAAACAACTGGCTAAGGTCAGCATTGTTACTGGTGGGCACCATGTCCTTGAAGATGCAGGCAAGCAATGTAACCAACAAGAATGACCCCAAGTCCATCAACTCTCGAGTCTTCATTGGACACCTCAACACAGCTCTGGTGAGGAAGTCAGATGTGGAGACCATCTTCTCTAAGTATGGCCGTGTGGCTGGCTGTTCTGTGCACAAGGGCTATGCCTTTGTTCAGTACTCCAATGAGTGCCATGCACGGGCATCTGTGCTGGGAAGAATGGGAAGGTGCTGGCCAGGCAGACCCTGGACATCAACATGGCTGGAGAGCCTAAGCCTGACAGACCCAAGGGGCTAAAGAGAGCAGCATCTACCATATACAGGCTCTTCAACTACCGGGGCCATCTGTCACCCGTGCCAGTGCCCAGAGCAGTCACTGTGAATTGACCCCGGGTCACAGTTCCTTTGGTCCGGTGTGTCAAAACTAACATACCTGTCAAGCTCTTTGCCCGCTCCGCAGCCATCACCACCAGCTCAGCCAAGATCAAATTAAAGAGCAGTGAGCTTCAGGTCATCAGGACAGAGCTGACACAGATCAAGTCCAATGTCGACGCCCTGCTGAGCTGCTTGGAGCAGATCGCTGCGGAGCAAAAGCCCAATCCAGATGGCAAGAAGAAGGGTGATGGTGGTAGTGGCAGCGGTGGTGGCGGTGGCGGTGGCAGTGGCAGTGATGGTGGCAGTGGCAGCAGCAGGCCACCAGTCCCCCAAGAGAACATGACTTCTGAGGCAGGCCTGCCCCAGGGAGAAGCACGGACTCGAGACGACGGCGATGAGGAGGGGCTGCTGACACATAGCGAGGAAGAGCTAGAACAGCTAGGACACAGATGCGGACGATGGGGCCTTGCAGTAAGCAGCCTGACAGAAGCAATGGCCACCAGCAGGAGAAGGGCATCACTGCCCTAGGCCTCAAGTCAGGCACCCAACCCTGGATGCCACCCCCCCAGCGGGTACCAGAGGAAAGCTGGCAGCAGGCGCCTCCTCCCCCAATGCATCCCAGCCAGTGCCCTGTCCTCTGCAGGTGGAGTTACTGGCCTATTTCTTCCCCATGAACCCTTCCTGTCTGCACTGCCCAGGCCAGAGGGTAGAGCACAGGGGTTTCCCCACACTCTGCCTCCTCTCCCCAGGACACTCCCAGGCTTGGGGTTTTTCTAAAGGTTTGGTGGGGGAGGGGGGTACAGGGAGGGGACCCTGACAATAAAGAGATTGGATCCCCAAAAATATATATATATATATTGGGTAGATGGTGAGCACAATGCTTGTTGTGAATAATTGATCTTGTAATAAATATAGTTATATCTAAATGGATAGTTTATTCATTCAACAAATATTTTGAGTGCTGGGCTCAGTTCTTAGCTCTGTGGACACAAAAGAACAACGAAAGTCTTCAGCAATTCTTGGAGCTGCCCTTACGGTTGTGATACCACGTAAGAAATACCTAGTGTAAATAAATGTTCATGAAGGAGTCTTCGAAGAAAGTATACTTCAGAGAGGCTGGGCATGGGGTTTGTGGGAAAGTGAGGAACTGAAAATAATTTCCAAAATTTTCCTCTAGGTGAAGGGTCGGGGAGTGAGTGGATAAAATATTTTGGGAAACATATTTGTGGGTCAATTTTGCAACATTACTAGAGGAACACAGGTTTTATCATAACTACTAGATATGAGAAGGGAAACCACCACCATTACAGAGACAAATGATAGAATTTCCAAATCAACAGGAAGGCAAAAAGGGAACGAAGAACATTTTTCCAAGTCAATTATATAAAGAAAAAGAATATGGCTGGGCACAGTGCCTCACGCCTGTAATCCCAGCACTCTGGGAGGCCAAGGCAGGTAGATCACCTGAAGTCAGGAGTTTGAGACCAGCCTGGCCAACATGGCGAAACCCTGTCTCTACTAAAAGTACAGACGGAGTTTCACTCTTGTTGCCTAGGCTGGAGGGCAATGGCGTGATCTTGGCTCACCACAACCTCTGCCTCCTAGATTCAAGCGATTCTCCTGCCTCAGCCTCCTGAGTAGCTGAGGGTACAGGTATGCACCATCATGCCCGGCTAATTTTGTATTTTTAGTAGAGACGGGGTTTCTCCATGTTGGTCAGACTGGTCTCAAACTCCCGACCTCAGGTGATCTGCCTGCCTCAGCCTCCCAAAGTGCTGGGATTACAGGTGTGAGCCACTGCGCCTGCCCACGTTCTTCATTTTAAAATTGACCTGTCTTACATACATTGAAGTGTTTTTATGTGTTTTATACACCTCCATAACTACCACTCAGATCAAGATACTGTAGAGAACATAGCCATCTTTTTTTTTTTCTTTGAGATGGAGTCTTGCTCTGTCGCCCAAACTGGAATGCAGTGGTGCAACCTCCAGCTCACTGCAACCGCCATCTCCCAGGTTCAAGTAATTCTCGTGCCTCAGCCTCCCCAGTAGCCAGGATTATAGGTGCCTGCCAACACACCGGGCTATTTTTTGTATTTTTAGTAGAGATGGGGCTTCGCCATGTTGGCCAGGCTGTTTTCAAACTCCTGAACTCAGATGATAACGCCCACCTCCGCCTCCCAAAGTGCTGGGATTACATGCGTGAGCCACTACGCCTGGCCGTATGAAGCATTTTAGAAGAGTCTTTTGTTCTCCTCCCAGTCAGTTCTCCTCAAAGATAACCATTCCCTGGCCGGGTTCGATTGCTGATGCCTGTAATCCCAGCACTTTGGGAGGCCGAGGCGGGTGGATCATCTGAGGTCAGGAGTTCAAGACCAACCTGTCCAACATGGAGAAACCCCATCTCTATTTAAAATACAAAAAAAATTGGCAGGGTGTTGTGGCAGTCACCTGTAATCCCAGCTACTCAGGAGGCTGAGGCAAGAGAACTGCTTAAACCCAGTAGTCGGAGGTTGCAGTGAGCCAAGATCGCGCCATTGCACTCCAGACTGGGCAAGAGAGTGGGACTCCCTCTCAAAAAAAAAAAAGATAACCATGCCCTACACCCAGGCCTTTTTTGTTTTGTTTTGTTTTGTTTTGTTTTGTTGAGACAGGGTCTCACTCTCTCACCCAGGGTAGAGTATGGTGGTGTAATGGTGGCTCACTGCAGCTTCCACCTCTTGGGCTCAAGCAATGCTCCTTCCCACCTCAGCCTCCTGAATAGCTGAGACTACAGGTGCGTGCCATGACATCTACCTAATTTTTGTATTTTTCGTAGAGATGGGGCCTGACTATGTTGCCCAGGCTGGTCTTGCACTCCTGGGCTCAAGTGATCTGCCTGCCTTGGCCTCCCCAAGTACTGAGATTACAGGCATGAGCCACTGCACCCAGCCGCCACTCCTCTTATATCATCACCATGAAAGAGTTTTCGTTGATTTAGAACTTCATTTAAGTGTATTTACACAACATATACTCTTGTGTATGACTTATTTTATTCAATATGTCTGTGAGATTAATCTATGTTGTTGTACATATCTGTGGTCCACTCATTTTCATTATGGTGTAGTATTCCATTATATGATTATGCTTTTTTTTTTTTTTTTTTTGAGACAAAGTCTCACTCTGTCGCCCAGGCTGGGGTGCAGCTGAAACCTCCGCTGGCTCACTGAAACGTCCGCCTCCTGGGTTCCAGCGATTCTCCTGCCTCAGCCTCCTGAGTAACTAGGATTATAGGCACCCACCACCACGCCCGGCTAATTTTGTATTTTTGGTAGAGACGGAGTTTCGACATGTTGGCCAGGCTGGTCTCGATCTCTTGACCTCAAGTGATCCACCTGCCTCGGCCTCCCAAAGTGCTGAGACTACAGGCGTGAGCCACCACACCCGGCCTACACTTTATTTAATCTATGGTTGAAGAACATTTAGAGGGTTTCCAGTTTTTGGCTGTTTGAATAGGCTGCTATGATATTGTTGCAACTCCTTAACCCCGCTGGAATGCTGGTGGTTTGTGTGGTGTGTGTTGGTGGGCACGTGTGGTCCTAGCTACTCAAGAGGCTGAGGTGGGAGAACTGGTTGAGACAGGGAGGTGGAGGTTGCAGTGTGTGGGATCATGTTACTGCAGTCCAGCCTGGGCAACAGGGGGAGACCTTGTCTCAAAGACAAAAACATGATGTACATTTAAGATATTTGCACGTTGCTGTGTGTAAACCATAACTCCAACAGCAACAACAACAAAAATAGCAAGGTAGGGTGCGGTGACACACCTGTAATCCCCACACTTGAGGAGGACTAGGCGACAGGATCGCTTGAGGCCAGGAGTTAGAGACCAGCCTGGGCAACATATGGAGAGATCGGTTAGAGACCAGCCTGGGCAACATATGGAGAGAGTCGGTCTCCACAAAACAGCAACAGCAACAATTAGCCAGTGTGGTGGGACCTGCCGCCTGTTTTCCCAGCTACTCCTGAGCCCCAGGTGGGAGGACTGCTTGAGGCCAGAAGTTCGTGGCTGCAGTGAGCCGAGATCACACCACTGAACTCCAGTCTGCCATATCCTGTCTGAAGAAAAAAAAAAGACAAAATAGTTAGGCTACGCCTTTAATTCAATAAACTACAAACTAACAATACCATGAAGAAAATCAGAATAAAGAAGAAAGGCTGTGCGTGGTGGCTCATGCTTGTAATTCCAGCACTTTGGAAGGCCGAATTGGGCAGATCACCTGAGGTCGGGAGTTCGAGACCAGCCTGACCAATATGTTGGAATCCCATCTTTACTAAAAATACAAAATTAGCCAGGCGTGGTGGCGCCTGCCTGTAATCCCAGTTACTTGGAAGGCTGAGGCAGGAGAATCGCTTGAACCCAGGAGGCGGAGGTTTCGATGAGCCAAGATCGCGCCGTTGTACTCCAGTCTGGGCAACAAAGAGAAGAGAGAAACTCCGTCTCCCCCTTCAAAAAAAAAAAAAAAAAAAAAAAAATAGCTCGGCGTGGTGGCGCACACCTGTAATCCCAGCTACTCCGGACGGAGGCTGAGGTAGGAGAATCGCTTGAACTCGGGAGGCGGAGATTGCAGTGAGCCGAGATCCTGCTATTGCATTCCAGCCTGGGCAACAAGAAACTCCGTTTCCAAAAAAATAATAATAATAAAGAAAAAAGAAATTAAAGACGTAGAAAAAGAAAACGCGACTTCTTTGCAGATATGAATAAAATGGAGCAGTTAATAGGTTTGGGGACTATCTGGCTTCCATCAATGATTCTCGTGCCTTGTCTTTAAACTTTGGTGCGGCGTTCAGCAAAATCATACTAATGAAATTCGACGCGCGTCTTTCATTTAATTAACATGAAACCCCAAATCTGTTGCCTCAGTGTCCTCATGACACTGCTCTATAATGTGACAGAAAAGACGAAGTTGAAGAACTACGGTTTCGGCCGCTGTTACGCAGGACGTAGCAGGTGGCAGGCCATTTACACAAAGTAGCTCGTTTTTGGAGACGAAGTTACCCAGTTCGCCCGCTCAGATGCGCCTGCGAATTAAGACCCGACCCAGGCCCCTCCAGGTCGGAAAGGTAGGAAGAGCCCGCTGGATTCACACAGGGCAGAGGCGCCTTCGCAGGTGCGAGTGGATTCTGGGTATCGCGAGCGTAGGCTCGGCGTAGCCCCTCTGGACCTGCGGGACTAAAGCTGCAGGTGCGCCCCAGCGGCCGGGCGGGCTGGATTTCCCTCCTGAGGGCAGGCGCCGGGTTGCCTGGAGCGGCGGGCGGAGCGGGGCCGCGGGGCGCAGCGCCCCCTGGTCCTGAAGACTGGCGGGCGGCGGGGGCGCGCGCGGGACGGCGGGGGCGCGCGGAGCTGTGAGGCCTGCGCGCCAGGCTGCGGGAGCCATGCGGCGGTCGAGGAGCGCCGCGGCCGCCAAGGTGCGCACGCAGAAGCGGTCCGGGGCTTCCGCGGCCCCCGCGGCCCCCACGGCCGCTGCCTCGACCCCTAGCGCCACCCGGGCACTGCGCTCTACGAGCCAGGCCGGGAGCCAGAGCCAGGCGGAGGCGAAGCCGCCGTCGGAGAAGCGGCGGCTGAGGCGCTCGTCGCCGCGGGCCCAAGAGGAGGGCCAGGGGGAGCCGCCGCCGCCGGAGCTGGCGTTGCTCCCGCCACCGCCGCCGCCGCCGCCGACTCCCGCGACCCCGACGTCTTCGGCGTCCACCCTGGACCTGGGCGAGCAGCGGGAGCGCTGGGAAACGTTCCAGAAGCGGCAGAAGCTCACCTCCGAGGGCGCCGCCAAGCTCCTGCTGGACACCTTGTGAGTGCAGCGGGCCGGGGCGCGCGGGAGCCGGCGCCACGCGGACCCCCCGCGGCGGTTGTCGGGCTCGCAGCCGGCTCTCGCTGCCTGCGCGCAGGCCTCGGGCGCCTTTCAGCTCAGCGCCTTCCACATAACGGAGCCGACACGGCTTCCCCGTTAGCACTGGGGTTGTTCCCTAATTCTAAGGGCGGCAGGGCTGCGCTTCTAGGACTGTGTGGCCCAGGAATGGAAAGGGGGCTTTGTCCAGAAGGCGCGCGCGGCCGTCTGGGGACACAAAGGGTCTTTCCGGGCCACATGCGTTGTGCTCGGAGACGTTGTCTCTTGTCCTGGTGCGTGAAGGGTGTGGGGGCATTTTCCAGTGAAAAGAAGACATCCCCACGGCTTTCTCTTACCCGAATCCGTTATTTTATGTTTGCACATGTGTTTTTGAGGGTGGGTGGAAGGGAAAGGTAGAAGCGTTGAGGGAAGCATGAGTAGTTTTGAACTAACTGGGAAGCGAAATCCCGTTATTGTTCCAGACACTGCCAGGGAGGGAGCAGAGGGCGGGGGTTATTGATCCGGGAGAGAAGCGCGCGCAAAGAGATGCTCAGGCCTCGCCAGGCGGCGGGGGATGCCTACTGGGGAGGCTTTTATGTGCTCCGCCAACTCTTGCTCCCGGCCCGGCTCACCCTCCTGGCCGCTCCACGGTCTCTTAGATGGCCCGAGGAGCATCTCCGAGTGTCCGTGATTTAGGAAAGAGCTGTTAAAGGGCTGCCTTCTTTTCTCCAAATGTGATCTGGATTCTTGTCTCGGGGAACAGTTGTGCTACAGAGATATTTTAACGCCCTGATAATATATTTCAGTGTCAAATTTAGGAATTAAAAAGAACAATTAAAACACTAGGAGAGAAAGCTCGACAAGAATAACCTAGCAATTGCATAACCTGAGAATTACTTCTTTTCTTGAACATGTTCCTTTGAGCTCGCAGAAGAAATTCTCTTAGTTAGGTTGGGTCTTCCCAGACAGAAGACACATACTTGGTTTTCTCTGTGCTTCACTTTCTGGTTTTTCTTCTTGGACTGCACACTGAATTTTTAAAAAACGTTCACCCATCAAATATTTTTTGAGCACCTATGGGGTGACGGCTGCCTCTGGGCAGAAGGAATGTGAAGTTCCTTCGGAAGGTAAAACTCATGGTGTCTTCAAGGCATATAGAAAAAGAAAAAAAGAGGAATGTAAAACTCAAATTTGAGGTAAATTTTTAAGACAAACTGATAAACGGTCAAGAAAAAGATTTAAGATATTGACATAAAAAAAGATGTTTTTCTCCCACCAGATTACCATGACTTTGTACTTACTAAGTCCACTAAATTACATTCAAAAAGTATGTATAACTACCATTTTTTGAAAATATTATATGGAAAAATAGTTTGGGAGAATATGTAGCAAATAATTAACTGTAGATCCCTCTGGGTGTGAAGATTACAGGAGGCTTTCACTTTGAGCACTCTCAAATACGGTAATGTTTGAATTTTTTACAATAAGCATTATGTATGCAGAAAAAATTAAAATACATAAACTCGTAAAGAAACATGAAAAAATGATCAGTCTTAATCATGCAAATTAAAACTGCAGTGAGCTATTTTTCCTATAATTATTGCCTGAGACTGTACAGTGAAATGTTTTCTCATTTACTCTCATAGGATGAGTGTTCAGTCCTCTTGGAAAGCAATTTTATGACATCAGATCTTAATGTTCATTTCTGAATTTGGCTTATATATAAGTTTTAAAAGGATTACAGTTGTATGTAGGCTGGGCACGGTGGCTCACGCCTGTAATCCCAGCACTTTGGGAGGCTGAGGTGGGCGGATCACCTGAGGTCTGGAGTTTGAGACCCCGTCTCTACTAAAAATACAAGATTAGCCAGGCATGGTGGCGCATGCCTGTAATCCCAAACTACTCGGAAAGCTGAGGCAGGAGAATTGCTTAAACCTGGGAGGCAAAGGTTGGCATGAGCCGAGATTGTGCCACTGCACTCCAGTCTGGGCAACAAGAGCAAAATCCCATCTCAAAAAAAAAAATTGTAGGTAATGTGTATTATAGCTATATATAACACATGTGTTTGAAGATACTGGAAATAGAGTAAAAATATAAGAGCCTTTATTAACCTTCTCAAAAGGCTCTTCTGAACCTCTGGACTTGATTGAGACCCAGTCATATTTTTCATAGCATCCTGTACCTCTATCACAATCATAATTAAATATGATTTGAGTAATCTGTTAAGGTCAGTTAGAGCGGCAGTCGTGTCTGCTGTATCTCGTTTACTGTTCTCTCCTTCATGCCTAGCTTATACAAATTTTTAGTATTTGATATATAAATAAAAATGTTTCGTGGTGGGATTAGATCCCTCACATTTTTGAAATATTTGGAATGTTTTATTTTGCAACTTAATACAATTTAAGAAATTGGAGAAAGAGAGCTTATGGACAAAGAACGTGCTGAAACCATTCTTTGCTTAGAAAATTGACAGTGCCTCCTTAAAAGCAGAAATGCATTTGGTTGTCACATAGAAAAGACTTTTGTCCAGTCTTATGTCTTTCTTTCAACAACAAAAAGAGAGCGGGAGGTAGCTATTCAGAAATTCTTATCTTTCTGATTTTTGTTTCATTTAGTGAATACCAGGGCCTGGTGAAGCACACGGGAGGCTGCCACTGTGGAGCAGTTCGTTTTGAAGTTTGGGCCTCAGCAGACTTGCATATATTTGACTGCAAGTGAGTTTTTTTTTTTTTCTTAACTTGGCTTAAAAAAATTTCAGAATTAAAATGCAATACTTCAAAATAATCTGGGTGTTAAGGTACAGAGAAACATTGGCCATGGGCTAGTAACTGCTGAAGTCAGGTAATGGGGGACAGAAAGGTTCGTTGTTTTATTCTTTCTCCTTTTGTATGGCTCACCACAGAGCTTCAACAGCACAGCCCAGGTGACACAGAGCAGGGTCCTCAGGGCTTGTGGCTGGCAGTGTCACCCTCAGACTGACACTACTGAGGAGCTGGGGGTGGTTAGCTGCAGAAGTGCCTGGCTGGGTACTGAGTGGAAGGCCTTGGGCAGAATATTCGTAGGAGTCCAGAGTTGGGGAGAGTTGGAGGGTGCTTTAGTGAAGGATGTGTACATCTGGAGGCTCCCTGGGCTCTGCGTTCTCGCTCTGCTCTTCCGTTGGGGCAGATGGTGCTGCCAGCTGTGGAGGGCCTGATTTGTACCACCTTCCCTGGCACTATGATGGAGCAGGGACGACAGGCTCTGGCTTTGGTACCCTGAGTTGGCATGCAGCTAATTATTTAACAGCATCCAGTCCTTTTTGCCCCTAGGTGCCGGAATTGTATATGAATAATAAGCACATACGATGGAATTACTCAAATGGAAAACTGAGCAGGCTACTAACAATAGAATCCAGATTGGAAAAGAAGCACTGTGGAATAACTTGTGAGAGGATTCTATACTAAATTAGAACTTTTTCAAAGGTGACCTGAAAAGAGGGGACTTCAGTTTAATTCCAGAGATGGTAATTCTGGGGACATGTTTTACTTGGAGCTGGACTTTCTGTGACATGGTCGTGAAGAAAGAGGGAAACCTAAACTTCCTTGTCCATTTTTGGTGTGGATGTCTCAGAGACATCAGGTTGTAGCAGTGCCTGAAATTTGTTTTCTAAGTGTCTCTGAAGTCCAGCGCTTCTCTTGACTGTAAAGAACTGGGAGGTGGGCAGCACAGACGTGTCTGTTGGTCCTGTATTCTGAGCATTGCAGGTCCTTGACTGCCGACTTGGGACCCCCCTGGGCTCTGCTGTACCTGCAAACCAGAGGCATCTCCTCGGCCCTGGAGGGAGCTGAAGGGGGCTTCGCAGCTGGCTCTGAAAGCGTATCAGGCTGGGCTACTCAGGCAAAGAGGACGCAGGTGGCTGCTTACAATCTGGAATTTGCTCTGTCTTTCTGTAGCTGCAGCATTTGCAAGAAGAAGCAGAATAGACACTTCATTGTTCCAGCTTCTCGCTTCAAGCTCCTGAAGGTCAGTGCTTAAGAGCAGAGTCAAGGAGTGCAGAACCGATTGCTGAGATTTACGACGTTGGCCATGGGCTGTGAGAAACCAAAGCCCGTGAGAAGCCTCAATATGCTCCCCTTATAGACCCTTTCAGGTTGACTTTTAAAAGGTTGTGGGCTAGGCACAGTGGCTAATGCCTGTAATCCCAGCACTTTGGGAGGCTGAGGCAGGTGGATCATGAGGTCAAGAGATTGAGACCATCCTGGCCAACATAGTGAAACCTTGTCTCTACTTAAAAATGTAGAAATTAGCTGAGCATGATGGCACATGCCTGTAGTCCCAGCTACTTGGGAGGCTAAGGCAGGAGAGTCGCTTGAACCCCGGAGGCGGAGGTTGCAGTGAGCCAAGATTGCGCCATTGGACTTCAGCCTGGGTAACAAGAACAAAACTCCATCTCAAAAAAAAAAAAAAAGGTTGTGTTATTTTTCACCTTTATTTTTTGGAGGCCTGTTTGATATTGTGGAAACAAATCACCCAAATCCTATCAACCAAAGGTAACCACTGTTAATATTTTGGTGTCTGTCCTTGTGTATTATTTCCTACTCAGATAAATACATCTAAACCTATTGTCTTATGTTTGTTAAGTAGGATTTTACCATTCTTTCTGTTGATAACCTACTTATCTCATTTTCCAATGAAAAGCTTACATACTTTTTTTTTTTTTGAGATGGAGTTTTGCTCTTATTTCCCAGGCTGGAGTGCAATGGCGTGATCTCAACTCACCGCAACCTCCGCCTCCCGGGTTCAAGCGATTCTTCTCTTCAGTCTCCTGAGTAGCTGGGATTACAGGCATGTGCCAGCATGCCTGGCTAATTTTTGAATTTTTAGGAGAGACAGAGTTTCTCCATGTTGGTCAGGCGGGTCTCGAACTCCTAACCTCAGGTGATCCGCCCGCCTTGGCCTCCCAAAGTGCTGGGATTACAGGCATGAGTCACTGTGCCTGGCCTATATACTTATTTTTAACTTGAATTTTGTTATTTTGGGGAATTTTTTGTACTTGATACAAAATTCGAAAGGTAGAAGACAACGTGTATATACACAGTGAAAAGTCTTTCCCCACTGTCCCCATGCCCCAGTCTTCCTCTTCCCCACAGCCGATTTCCTGGTTTACTTATCCCATCACTGTCTTGGCATCATTGCACTTCTAGGGTGAGTCCAGTTTTTTTCTGATTATAAATGACATTGTGGTGAACCTCCTTGGTATAGATTTTTGATAATTTAGAAATTTCTTCCTTAGGATCAATTCTCTTAGAAATAAGTTCTCTGGCAACTCTGAGCACACTTCCTATACCCTGCTCCACAAAGAGCAGTGAAAAAAAGGGCCGGGCATGGTGGCTCACGCCTGTAATCCCAGTACTTTGGGAGGCCAAGGCCAGTGGATCATGAGGTCAGAAGTTCAGGACTCAGGATCAGCCTGGCCAGTATGGTGAAACCCCATCTCAACTAATAATACAAAACTTAGCCGCGTGTGATGGTTTGTGCCTGTAATCGCAGCGACTCAGGAGGCTGAGGCAGGAGAGTAGCTGGAACCCTGGAGGTGGAGGTTGCAGTGAGCTAAGATCGTGCCAGTGCACTCCAGCCTGGGTGACAGAGCAAGACTCCATCTCAAAAAAAAAGAAAGGAAAGAAAATTTCTGAGTTAAAGATTACAGATTTCTTTAAAAGACTTTTAACATATTACGGGTACTGTGAGGTTGGGCAGTGTTTTAATTCCATCCAGATATTGCTGGATGGCTTGGGACCACTTGGCAGTCCTTTGCTGCTCCTCTGTACTGCAGTGGCTGTGGCCTGAGCAAGGCTCCTCAGGGAGCTATTTCTATAGGAAGCACAATGCTGGATGGTATGCTAGTGGCTGGGAAAGTGTAAAGAAGTTTAATAATAAGAAACCTCCACCCCCTCCCCTCTAGCTGTCTGATCTCCCCCTAAAGGTTAAGCCACTGTTGCTTGGATCCCTCTTCAAAGATACACATACAAAAGCACAGACAGGCCAGGCACAGTGGCCCATGCCTGTAGTCCCAGCACTTTGGAAGGCCAAGGCAGGCAGATTGCTTGAGCCCAGGAGTTCAGCACCAGCCTGGGCCACATGGTGAGACACCGTGTCTGCAAAAAATAAAAAATCAGCTAGGTGTGGTGTTGCATGCCTATATTCCCAGCTACTGGTGAGGGGGGTGTGCAGGGCTGAGGTGGAAGATCACTTGAACCTGGGAGGTCAAGGCTGCAGTAAGGTATAATTATATCATCGAATTCCAGTAACAGAGTGAGACCTTCTCTCAAAAAAAAAAAAGGGGGCCGGGCGCAGTGGCTCACACCTGTAATCATAGCACTTTGGGAGGCCGAGGCGGGCGGATCACGTGGTCAAGAGATCGAGACCATCCTGGCCGACATGGTGAAACTCCATCTCTAAAAAAAAAAAAAAAAAAAAAGTAAAAAAATAAAATAAAATAAAAAGAAATGGTAGTATATACTACGTACATTGTTTTACACCTTGCTTAACTTTTTGTTTGACATAGAGTCTCACTCTGTCGCCCAGGCTGGAGTGCAGTGGTATGATCTCGGCTCACTGCAACCTCTGCCTCCCAGGCTGAAGCGATTCTCCTGCCTCAGCCTCCCTAGTAGCTGGAACTACAGGTGCCCGTCACCACACCTGGCTAGTTTTTATATTTTTAGTAGAGATGAGGTTTCACCATGTTGGCCAGACTGGTCTCAAACTCCTGACCTCAAGTGATCCTCCCACCACTTTTCGGCCTCCCAAAGTGGTGGGATTACAGGCATGAGCACTGCACCTGGCCTATACCTTGCTTCACTTTGTAACCTTGGCAGTTGCTCCATGTTAGTATTTGTAGAGCTATCTTTCTTCTCAACAGTTGGAGAATATTCCATTTAATGAATGTCCATAATGCCTAACTTGCCCTCTATTGATGGACATTTTCAATTTTTCCAATCTTAGCCTTTATAAACAGTGCTATAGTATCTATATACCTATGTCATTGAGACATTTGGAATATATCTGTAAGACAAATTTCAGGAAATGGAATTGTGTGCTAAAGGATAGGTACACTACACTTTAAAATTTTAGTAGATGTTGCTAAATTGTGCCAATTCCTATTCCTGTGACTGTTATATGTGAACACATATTTCTCTACGTACTTGTCAATACTGTGTTAACGGCTTTGATTTTGCCCACTGATAGTGAAATACATCTCGTTGCAGTTCATATGGATGAGCATTTCATAGGCTAAAGACTGATTTATTTTTCTTTTTATCTGAACTGTCTGTTCATGTCCTTTGTCCAGTCTCCCATTTGTATTATCCATTAAGGAAATTAACCTGTCTGTGATGTCTGGCAAATATTTTTTTCCTGGTTTGTCCTTTGTGGATAAATGAAGAACAGCCAACGGTTTTCGATCTGTAACTGACTGTGAACAATCAGTTGAGATAACTCACTACCTTCGGACCAGCCGAGCCAACGGTTTTCTTAAGACCTTGAGCCGTGCTGTTTGGGGACATGGAGAGCCAGTCCCTTGGGTGAACTGTGTCTCCATGTAGGCCCCGGGAAGCAAATATTTCCCTCCCTGATGTGATGGATCAGGGAAGACTCAAGGCTGAATTCTGTGTGCAGTTGACCTAAGGGAAGTTGTGAGCTGTCATGATCCAGACTGACATGTCTCTGGATAGTGTAGATGGGTCTCTGTCTTCAAGAAGGTCCCAATCTTTTACAGGAGATAGGAAATGGCCTCATAATATAAAGAGCGCTACAAAAGGGCTCCCCCCACCCCGCATTAAGTTTTTTTAAATGGTATGATCTCAGCTCACTGCAGCCTCCACCTCTCCAGGCTCAACTGATCCTCCTACCTCAGCCTCGTGAGGAGCTGGGACTACAGGTGTATGCCAGTGCACCTGGCTAATTTTTCTATTTTTTGTAGAAACACGGTTGCCCGGGTTGGTCTTAAACTGCTGGGCTCAAGTGATCTGCCTGCCTCGGCCTCTTAACATGTTGGGAAATCTCTTTGTGGCTGGATGCGGTGGCTCACACCTATAATCCCAGCACTTAGGGAGGCCGATGCAGGCAAATCATGAGGTCAGGAGTTCAAAACCAGCCTGGCCAACACGGTGAAACCCCGTCTCTACTAAAAATACAAAACAGCAGGTTGTGGTGGTGGGCGCCTGTAATCCCAGCTACTCAGGAGGCTGAGGCAAGAGAATCACTTGAACTTGGGAGGGGGAGGTTACAGTGAGCTGAGATTGTGCCACTGCACTCCAGCCTAGGTGACAGTGGGAGACGCCATCTCAAAATAAATAAATAAATAAACAAATCTCTTTGTAAAAAGAGAACACCTGTTTGTTTTCACGTAGGGAGCTGAGCACATAACAACTTACACATTCAATACGCACAAAGCCCAGCACACCTTCTGTAAGAGATGTGGCGTTCAGAGCTTCTATACTCCACGCTCCAACCCCGGAGGCTTCGGTGAGTAAAGGGGATGGACTGCAAGCTCAGGGGGGACACAGAGAGAGACAGGGAGGCCCATGGTGCTCTCACTTAAAGTCTTGGTTGGACAGGTGGGAAACTGACTAGACCCCATCACATGTGTATCTTAGAGGAACAGGGCTCCTCAGCAGAACACTTTGCACATGACGGAGTGTGAGTCAGGCTCTCGTGAAGCCTGTATGAATTCCATATCTTAATGTGGTGAAGTTGGACTCGGAGGCCATCCAGGTTGTGATTCTCATTCACCAGCGCTGCCAGAGCTGGTGTTGCTGGGGATGGTGTAGGGTAGGGAGTAGAGGGGTGGGCAGATGGGTTTGTGGGGCCAGGGAAGGCAGCTTTAATAATGACAGGGGTTATGGGAGTGAAGGAGGTAAGATCGGCGAGCATTGATAATGCAATTTACAAGCTTTTTGGTTCAAAAAACAAGCAGGACTGGCTGGTCACAGCGGCTCACACCTGTATCTCAGCACTTTGGGAGGCCAAGGTGGGAAGACTGCTTGAGCTCAGGAGTTTGAGACCAGCCTGGGAAACATAGTGAGACCCTGTCTGTTCTTTTAACAAATAATAATAAACATCTACTAAAAATACAAAATCAGCCAGGCGTGGCGGTAATCCCACCAACTCGGGAGTCTGAGGCAGGAGAAGAACTACTTGAATCCAGGAGGTGGTGAGCCAAGATCATGCCATTGCACTCCAGCCTGGGCGACGAGCAAAGAAACGCCATCTCCAAAAGAAAGTTATCTCTCTAAACACAAGAAAGGCCTATGAATTCTTTAGGCCGCCGGTCAGAGATTGCTCGGGGTGCTCCTTTCTGCACATTGCACTCTCGATTTGGTATTGAATGATGTCTACCCTTGGCCGTCCCTGGTTCAAGGAGTGTGATTCCCATCTGGCAGTTGAGGAAGGTGAGCTGGAGGACTGAAGCCGCAGGCTGGAGCCAGTGCTTTCCGAGCCAGCCAGCAGCCTGTGGGTCCCATTGCTGAAGCCATAAGCTGCGGCATATCCTTTGGAAGCCCTAATGTGTAGCATGATGATGCCTGCAGGTGGGGGCTCATCCAAGAGCTAGTACTGCATCTGGTCTCACTCATACTGGGGATCCCCCTTTGTGCCACTTTGTCCTAGGAATCGCCCCCCACTGCCTGGATGAGGGTACTGTGCGGAGTATGGTCACAGAGGAATTCAATGGCAGCGATTGGGAGAAGGCCATGAAGGAGCACAAGACCATCAAGAACATGTCTAAAGAGTGAGCTTCTGCCTCTCCTGTCCTGAAAAGGGGGGAATGATTGGGGCCAGCAACTTTGCTTTCCCTGCCGCGCCTCGGTGGTGCTCCTGAATGTGGCTGACCTGGAATGCTGGTTCCATTCACCAGGGCCATCTTGATCTCTGCAGTTTGCTCCAGCTACCAGTTTCTTTAGGCAGCTCTTTGTCCTCCCTCTGGCCGAATTTTGATGTAGTCTAGTTGACATCCTTCTCTTCCCAACTTTTGTGTGATCTTTTAGGAAAAAAATAAAATATTTTTAACATTAAAGCAGTTACTATGGTTTATCATTTCTTTTGTACTGTGGTTTGCTTCTGAGACCAGTCGATCAATAGCAGATATGTACTCAGCACCATCAGGATGTTTGCAACCAGGCGTCTTGGCTTAAGCCTGTAGTCCCAGCCATTCTGGAGGTTTGATTGAGCCCAGGAGGTTGAGGTTGCAGTGAACTGTGTTGTGTCACTGCACTCCAGTCTGGGTGACAGAATGAGACTATCTCAAAAAAAAAAAGAAAAAAAATTTGTAGCCAAATTGGAAAGAAGACATAAGACAAACAATTATTAAAAATGGAAGGTTATGGCCAGGCATGGTGGTTCACTCCTGTAATCCCAGCACTTTGGGAGGCTGAGGCAGATGGTTTACTTGAGGTCAGGAGTTCAAGATCAGCCTGGCGAATGTGGTGAGACCCCCATCTCTTCTAAAATTGCAGAACTTAGCTGGGCATGGTGGTGTGTGCCTGTAGTCCCAGCTACTTGGGAGGCTGAGGCCGGAGAATCGCTTAAACCCAAGAGGTGGAGGTTGCAGTGAGCTGAGATTGTACCAGTGCACTCCGCCTGGGCGACAGAGACTCCATCTAAAAAATACATATATATATATATATATATATATTGATTGTAAATGTTACAACCATGTGAGCTGTAAAGCTAATAGCTCTAGGAGTTCAGAGAACTCGGAAGCCTTGAGAGTATGACTTGAGTCTATCTTTAAAAAGTGAAATCAGCTTCTAATTTCTTTTTAAGTTGTAAGGTACACATAAAATTTACCATCCACTGCTAATTTATTTAGAGATAGAGTCTCCCTATTTTGAGACACGGCCTTGCTGTGTCACCCAGGCTGGAATGCAGTCCGTGAACACTACTCACTGTAGCCTTGACTTGGACTTGAGCTCCCCCACCTTAGCTTCTGGAGTAGCTGAGACTACACGTGTGTGCCACCACACCTGGCTAATATTTTTCTAAGAGACAAGGTCACTCCATGTTCAGGCTGGTCTCAAACTCCTGGGCTCAAGCAGTCCTCCTACCTCGGCCTCCCAAAGTGTTGTGATTACAGGCATGTGCCACTGCACTCAGCCTTAGCCATTCTGAAGTATACAATTCAGCAGTGTTCAGTATAGTCACACTGTTGTGCAACCATCACTGCCATCCATCTCCAGAACTCTTCATCTTGCAAAACAAATTCTGTACCCATGGAATAACTTTGATCCTGTTTTTTAAAGGAAGCAAGATTTAAGGTGACAGAAGGGAGGAGTAACTGAACAGAGGTACACACATGCAAAAGCCAGGCTGAAGCTGCATGTGGCGGCGCGCACCTGTAGTCCCAGCTACTCAGGAAGCTGAGGACCGCATGAGCCCAGGAGTTTTGAGACTGCAGTGAACTATGATGGTGTCATGCATTCCACCCTGGGAGACACAGTGAGACCCCATCTCATTAAAAAAAAAAAAAAAGCTGGGTGCGGTGGCTCACGCCTGTAATCCCAGCACTTTGGGACGCTGAGGCAGGCAGATCATGAGGTCAAGAGATCAAGACCATCCGGGCCAACACGGTGAAAACCCCATCTCTACTAAAAATACAAAAATTAGCCGGGTGTGGTGGCAAGCACCTGTAATCCCAGCTACTCAGGAGGCTGAGGCAGGAGAATCCCACGAACCTGGGAGTCGGAGGTTGCAGTGAGCCGAGATTGCGCCACTGCACTCCAGCCTGGTGAGACTCCGTATCAAAAAAAAAAAAGGCTGAGTTGGAGGCTTTAATGGGAAGAAGTAATGAGATCAGAAAGGTCTGTTAACTTTCCTCAAACATTCCTGCCATTACCAAATACTGAGTACAAATAATGGCAAATGCTTAATAAATATTTGTTCTTTAGGAAAATTAATCATGAAATGATTTGTGGGGATAGACTAGACAAGGAAAAACAACAGGGAGAAGAAATAAAGATCTCAGAACAAAGGTCTCTGAGGAAAAAAAATTTTTTTAAAGACCAGGTGCAGCGGCTCACACCTGTAATCCCAGCATTCTGGGAGGCTGAGGTGGGTGGATCACTTGAGGTCAGGAGTTCAAGACCAGCCTGTCCTACAGGGTAAAACCCTGTTGCTACTAAAAATACAAAAATTAGCTGGGTGTGGTGGTGGGCACCTGTAATCCCAGCTACTCGGAAGGCTAAGGCAGGAGAATCGCTTGAACCTAGGCGGCAGAGGTTGCAGTGAGCTGAGATGGTGCCATGGCACACCAGTCTGGGTGACAGTGAGACTCCGTCTCAAAAACAAAAACAAACAGGAATAGAAATATAGATGGCCAGGCCAGGCATAGTGGCTCATATCTGTAATACAGCACTATGGGAGGCTGAGGCAGGCGGATCACTTGAGCCCAGGAGTTCAGGACCAGCCTGGGCAATATAGTGAGACCTCCCTCTACAAAAAACAATAAAATACAATAAAAATGGCCAGTTTCTCAGTTTGCTGTGCTGGGGTTCTGTGTGGTCACTGCCTCTTCAGAATCACTGATGGCCAAGTTCACTCCACAAGACTGGAAGGAGCACCCACAAGGATGGGATTTTTGGGGCCAGAACTCCAGGTATTCTTTTATATATATATAACATGTATATAATATAAAAATATGTCATATATAATAAAATATATATTATGAAATATATATTATGTATTATATGTAATAAAATATATATATATATATTTTTTTTAGAGATGTATGATCGTAGCTCACTGTAACCTTGAACTTCTTACTTCAAGCAATCCTACCACAGCCTACAGGTGTGTGCCACCACACCTGGCTAGTTTTTTAAATTTTTTAATTTTTTATAAAGATGGGGTCATGCTATATTGCCCAGGCTGGTCTCAAACTTCTGGTCTCAAGTGAGCCTCTTGCCTCAGCCTCCCTAAGTGCTGGGATTATAGGTGTGAGCCACTGTACCCGGTTGCATTTTTTTATTTAGTTACATCTTGATATTTTCTTTTTTTTTTTTTAAGATGGGGTTTCACCATGTTGGTCAGGCTGGTTTTGAACTCCCAACCCCAGGTGATCTGCCCGCCTTGGTCTCCAAAGTGCTTAGATTACAGGCGTGAGCCACCACGCCCTGCCCATATTTTCATATCAACATACATATCCTCATTACTAACTGTTGCGTAGAATAGCATAGTGTGGGTATAGTTTATTTAGCTATTCTTTATTTCATGGAAATTATGGTTGTTTCCAGTTTTTTGCTATTACCAAGAGTGTTGACAGTAAACATCCTTTTACATACCTCTTTATACATACATATGTGTATTATTTGAGCATACAGAAGTGGGATTGCTGAGCTGAAGGATATGCTTTTTTTTTTTTTTTGAGACCGAGTTTTACTCTTGTTGCCCAGGCTGGAGTGCAGTGATGCCATCTTGGCTCACTGCAACCTCTGCCTGCTGGGTTCAAGTGATTCTCGTGCCTCAGCCTCCCAAGTAGCTGGGGTTACAGGCATGCACCGCCACACCTGGCTAATTTTTGTATTACTAGTAGAGACGGGGTTTCTCCATGTTGGTCAGGCTGGTCTCAAACTCCTGACCTCAGGTGATCCGCCTGCCTCAGCCTCCCAAAGTGCTGGGATTACAGGCGTGAGCCACCATGCCCAGCCTAGAATATGCATTTTTAATTTAATTTTATTTTTTGAGACAGAATTTCGCTCTTGGTGCCTAGGCTGGAGTGCAATGGCATGATCTCTGAAACCTCCACCTCCCAAGTTGAAGCGATTCTCCTGCCTCAGCCTCCCAAGTAGCTGGGACTGCAGGTGCCCGCCACCATGTCCAGCTAATGTTTTTGTATTTTTAGTAGAGACAGGGTTTCACCATGTTGGCCAGGCTGGTCTCGAAATCCTGACCTCAGGTGATCCGCCTGTCTTGGCCTCCCCAAAGTGCTGGGATTACAGGCTTGAGCCACCACTCCTGGACACTTGTAATCTCAGCACTTTGGGAGGCCAAGGAGTGTGGATCACAAGGTTAGGAGATTGAGACCATCCTGGCCAACATGGTGAAACCCTGTCTCTACTAAAAATAGAAAAATTAGCCGGGTGTGGTGGCAGGCGCCTGTAATCCCAGCTACCTGGGAGGCTGAGGCAGGAGACTCGTTTGAACCCAGGAGGTGGAGGCTGCAGTGAGCCAAAATCACCCACTGCACTCCAGTCTGGGCTACAGAGTAAGACTGTCCAAAAAAAAAAAAAAAAAAAATTAGCCAGGTGTGATGGCACATTCCTGTAGTCCTGGTTACTTGGGAGGCTGAGATGGGAGGATCACTTGAGCCTAGGAGTTCTAGGTTACAGTGAACTATGATCACACCACTGTACTCCAGCCTGGGTGACAAGGGAGGACGCTATGTTAAAAATATTTTTAATATATAAAATTTGTTTTAAAAGGAAGAAATCCTGTACCATTAGCAGCCACCTCCCAGTCCCCACTCCCCTCCAGCCTGTGGCAACTACTAATCTGTTTTCCATCTCAAAATGCACCTATTTTAAACATTTCATATGAATAGAATCCTACATAGATGATCTTCTGTGTCTGGCTTTTTTCACTTAGCATAATGCTGTTGAGGCCAGGTGCGGTGGCTCACGCCTGTAATCCCAGCACTTTGGGAAGCCGAGGCGGATGGATTGCTTGAGGTCAGGAGTTCAAGACCAGCCTGGCCAACATGGTGAAACCCCATCTCTACTAAAAATACAAAAATTAGCCAGGTGTGGTGGCATGCACCTATAATCCCAGCTACTTGGCAGGCTGAGGCAGGAGAATCGCTTGAACCTAAGAGGCAGAGGTTGCAGTGAGCTGAGATTGTGCCACTGCACTCCAGCCTGGGCAACAAAAGCAAAACTCCTTCTCAAAAAATGAAAAAAAAAATGCTGTTGAAGTTCATGTGCCTTGTAGCATTCATCAGGACTTTGTTCCTTTTTTATGGCTAAATAATAAAATGCCGTATTTTGTTTATTCAGCAGTTGATAGACATTTGAGTTGTTTCTACTTTGAGGCTATTATGAATAATATTGCTATGAATACTCATTTACAAGGTTTGTCTGAATGTTTGCTGTTCTATGGGATCTGTACCTAGGAGTGGAACTGCTGGGTCATACGGTAAATCCTTGTTAAAATTACTAAGGAATCATCAAAGGGTTTTCCACAGCAGCTGCATCATTTCCATTCCCACCAACAATGTATGAGGATTCCAATTGTTTCACATCCTCACCAATACTTATTTTTTATTATTTTTTTGAGACAGGGTCTGATTCTGTCACCCGGGCTGGAGTGCAGTGGCAAAATGCAACCTCTGCCTCCCATGCTCAAGCCATTTTCCCACCTCCATCTCCCTGGCTAATTTTTGTATTTTTTAGTTCACTGTATTGCCAAGGCTAGTCTTGAACTCCTGACCTCAAGCCATATAATCTTTTAATTTTTTTTTCAGCCTTTTTCACTTTTGTGGTCATATATCCGTATGTTCCCAATAACTGCACTTTTGTTTTTTCTTTCCCTGAATTAGACTTGCTGTGTATTGGCTTATTTCATTTTTCAAAGAAAAGTTATCCTTTCCACTATTTTTTGGTTTCACTTATTTAATCTAATCTTTTATCTCTGTTAAGTCCCTCTTGCTATTGGTTTCTATTTTTGATTTTCTCAAATTGAATCATGTAGTTCACTCATTTTCAATCTTTTAAAAAATTTAAGTATTTAAGAGTATAAATTCCCTAAATTACACTCACATGAAGTGTAATTTTTATTACTTTCTAGATAATTTGCAATACCAATTTTAATTTCCTCTTTCATCTAGGGGTTATTTAGGAAAGGGCCTCTTGATTTCCGGGTAGTGTTGCTCATCCCCTTCTTTAGTAATTTTATTATTTACATGCATGGTACTTAATTATGATCAAAGAAAGTGGCAGCTGGGCATGGTGGCTCACACCTACAATCCCAGCACTTTGGAAGGCTGAGGCGTGTGGATCACCTGAGGTCAGGAGTTCGAGACCAGCCTGAACAACATGGAGAAACCCCATCTCCACTAAAAATACAAAAATAGCTGGGCATGGTGGCAGATGCCTGTAATTCCAGCTACTTGGGAGGCTGAGGCAGGAGAATCGCTTGAACCCAAGAGGCAGAGGATGCGATGAGCCAACATTGTGCCATTGCACTCCAGCCTGGGCAACAAGAGTGAGACTCAAAAAACAAAAAGAATGTAGGCTGTTAATGTTAAATCTCTACATTAAGGAATTTATTAGGGATTTTTCTGCTGGGTGCAGTGGCTTATGCCTGTAATCCAGTGTTTTGGGAGGCCAAAGTGGTCAACATAGCAAGACCCTGTCTCATTAAAACAAGCAAACAAACAAACAAATGTGATGGCTCATGTCTGTAATCCCAGTACTTTGGGATGACGAGGTGGGCAGATCATCTGAGATCAGGAGTTTGAGACCAGCCTGGCCCACATGGTGAAATCCTGTCTCTACTAAAATACAAAAATGAGTCGGGCATGGTGGCACACATCTGTAATTACAGCTACTCGGGAGGCTGAGGCAGGAGAATCGCTTGAACCCGGGAAGCAATCAGTGAGTGAAGAGTGCACCACTGTACTCCAGCCTGGGCAACAGAGTGAGACTCCATCTGACACAAAAAAACAAAACACCAGGGGTGGTGGCACGTGCCTGTAGTCCCAACTAACTTGGGAGACTGAGGCAGAGAGTTCCTTGAGCCCAGGAGTTTGAGGCTGCAGTGAGCTGTGATCACACCATTGCATTCCAAGCCTGGGTGACAGAGCAAGACCCTGTCTCAAATAAATAAATAAATGGATATCAGTGGCCAATAAACAGTTGACTTTTGTAAACGTTCTAAAACATAAGTGAATGTTTGCTTTATTCAAATGTTCTATGTTATTATTTTTTGCTAACTCGATTTTTCAAAATTCTGGAAGAATTTTTTCATGGTGTTTTGCTTGTTTTCGTCTTTAAATAAAGGTCTTGTATTTCTGGAAGGTTTTGTTTTATGTATCTGGCTACGGTAATGTTTGGTGCCTATCATCTCATGGAGTGAACCTGTTAAAATGCCCATCTTCGACTAGTTTAATGCTTCTTAGTGTCATATTGGGCCTGGCCTGGATTTCTGGTGTTGTTCTTTCTTTCTTTTTGTTCTCCTGCTATATGGTATATGGCTCATCCTTTTATTTTTAGCCTTTGTTACTTTTAGATGTAGATAGATTTTGTTTTCTAACACATTGATCTGACAGTCTGTTTTGGGAGGGAAATTCAGCCTATTTATATTTTTTGAAGTAACTCGGATTTTATTCTTTTTGTATTACTTCTATTATATTTACTACATTTTATACTCTTTTCCTTTTTTTTACTTTTGCAGCCTTTTAAGTTTCTCTTTTATTTCCTGCTTTCCTCTTTGTTAATTGCGATCCACGCTTTTCAGTCCTGGAAGTGTTTACCTTCAGTTCCTCACAAACCGGACTGCAGCCCATCACTTGTCTATTTGCCACCCTGAGGCTTTACCCCCAGCCCAGCTTCTCCTTGGCCCCAGAGGAGGCCTTTCTGTTTGTTTGTTTGTTTTTGTTTTGAGACGGAGTCTCACTCTGTAGCCCAGGCTGGAGTGCAAGGGCACCATCTCAGCTCACTGCAACCTCCGCCTCCTGGGTTCAAGTGATTCTGCATCAGCCTCCCAAGTAGCTGGGATTACAGGCATGCACCACCACGCCCGGCTTACTTTTGTATTTTTAGTAGAGACGGAGTTTCTCGATGTTGGCCAGGCTGGTCTCAAACTCCTGACTTGAAGTGATCTGCCCACCTCGGCCTCCCAAAGTGCTGGGATTACACGCATGAGCCACAGGGCCCCGCCCCCAGAGGAGACCTTCTGAATACTTTAATCTCCCCCTTCTCACTTGGAATTTAGGAATTTTACAGCATATTTGTACATCTGTTTTGAAAATCAAAGCTGCTTAGGATCTGGTGGGCTCCTTTGGTGTACTCAGTCTCCTTCAGATTACGGAATTCTCCTTTATTACCCTCCTGCTTTTGCTCCTTCTGGGACTTCCATTATTCATGTTAGCTCTCCTTAATATGTTTTCAACTCTCTTTCCCACCCTTATTTCCATTTCTCAGCTTTTTTATCTCTTTGTTCTGTGATATATCTTCTACTTGATATTCTACATTACTAATTTGGTCACCATGGAGAAGCATGCTTTTTTGTCTGGGCCAGTGCCTGGGCTTTCACTACTGTTTCTTATAAAGTCTCTTCCATTTAATTGCTACTTCAGTGAGATCTGCCTTTTCCAGGAAATGGGAATCCTCTCCCTCTGTGCCTCCTCAGGTGAAGGTTCCCTTTTTGTATTGTGTCTGGTTGCTCTGGGTTTTTATGTTTCCTTAATGAGTCAGGGCTGCTGAGTAGTGGCCAAGGGGAGTGGTGGGAGACAGCAGTTTCTGCTCTCTGGGCTGAGGTGAGAACTGGCAAACCATCAGCCCTTGCGGAGGATGGGTTAGATGGGGAATTGTTTGCAGGTCTCTTTGACACAGGTGACTCTCCTGACTTCAGCACCCCCATCCCGGCCTGCTGGCTCTCCAGGTCTCTGAGAGAGTGGATGCTGCCCCCTCCCAGAGGATTCTTAGTTCAATGAGATCCTTTCTGTTTGGGCAGTTGGAGGAGAAGATTCTCTTCTCTCTCTCTCTCTCTCTTTTTTTTTTTTTGGCGGGGGCGGGGGGTGTTCCTTCAAGGAACCATGAAATTATGATTTTTTGCTCCAGGCTTTGGGGCTGCTGCTGCCTAGTTTGGAAGATTGTTAACCAAACAAGGGCATCTTGCTAAGTGGATGCTTAAGTCTCTGCTCCTCTTATAAGGCTGTTTGTGGCCTGGAGAGGGAGTGTGTTTGCCTGCAGGAAAGACTTTTGATAATTTGCACAAGGACTCTCTTTTCTTGCCAGGACACGTGTCCACAGGGCTGCATCTGGAGGGTACTTTTCTACTTTTCTCACCAAGGCACTGCTAGTGGCTGCCCTAACGGGCCTCCAGGGGCTTCCTTCCCTCCTGCGCTGCTGTTCCTTGGCTCTCTGCTGGTACCAAGGAGAGCCCAGTTCCAGTCTGTCTTCCTTCCAGAATCCAGAGTAGAACCTACAGCCTCAGATGCAGCCACCCTCTTTTTTTAATTTATTTATTACGTTTTATTTATTTAATTAATTAATCTATTTATTTTTTGAGACAGAGTCTCGCTCTGTTGCCTGGGCTGGAGTGCAGTGGTACGATCTCGGCTCACTGCAACCTCCACCTCCTGGGTTCGAGCGATTCTCCTGCCTCAGCCTTCTGAGTAGCTGGGATTACAGACGTGCGCCACCATTCCCAGCTAATTTTTGTATTTTTAGTGGAGCTGGGGTTTCACCATGTTGGCCAGGCTGGTCTTGAACTCCAGACCTCAGGTGATTCACCCACCTCGACCTCCCAAGGTGCTGGGATTACAGGTGTGAGCTACTGCCCCTGGCCTACTTTTACTTAATTCTTTCAAAAAAGTTGCAATGTACAGTAAAACAAAAGACGCAAGAAATAAGTTTTAAGTCTCACCATCCAGAAGCAAATATTGATAATTTTGTTCATCTTTCTAACCTCAAAGATTCAAATATAGATATATGTATACATAGTTTTGCTCTGTCGCGCAGGCCGGAGTGCAGAGGAGCGTTCTCAGCTCACTGCAGCCTCTGCCTTCTAGGATCAAGCTGTTCTTGCAAGTCGGCCTTCCGAGGAAGTGGGACCACAGGCCTGCGCCACCACACTCGGCTAATTTTTGTATTTTTAGTAGACACAGGGTTTTGCCACATTGGCCAGGCTGGTCTCAAACTCCTGGCCTCAAGTGATCCACCTACCTCGCCCTCCCAAAGTGCTGAGATTACAAGTGTGAGCCGCTGTACCCAGCCAGTGTGTACATAATTTTGATTTTCTAAGTATGCCTTAGGTCATACGGTATGCATATTTTAAAAGCTCTTAGCAGAGTTTCTGTTCAGAAAGACTAGGTCGGTGTCTGTCTTCCTAGTAACAGGGCAGAGGTCAGCCTGTCCTACCACACTCTAGCCAGTGTTTAGTGCTTCTGGTCACACTTTCACATCAAGGCTATGAGGAGCTATTGACAAAGTTTAAGTAGACAAATCACATAACCAGATTTGCATTTTTGATTCCAGTTTCAGGGCCTAATAGCTCTATGAGTCGCATGTGGCCCCTAGGAGGCATTCAAGATAATGGTGACACTAAGCAAAGGGGCAAGTTGAGGTGGAGAGTCTGAACAAGCAGGTCTCTAACCTGCAGCTGTGGAGAAAGCAATTCAGGGTTTCCTGTGGCAGGTGGAGGGAATACCTACCTGGCAGAGCATGCAAGACTCTTTGATATGCACCTTCATGTATTATCTTGTTCAGTTCTCTGAGGTTGGGGTCCTTTATCTCCCATTTGCAGATGAGAGAATTGAGGCAGAGAAAGGTTCAGCACCTTGCCTTTGATTGCACGGCTGGTCATTCTGGCTTCAATGGCAGGGCTACCAGCCTGTGCTCTTCACCACTGAGCTTCCCGGCCTCAGGCCACTTCCCTGGACCATTAGTTGGATTCTGAGAGTAGTTTCCAAGCCAGATCTTTCAGAGAGCTTTTGTTTGTAGGACAATTTTAAGACATCAGGTTCTTGAATGTTTTGTGTTAAGTCCCGGATTTCTCTTCCTATTTCCTACTTCTCCAAAAGACTGAGAGCTGACATATGTGAACGTAAGCTCTTTGAGGCAGAGCCCTTGTAACCGTCTCTGTATAAAACAGTTCCCACTCCAGTGATCTGTACGTGGATGCTTCAGTCAACAGCTGTCCTGTTAAATAGGGCAAGTTTTTCTTAGACCCCCATTCTGATAAAAGAAAAATCAAAGAAATTATGATTGAACCAGCTCAACACACACTGTTGTGTTGCATTGTGTATATGTGTTTTTGGTGAACCCACTTTGGAAACAATGAAAAGTCACATCTGTGGAGCCCTTTTACAGCACTTTTACAGTCATTTATGATAATAGGGACCTGCCCAGGCACTGGGCTAGGTGTTCCACATGTACTGTGTCATTATGTAAATTGTTTTTCATGAGAACTTGAGAAGCTAGCAGGGTAGCTATTATTATCCTTCGGTTGGTTTGTTTTTGGTTCTTTGGGTTTTTTCCCAGGGGAAGAAGCTGGAGTTTGGACAGCCCCTGGTCTACATGGGCTCCCTTTTGCAGAGGCTGCTTTAGCAGGGATCTCCTCTAGCTCAGGCAAATAAGCCAGCACCAGGCCAGGTCCCCCGCACTCCTTTGTCTATTTTCCTCTTTGTTCCTTGGCTCTGAAAACCCTTCAAGGCTTCAGAGGAAGCTCAGTGAGTTGATTCTCATGTACCGGGAGAAGAAAATGTAGAGGCGGCGGAACCAGAGGAGCTGGCTGCGGTGGCAGGACATGGCTCTCTAGAAGAATCAAAGAGAAGCAGTTATAAAACACTTGCGCTGGAGCTGTTTCATTACTATCAGATCTGGCCTCCTCACCTGAAAGCCTTCCTCACACTAATATGTGTCATGCTGTAGCCTTATCTGTCTTCTTCCTGTAACCCACGAACCTCTCTGAATCGGCCTCGATCACTGCCCCTGTTTTCCCATCTCTTGCTTACTCCCTATGATTATAACAGACAATGCTCACAGTACTTATAGCATTTACCATGGGATACCAGAAAACTGGCAGAACAGTCTACATGCATCAGCTCAATGTTAACCCTGTGAGTTAAGCACTATTACTGCTTTTTAAAAAATAAATAGATGAGTGCTAAGTGAGATGTTAGACAAAAAAAGAAAGAAAGAAAAATAAATAGATGAGGGAACTCATCAATCTCAAATAGCTAGTAGGTAGTAGAGCTGGCTGAGATTTTAACCCAGAGCCGTCTGATTGACTCTCGAGTGCACGTTCTTAATCACGGTGCTACTGTCTCAAATATACAGCACAAACAGGGCTGTCCGATGGGAAGCAAGCCAGTACACTATCCCCAAATTCCTCCGAGTTAGGTCATTTGGGGGAGACACAATCACTATCAGAAGAAGAAAAAAAGGAATGGCACATAGGTATGAGTTGTTCTTTCTGCCTTCTAGGGGAAATGTACATTATTTTGTTATTCAGACCTAGTATAGATTGGTTTTTAAACAGAATAGATTATAGCAACTGACTTCACTAGATATCCATAAAAGGATGTGCCTCTTTATTTCTAAGTACCATAATTAACTTGCCTCTCTAAGCTAATATCTTCGCAAACTTTTATGTAAAGAACCCCTTTTATGCCAGGTACGGTGGCTCACGCCTGTAATCCTAGCACTTATGGAGGCTGAGGCAGGCGGATTACCTGAGATCAGGAGTTCGAGACCAGCCTGGCCAACATGGTGAAATCCCATCTCTAAAAAAAAATAAAAAATAGCTGGGCTCCGTGGTGCATGCCTGTAGTCCCAGCTACTCAGGAGGCTGAGGTGGGAGGATTGCTTGAGTCCACGAGTTCTGGGCTGTAGTGCGCTATGCCGATCAGGTGTCCACACTAAGTTCAGCATCAATATGGTGACCTCCCCGGAGCGGGGGACCACCAGGTTGCCTAAGGAGGGGGTGAACTCGCCCAGGTTGGAAATGAAGCAAGTCAAAACTCCTGTGCTGATCTATAGTGGAATCGCGCCTGTGAATAGCCACTGCACTCCAGCCTGAGCAACATATCGAGACCCCGTCTCTAAAAAAAATAAAAATAATTTAAATAAAATAAATAAATTAAAATAAAAAATAAAACCATTTTATATTCATTGTCAGAAGTTACATAACTTTAAAGATGGAAACACACCTTTGATAACTAAGCTTTAACTGGCAAAGGGAATTAAGGAAGAACAATCACCATAGAATATTACACAGCATTGTCTCAACAGGAAATTCAACTACAATTTTTTTTTTTTTTCTGAGATGAAGTCTCTGTTGCCCAGGTTGTAGTGCAGTGGTGCGATCTCGGCTCACCGCAACCTCTGACTCCTGGGTTCAAGCAATTCTCCTGCCTCAGCCTCCAGAGCAACTGGGATTACAGGCACCCACCACCATGCGCAGCTAATTTTTGTACTTTTAGTAGAAACCATGTTGGTCAGGCTGGTCTTGAACTCCTGACCTCAAGTGATACACTCACCTCAGCCTCCCAAAGTGCAGGGATTACAGGCATGAGCCACGGAGCCCGGCCCAACTACAATTTTTTTTTTTTTTTTTTTTTGAGATGGAGTCTTGCTGTTGCCCAGGCTGGAGTGCAATGACATGATTTCGGCTCACTGCAACCTCCGCCTCCCGGATTCAAGATTTCCTCCTGTCTAAGCCTCCGAGTAGCTGGGATTACAGGTGTCCACCACCACACCTGGCTAAATTTTGTATTTTTAGTAGAGACAGGGTTTCACCATGTTGGGCAGGATGGTCTTGATCTCTTGACCTCGTGATCCTCCCGCCTCGACCTCCCAACTACAATTTTTGAAGAAAATTTACCATCAAACAAAATGGATGTATAAACTCGCAGAATGGAATGAAAATTTTGAAGACTGTAATAAAGATAAAATATTTAGAAAAACATTGAGAGAGAACTTTGTAGTCCAAAAATCACACTTGATTTATCTACTTGTAATAGTTACCCAGTTAACAAGAATTTCCCTGGCTGGGCGCAGTGGTTCATGCCTGTAATCCCAGCACTTTGGAAGGCCAAGGCAGGTGGATCATGAGGTCAGGAGTTCCAGAACAGCCTGGCCAGCATGGTGAAACCCCATCTCTACTAAAAAAATACAAAAGATTAGCCGGGCATGGTGGTACACGCCTGTAATCCCAGCTACTTAGGAAGCTGAGACAGAATTACTTGAACGGGAGAGGCGGAGGTTGCAGTGAGCTGAGATCATGCCACTGCACTCCAGCCTGGGCGACAGAGCGAGACTCTATCTCAAAAAATAAAAAAAAATTTTTTTAAAGGATTTCCTATATCATGTTGCCTCTGTGGCCAGATACTGAGATGCCCTAATATTTCAATGACTTTCAGCATTCATTCAGTAAGATGGATATGTATAGAAATAATTTATTTAGTGTCTCCAAAATTTTATTTATATGTGTCTAAAATTGTATGTGCAATTTTGTATTCCTGGTTTTTCCCCTTTTGTAGCATTTTCACTACATAGTCTTCAAAACTGTGATTTTACTCATTATATAGTACTGTCTCATTCACCTGGTGAATATTAGTTCCTATTTTGGCTATTATAAATTATTCTAATAAACATCCTTGCACATAAATTTCTGAACATATCATTGCTCATTTCCTTAGCATAAAATTATAGAAATATACAGAAAGAGTAGAATTTTTAAAAATTATGAAAATAAAAATTATTGGGTCAGAGTACATATAAATTTATTTATATATATATAAATATATATAATATATATTTTTAAATATATACTACATATAAATATATATAATTATATATATTATATATAATATATATATTATATATATAAATATATATTATATATATATATATTTTTTTTTTTACTAGAGACAGGGTCTCACTCTGTTGCTCAGGCTGGAGTGCAGTGGCATAATCATGTCTCACTGCAGTCTCCAATTCCTGGGCTAAAATGATACTCCTACCTCAGCCTCCCAAGTAGCTGGGACTACAGGTAGGCATTCCCATACCTGGCTAATTTTTTTTTTAAATTTTTTGTAGAGATAGTCTTGCTATATTGCCTAGGCTGGTCTTGAACTCCTGGCCTCAAGCAATCCTCCTGCCTTGGCCTCCCAAAGTGCAAGGATTAGAGGCATAAGCCACCATAACCCCTAGCCTAATTATTTCTTTTTTTTCCTAATTTTTTTCTTTTTAATTTTTTTTTGAGACAAAGTTTCACTCTTGAGCCCAGGTTGGAGTGCAATGATGCAAACTTGTCTCACTGCAACCTCTGCCTCCCAGCTTCAAGTGATTCTCCTGCCTCAGCCTCCCAAATAGCTGGGATTGCAGGGATGTGCCACCATGCCCAGCTAATTTTTGTAATTTTAGTAGAAATGGGGTTTGGCCATGTTGGTCAGGCTGGTCTCAAACTCCTGACCTCAGGTGATCCACCCGCCTCAGCCTCCCAAAGTGCTGGGATTACAGGCGTGAGCCACCATGCCCGGCCTTTATTTTTTAATTTTTAAATATCTTAATAATTGTATAATTATAACTATAATAATACAATTATAGTACAATTATTACTATAATAATACAATTACTACTATAATTATACAATAATAATTACTTGTATAATTCAGTAAATTTGGCCAGGTGCAGTGGCTACTTGGGAGACTGAGGTCAGAGGATTTCTTGAGCCCAGGAGTTCAAGACTGCTGTGGGTTATGATCACCTGTCTGCACACCAGCGTGGGCAAGAGACAGAATGAGAGCCTATCTGTAAAAAAATTTGTTAATTATATATATATGTACATATATAAATTATATATGCAAATATATTATATATATATATATATGTGTGTGTGTGTGTGTATATATTTTTTTTATTTTTTATTTATTTATTTTTTTGAGACAGAGTCTTGCTCTGTTGCCCAGGCTGGAGTGCAGTGGTGCAATCTCGGCTCACTGCAACCTCTGCCTGCTGGGTTCAAGTAATTCTTCTGCCTCAGCCTCCTGAGTAGCTGGGATTACACGTGCGTGCCACCATGCCTGGCTAACTTTTATATTTTTAGTAGAGACAGGGTTTCACCATGTTGGTCAGGCTGGTCTCGAACTCCTGAACTCGTGATTCACCCACCTTGGCCTCCCAAAGTGCTGGGATTACAGGCGTGAGCCACCACGCCCGGCCTAAATTATATTTTAAAAAATATAGGGATCACCACAAACGCAGGGAGAGAAACAAGGGAGCAAGACTAAAATTGAGCAACAGAAGGCAGGTAAAGAATGGGGGTGGGGGGAAGTGTTAAACAGAAAACATAAAATTAGAGAGTAGAAATGTCCAAATATAGCAGTAATTACAAATAAAAATGGACCAAATATATCCATTATATTTCATAGCAGGACTTAAAAAAATCCAACTACATGCCACTTACAGAAAATACAACTAAAAATCACAACAAAAGGCTGAAAATAAAAGGATTAAAGAAAAAGATAAACCATGCAGATACTAACCTAAAGAAAGCTAGTAGGCCGGGCATGGTGGCTCACGCCTGTAATCCAAGCACTTTGGAGGCCAAGGCAGGCGGATCACCTGAGGCCGGGAGTTCAAGACCAGCCTGACCAACATGGTGAAACTCCATCTTAAAAAAAAAAAAAAAAACAGAAAGCTAGTATACAGAGGCCAGGCTCGGTGGCTCACACCTGTAATCCCAGCACTTTGGGAGGCCGAGGTGGGAGGATTGCTTGAGGCCAGGAGTTCAAGACCAGCCTGGGCAATATAGCAAGACTCTATCTCTACAAAAAAAAATTTTTTTTTTGGGAGTTCGAGACCGGCCTGGCCAACATGGTGAAACCCTGTCTCTACTAAAAATACAAAAATTAGCTGTGTGTGGTGGCACACACCTGTAATCCCAGCTACTTGGGAGGCTGAGGCAGGAGAATCACTTGAACCCAGGAGGTGGAGGTTCCAGTGAGCCGAGATCACACCACAGTATTCTAGCCTGGTAACAGAATGAGACTCTGTTTCAAAAACAAAAGAAAAGAAAGGAAAGCAAGAAAGCTAGTAAATGGGCCTGGAGTGGTGGGTCATTCCTGTAATCCCAGTACTATGGAAGGCCGAGGTGGGTGGATCATTTGAGCTCAAGAGTTTGAGACCACCCTGGGCGACACAGTGAAACCCCATCTCTACAAAAAATACAAAAAAATTAGCCTGGTGCAGTGGCATGTGCCTGTAGTCCCAGCTACTTGGGGAGCTGAGGGGAGAGGAGTGCTTGAGCCCAGGAGGTTGAGGCTGCAGTAAGTCGTGTTCATGCCACTGCACTCCAGCTTGGGTGACAGAGCAAGACCCTGTCTCAATTAAAAAAAAAGAAAAAAGAAAACTGGTATAGCAACATCAATATTAAAACAGAACCTATGGCCGGCTGTGGTGCCTCACGCCTATAATCCCAGCACTTTGGGAGGCCAAGGCAGGCAGATCACAAGGTCAGGAGATTGAGACCATCCTGGCCAACATGGTGAGACTGTCTCTACTAAAAGTACAAAAATTAGCTGGGTGTGGTGGCTCGCACCTATAATCCCAGCTACTCAGGAGGCTGAAGCAGGAGAATCGCTTGAACCCAAGAGGCAGAGATTGCTGTGAGCCGAGATCACACCATTGCAGTCCAGCCTGGCAACAGAGGGAAACTCTGTCTCTAAATAAATAAATAATAAAGAACATAAAGCGAAAACCACTACTAAAGAGGGACATTATAAGAGAATAAGAGGAATCTGCCAGGTGCAGTGGCTCACGCCTGTAATCCCAACATTTCGGGAGCCCAAGGCCAGTGGATCACTTGAATTGAGGACTTCGAGACCAGCCTGACCAACATGGTGAAACCCTGGCTCTACTAAAAAAATACAAAATTAGCCCGGCGTGGTGGCACACACCTGTAACCCAGCCACTCAGGAAGCTGAGGCAAGAGAATCGCTTGAACCCAGGAGGTGGAGGTTGCAGTGAGCTGAGATTGTACCATCACACTCCAGCCTGGGCAACAAGAGCAAAACTGTCTCAAAAAAAAGAAAAAAAAGATAATAAGAGGAAGAATCTGCTAACAAGATACAACAGTTTTGGGCCAGGCCGCAGTGGCTCATCCCTGTAATCTTATCACTTTGGGTGGCTGAGGCAGGCAGATCACCAGTTAGGAGTTCAAGACCAGCCTGACCAACATAGTGAAACCTCCTGTCTGCTAAAAATACAAAAAAATTAGCCAGGCTTGGTGATCCTGGCCTGTCTGTAATCCCAGCTACTCAGGAGGCTGAGGCAGGAGAATCGCTTGAGCCCAGGAGGCAGAAGTTGCAGTAAGTTTGAGATCTCGTCACTGCACTCTAGCCTGGGACGAGACTCCATCTCAAAAAAAAAAAAAAAAATCAGTGCTAACAAAACCCATTCACTGACCACAAAGCAATTAAATTACAAATCAAGGACAAAAAGACCACATACATACACACAGCCATGCCATTCTCATTTGTGGTAGTTATGTTCTATAAAGTCACTGAGAATGCTGAATTAGTGAATACTGAACCATTGCTTATAGTGGAAGTACAGGGTTGGGTTCCTCCTAGCCTCTGGACACAATATTTTCATCAACCGATCAATATATAACCTTGTTTTGTGTGTATTTATGTTTAAAAACTCCAAATGAAATATATATTGTTGATTCATTAGCACTGAACTCATGGCCAATGGCACTGTACTGTAACTCATGCTTGAATGAAGCTGATCAAAATAAAGCATATTACAGCCTCTTGTGCTTATGAATGCAAGACAGCACTTCAGCATCATTCTTAGAGGCTATTTTAAACAGCAAAATCAACAAAACCCACAAAAATGAGAAAAATGGGGCATTATATATACCATGGAAAAGTATTTTTCTACAGTAGGAGCGCTGAAACAGTTGGGAACATGCATATGTGCATCCGGTGACTCACATGTTTCTCCACTCTGCAAGTGTCCACGAATGACCACAAAAGCACTTCGAGCACTGACATTGGAGTTGCAAATGAATTTTAGTGAGTAGGTGCATTCACAAATATAGAACTACAAGTAATGAAGATGGACACACACGTTTGTGAGCACTAAATTATACCCTCAAAGATTAAGGGGGAACTCACAATGGAAACTATAAATTACTTATAATTAAATGACAGTAGAAGAACTTGTCATGTGTAGTTAAAGAAACACTTAATAGTAAAATTAATAGTAATAGTAAATAGGAAAATTAATAGTAAAATAGGAAAATTAATAGTATTACAGTATTTGTTTTTTAAAGATTGAAAATGAAAACAAAGCTAAACTTTCAAGTTAAAGAGAAGAAACAGGCCAGGTACGGTGGCTCATGCCTGTAATCCCAGCACTTTGGGAGGTGAAGGCAGGTGGATCACTTGAGTTCAGAAGTTCGAGAACAGCCTGACAAACATGGCGAAACCTAGTCTCTACAAAAAATACAAAAATTAGCCGAGTTGAGTCGGGTGCCTGTAGTCCCAACTACTTAGGAGGCTGAAACAGGAGAATCGCTTGAACCCAGGAGGCGGAGGTTGTGGTGAGCCGAGACCACTCCACTGCATTCCAGCCTGGGTGACAGAGTGAGACTCTACCTCAAAAATAAATAAATAAATAAATAAATAGGCCAGGCGTGGTGGCTTATGCCTGTAATCCCAGCACTTTGGGAGGCCAAGGCAGGTGGATCACCTGAGATCGGGAGCTCGAGACCCTAGCCTGACCAACAGGAAGAAACTCCATCTCTACTAAAAATACAAAAATAGCCAGGTATGGTGTCACATGCCTGTAATCCCAGCTACTCAGGAGGCTGAGGCAGGAGAATCACTTGAACCCGGGAGGTAGAGGTTGCAGTGAGCCAAGATTGCACCATTGCACTCCAGCCTGGGAAACAAGAGTGAAATTATGTCCAAAAAAAAAAAAAAGGGCTGGGCATGGTGGCTCATACCTGTAATCCAAGCACTTTGGGAGGCTGAGGTGGGTAGATCACCAGAGGTCAGGAGTTCGAGACCAGTCTGACCAATATGATGAAACCACATCTCTACTAAAAATACAAAAATTAGCCAGGGGTGGTGGGGTGCACCTGTAGTCCTAGCTACTGGGGGAGGCTGAGACATGAGAATTGCTTGAACCTGGGAGGCAGAGGTTGCAGTGAGCCGAGATTGTGCCACCACACTCCAGCCTGGGTGACAGAGGGAGACTCCGTCTCAAAGAAAATTTAGAAAATAAAGCTAAACAAAAAAACCCCCAAACCAAAATAATTATCCTGAGTTTCTAACAAAATGGTTCTCTTAGAGATTTTTTCCTTTTTCCTTCCTTCCTTCTTTCTCTTTTTCTTTCTCTCTCCCCTCTTTCCCTCTCTCCCCCATTTCTTTTTCTTTCCTTCCCTTCCTCCCTCCTTCCCTTCCTTCCTTTTTTTTCTCACTCTTTCCTTTTCTCTCTCTCTTTCTCCCTCCCTTCCTTCTTTCCTTTTCTTAATAGAGCTGTGTTGCCCTTTTCCTTTCTTTCCTTAATAGAGCTGTGTTGCCCAGGCCAGACACAAACTCCTGGGCTCAAGCCATCTTCCCACCTCAACCTTCCAAGCAGCTGAGACTACTACAGGCATGAGCCACAGTCCCCCGGCTTGGTTCTTTCACTCATTGCACTACCCTTTTCTCTGTAAAGAACTTAAGACTACAGGGGTTGAACCTGGAGACAAACTGAGGAAGAATTCTCTTCAGCCCACGTTCTCCCAAACTCTGATGGCACTCAGTCACCTGTCCATGGACAGTGACGAGTTTTCGAGAGGATGACCTGACCTGGCCTAGCTCTTCCTCAACGGTGCATGTAGGCTTCTTGCAGTCTGCCCCTAGGCTCTTTATAGAGGCCCCCGGCAGGTCTGAATCCCTCTTAAACTCAAGCTGGGAGCATCACTTAATGTGTAACAGTGAAAAAGTGGTAAATCCAAATGTCCAACAGTAGGGGATTCGTGATATATCTTATGGTGCATACATACAATGGAGTAACAGGCAGCCATTGCTATTTGAATACTGAACTAAATAGGAGAAAATGTTCATAATAAACGGTTTTGATTTTTTCCTTTTTTTGGCCAGGGTCTGGCTCTGTTGCCCAGGCTGGGGTACGGTGGCCCGATCGGGGTTCCTTGCAGCCTTGAGCTCCTGGGCTCAAGTGACCCTCCTGCCTCAGCTTCCTGTGTAGCTGGAACCACAGACACGTGCCACCATGCCTGGCCAATGTTTTTGTAGCGATGAGATTTTGCTGTGTTGCCCAGAAACAATCCATCCACCCTAGCCTCCCAAAGTACTGGGATTATAGGCATGTGCCACTGTGCCCAGCCCATAACATACTGTTAAAGCAGGATTTTTTGTTTTTTGTTTTGAGACAAAGTCTCGCTCTGTTGCCCAGGCTGGAGTACAGTGTTGTGATCTCAGCTCATCACAAACTCTGCCTCCTCGGTTCAAGCGATTCTCCCACCTCAGCCTCCTCTCCTGAGTAGCTGGGATTACAGGTGTGTGCACCATGCCTGGCTAATCTTTGTATTTTTAGTAGAGACGAGGTTTCACTATGTTGACCAGGGTGGTCTCGTGATCCACCCGCTTCGGCCTCCCAAAGTGCTGGAATTACAGGTGTGAGCCACTGTACCTGGCCTTTTTTTTTTTTTTTTTGACAGAGTCTTGTGGGCCAAGATGACCAGGGGGCAGACCTGTGTTATTTCTAGTTAAATGATTACAAGCTTGCTTTGCTTTTTTATACACTAAGATTCGTGCTATGGATCAAATATTGAGTTAAGAAAACTCCAAACAATGGTGCAATAAAATAGAAATTGTTTAAGGCCTGTAAAAACAGAAATCAAGCAGTAACCAGGAAGCATATAGTAAAGGCCATCTGAGAGCACTTTAAAACCCCGGACACAGCGGCGTGGTTGCAACGCAGGAAAGACTGCTTTGATCCACGATCTCTTCCCAACATAGGGTCTGCATGAGGGTCTTGTAAAGAGGGCTTGTGCAAGAACTCTGGGAAGGAATGCAACCTCTGCTCACAAGACTCGGGAGGGTCTTTGCAGATGGGAGCTTTCGAGGCAGGAAAGCCTTGCAGGGCAGAGATTTTCTGCCTCAGGCTCCCGAGTAGCTGGGACAACAGGCATGTGCCACCACACCCAGCTAATTTTTGTATTTTTAGTAGAGACAGGGTTTCACCATATTGGCCAGGGTGGTCTCGAACTCCTGACCTCATGGTCCACCTGCCTCAGCCTCCCAAAGTGCTGGGATTATAGGCGTGATCCACCACGCCAGGCCAAAGCAGGTTTTAAATAGGCACTGTGTAATCCCATTTGAAATGTGTATACATACACTATATATATACATATGAGTAGGGCCGGATGTTGTGGCTCACACCTGTAATCTCTGCACTTTGGGAGGCCGAGGTGGGTGGATCACCTGAGGTCAAGAGTTCAACACCAGCCTGGCCAACATGGTAAAACCCCACCTGTACTAAAAATACAAAAAATTAGCCGGGCGTAGTGGCAGGCACCTGTAATCCCAGCTACTCAGGAGGCTAAGGCAGGAGAATCGCTTGAACCTGGGAGGTGGAGGTTGCAGTGAGCAGAGATTGCACCACTGCACCTCATCCTGGGCAACAAAAGCAAAACTCCGTCTCAAAAAAAAAATAAAAATAAAAAAGAGTAGCCCAACATGTTAATAAGGATTACCTCCAATTGGTGGGACTGCCGGTAATTGTTCTTATTTTTATTTTCTTTTTGATGCTTTTATGTTTTTCAAGATTTTCTGCAATGAGCATGTGTTATTTACTTTTAGAAAAAGCATATATTATTGTTATAATTAGAAAAAAGGCTAAAGTCATTGAAACATCTATGCTTCCCAAGATCTAGCTGGCCTAGCCCTAACTTCAGGGACAGATGCTGAACCACTGTGGAAGGTCTTCAGTTAGGGCTTCTGCAGAGGTGGGGTTTTGAGGAGACAGAGGGTCTGGGGCAGAGGTCTGAGTTGGGGTGTCCAGGAATTTACAATCCTCACCTTGGCCTGTGCCACTTCTTTGCTGTTGAGCACGAAGAGGACATCCTGCGTATGAAGCAGGGACAACGGCAGATCCAGAAGGGAGATGTACTTGCGCAGCACATTCACAGACTGAAGCGTGAGCACAGAACACCCTGGTTGAGGAGGAGAAAGAGAGAAGTGAAGTGCCTTGGGCCTCCAGCCAGACTTTACCCTGAGCACCCTCCCCTCTACCCTGAGGCTCAGGCCAGGGCAGGACAGTGGCCACAGTGTTGTCAGGTGTTTCTGTGGCACCAAAGCTGCTCTTTGCCTGTCATTCTTGCAGCTAGAAGGAGTAAAAGGGCCACAGAAGACCTGGCTGGCTACCCTCTACCCCCTGCCATGTGCCCTACCAAAAAAGGTTGGTTGCTAGACGTTGAGATTCGGCTACCTCAAAGCCAAAGGAAAGGTGAAGGTGACAGGAATTACTGTATTGGGAGGCTAGAGACCTCGTTCCAGCTCTATGAGTCAAGAATTGACAGGCTTGGCAAAGTCCCTTAACCACTCTGAGTCTGTTTTCTAATCTGTAAAATGTTGTTGACAGTGTGAGACCTGCCTGTCTCACAGGACTGATAAAATAATCAAACAAACTATAGTCATATTCCAAAGACATCATGGCTTGCTAAGCTCCCTTCAGTCATCCCACACAGAAAGGGCATGAACTATTTATGTTTTCATTCACTGAATCTTCATATCGCTCCTGTCAAGTATGACAGACCAGAAACTGGCCCAGAGAGGCTAAGCATGGGGGTCATGCAGTAAATGGTCAGGTGGGGTTAGGAAGAGTTCCTAACTCAGGCAGATTGGTCCATCAAGCACAGCAGTCATTTACAACCTGGCTAAGTGTTTGGGGAATGAGATTGAGTTCAGACTGGAAGAATACCAGAGGTGGAAAACATCTCCCCCTGTGAAAAAGCTAGATAGGTATGGGGGAAACCTGGCCTCCTACTCATCCAGAGGTGACCTTGTAGGGACGCACTTGCTGGCAGATACAACCTGCCAAGTACCCTGAGCTGAGTCAGGAAGAGTGTGATGGCCTCCTCCACCCCTGCCTCTGCTCGGCCTAGGGCAGCTCTCTGTGGATTTGCAAATTTCCCCTCCCATAAGTTTCTCAGAGGGACAGTATATTGTGGCCCTTTGCAAAGGGACAAGCCTTACCTTTAGGTAACTTTCCTTCTGAGTACAGGGCCCTGGAGGAGGGGAAAGGACAAGAGTGAGAGAAGCAAGAATCATTTCCTTTGTAGGTAACAGGAGGGGCCTTCAGAGGAAAGCCTGCCATACCCATGGTCCTACATGTGAGTTTCAGGTGGATTCTTTTGCACAGATCACCGTATAGACTTCCAGGATCCCGTACTTCTGGCAACAGGTGAAGGGACCAGGATGGGCACTTTAGCCAAGGACAGCCAATCCAGAGGCTGGTCTGTGGCTTGTGAAGTACCATGGTCCAAGCTTTGCCCATTAGAGAATGGAGGTAACTGTGCTGCACTCTTCATAGTTTTTCTTTTGAAATTGTAATGTGAGTATGGTGGGGGAATATTTTACAATGCTGACTGATATCTCTTCCCTGATACTTCCTTTCTGCTATCTGACCTCCCCATACCTACCTTCTGACAGTGAAGGGCATTCTGTGCTCACCACCTTAAGAGCAGGGGAGTATCAACTGCAATGAGCACCCAATCTTTTCCCCACTTTGTTGTTTAGAAAGCTGGGGCAGAGAAGGATTGGGAAGGTAGCACACAGATACACATACTCACATGAACAAGGACTCTTGGGAGCAGGGGTTAAAGAAGAGAAGTTGAGGCTGGGCGTGGTGGCTCACGCCTGTAATCCAAGCACTTTGGAGGCCAAGGTGGGCGGATCACCTGAGGTCGGGAGTTCAAGACCAGCCTGACCAACATGGTGAAACCTCATCTTTATAAAAAAAAAAAAAAGAAAGAAAAGAAAGAAGAGAAGTTGAGAGGGAATTGACAAACTCAGGGAACTGACTGCCTGGCAGAGCCTGAGAGGTAGAAAAACCTGAAAAAGCTTTCTGGGATTCTGAGAATGAGGTGGCTTGTCCTGTACTCTGGGCAAAGCCCTGCGGATATCTGATATCCAGGGAAAGCAGTGCGCACTGGCGGCACCTGTCTGAAAACAGAGCTTATAGCCCTTCAAGCCACAGAGGAAGCTGTGTTGAGGAGGGCTGGGGAGCAAGCCCTGGGGACGGGGGACCAAGGGGCCACTGGTGGGAGGGAAGCCAGGAAGAGACTGAGAAGTAGCCAGAAAGGCCAGAGTAGGGAGGGCAAGCTGGTGCCATATAAGCCAAAGCAGCACTGCCGTGAGGGACAGACAGAGCCAAATGCCACAGAAAGGTCAAGATGGCTGAGGACTCAGGTAAGTCTAATGAATTTAGCAGACAGGAGATGACTGTGGAGAAAAAGGTCTTAGTAGATTGGTGGCGTGTCCATGAATTGTTTTATTTGAAGCACAGTGGCCCACCTTCGTGCTGAGAGCCTGTGGCACGCCAGCCTCTTCTGAAGAAAATGGCCCCAGGCAGTACTATCTACACAGAGTTTGTTCCCTTGGGTTCTCTGCCCAGAATGACACCTTCTCTGCTTTCCCCACTTCAGTGGTGACTGGACCAGGAATGGGACCGGGTACTCAACCTCAAGTGCCCCAGCACCCTGCCTGTTGAGGTATTCTTAGTTTCTTTGCAACAGACCTGACCTGATCCTTTCTCTGGTGCAGTGTAAATTCTTGGTGAGAAATCACCAGGCTTGGCCAGCATGGTGGCTCATGCCTGTAATCTCAGCACTTTGGGAGGCCAAGGCGGGCGGATCACCTGAGGTCAGGAGTTCAAGACCAGCCTGGCCAACATGGTAAAACCCTGTGTTATGAAAAAAAAAAAAATTTATAAAATAAAGAAATCACAAGGCTCAGTGTGCATCCAGAATAAGGTGGGACCATTTTTCCAGTTCTCCATGGGGCTTGCTGTCCACACTAGTCTTGGAAGCTCAAGGCCTCAGAGTAACCATGTGGTTGGAAAGACCACTCTGGGACTGCATCATTTTTCCATATATTGTCAAAAAAATTTTTATTTTCAGACCGTAACCAGGAGATGTTTCTTTCCTGAATTTGAAGGGACCTAATGCAACTAGTAACATGTCTCCTCTAAAGCTGTGGCTGCTGGCTGGACCAGGAACTGAATAGTCTTTACAGGGAGAGCAATCTAGTCTCCCTTCATTCCACAGTCAAGGAAACAGGAAAGCAGCCTAGAAAGAGGATGTGGGTAAAATTCTAGCATCTTCCACCAAGTGATGTAAAATGTACAGACAAGGAGGCTCTTCAGTTTGGACTGGTCTTCACACGCATCTGACAGAATAATGAATGGAGAACCAGGATTCCTGAATTCTGCCTCTGCCATAGTTTCACCTTGTAGTGCTGGGCAAACCACTTCATAGCCTCAGTAAAATGAGGTTGCTGGACTTAATGGTTGGAGAGGTCATTTCCAACTTTATGTATTGCATTGCCTCAGTCTGAGTGTTGAGCATGTTTAGAAGGTTATCAAATAAGTCCTTCCCTTCAAGTTGTTCCTTTCCTTCCTCAGGAGCTGCGACAGGCCTGCCACACCACTGATCAGGGGCCCAGGAGAAGCACTTTGCTAGGGGACAGGAAACACGTCTATGTTTGTGTGACTCTACATCACTCAATACCGTTGAGTTTGCATTTTTTATTATTTTTTTTTGAGACGGAGTTTTGCTCTTGTTGCCCAGGCTGGAGTGCAATGGCGCAATCTCGGCTCACTGCAACCTCCGTCTCCTGGGTTCAAGGGATTCTCCTGCCTCAGCCTCCCAGGTAGCTGGGATTACATGCATATGCCACCACGCCCAGCTAATTTTACATTTTTAGTAGAGGCGGGGTTTCTCCATGTTGGTCAGGTTGGTCTCAAACTCCTGACCTCAGAGATCCACCCGCCTCGGCCTCCCAAAATGCTGGGATTATAGGCGTGAGCCACCGAGCCCAGCCTAATTTTGTATTTTTAGTAGAGATGGGGCTTCTCCACGTTGGTCAGGCTGGTCTTGAACTCCTGACCTCAGGTGATCCTCCCGCCTTGGCTTCCCAAAGTGCTGGGATTACAGATGTGAGCCACCGCGGCTGGCCACATTTTATTTTTATTGGTAAAATGTAAATAAATATCAGTAAAACAGGGCGACTGTGAAGAACAAATGCATTTCATATTATATATGTATATCCTCCTTCTCCAAAGAAAGATTTGATTGTATAAAATACATGAAGGAAGTGAGAGTAAGGGAAGAAGAAGATGGTGAAGTCAGAGGCACACTGAGTCAGCACTCATTCCTTAAACTCTTGTCCATGTGCCACAGGGGTTGCAAATTTGACCCTCAATCTTCCTATGGCCACAGAAAAGAGACGAATAAAGTCAGCTACCCCACTTGCAGTATTCAGTGTGTAAAAAACAATTCAGCTGTTTAGGAGATGAGCATTTGCACTAGGATTTGAGAGATTTCTCAGAGAGAGGACATGGTGAGATGCAGTCAGCAACATGGCCAAAAAGGGCTTGATGATAAGCCAGCAGTGAGTTTCATGGGCTAGATAACAAGCAGGAAAGTGCTTTAAACCTTAAACCATGAGCCCTAATCAAATGAACAAACCCTCCCCACCTCCATCACCCAGAGAATCATACCTCACAGCCGCATACAGAGCAATATGATTGCTGTGGCCACTTACTCCCCCTGCATCGAAAGTCACCACCTGCAGAGAAACATAGGGTTTTCACTTATGACTGTCTGAATGCCTTCTCAATTGTCTCAACTTCAATGGAGCTGTCTCCTTCCCTTGGGAAAGAGAGCAGAGAACAAAACCCCGAATCTTTTTTTTTTTTTTTTTTTTTAAGACGGGTTTCACCATGTTGGTCAGGCTGGTCTTGAACTCCTGACCTCAGGTGATCCACCTGCCTTGGCCTCCAAAGTGCTTGGATTACAGGCGTGAGCCACCACGCCCGGCCAAAACCCTGAATCTTTTCAAACGCAGCCTGTATCTGAAGTGACTTCTGAGCAGATCAGTGGTGTGCAGCTAGTGCTGTGGGTGACCATGTAGAGACTGTTTCTCTGCGTTTGACGCTTTACTCTTGTTCCTAGCCAGTGGAGCAGAGTGGAATTCAGCCGTGATAGCAACTTGGGTTCAGAATATCTTTGTTGCTTATCGGTTTAGCCATTGATTAGCACATTTAGCATTCCTGGCTAGCTTCTAAGTGAACTCTGTTCATGCAGATGCAGTCTGATTTATTGGTTCTCTGTTTCTCATGCCGTACTGAGGGCAAAAAAACTTTGAGGGACAACGTCCACCTTGTCCTGGGATTGAGTTCATGGAAAAAGTGTATTTATTCATGGACTGCCTCTGTTTCCATTTTCACAGATATATCAACATCTATTTATTAACTACAAGCTCAGTCTGTATTCCAACATTTCATTTCTACACAAATAAAGAAAAAAACGAATAATTTGAATAATAATAAAAAGGCTAATTGAATAATGAAAGAACATTAAAAAGACAACAAGGACTCAAGAGAAGGACAGAATGTTGATTAGGGGTGATGGAAAGAGGCAAGCTGTCTCCAAGGAAAGGTGACCGGGCGAGGTGGCTCACGACTGTAATCCCAGAACTTTGGGAGGGGCCATGGTAGGTGGATCATGAGATCAGGAGATTGAAACAATCTTGGCTAACATGGTGAAACCCCGTCTCTACTAAAAAAAAAATACAAAACATTAGCCGGGGCATGGTGATGTGTGCCTGTAGTCCCAGCTACTCTGGAGGCTGAGGCAGGAGAATCACTTGAACCCAGGAGGCAGAGGTTTCAGTGAGCCGAGATTGCACCACTGCACTCCAGCCTGGATGACAGAGTAAGACTCTGTCTCAAAAAAAACAAGGTGACCATACTGCATGGATGAAGGAACCTGGAACTGGGATTGGAAGGGATTCACTCTTGGTCTTTCTATTTTAAACTGTAAAGTATAGTGACTTCATGTACAGCAACCCTCTGTTATAATAAGAGCAGCTAACATTTATTGAGCACAGGGATAGTACTAACTCTATCTTACACCTAAGGAAGTTCAGGAAGCAGAGGCTGAAGATGGTGGAGCTGTTCTTGGAGTTTGTATCTTTCTGACTCCACAGTCCATGCTCTTTACCAGCATCCCCTATGTGAGAAGGCATGCTAGGCTGCAGGAGGAAGCACTGTGTAAGAATCAGAAGACTTTTGGGAGGACGAGGCAGGCAGACAGTTGAGGTCAGGAGTTCGAGACCAGCCTGGCCAACATGGTGAAACCTCGACTCTACTAAAAATACAAAAATGAGCTGGGTGTGGTGGCATGTGCCTGTAATCTGAGCTCCTCAGGAGGCTGAGGCAGGATAATTGCTTGAGCCTGGGAGGCAGAAGTTGTAGTGAGCCAAGATCATGCCACTGTACTCCAGCCTGGGCGACGAGCGAAACTCCATCTCAAAAAAAAAAAAAAAAAAAAAAGATTCAGAAGACCTGCACTCTTATTCTGACAGCTGCCAACCAACTATGTGAGTTTAGATTAGTTACTCTTTCTCCTGGGGTCTGGAAGAGCTCATCTGTGAGGAAATAGGGTATTCTAGGCAGGCAAACACTCTGGTTAGAAGGGTTATCTTGAGAGTCATTAATGGATCCCTTATTTGAAAGATAAGTACATAGTGAACTTCACTGTTCATGGCACAGAACACACACGTGCACACACACACACTTTTTAATAATTCAGAAGGCAGGCTGGGCACTGTGGCTCACACCTGTAATCCTAGCACTTTGGGAGGCTGAGGTAAGTGGATCATAAGGTCAAGAGGTTGAGACCATCCTGACCAATATGGTGAAACCCCGTCTCTACTAAAAATACAAAAATTAGCTGGGCATGGTGGTGAGTGCCTGTAGTCCCAGCTACTCGGGAGGCTGAGGCAGGAGAATCGCTTAAACCTAGGAGGCGGAGGTTGCAGTGAGCCGAGATCGCACCACTGCGCTCCAGCCTAGTGACAGAGTGAGACTCCATCTCAAAAATAATAATAATAATAATAATAATCAGGCCGGGTGCAGTGGCTCATGCCTGTAATCTCAGCACTTTGGGAGGCTGAGGCCTGTGGATCACGAGGTCAAGAGTTCAAGACCAGCCTGGCCAACATGGTAAAACCCCGTCTCTACTAAAAATACAAAAATTAGCCAGGCACGGTAGCATGCACCTGTAATCCCAGCTACTCAGGAGGCTGAGGCAGAAGAATCGCTTGAACCCAGGAGGCAGAGGTTGCAGTGAGCAGAGATAACACCACTGCACTCCAGCTTGGGCGATGGAGTGAGACTCTGTCTCAAAAAAAAAAAAAAAAAAAAAAATTCAGAGGCCGGGCATGGTGGCTCACGCCTGTAATCCAAGCACTTTGGAGGCCAAGGCGGTAGATCACCTGAGGTTGGGAGTTCAAGACCAGCCTGATCAACATGGTGAAACCCCAGCTAAAAAAAAAAAAAAAAAAAAAAATTCAGAAGACATTTCAGGATCCTGTAACTTTAGATTTAACCACCATGAGCCTCAATTTATTACCATGTTGACAAAGTCAACAGAAGTGGTGAGTAATGGAAGAATTTTAACAACAGAATTCCATAATTCAACTTCTAATGACTGATGTTTATATTTCTCTATCTCTCTCTTTTTTTTTTGTGATGGAGTCTTGCTCTGTCACCCAAAATAAGCAACAAGAGCGACTCCAGCCTAGGCAACAAGAGCGAGACCCCCATCTTGCTCCAAAAACGAAAACTGTACAGCAGTAAATGCTAGTGTATCTCAACTCCAAGTCTGTTGCCATCGGATGAAGCTGGCTAGCACTCTTGCTGGATGAATATTAGAAGGGCGCTGGAGGGCAGTCCGTTGGCTAGGGAATTTGGTGTCACATGAAGTTCAGCTTAATCGCTTTTGAAATTCTCCAGTCTGTTTTTCTCTCATCCTACAACTTACAGTGTTGTATTTGTAGCAACTGTATTTGCAGCAAGATGGGGGTCTCATCCTCCCCTTTCTGTTGCAAGCAGAGCTGAGCTGAATTATATTTAGCTCTCTGAACTTTGCAGATTTGTACATGACAGTGGCACCTGCAGTTCTTTACAAAACTCTTAGCCACTTTTATTCTTTCCTAACTTGCAAATATATTTATTTAAATAAAATCTTACCCAGACCCCAATAAATAAGAGGTAACCATGGAGCTGCTCTGGTTTCTAAGATACTGGTTCTTACCTAGAGATAGTTTTGCCCCAGAGTTATTTGGTAACTTCTGGAGTTTTTTTTTTTTCTCTCTCTCTCTTTTTTTTTTTTTGAGACAGGGTCTCATTCTGTCGCCTAGGCTGGAGTGCAGTGACGCCATCACGCTCACTGCAGCCTCAACCTCCCAGGCTCAAGTTGATTTTCCCACCTCAGACTCCTGAGTAGGCGGGACTATAAGTACATGCTACCACACCTAGCTAATTTTAAAATTTTTTTGTAGAGGCAGGGTCTCACTGTATTGCCCAGGCTGGTCTCAAGCAATCCACCTACTGCCTCAGCCTCCCAAAGTGTTGGAATTAGAGTTGTGAGCCACTGTGTGCGGCGTGGAGACGGTTTTATTGTGACAATTGAGGCGGGGGGATTGCTACTGACATCTAGTGGGTAGAAGCCAGAGATGCAGCTAAACATCCTTCCATGCACAAGGCCAACCCCACCAAATTATCCAGTCCCAAGTGTGCAATAGTGCCCCACTGACACATCCTGCTCTACAGGAGCAAGGACTAAGTGCTTCTAGCTCACTCTTGTATTCCCAGTTCACCACCTATAGTGAATGTCCCATATTGGGTACTCAATAAATATTTATTGAATGAAAATTGAGGTAGGAGGGTTGAGGCCCAGGACCTAGCCTGCCTGACACCCAGAGAAGACACTACTACCCGTGCGGCCTGCTTTCCAAGGATGGCAGCTCTGCACTTTTCTTTTTAAAATTTATTTTATTTTATTTTTTAAAAATAGATATGGGCTGGGGGCGGTGTATGAAAAACTATTTAAAAACATAAAATAAAATTTAAAAAATAGAGATGGAAGCTGGGTGCAGTGGCTCATGCCTGTAATCCCAGCACTTTGGGAGGCCGAGGTGGGCAGATCACCTGAGGTCAAGACCAGCCTGGCCAATATGGTGAAACCCCATCTCTACTAAAAATACAAAAAGTAGCTGGGCATGGTGGCGGGTGCCTATAATTCCAGCTACTCGGGAGGCTGAGGCAGGAGAATTGTTTGAACCCGGGAGGTGAAGGCTGCAGTGAGCCAAGACTGAGCCACTGCACTCTAGCCTGGGTGACAGAGCAAGACTCCGTCTCAAAAAAAAAAAAAAAAAAAAAACATACAGATGGAGTCTTGCTATATTTCCCAGGCTGGTCATAAACTTCTGGCCTCAAGTGATCCTCCCACCTCAACCTCCCAAAGTGCTAGGATGATAGCATGAGCCACTGTACCCAGCTAGCTTTGTACTTTTCAAAACCCTGTCTTGTCTGCCATTCCTTGTGGTTTTCATGATGTTCCTGCAGTACTGCAGAGCTCGGACCAGACAGAACCGAGTTTCCTGCATTGATGGCTGCAGAGCCAGCTTTGCTTTGGATGATGATGGAGAGCTTATGCTCTCATCCCGGTGTACCCCAGGCGAGAAACTCTCTCCCCATGGCTTAGTCTGTGCTCCTCACCTCCATCTGTACTTCTCTGTGTTGCTGCTTCACCATCTGTCGTGTGCAGTTGAAGCTTCCGGGCTGAATGGAAACCCATACTTAGCTCGAATGATGGCCAGTTACGGCTACACTGGCCATGGTGTTAGCATGATCCTATACTTCTACTGTGGCACTAAGTGCAGGCCAGAGAAATCATTCCCAACTATACTGTAAACTTGAGTCTCCTTATCAATAGCAAGTGTGTCCTAAGAAATTTGTTAGTAGGCGGAGAGCAGTGGCTCACGCCTATAATCCCAGCACTTTGGGAGGCCAAGGTGGGTGGATCACAAGGTCAGGAGATCAAGACCATCCTGGCCAACATGGTGAAACCCCATCGCTACTAAAAATACAAAAATTAGCCAGGCATGGTGGCATGTATCTATAGTCCCAGCTACTCAGGAGGCCAAGCCAAAAGAATAGCTTAAACCTCTTTGGCAGCTTTAAAATTAACTACAGGCTAAGCTGTCCTGCTAATCCTAGAAGAACTGAGACTGGTGTTGCTAGGCCTGTCCACCTTTGCAGTAAATACGTATCTCTGCTATTGCTCCAATTGTATCTAAAATTTTCTTCCTTAGTGGGTATGAATGCATTCTCGTGTTTTTTTGGAATGAAGAAATCAAGGCTTAAAAATCCTAGTTTTACCACTACGTGCTTACCTTGGACAAGCTGCTTGGTCTCTGCAAAACCCCAATTTCTTCAATGCAAACTGAGAATTTTACTTTTTTTTTTTTTTGAGACAGAGTCTCGCTCTGTCGCCAGGCTAGAGTGCAGTAACACGATCTTCGCTCACTGCAAACTCTGCCTCCTGAGTTCAAGCAATTCTTGAGCCTCAGCACCCCCCTCCCCCGCCACCCGGAGTAGCTGGGATACAGGCACAAGCCACCACGCCCGGCTAATTTTTGTATTTTTAATAGAGCTGGGGTTTCACCATGCTGGCCAGGCTGGTCTAGAACTCCTGACTTCAGGTGATCCGCTCATCTCGGCCTCCCAGCGTGCTGGGACTACAAGCGTGAGCCACCACACCCAGCCACAAATTTTACTTTTTTTTTTTGAGATGGAGTTTCGCTCTTGTACTCCATGTTGGTCAGGCTGGTCTTGAACTCCCGACCTCAGTTGATCCACCCGCCTCGGCCTCCCAAAGTGCTAGGATTATAGGCATGAGCCACCAGGCGTGGCTTACTTTCAAAGTTAAAATGATACTCTGTCAAAATGCTTGGTAAAAGGTGAGGTGAAGTTCTGTATAAACGAGAATCACCGGGGAGGCTCTAGGGGACCTGAGTTTTTAGGTGGCAGGACAAAGGTGGGGACTTGAGGGTGTTAAGGAGTACACAGCTTAGAAAAATCTCCCTCCTCTATCTGAGCACTGATAATTTAGTTATTCAGTCTCATAAAAGATCGAAAAGATCAAAAGGCGTGTTTGTTCCTCAGTAGGTTTAACAGTGAGCACTGGAAGTTCTGGCCTCCGTGGAGAGCGGCCCTGGAGAAGGACTGGAAGTGGGAGGGTGGCCACAGGAAAAATTACAGAAACCACCTGGTATGAATGGGACCAAGACCTCAGGCTTTCCATTCAGGAAGGTGTCCCCTTACCAGATTGATGCCATTCACTTCTATATGCTGGAGGAGGACGCTGGCCACATGCTCTGTGTCCCACTGCATGCCTGGGTCATCTGGAAAATCCCTACAAGGGAGAAGCATAACTTGAACACCTTTTCTAATCAAGTACAACCTTCTCCCTAAGCTCCAGTAGGTGCATGTCCAGTTTTATGATACTTACATTGGGGGCAAAAGGTCCCTGCCTTTAAGCTTCCAGTTAAGGTAAGATTTACAAAGATGAAACAACTGGAAGTTAATGCACAATTCCACATGAGACACTTTTGGAGCTTTAAGCTTGTGGCTGAGGGGAAGAAACAACATCAACGAGACAAGGCTCTGTCCACAAGTTGGGGAGACAAATGTGTTAAAAATGAACTTGAGGCCAGGCGCGATGGCTCATGCCTGTAATCCCAGCACTCTGGGAGGCCGAGGTGGATCGATCACAAGGTCAGGAGATCGAGACCCTCCTGGCCAACATGGTGAAACATGTCTCTACTAAAATACAAAAAAACTAGCCAGGCGTGGTGGTGCACACCTGTAGTCCCAGCTACTTGGGAGGCTGAGGCAGGGGGAATCGCTTGAACCTGGGAGGTAGAGGTTGCAGTGAGCCGCAATCGCGCCACTGCACTCCAGCCCAGTGACCAAGATTCCGTCTCAAAAAAAAAAGAACTTGAGCACAAGGCATGATGATATGTACTTTATAAGAGTAACAGTAATATTACTTTAATAAGAAGTACAAAGGTATGTTACTTCATTAACCTCATAAACATCTTTTGACAGAGCTTTTTTTTTTTTTTTTTGAGATGGAGTCTCGCTCTGTTACCCAGGCTGGAGTGCAAGAGTACAATCTCGGCTAACTGCAACCTCTGCCTCCTGGGTTCAAGCGATTGTCCTGCCTCAGCCTCCTGAGTAGCTGGGATTACAGGTGCCCGCCACCATGCCAAGGTAATTTTTTTTATCTTTAATAGAGATGGGGTTTCACCATGTGGGCCAAGCTAATCTTGAACTCCTGACCTCGTAATCTACCCACCTCGACCTCCCAAAGTGCTGGGATTACAGGTGTTAGCCACTGCCCTCAGCCATTTTTTTTTTTTTTTTTTGAGAGGGAGTCTCACTCTGTCACCCAGGCTGGAGTGCAGTGGTGCAGTCTCGGCTCACTACAACCTCCACCTTTTGGGTTCAAGTGATTCTCCTGTCTCAGCCTCCTGAGTAGCAGGATTACAGGCACCTGCCACCATGCCCGCCTAATTTTTTGTATTTTTAGTAGAGATGGAGTTTTGCCATGTTGGCCATGCTGGTCTTGAACTCCTGACCTCAGGTGATCCACCCGCCTCGGCCTCCTAAAGTGCTGGGATTACTGCTCTGTCACCTAGGCTAGAGTGCAATGGGGTGATCTCAGCTCACTGTAACCTCTGCCTCCCAGGTTCAAGCAATTCTCCCGCCTCAGCTTCCTGAGTAGCTGGGATTATAGGCATGCACCACCATGCCCAGCTAATTTTTGTACGTATATTTTTTCTCCTGAGACGGAGTCTCACTCTGTGCCCCAGGCTGGAATGCAGTGGCGAGATCTCAGTTCACTGCAACCTCCACCTCCTGGGTTCGAATGATTCTCCTGCTCAGCCTCCTGAGTAGTTAGGACTATAGGGATGTACCACCACGCCTGGCTAATTTTTGTATTTTTAGTAGAGACAGGGTTTCACCATATTGGCCAGGCTGGCCTTGAACTCCTGACCTCAGGGGATCCACCTGCCTCAGCCTTCCAAAATGCTGGGATTACAGGCGTGATCCACCATGCCTGGCCTTTGACAGAGCCTTTACCTATGAAGTCAAGTAGCTTGTTTGCAAGACTGTTATAGTTAGATTTGAATGCAGGTTTTGCCTGCAAAGCCAAAATGCTTGAGCACTAGGGAGCTGGCTACATTCCCCTTCCATCAGGACTGAGGCTTGCTGCATGTCAGGTACAGAGTCTTCAACAGAATAATCTGCAACTTATCTGTGTCTTCACCTGGCCACACCACAGGCCTATCTCCCCCCACCTGCTGAAATCCTTCCTGTTTCTTTTTTGTGCCTCAATCTATGGTGTCACCTGATATAAGACCAAGGGCTCACTTTGGCCCTCTTTTTAAAAAATATTATTCATATTCTTATAAAATGATATCTATCTCTCTTTGGATTAGGTCCTACAGCAACACCCATAATGCTACTGAGAGAACATGGGCTCTGCTCCCTACCAGGCAGGCTTTATCACCTCCCTATGGACAAAGGTCATTAACTGGCCTCCCTTTGGACTTTGGGCAAAGGAGAGTCACTGGAGGTTTTTCAGCAGAAAAATGACATGAGCCTCAGCAATAAATAATGTCATTATTTCCTTTGCTTCAGTTGGTTCATCTACCAACCCTTTAGGGCAGTGGTCCCCAACCTTTTTGGCACCAGGAACCAGTTTCATGGAAGATAGTTTTTCCACGGACAGGGGTGGGGGGGGGGGGCATTAGATTCTCACAGGGGCGTGCAACCTAGATCCCTCCCATGCAGAGTTCACAATAGGGTTTGCACTCCTATGAGAATCTAATTCCGCTGCTGATCTGAGAGGCATAGCTTGGGCAGTAATGCTCGCTTGTCCGCCACTCACCTCCTGCTGTGCTGCCTGGCTCCTAACAGGCCAGGGACCCATATGGTCTGCAGCCCAGGGGTTGGGGACCTCTGCCTTAGGGTGCTTTCTGCAGAGGGCAGCTTCTTGGTGTGTGTGTGTGTGTGTGTGTGTGTGTGTGTGTGTGTACAGAGTTTCACTCTTGTTTCCCAGGATGTGCAATCTTGGCTCACCACAACCTCCACCTCCTGGGTTCAAGTGATTCTCCTGCCTCAGCCTCCCAAGTAGCTGGGATTACAGGCATGCAACACCATGCCCAGCTAATTTTGTATTTTTAATAGAGATGGGGTTTCTCCATGTTGGTCAGGCTGATCTCAAACTCCTGACCTGAGGTGATCCACCCACTTCAGCCTTCCAAAGTGCTGGGATTACTGGCATTAGCCACCATGCCCGGCCCAGAGGGCAGCTTTGTACTTTTCAAAACCCTATCCCGTATGCTACTCTATGTGGTTCTCATAGTACTCCTGCAGTAAGCAGAACAGACAGTTTAGCAGGTGGGGACTGGATTGGGAGAAAGAGATAAAGTGGGACCAGGACAAAGTCTAGTTTTGTTTTTTGGAAATGGAGCTGGATATAGTGTGTAAAACATAACCAGCTGAGCTCAAGCAGCTGAAGGAGAAATAGATACAGGGAACAGAGAAAATGCCTTGGAGTGACAACAGCTACATACATACTCCTGGCTGAGAGGTCCACATAAATGTATCAAGGCATCATTTTGGAGAGGGAATACACCAGTAATATATGGAACTTAAGCACATGAGAGACAGGATAGGAGGATAGTTGGCTAAGCCTACTAAATCTCTATAGTTCTGAGGTTCTGACAGGCTGAAAGATAAACCTCAAAGAGGGGTAAGCTCATGGCTGCCTTCCATTTATCTTTGGAGAACTAGGATCTGCTCTTCCGAGGAACGATGGATGCTCGTAGGAACAGGTGTTGCTCCATGCCTTTCTTTCGGTGGCTCCACCCAGTGATTGTGGGTGAGGCCAATCATCTAGGAAGGGACTTTGGACTGTAAATATCCACTCTGTGATGTGACACATCTGATAAAGCATCATTGCTTTCATGATCAAGTCCAAACTCCTCTTGGTCAGACATTCAAGTTTTCCCCAGTCTATCTCCTATTTTGATTCACTTCCTTTATTTGAGAGAGCTAATGAGACAACACAGGTCAGAAAGCATTTAAGAACTGCAAAAACAAAAATGCGTAAGCGTTAGAATCGTGACTGTTACTGCTACATTAGCCTAATTTAAGTCTCGAAAGAAAGAAAGAAAGAAGAATGAAAAGAAAAAAAACTCCCCAGTCCTTTTTTTTTTTTTTTTGAGACTACATCTTGCTCTGTCGCCCAGGATGGAGTGCAGTGGTGCAATCTCGGCTCACTGCAACCTCCACCTCCTGGGTTCAAGTGATTCTCCTGCCTCAGCCTCCCGAGTAGCTGGGACTACAGGCGTGTGCCACCAAGCTCAGCTAATTTTTTTTTTTTTTTGTATTTTTAGTAGAGACGGGGTTTCTCCATGTTGGCCAGGCTGGTCTCGAACTCTTCCCCTCTGCTACCTCCTGGTCATCCATCGTTGCCCTCTACTGGTCAAATTCTTCAGAAGCCAATCGACATGGGAGCCTGATCTCTGCACTGTTTCACTGTTCCCTGTTTGGCCTCTCAGCTCTTCCCATACAGTGGGTAAACAAGTCTTGGTATTAAATTCCTTTTGAAATACCTAGTGGTCTCCATTTTCTTGTAGACCTTGACTGATGAATGGCTCATGTAACATCTGTCCATCAGGGGACTTATGAAAAGTTGGAGAGTCAAGAATTAAATATATGTAGCCTGTAATCCCAGCACTTTCGGAGGCTGAGGCAGGCAGATCATCTGAAGTCAGGAGTTCCAGACCAGCCTGGCCAACATGGTGAAACCCCATCTCTACGAAAAATACAAAAACTAATCTGGGCACAGTGGCTCAAACCTGTAATCCCAGCACTTTTGGAGGCTGAGGCAGGTGGATCATCTGAGGTCGGGAGTTCGAGACCAGCTTGACCAACATGGAGAAACTCCATCTCTACTAAAAAAAAAAAAAATACAAAATTAGCCAGGCAAGGAGGTACATGCCTGTAATCCCAGCTACTAGGGAGGCTGAGGCAGGAGAATCGCTTGAATGCAGAGACTGGCAACATCAGAAGGGCATCCCTGCCTCTAGGATGGGACACCAGAGCTGTGGAAGGGGAGTAGTGGTGGGAATTAGATGTCAGGAGAACTAGCTAGATGTCAGGAAAAACACCAACCTGCTCATGGACATGCCACTTAAGGTGGAGCATGGGGGAAATACCTGGTTCTTCCCTCCGCTACCTCCTAGTCATCCATCATTGCCCTCCACTGGTCAAATTCTCCAGAAGCCAATTGACATGGGAGCCTGGAAACTAGTTTCCACTGGAATAGAGCAAAGGCATAAGATGGAGGCAATGTCTTACTCACAGCAGATGTTCAATGGATATTTACTTTTTTCTTTTTTTTTTTTCTCTTTTCTTATTCTTTTAGAGATGGGGTTTTGCCATGTTGGCCAGGCTGGTCTCAAACTCCTGACTTCAGGTGATCCACCCGCCCTGGCCTCCCCAAGTGCCAGGATTACAGGCATGAGCCACCACGCCCAGCCTGGATATTTACTTTCAATTGCTGCTCAATCTCGGCCCTAAACCTTCAAAGGACAGTAGCAGTCTGGCCACCTGACTCTCATTGTCTAAGAGTTTTCCAGCTTTATGGAAAAGCAGTAGCCCACCAGGTGCTTGATTATACAGGGCAGGGGGGAGCACCATAGTGGAAGACATGGGGGCACCACAGGGCAAGCAGGATTCAAGGCTCAGGGAAGGGAGACATGGCAAGGCTTAATAGCCAGCTTCACCCCAGAAGCTCAAGGGCTTAGTACCGTCCATGATTACAGTGGTCCAGTGTCACCAGCAGGCAATGTGATGTGGCAGAGAGAACACGGAGTAGAATGACACAGAACCTAAGTTCTAGCTCCCCCTGCTTTCCATGTGACCATGGCAGCAGCTGCATCATCAGTAAAGATAAAATAATTCTGGGATGCACCTGATGACCTCCTGAAAGCCCTTCCAACTCTTAAGTATAGGACTCTGTCATAAGCAAATGATTGACCTCACCCACTATCAGGGGGTGGAGTCACTGAAAGAAAAGCATGGAGCAACACCTGTTCCTGTGAGCCTTTCTCCAAATGAGCTTCCCTCACAGAGCAAAGATATCAGGTATGACACAGATAACCTCCCAAAAGCCAGAGACCATCTCTTTCATTGGGCAAGGCCAAATTCTTTACTACACACCTTCCTTGTACTTAGAAACCTTCACTGAATTCCTCTAAGTATAGCCCAGACTACCCCACTTTGTACCTGCTTCAATACAGTATTCTATTATTTACTGTTGTTTTATGTGTCTCTTTAGCTAACGTTAAAATTTAAGACTAGGCCTGTCTCTTACTCTTTAATTTCTTAGGTGGTACATGGTATGACTCAAGTCAATGAACAATTTTTAAAAATAAATAACAATATAGGTCATTTCAAAGAGGGCTCATGAGGCTGTGAAACCCAGAGCTCTTCACGCTGTGACCAAAGATGGAAGTTCTCTATAGGATGCCATAGCACTCTTATGTTTGGTGCTATGTTTTCCCCAGGAGATATAAAACTTAATCATCCATGATTGTTGCCATGTAAGAGTTTTAATCAAAATTTTTCTTCTTCAGGGCTAACTTGCAGCTCTTTAGAGGATCCAAAGTGACTCTGATGGACAGTGGAAGAAATCACAACATGGAATTCCTTGAATAAAAATTTATTGACTTTAAATAAAAACTCTTTACACTGTTTCCAGAAAAAAATAAAAATAAAAAAAATAAATAACAATAAGTAATTGTGCTTCTATCCTATGCAAGGAAGTGTGTTGGGGTTTAATAAGCACTAGTTGGTTGATAGAAGTGGCCTGTATTTGGATGTACCAAAGGCAAGTATCATTATACCAGCCACTGGGGGCTGATGCATATAAGCAAGATGATGTTTGAAAGACTGCAATTTTATAAAAGAGATGAGGGGTAAAAAGTGTATACATTGGGCAAGGAAGCAAAATATCCCAATGGGACCCCTTCCCCTCAATATAGGAAAATATAAAATTTAATGCTGGGAAATTTCAAACAGATAAATGTAGAAAAAAGTCCTTGAGACCAGTTACCTGAGTTGTGCTTTGCCTAAACAACCCTAATCAGCTTTGTTCAACCCTAATCAGCTCAAGGCCTGGGTCCAAGTTTCTGTCTGTCTTCCCTTTTTTTTTTTTTTTTGGAGGAGTACAATAGCGTGATCTCAGCTCGGCTCACTGCAACCTCTTCCTCCCAGGTTCAAGCGATTCTCCTGCCTCAGCCTCCTGAGTAGCTGGGACTACAGGTGTATGCCACCACACCCGGCTAATTTTTTGTATTTTTTTTAGTAGAGACAGGGTTTCACCGTGTTAGCCAGGATGGTCTCAAGCTCCTGACCTCATGATCCACCCGCCTTGGCCTCCCAAAGTGCTGGGATTACAGGCGTGAGCCACTGCGCCTGGCCTGTCTTCTCTAATAGAGTAACAATTCTGTCCTAGATAAACATGTAAGTCAGTTTTTGGATGCTTCCTTAAGAGACAGTTGGTGAATGACATTTGCCCCAGTTTTCTTTGTCTAGTCCCGCTTCCTGATAACTAGAACAGGAGAACCGAGCTTGGTCTGTGAAGTAATCTTAGGTATGAAGCCAGACAGAGAAGAGTAATAAAAAGGGGAACTCAGGCTGCAAGGACTCTGGGGAGTGAGCCATCACACCGTCCCAGACAGCACCCCTCCTCCTACTACAGTTATTGTGGGTCATCTGCTATTTGCAGCAGAGCCAAATCTCATTTATAGATGCCAAAATTTTTTAAAGCCTTCGTATCATCAATTATTTAGGTTGTTTCCAATTTTTTATTATTGTAAAAGGCTGTAATGGACATCTGTATCCAAAACTCTCTGTATGCCTCTCTCAATACTTCTTTCTGATAAAATCATAAAAATGTAACTTCTGAGTCACTGGTGAAATGAAAGGCACAGTACATGTGTGGATCTCTCTTGTAAGAACTCTGCTATAAAGAGTAGATGGAAAGTGTTAACTTGCAAGGGGTACAGCATCAAAGGAGTGTGTTTTTAAAAAAGAGAGTGTACACTTTACAGGCTGAAGGGAAAAACTAATAAGTACAATTTATATCAACAGCTCCATTCCAGTTGGGCACACTGGCTCACGCCTGTAATCCCAGCACTTTGGGAGGTTGAGGCGTGTGGATCACTGAGGTCAGGAATTCGAGACCAGCCTGGCCAACACAATGAAATGTGTCTCTTCTAAAAATACAAAAGTTAGCTAGGTGTGGTGGTGAGTGCCTGTAATCCCAGCTACTTGGGAGGCTGAGGTAGGAAAATTGCTTGAACCTGGGAGTCGGAGGTTGCAGTGAGCTAAGATCATGTCACTCTACTCCAGCCTGGGTGACAGAGCAAGACTCCATCTTAAAAAAAATACTTTTTAATCCTTTTTAAATTTTTTAGAGATGGGGTCTTGCTATGTTAGCCAGGCTAGTCTTAAACTCCTGGTATCAAGCAATCCTCCTGCCTTAGCCCTATTTTCTTTCTTTTTTTCTTTTTTTTTTTTTTTTGAGATAGAGTCTTGCTGTCTTGCCCAGGCTAGAGTGCAATGGCACAATCTCTGCTCACTGCAACATCCGCCTCCCACGTTGAAGTGATGCTTCAGCCTCAGCCTCCCAAGTAACTAGGATTACAGGCACCCGCCACCATGGCCGGCTAATCTTTGTACTTTTGTAGAAATGGGTTTCACCATGTTGGCCAGGCTGATCTCAAATTCCTGACCTCAGGTGATCTGCCCACCTCGGCCTCCCAAAGTGTTGCGATTACAGGCGTGAGCCACCACGCCCAGCCCCATATCATTTACTTCTTTCCACAGTTGGAAAGAACTGGTTGAGAGATTTACTTAGTACATGTGGACTTATACAAGCGCTAACAGAGCTAACTGAGAATATAAAAGGACGCACATATGGTAAAGGCCACAATTTTATCTTGTTAACTGACTCTCCTCCTTGGAAATTACTTGTATGTAATTCAAAGCCAATTTGAAAGTAGAAGTCAAGCCTCAAAGAGTAGTCAAGCTTTACACTTAAAGAATATCTGGGGGCCAAGTGTGGTGGCTCATACCTGTAATCTCAGCACTTGGGAGGCCAAAGTGGGAGGATCACTTGAGCCAAGAAGTTCAAGACCAGCCTGGGCAACATAGTGAGACCCAGTCTCTACAAATTAAGAAAAAAAGGCCGGGCGCGGTGGCTCACGCCTATAATCCCAGCACTTTGGGAGGCCGAGGCGGGTGGATCACGAGGTTGAGAGATCAAGACCATCCTGGTCAACATGGTGAAACCCCGTCTCTACTAAAAATACAAAAATTAGCTGGGCATGGTTGTGTGTGCCTGTAGTCCCAGCTGCTTGGGAGGCTGAGGAAAGAGAATCACTTGAACCCGGGAGGTGGGGGTTGCGGTGAGCCGAGATCGTGCCATTGCACTCCAGCCTGGGCAACAGAGTAAGACTTGGTCTAAAAAAAAAAAAAAAAAAAACAAGAAAGAAAGAAAAAATTAGCTGGAGTGGTGGCATGGGTGTGGTCCCAGCTACTTGGGAGGCTGAGGCAGGAGGATTTCCTGAGCCCCAGAGGTTAAGGCTGCAGGGAACTGAGATCATATCACTGGACTCCAGCCTGGGTGAGAAACAGCAACAACAAAAAAATAATGTCTGGGCTGGGCGCAGCTCATTCCTGTAATCCTAGGACTTTGGGAGGCCAAGGAGAGAGAATTGCTTGAGCCCAGGGCTTCAAGACCATCCTGGGCAACATAGTGAGACCCTATCTCTACAAAAAAAATTTTTTTAAAAATTAGCCAAGTGTGGTGGCATGCACCTATAGTCCTAGCTACTTGGGAGGCTGAGGTATAAGGATCACTTGAGCCTGGGAGATCAAGACTGCAGTGAACCATGACCATACCACTGCACTGCAGCCTGGGCAACAGAACGAGACCCTGTCTCAAAAGAGAGAAAAGGAAAGAAGAAAAGAAAAGGAAAGAAAAAAAGAAAAGAAAAGAAAAGGGAGGGGAAGGGAAGGGAAAGGGAAAGGGAAGGGAAAAGAGAAAAGAAAACAGAAAGCCAGGCTCAGTGGCTTACACCTGTAATCCCAGCACTTTGGGAGGCCCAGGCGGGTGGAACACTTGAGGTCAAGAGTTCAAGACCAGCCTAGCCAATATGGCGAAACCCCATCTCTAGTAAAAATACAATAATTGGTTGGGCACGGTGGCTCACGCCTGTAGTCCCAGCACTTTGGGAGGCCAAAGCAGGTGGATCACTTGAGGTCTGGAGTTTGATACCAGCCTGACCAACATGGTGAAACCCCATCTCTTCTAAAAATACAAAAAATTAGCCGGGCATGGTGCAGGCACCTGTAATCCCAGCTACTTGGGAGGCTGAGGCAGGAGAATTGCTTGAACCTGAGGAGCAGAGGTTCCAGTGAGCCAAGATCAAGCATTGCAATCCAGCCTGGGCAATAGTAACGAAATTCTGTCTCAAAAAAAAAAAAAAAAAAAAAAAAAAAAGCCAGGTGCGGTGGCTCATGCCTGTAATCCCAGCACTTTGGGAGGAGAAGGCAGGCGGATCACCTAAGGTTGAGAGTTGGAGACCAATCTGATGAACATGGAGAAACCATCTCTACTAAAAATACAAAAATTGGCCGGGCGTGTTGGCTCATGCCTGTAATCCCAGCTACCTGGGAGGCTGAGGCAGGAGAATTGCTTGAACCCGGGAAGCGGCTGCAGTGAGCCGAAATCACATCAGTGCACTCCAGCCTGGGCAACAAGAGCGAGACTCCATCTCCAAAAAAAAAAAAACAACAATAATTAGCCGGATGTTGTGTCGCACACATGCCTGTAGTCTCAGCTACTTGGGATGCTGAGGCAGGAGAATCACAACCCAGGAGGCAGAGGTTACAGTAAGCAACTGCACTTCAGCCTGGGCAACAGAGCTAGACTAGTCTCAAAAGAAAATAAAAGTCTGGCACTGCCCTCCCTATGTGACATAGACATGAACCAGGCAACAGATTTGCTCCAGCAAAAGACGAGTATTCCAGTGCAATTCCCTTGCTCCTTGTGACTTTTCAAATCCAGATCTTTGCAGGTCTACAGGGAATGGTCATAAAGTTTCTGAGTTTAGAGTTCCTAGAAACTTCCTTTCATTTAAGCAAGGTCCTTTGTGGCTTTTATTTCAATTTTTATCAGAGTATGGAAATTTCTCAGATGCTGATGTGCGTGGGTAAGTTTGCAAAGATGTAAAAGCTGAGTTAAGTCTGCCTAAAACAGATGGATATGGAGGACTGAAGCCAACTTTCCAGCCAGGTTTTACCCAAGTAAAGCAGAGATGACAAATCTGAAGAATGGAGCTGGATGACAGAGCATCAGATACTGCTGGTGCAGGACGAAGATAACTAGAGACTGCATCAGGCAGTTGCTGAATCCTCCTTTCTTGACATACTGCTCTCCTTTGAGAATTCCAGACCACAGGGTTCATCTCTCAGCTCAGAAATGATAAAAGGCAAGCTCTGAAATACCTGACAAGGTTGTACCTTACACCTAGATCTTTGAATTCAGAGACATATGGTCTTTGCACTTCATCACTTTACATCTCAAATCAGTCAGGTGGTGTTTCCTGATAAGAAGCCAGCAAAGGCCGGGCATGGTGGCTCACACCTGTAATCCCAGCACTTTGGGAGGCCAAGGCAGGCAGATCACAAGGTCAGGAGATCAAGACCATACTGGCCAACATGGTGAAACCCCGTCTCTACTGAAAATACAAAAATTAGCTGTGCGTTGTGGTGGACACTTGTAATCCCAGTTACTCAGGAGGCTGAGGCAGGCAAATAGTTTGAACCCAGGAGGCAGGGGCTGTAGTGAGCTGAGATTGCGCCACTGCACTCCAGCCTGGGCGACAAGAGCCAGACTTCATCTCAAAAAAAAAAAAAAAAAAAAAAAAAAAGAAAGAAAACAGGCAATTTAGAAAAAAAGAAATGTAGCTGCGTGTGGCGGTTCACGCCTGTAATGCCAACACTTTGGGAGGGTGAGGTGGGCAGATAAGGAGGTCAGGAGTTCGAGACCAGTCTGGCCAATATGGTGAAACCCCATCTCTACTAAAAATACAAAAATTGAGCAGGGCATGGTGGCTCACACCTGTAATCCCAGCACTTTGGGAGGCCGAGGCAGGTGGATTATGAGGTCAGGAGTTTGAGACCAGCCTGGCCAACATGATAAAACCCCATCTCTACTAAAGTTACAAAAAATTAGCCAAGCGTAGTGGTGGACACCTGTAATCCCAGCTACTGGGGAGGTTGAGGCAGGAGAATTGCTTAAACCCTGGAGGCAGAGGTTGCAGTGAGCCGAGATCATGCCACTGCACTCCAGCCTGGGTGACAGGGCACGATTCCATCTAAAAACAGAAAAAAACAAAATACAAAAATTAGCTGGGCATGGTGGCGCGCGCCTGTAGTCACAGCTACTCAGGAGGCTGAGGTGGAGGTTGCAGTGAGCTGAGATCACACCACTGCACTGCAGCCTGAGTGACAGAGCAAGAGTCTGTCTCAAAAAAAAAAGAAAGAAAAAAAGAAAAAACGCAAATTGCTAACATATTCCTTCTGCTTCTCAGAAAGAATCAAAGAAATGCAAGATTAAAGTAAGACGTCTGTGTTGGAGAAAGATACAGAGAAAGGGGCACTGTTATGTACTGCTGGTGTGAGTTTAAATTGCTACATCTCAGGAAGAAGGTAACTTGCCTATGTGTGAAGATCTGTGCCCTGTGACCCTGTGTTTCTGGAAACCTAACCTAAGGAAATAATTAGAGAAGCCTAAAGGCCAAAGTCAGCTCAGTCAGAGGTGTCACTTTCACTGCAATTGCAGCAGAAAGGGGCTGGCAGTTCTGTTGCTCTGCACTAGGGAGCAATTTCTCTAACTTCCTGAAGTGTGGCTTATAAAAAATGCTAAAGATAACACAAGAGATTTTTTGGGCATGTTCAGAGTAAGAGCAAAGAAAGCACAGATACACCCACGGTAAGGAATGTCAACGTATAACAGGACAAAAAAACCATAGTCACTAAACTTTAATTTTGCTTCTGACTTTTCAGTCAAAAAGAATGAGACTCAGATGAAAAAGGAACAGAAATATATTTAGAGGAATTGAATGTTGAAAACAAAAATAAGTCTTGAGAGAATTTTTAAAGGGCTCTGAATGTATTCAAGTCTCAGTTCCCCAGAAAGCAGAGTCTAGGAAGAAGGCCTTATTAGCTTAGTGTGTACTTTATTGAAGAGTGTGGCCCGGGAGCAGGAGCCACTGACAGGTGGAGAAGGCAGGGAAGCAGGAATGCTTTACTGATTTGGCCCTACTTTTGGGCACTGGCTGTGTGATCCCCCACGGGACTGCCTGAAAGTTGTAAGAAAAGCAACTTACAACTGTCCAGCTTCTCAGGAGGAGAAAGAAGGAAGTATTTAGCTCCACAGGCTGTTAGCTCTCTAATCTTTCAGAGGTGAGCCCGCTTGGGCACCTGAGACTCTGGGCAATGGCAGAGAAGCCTGGGGGCAGACAGCAGGAAGAGCAGTGTGGGCCTGAGGCGAGGGGCCGTCAGGGGAACCAGCCTGAGGCTGGTGGGTGCCTGCACAGCCATGGCTGGAGGAAGGCCTCTGGAGGGGTGCCCAGGGACCCACAACATCAGAGTGGGGCTCGGAGAGAATGAAATCACTGTACATTTAAGTGATCCAGACTAAGCACACACTCTGTGCCAAACATATGGCCGAGCGTTAGGGATAAAAACATGAATACAAGACATGGTCTCTTCCCGTGGGAAGCTTAGGGTCTGGGAGGCAGAAGTTCGGGCTGCTGCAGGATGAGGGAGTTTGCTGGGGGAAGGAGAGATGGGCAGGGGAGGAGGTGAGAAATCCAGCGGGTTTAGGGGTCCATCAGTTAGTGGCTATTGAAGCACATAAGGCACCTCATGAACCTCAGAGCACTTCGCCTCTGGCTCTGAGAAAAAAGAGACTACTATTTTGGAAGCTAAGAACACAAGAGAAGCAAGCCCGACGACTCCTTCCCTGGGGTGTATTCAGCAAACACAGGGTTAACAACGCTAGGAAAGGCTCCTAACTCTAAGCCCCGCCCTAGACCTTAGAGTTCAGTAAACAAGCCAGCCTGAAAGAGCTCATTAAAATAACGTGTTTTTTGTTTTTGTTTTTCCCACTGTCTGAATATCCTCAAACGGTGACCTTTCCGACACATTCTAATGACTAGACATTCTAATGAGTCACCCTGGCCGGCACTTTCTAGTCCGGAGAGTCATGGAAACCCTTTGTGAAAATCTGTGGAGTTGTAGGTCACCGGGTGCTGGGGAGGGAAGCCCCCCTTCCCTCCTCTCCCCAGCTAAGCAAGCGCAGGGACCCAGGTCTTCCTCCCCCCAGACCTAGCTCTGCACGGAGCGGGAGACTGCAGCCTCCGCCGCTGGAACTCAAGCAGGGTTGGGTAACAGCTTATCTCTGAGAACCGAGTCCCACTTTTGCACACTGCACTCTGAACTTTAACACAGGCGGAGGCGGCTCATACGCCCTTATTTGGTCTTGTGGCTTTTACAGCGCCAGCGGGAAGGTTCAGCCACCCCCTCCACCCACCTCCGGCCCATTTCTAAACTCGATTACTTCCTTTGTCATCCAAAGCGAGCAAAGGTCAGTGGAGTTCAGAGCTAACAGTAAGGCTGGCCAAGGACGCGGAAGCCTAACCGGGGACTGCCAATATCGCCCCCCAAGGGCAACTGTGGGAGGCAGCAACTGTCTTCTGGTCTGAGGGCCCGGCAGGAGCGTAGCTGCTCCCACTGCAGACTGTGAAGAAATAAGGTCTAACCTGCAGGAAGGTTGCAGCAGGGTCCAACAACTTCTGGCGGGGGGGAGTCAGGGGGTTGTCTCTGCATTACCAAGGACTAAGCTAAGCTATACACAAAGAAAAGAAATACGGGAAAAGGTGAGGAAGAGAAAGGAAAAGACGATCTGAGAAAAAGGTATATAAAGATCTGAAAAAAGAGGTATATAAAGATCAATGCACTTTTATTAAGTATCTGGTGTGATAACGGCCTCATCCCTAAGCAGCTTAGGAGTCCAGACAGACCAAATGTCCCAAGAGACCCTTTCCACATAAGGCTTGAAGCCCCGAAATCTAACCATAAAATGGATTTTTCCTTTCTCATAAGACATAAAAGGGATTAGCAAGTCATGGGTGCTAGGTATTATACCAAAATCAGTTACCTGGGTTCACCTTTCCAGAAAGATGCATATCATATTATTGCAACAAAAATAAACTACATAAAGCTTGCAAAGTCCTTGTGAGAAATCTTTCTTCAAAAATTGCCAATTTGGCCAGGTATGGGGCTCACCCCTGTAACAATCTCAGCCTTTTGGGAGGCTGAGGCAGGAGGGCTGCTTGAGGCCAGGAGTTTAAGACCAGCTGGACAACATTAGTAAGATCCTGTCTCTAAAAATAATTTTTTTTAATTGTTATTTTGCTGTTTAATGTTGCAACCACCCAATGGGTTCACCTTGCCTGCGGCCTAGACAGAGTCAATTTATCAAAACAGGGGAATTGCAATTGAGAAAGAGTAATTAAGTCATGCAGAGCCGGCTGTAAAGGAGACAGGAGTTTTATTATTACTCAAATCAGTCTCCCATAGCATTCCGGAATCAGAGTTTTTAAGGACAACTTGGTGGGTGGGGGGAAGCCAGTGAGCCCGGAGTGCTGATTGGTTAAGTAGGAGATGAAATCATAGGAAATTGAAGCTGTCCTCTTGCGCTGAGTCAGTTCATAGGTGGGGCCACGAGATCAGAAGAGCCAGCTAATCGATCTGCATGGTGTCAGCTCTGATCCATCAAGTGCATGGTTTGGGGAACATCTCAAGCACTGATTTTATGAGCAGTTTGGGGAGGGTCAGAATCTTGTAGCCTCCAGCTGCAGGACTCCTAAACCATAATTGCTAATCTTGTGCCTAATTCGTTAGTCCTACAAAGGCAGTCTAGTCCCCAGGCAAGGAGATTTGTTTAGAGGAAGGGCTGCTATCGTCTTTGTTTTAAACTAGAAACTGGCCCAGCTCAGTGGCTCACGCCTGTAATCCCAGCACTTTGGGAGGCTGAGGCTGAGGCTGAGGCAGGCAGATTACTTGAGGTCAGGAGTTTGAGACCAGCCTGGCCAACACGGTGAAACCTGGTCTCTACTAAAGATGTAAAAATTAGCCGGGCGAGGTGGTGGGCTCCTGTAACCCCAGCTGCTCAGGGGGCTGAGGCAGGAGAATCGCTTGAATCTGGGAGGTGGAGGTTTCAGTGAGCTGAGATTGCGCCACTGCACTCCAGCCTGAACCACAGAGTGAGATGCCATCTCAAAAAAAAAAAAAAAAAAAAAAAAAGCAATGGGTATGAGGCTAACAGCAGACAGCCTTGTGTGATTAGATTGCAAAATGAAGGAGAACAGAGCCAGGCCCTGAGGGGCCTTCAATATTCTGCTCAGGCGACTGGACTATGCTAGACCCAACAGGGGGGGCCTTTAAAGATTTTCAGGGATTCAGTCTACGTTTCAGAAAGGCATACTCTGGAGCAGGCTGAATGAGAGAAAAATCTCTGCAGACATGCATAGAGAGAGGATGATGAGGGCCTGGATTAAGATGGTGAGTATGAAAAGATGGGTATCAATAACAGAATGACACAGAACTAGACTCTACATGATGAAGGTGCTCACTAGAATTGGGGAGGCGAGCTGAGAGAGAAGACCTGAGGCATTTGCCAGAGGGGGATGTGGGGAGGGTGGTGGTGCCGGCAGCACAGATGTAAGAAGTGAAACTGCCTAGAAGAGGGCTGAAGACAGCACTTTGAAGATCTACAAAGAAAAAGCTGGCAAGAAGAGGAGCCAGGAAAGGAGCCAGGAGGAGCAGATGGAGATTGCCTGTCTGACTTGCTCTGGATAGGACATAAACATTTACCAGATACCAGCAGCATGCCAAGGACGAGGCTGGGTGCTGGTAACCGAGCATGACGGGTACATGACCTGTTTATAAAAGCAGCTTTCAGGCAGGAGCAGTGCCTCACGCCTGTAATCACAGCACTTTGGGAGGCCGAGTGGGCAGATCACCTGAGGTCAGGAGTTCAAGACCGGCCTGGCCAACATGGTGAAACCCCGTCTCTACTAAAAATACAAAAAATTAGCTAGATGTCGTAGCGGGTGCCTGTAATCCCAGCTACTCAGGAGGCTGAGGCAGGAGAATTGCTCGAACCCGGGAGGTGGAGGTTGCAGTAAGCCGAGATCACGCCCTTGCACTCCAGCCTGGACAACAAGAACGAAATTCCATTTCAAAAAAAAAAAAAAAAGCAGATTTTGTGAGCTCATGAGCAATATTTTTTTTTTTTTTGTAGAGATGGGGGTCTCACCATGTTGCCCAGGCTGGTCTTGTACTCCTGGGCTCAAATGATGCTCCCACTTCAGCCTCCCAAAGTTGGGATTGAACCACCTCACTTGGTGAGAAATATCTTTTGAAGTAGGCATTGTTTACTATTACTGGCTACTGGACCCATAATGGGGGCTAAGTCCTATGACCAGCCTGGAGTTGGACATCTTGCCCAGCTTTCTCAGAGGTGCTAACATAACATCAGGATATATGTATGCGCTGCATTTTGCACTGACTCTTTCACCAACTTAATGAGCACTCTTGATTCCTTGAGATCATTCTTAAAAAGAGTTTGAGGAAGATACCTTCCTTCCACATGATTACTGCTGAGTCATTAACCAGAGAATGCATGAGTTAGAAGGGACTACAGGAACCATCTAAGTAGCCCTGTTAGCCTTAGAAAGAGTAATTCCAGGGATATTTTGTGAAATCAACAATGACTATGTTTGGGAGGCAAAATGATTCCTTTGTCAGCCGGGTATGGTGGCTCATGCCTGTAATCCCAGCATTTTGGGAAGCTGAGGTGGGCAGATCACCTGAGGTCAGGAGTTCGAGACCAGCCTGGCCAACATGGCGAAACCCCATCTCTACTAAAAGTACAAAAATTAGCCAGGTGTAGTGGGTATGTGCCTGTAATCCCAGCTACTCGGGAGGCTGTGGCAGGAGAATCACTTGAACCCGGGAGGCAGAGGTTGCAGTGAGCTGACATCGCGCTGCTGCACTCCAGCCTGGGTATCAAAAGCAAGACTTTGTCTCAAAAAAAAAAAAAAAAAAAGATTCCTTCGTCAAGGTGTTTAGGTATGGGTGTTTAGGGTATGTAGAAATAGATATTTTACATAATAGTAGTAACTATCCAGTGAAAACAACCCAGACCAATTATTACCCCTGATTCAGCATTCCATTATGCTATCCCTCTCCTAACACTAAGGCTTTTCTAAGTTGTAAGGAACAAGGATATGGAGTCTTCTACCTCCCTCCTGCATGTTCCCTCTGAGATGCTAGCTATGGTGGGCAAGAAGGTGGCTAAGCCAAGGGATCCCTAGCCATTCCTTTCACACCCAGAAAAAGGGAGGGCTTTCAGGGGACTGGGGGCAGGCAAAGCTGAGGGAAATTTGTGATATGTGCTAATTCCTAGGAAGACCCTGTCTGGTGATGCTCAGATAGCTTCTGCAGGGTGAATTCTTCTTGAAGGGCAGTGGTCTCCAGATTAGGGCAGTCCACCACTATGGTGAATTATAGTCCTGATCTGCTGATCAGCCCCTCTTAGCAGTGCCCCCATGGACAGCTGTTGCCCCCCTTCCATTGTCTGGGGGCAATAGCAGAATGTCTGAGGATGGGTCTTACAGGTTGCGTTGCTCCCCTTTGGCTTGCCTGCTTCTTGTCAGATGGGAGCTGTACCAATGGGCATGCCACCTGTGTACCAGAGCTCCTGCTTCTGCAGGAGACTGAGGCCAGTATTTCTCCCTTGCCATGGAAGATTCCATCACAGGTCCCCTTATTCTTTCTCCTTTAGCTAGTCTCATAAAAATTTGCCAATATCTGCCAGGTGTGGTGGCTCACGCCTGTAATCCAAGCACTTTGGAGGCCAAGGTGGGCGGATCACCTTAGGTCGGGAGTTCAAGACCAGCCTGACCAACATGGTGAAAACCCCATCTTTAAAAACATAAAAAAATTAAAATTAAAAAAAATTTTTTTGCCAATATCAATATCCAGTTCCTTCTAAAATTCTTAGATGTAAGCAAGGACCTAAGCATTAAATATTGCAACAGAAAATATACACACCTACCAGGCTAGGGTTTTATAGGGAAAATATACAAGAGAGATCCAAATCACTTCAAAAGCATTTCCAAGTGGGTTGATGCTATTTGATGTGGTTACTTAAGAGTGTAGACAAAAGACACACTTGCAGTGCTAGCCAGAAGATAGCCTTACTTATTACAAATGTTGCATCTGGCTTTGCAGAGAGCAAATGCCTAGACACATTCTTAGGGATGGGATGGGATTTGTTAAACAATCTCTTGCATCCAGTCTCTGAAACATAAAAGCTGTTGATGTTCTTTCAGAGCAGGTAAAAAATGCTTGGACTTTTCTTAGAAAAGGCAGAACATTCCTACAATTAGCATCTAAAACATCAAAATTTTGCTTGCAAAAATGAGTTCAAAATGAACTGCGGTTCTACAGCAATGTTTTCCAACTGAGGTCCACAAATCCCTGAGAGTCTGTGGCTAAATTCTCAGGGGTCCATGCATTCCTAGAAAAATTTTTTACTTAAATAACAATCTGAAAAATTTCATAATTATTTCCTTGACAACTTCAGATGAATGTACATTTATGTGATTTTAGTGCTTATATATACATATGAGCATATATATATATATATATATATATAACATATATATATATATATATTTTTTTTTTTTTTTTCCTGAGACAGAGTTTCACTCTTGTTGCCCAGGCTGGAGTGCAATGGTGTGATCTTGGCTCACTGCAACCTCTGCCTCCCGGGTTCAAGTGATTCTCCTGCCTCAGCCTCCTCAGTAGCTGGGATTACAGGCACATGCCACCATGCCCAGTTAATTTTTATATTTCTTAGTAGAGACGGGGTTTTGTCATATTGGCCAGCCTGGTCTCAATATCCTGACCTCAGGTGATCTTCCTGTCTCAGCCTCCCAAAGTGCTGGGATTATAGGTGTGAGCCACTGCTCCCAGGCTTTACTGCTTATATTTATACATGCGAGAGCACAAGAGTCTTTTTTTCCTTTTAAAAACACCGATTGGGCCGGGAGCGGTGGCTACCACCTGTAATCCCAGCACTGTGGGAGGCCAAAGTGGGTGGATCACCTGAGGTCAGGAGTTTGAGATCAGTCTGGCCAACATGGAGAAACCCCGTTTCTACTAAAAATAAAAAAATTAGCTGGGTGTGGTGGCTCATGCTTGTAATCCCAGTTACTTGGGAGGCTGAGGCAGGAGAATTGCTTGAATCTGGGAGGCAGAGTTTGCGGTGAGCCAGAATTGTGCCACTGCACTCCAGCCTGGGCAACAGAGTGAGATTCTGTCTCAAAAAAAAAAAAAAAAAAGAATTCGGTTTGATATCAATAATGCACTGGCTGGGCGTGGTGGCTCACGCCTGTAATCCAAGCACTTTGGAGGCCAAGGTGGGCGGATCACCTGAGGTCGGGAGTTCAAGACCAGCCTGACCAACATGGTGAAACCCCATCTCTTTTTTTAAAAAAAAAAAAAAAAGAAATAAAATAAAATGCACTAATTCAATGGTGAAGTTTGGCTTATTTGGTATAAAAATCATACAGGAGGGCCGGGCGCAGTGGATCACATCTGTAATCCCAGCACATTGGGAGGCCAAGGCAGGCAGATCACAAGGTCAGGAGTTCAAGAACAGCCTCACCAACATGGTGAAACCCTGCTTCTACAAAAATTGGACTGGTGCGGTGGCACACGCCTGTAATCCCAGCTACTCAGGAGGCTAAGGCAGGAGAACCACTTGATCCCGGGAGGCAGAAGGTTGTAGTGAGCCAAGATCAACACTCCAGCCCGGGTGACAGAATGAGACTCTGTCTCAAAAAAAAAAAAAAAAAAAAATCTGGATCAATATTCTAATTCTGAGTACATATTGGAATTAGTTTGTGACCCCATATCAGCTTTTTTCAACAATTTCTCAGTTCATGGAAAGCCTTCTTATTCAGTTTACTTGGATAATTTTTTTTCCCCTGAGACAGAGTCTCACAGTCACCCAGGCTCTAGTGCAGTGGCGTGATCTTGGCTCACTGCAATCTCTGCCTCCTGGGTTCAAGCAATTCTCCTGCCTCAGCCTCCTGAGTAGCCGGGACTACAGGCGTGTGCCACCACGCCCAGCTAATTTTTTTGTATTTTTTTCTTTTAGTAGAGACGGGGTTTCACCATGTTGGCCAGGATGGTCTCGATCTCCTGATCCCGTGATCTGCACGCCTCGGCCTCCCAAAGTGCTGGGATTACAGGTGTGAGCCACTGCGCCGGCCTACTTGGAATAATTTTACTTATTTTGCTTTACCGTTGTGGAATATGTTGCTATTATACTCTTTGTGTAGGAATGCGGGATAAGCTTACTGAATATTTTCTTAAATTGAACACTTATTAATCTTTCAGATATCACCTTTTCTCAGAGTTATAAATGGCTCTCATTACAGTGATGCTTTCTTTCTTTTTTTTTTTTTTTTTTAAGACGGGGTTTCACCATGTTGGCCAGGGTGGTCTTGAACTCCTGACCTCAGGTGATCCGCCCGCCTTAGCCTCCCAAAGTGCTGGGATTACAGGCGTGAGCCACCGCACCCAGGCTCCTTTTTTTTTTTTTTTTTTTGAGACAGAGTCTCACTCTCACCCAGACTGCAGTATAGTGGCCTGATGTCAGCTCACTGCTGCAACCTCCACCTCCACGGTTCAAGCGATTCTCCTGCCTCAGCCTCTTGAGTAGCTGTGATTACAGGTACCCACCACCACGCTTCACTATTTTTTGTATTTTTAGTAGAGTCAGGGTTTCACCGTGTTGGCCAGGCTGGTCTTGAACTCCTGACCTCAAGTAATTTGCCTGCCTTGGCCTCCCAAAGCACTGGGATTACAGGTGTGAGCCACCACACCCAGCCTCCATACTGATACTTTCTGAGGGAGCTCCTCTCTACCCCAAATACAAGAGACCCTAATAGGCAGGAATATCATTGCCCCTATGCAGCCTGAAGAAGTCATAGAAGATGGATCTTCATCCCTCTACAACCCTTAGGATTAAGCATTCTCTTATAAAAGGAAGAGGTGAAATATGTCAGAGACATTTGAACCAGAGCAATTCCATCTTGAATAGGGGCTGAGTAAAATAAGGCTGAGACCTACTGGGTTGCATTCCCAGGAAGTTACGACATTCTTACTTATAGGATGAGATAGGAGGTTGGCACAAAATACAGATCATAAAGATCTTACTGATAAAACAGCATGCAGTAAAGAAGCTGGCCGAATTCCACCAAAACCAAGGTGGCAATGAAAGTGACCTCTGGTCGTTTTCGTTGCTCATTATACGCTAACTATAAGGCACTAGCATGCTAAAAGACACTCCCACCAGTGCCATGACAGTTTACAAATATCATAGCAATGTTAGTTACCCTCTATCATCTAAAAGGGGGAGGGACCCTCAGTTCGGGGAACTGCGAATGTCTTTCCCAGAAAACTCATGAATAAGCTAGCCCTTGTTTAGAGTATAATCAGGAAATGACTACAAGTGTCCGTAATGGAGCAGCCCACATTGCTGTTCTGCCTGTGTAACAGCCATTCTTTATTCCTTTACTTTTTTTTCCTTTTTTATTGAGACAGATTCTTGCTCTGTAGCCTAGGCTGGAGTACAGTGGCTTGATCTTAGCTCATTGCAGCCTCAGCCTCCTGGGTTCCAGTGATTCTCCTGCCTCAGACTCACACGTCACCACACCCGGCTAAATTTTGCATTTTAAGTAGAGACAGGGTTTCGCCATGTTGGGTTGGCTGGTCTCAAACTCCTGACCTCAGGTGATCCGACCACCTTGGCCTCCCAAAGTGCTGGGAATACAGGCATGAGCCACCACCGCGACCAGCCTGTTCCTTTACTTTCTTAATAAACTTGCTTTCGCTTTAAAAAAAACATAAATAAAGTGACCTATGTTCTACAGCAACATTTTCCAGCTGAGGCCTGCAAGAGAACTCTTGCCTTCCTCTTCTTGACCTCAGGTTTGAACTGCTTGTCCTGACCCATGCTCCAACCTCCTGGAGTCTGGTCTCACTCTTATCTCCTGCATCTGGCCTTGTCCTGACTTTCACACTTGACACCTGACATTATATTCTTGGTAATAACCTTGGTTCCCAAATGACCAGGACTAAGGTTCCCTATTTGTGACAGTCAGCTGTAGAATACTTTAGATAAATGCCTTTCCTGATTAAGTACCCTCTGGAAGCCCTGATTATCTGGGGCTTTGAACCATGCCCTGTGAGTATCAAGGTCATCAATGGAGGCCATCAGTTTGCTAATGAGAACATAAGGCTTTTCAGTAGCCAGGAGAATCAGTAGACCTCAACCTTGTCCAGAAGCCCTGTTCATGTCTCTGACACTTCTGCCCTAAAAAGTTTCCAATGGGCCAGGCGCAGTAGCTCACACCTGTAATCCCAGCACTTTGGGAGGTCAAGGCAGGCAGATCACCTGAGGTTGAGAGTTCGAGACCAGCCTGACCAACATGGAGAAACTCCGTCTCTCCTAAAAATACAAAATTAGTCGGGCATGGTGGCCCACGCCTGTAATCCCAGCTACTCTGGAGGCTGAGGCAGGATGATTTTTTTTTTTTTTTTTGAGATGTAGTCTTGCTCTGTCATCCAGGCTGGTGTACAATTGCACCATCTCTGCTCTCTGCAACCAGGAGAATTGCTTGAACCCAGGAGTGGAGGTTGCAGTGAGCCAAGATCACACCATTGCACTCCAGCCTGGGCAACTAGAGCGAAACTCTGTCTAAAAAAAAAAAAAAGTTTCCAATGTCTCAGTTTAGCCACAGGGCAAAAGGGTTTTCCCTCAAAGAAATGTTTCCCCCCTTTAGACAGAATGATATTTTTGGTTCACACTAACAGGGATGAACAGATAAATCATTTAGTGGAGATGATGCATTACGCAGTCACTAAATCCACACATCTGGGAGACCCTCTGGTTCTTTTCCTCCCTCTTATCTTTGACAACCAATTGGTCACCAAGTCTTAGAAACGCTACCTCTGTAGCAGCATTAGAAACCATCCCCTTCTCTCAATTTCCTCTGCCACTGCTTTATTTCTGACTGATTTCTCACCTGACCATGCTCATTGGTCCCACTGCACCAAGTCTGGAGCCCGCTTCCCAAGCTGCTCTCCAGTGTTGTCAGAGAAATCTTTCTTTTCTTATTTATTCATTTATTTAGTGCATTTTAGGTTTTGGGGTACATGTGAAGAACATGTAAGATTGTTGCATAGGTACACACATGGCAGTGTGATTTGCTGCCTTCCTCCTCATCACCTATATTTGGCATTTCTCCCCATGCTATCTCTCCTCAACTCCCCCACCCCCTGCTGTCCCTCCCCATTTCCCCCCCAATAGACCCCAGTGTGTGATGCTCCCCTCCCTGTGTCCATGTGTTCTCATTGTTCAACACCCACCTATGAGTGAGAACATTCTTTTTTTTTTTTTTTTAAGATGGAGTCTTGCTCTGACACCAGGCTGGAATGCAGTGGCACGATCTTGGCTCACTGCAACCTCCGACTCTGGGGTTCAAGCGATTATCCTGCCTCAGTTTACCGAGTAGCTGGGATTACAGACGTGTGCCACCATGCCCAGCTAGTGTTTGTATTTTTTAGTAGAGACGGGATTTCACTATGTTGGCGAGCTCAAGGATGGTCTTGATCTCTTGACCTCGTGATCCGCCCACCTCAGCCTCCCAAAGTGCTGGGATTACAGACGTGAGCGACTAAGTCCAGCAGAGAAATCTTTCCAAAATGAAAATCAGATAAAGTTATTGCCTAGTTTGATGTACTTCAAAGCTCCTTATAGTTTTAAGACATTTCAATTCCATAACCTTCACCTGATATATGGTCTTTGTGATCTGGCATTTGCCAGATTACATTTGCCTTGACCTTCTCTCACATTCCCTCAGACATGTGAACTCCAGCTATCTGGAAGAACTCAAATGGAATGCACCTGGCTAATTCCTATTTGTTCCTTAAAGCTCAGATCACAGGTAACCTGTCCCTAGTGTCTTTCCTGGCTCCTGCATCTGAGTCCACGGTACCTTTGTGGGCTGTCCTTACATCATTAGTTGGTTTGCTGGCTTTTACTAGACTGCAAGCTCCTTGAGGGCAAGGACTTCACTTGTCATTTTGTACTCCTAGGATCTGATATTTGAGGTATAGTATATGCTCAAAAATTAAGTGCTAAATTGAGGAAGAAGACCCTTAATCACCCTTAAGCATTTAAGACCACCTCCCCCTTGACTTCCATATTGCATTTCAATAGGGGAAGTAAAGGCTGGCAGACTGGGCACCACCTTTAATCACCCTCCTATAGATGGCAGGCATGGTATGGAGGTATCTTTCCAAAAGGCATTGTTTTTACTTAAACGATCAAACCCCCACCTAAGTCACTGTACCCCACCCTACTCCAGGACCCAAGACCCTTTCACATGTAAATTCTAGAGTTGTAAGCCCAAAACCCTTTCACATGTAAATTCTAGAGCTGTGAACCCAGGACCCTTTCACATGTAATATCTAGAGTTGTGAGCCTTTATAAACGCAGAGATTTCCTTTGTTAGACAAGCTTGGCTGTTAGGCAACTATGCCACCTTGCTCCCAGCCAAATAAATCACCCCTTCCTTCCAAGTTCGGTGTTCTGTCTCCCACAGGCTGCTCCTGCTTCAAAATCAATAAACAAACACATTTCAAAGATTAATAAAGAGGCCAGGTGTGGTGGCTCACACCTTTAATCCCAGCACTTTGGGAGGCCAAGGTAGGCAGATCATGAGGTCAGGAGTTCAAGACCAGCCTGACTAACATGGTGAAACCCCATCTCTACTAAAAATGCAAAAAAATTAGCTGGGCATGATGGCACGCACCTGTAATCCCAGCTACTTGGGAGGCAGAGGCAGGGGAATTGCTTGAACTAGGCAGGTGGAGGTTGCAGTGAGCTGAGATCACAACACTGCACTCCAGCCTCAGTGACAGAGCGAGACTCTGTCTCAAAAAAAAAAAAAAATTAATAAAGAAACATTAATAGTGAAACCCATGTTCCTCTCATGTCCTCTCAGGATCCTGTTTCATCCCAACTTCCATGCAAACCTAGCTCAGTGGGGCAGCAGTGTTTTGTGAATACCTCAATCGCAACTACAGAGTGTACATCAAACACTGAGAATCATAGAGGACCAGACAGATGACAAGAGTGGCTGAAGGTGACTGATCTAAGTGGCCAGGGAAGTAAGGAGGTAGGAGGACAGCTGGAGCCAGGTACTGTTACAGAAGCCAAGAGTGGTTTCTGGGTTGGGGGAGTGGTCAACATTGGCCAGAGCTGCTAAGAGGTCCAGTAGGACTGGGACTGAAAAGCATCCTACTGATTTCCAATAGGAAGTTATCAGTGACTCTGCAAAGAGGAGCTTCAATGGCAGCAGAAGGAAGGAGGATGATGAGACAGAATGTAATGCATTGGGGAATTAATAAGAGGATGTGAAGACAGTACATGCAGGTAACACTTGCTTATGAAGGAAGAGAGAGAAGTAGGGCAGTAATGGGATGAGGAGGGTTAAGTAGAGGTTTTTGTTTATTTGTTTTCAATAATGAGAGAATCTTGAACAAACAAATATGGAAAGAACTCAAAACAATAAAATAGGAATAGAGGCAAATGACAATTTCCGGGAAGGCATGCTATAGGTATAACAGATTACATGGCATAGGTCAGGACTATTGACGAAATGTCAATAATGAGGCTGTAAATAACAGATGTCTAGGTGTAGTCCTGGCAGCTAGTTCTAGGAAACAGACTGTTGCTAACTATTCTAAGTTCTGGGAATTTATTTCATAGGTAAGGCAATGGAGTGAGTGGAAATCTGGTATTCACAACCTGCTTCAGGCTAAGGATAAAATCTGATAAATAGATTAGAATAGAGAGGCAGAAATAAGTAAGCTCACAGTAGGGAAGCAGTGACGTTGACTTTCACAAAATGAGATAAAAAGCAATGGGGTTAGAGTTGCCAATAGCAGATGCCAGTTAAAATTTGATTTTAAGCTGGGCACAGAGGCTTATACCTATAATCCCAGTGCTTTGGGGGGCCAAGGTGTGAAGATTGCTTGAGGCCAGGAGTTCAAAAGCAGCCTGGGAGACAGAGGAGACTATGTCTCAAAAAATAATGAAAATAAAATAAAATAAAACAAAATTTGAATTTCAGATAAACAACTGAATAATTTTTTTAGTATAATTATGTTCTATGTGAAATTTGGGACACACTTAACATTAAAAAATTATTGTTTATCTGAAATTAAAATTTAATTAGGCATTTTGTATTTTATCTGTAATCCTATTTAGGGTACACACCTATTTGCAGGACAATTATTTTGTTTATTGAATCACAAAATGCTAGTTGTGAAAAAAACCTCAGAGATAATCTAACATAACGCTCCTATTTTATGAAGAGAAGCCTGAGGGTCAGAGCTTGGAGGTGCCTGCCCACTGTCACACAAGGTGGAGCTGAGGACTGATCCTGGACTGCTCGAGGTTGCTACAGAATAATTCCCAATTCTATTTTTGAGTCTAGCTTTAGGAGACATAATATAAATCCCTAAGATGCCTTGGAATCACAATAATTTTAATAGACTTTATTCAATAAAGAAATATATATATATTCTCAGCCGGGAGCTGTGGCTCACGCCTGTAATCCCAGCACTATGGGAGGCCGAGGTGGGCGGATCACAAGGTCAAGAGATCAAGACCATCCTGGTGGCCAACATGGTAAAACCCCATCTTATAAAAAAAATAAAAATAAAATAAAAACAATTAAAAAAAGGAAATATATGTATATTCTATGACTTCTAAGGAAAAGGGTACATTGTTGAACTGAGCGTCATTCATAATATATCCCAATTACAACAGGTTAAAACCTTTACACTGGAAGTGAGTCCAAGGGAAAGGTCATGACTACTTAAGTTTTCACAAGTAATGTCTAGCATGCTTGTTGGTAGGAGGCTGACAATCATGTAATAAAAAAAATACTGCATAATTTCTTCTCAGGTTCTATTTAATAAATTTGAAACTAAATGTGGGATCACAGAGGATCAGTCCAGGAAACCAACTGCAAAATTAGAACACTGGCAGGACAATGGACTAAATATGTCATAGTGGGAAGACTGGAGAGTAACAGCGAGACTGGCATCAGATTATTATTATTATTTTTTTTTTGAGATGGAGTTTCGTTCTTGTTTCCCAGGCTGGAGTGCAGTGGTACGATCTCAGCTCACTGCAACCTCTGCCTCCCAGGTTTAAGTGATTCTCCTGCCTCGGTCTCTTGAGTAACTGGGATTACAGGTGCCCACCACCAGGATTAATTTTTGTATTTTTAGTAGAGATGGGGTTTTGCCATGTTGGGCAGGCTGGTCTCGAACTCCTGACCTCAGGTGATCCACATGCCTCGGACTTCTAAAGTGCTGGGAATACAGGCGTAAGCCACTGCACCCGGCCTAGAATTTTTAAAGTGTAGATGAGTGCTGAAGAAACAGGGTATGGCTTCAGCTCTATAACTTTGTAAAGACAGATTAATGTAGTGTAGTAGAAGATAATCTTGGTTGAATACTTGAAAGATGCAATGATTCATTGAAAACAAAACAAAACAAAACAAAACAGGCTGGGTGCGGTGGCTCCGGGCTGTAATCCTAGTTGGGAGGCCGAGGCAGGCAAATCACAAGGTCAGGAGATTGAGACCATCCCAGCTAACACTGTGAAACCCTATCTCTATTAAAAATACAAAAAAAAAAAAAAAAAAAAAGATTCAGCAGGGTGTGGTGGTATGTGCTCGTAGTCCCAGCAACTCAGGAGGCTGTAGCAGGAGAATTGTTTGAACCCGAGAGGTTGCAGTGAGCGGAGCTCTCACCACTGCACTCCAGCCTGGGTGACAAAGCAAGACTGTCTCAAAAAAAAAAAAAAAAAAAAAGGCTGGGTGAGGTGGCTCATGCCTGTAATCCCAACACTTTGGGAGGCCAAGGTGGGCGGATCACAAGGTCAGGAGTTCAAGACCAGCCTGGCCAACATGATGAAACCCCATTTCTACTAAAAATATGAAAAAAAAATTAGCCAAGCGTGGTGGTGGGCACCTGTAATCCTAGCTACTCGAGAGGCTGAGGCAGGAGAATGGCTTGAACCTGGGAGGTTGCAGTGAGCCAAGATCGTGCCACTGCACACCAGCCCCAGCGACAGTGCATGACTCCATCTCAAACACAAAAACAAAACTTGGATTTCAACCCAGAGACTCCAGCCCAGAGGGTCCCAAACATTACTATGCCTTAGGATCATCTGGGGAGTTAATTAAAAAAAAAAAAAAAAGCAGGTTCTTAATCACCCATCCCATTAGATTCATGCAGAGTACAGTGGAGCCTAGGTATATGCATTTTATCAAATGCCCCAAGTAATTCTTTTGTTTTGAGACAGAGTCTTACTCTGTCACCAGGCTGGAGTGCAGTGGGGTGATCTAGGCTCACTGCAACCTTAGCCTTCTGTGTTCAAGTGATTCTCCTACCTCAGCCTCCCTAGTAGCTGGGATTACAGGCACATACCAGCACATCCAGCTAAGTTTTTTGTATTTTTAGTAGAAATGGGGTTTCGCCATGTTAGCCAGGCTGGTCTTGAACTCCTGACCCCAGGTAATCCACCTGCCTTGGCCTCCCAAAGTACTGGGATTGCAGGCGTGAAATACCGCTGGCCCACCCCAGGTAATGCTATTGCACCTAGCCCGCAGATCAACCTCTATATTTTAGAAAATACCACTCTAGTCAGTCTGGATGGAGAGTGGCCATGTAAAGCCTAGGCTACAGAGGCCATATGTGTTGGCTAAAGCAGAGATGACAGACCACATGGCCCTATGTGTACCTTTGAGAAGTTATTTAATTGCTCCCTGACTCAGTTTCCTCATCTGTAAAATGGCAGTAATGACAGCATCTCACTCCTAGGATTGAGAATTGTTTTCTTTTTTGAGACGGAGTCTCGCACTGTTGCCTGGACTGGAGTGCAATGGCAGGATCTCGGCTCACTGCAACCTCCGCCTCCTGGATTCAAGTGATTCTCCTGCCTCAGCCTCCTGAGTAGCTGGAATTACAGGTGCCCACCACCATGCTCAGCTAATTTTTTGTATTTTTAGTAAGGACGGGGTTTCACTATGTTGGCCAGGCTGGTCTTGAACTCCTGACCTCGTGATCCACTTGCCTCAGCCTCCAAAAGTGCTAGGATTATAGGTGTGAGCCACCACGCCCGGCAGGGTTGAGAATTTAACAAGTTAATAAATTTAAGGGATGTAGCATAGTGTTGGATACAAAGTAAAACCTAATATATGTCAGCTATGATCACTACTAGGCTGTTAGCAATATTTCACCTTAAAAGGGGAAAAGGAAGTGGCAACAGAAGGGAAATGGCTCAGAAGACAGCAAATATCTCACTTTACAACACTGTCTGGCACTATGCTTGTGCTACTATTCCCCCAATATTCAAAGCATGCAGCTTGGGGCCTCTGATGCCCTTGGGTTTTCTATCTGTAATGCTCTTGTCCTACTTCTTCACAAGACTACCTTTTAACTCATTCCCATCTCAGCTCAGGTCATGTAGACCCTTTATCATCTTCAGGAGAACTTTCCCTAAATCTCAGGTTAGACAAAGTACCTCTCTTCTGCGATCTTTCTCTGCACTTCCCCTTGTGGTCCATCTTACCATGGCATCATGAATATTTACAATCTCCTCTCCTCCCTGGTCTTGGAGCTCCTTGAGGGGTGAGTCTGTTTTGTTTACCAATCTAGCCCCTGTTCTTGCCTGGTACAGAGTTAAGTATAGGAGAGCCTGTCTCCACCAGGAGAGCCTGGGACACCTTCTATGGCTAGTATTGCAAATTCTGGTGCCCCAAGTTGTACCCCCTGGACTGGCTCTTAGTGAAGATATTGAGTCTAAACTTGAAAGACTAATTGCCAAGTTAGAAACCACAAATTCGGATTAATTTCTTTTCTTTTCTTTTTTTCTTTTTTTTGAGACAGTCTCACTCTGTCGCCCAGGCTGGAGTATAGTGGTGCGATCTTGGCTCACTGCAACCTCTGCCTCCTGGGTTCAAGTGATTCTCCTGCCTCAGCCTCCTGAGTACCTGGGATTACAGGCGCATGCCACCACACCCAGCTAATTTTTGTATTTTTAGTAGAGATGGGGTTTCACCATGTTGGTCAGGCTGGTCTTGAACTCCTGACCTCCTGATCTGCAGGCCTCGGTCTCCCAAAGTGCTGGGATTACAGGCATGAGCCACTGCAACCGGCCTTTTTATGTTGTTGTTGTGACGGGGTTTTGATCTTGTTTGCCTAGGCTGGAGTGCAATGGTGTGATCTTGGCTTACAGCAACCTCCACCTCCCAGGTTCAAGCAATTCTCTTGCCTCAGCTTCCCAAGTTGCTGGGATTACAGGCATGCGCCACCACACCCGGCTAATTTTTTGTATTTTTAGAGATGGGGTTTCTCCATGTTGGTAAGGCTGGTCTTGAACTCCTGACCTCAGGTGAGCTGCCTGCCTCAGCTTCCCAAAGGGCTGGGATTACAGGCGTGAGCCATGGCGTCTGGCCCTCTTTTTTTTTTTTTTTTTTTTGAGACAGAGTTTGGCTCTTGTCTCCCAGGCTGAAGTGCAATGGGGCGATCTTGGCTCACTGCAACCTCTGCTTCCCAGGTTCAAGCAATTCTCCTGCCTCAGCCTCCCAAATAGCTGGGATTACAGGCACCTGCCACCATGTACCCAGCTAATTTTTGTATTTTTAGTAGAGATGGGGTTTCGCCATGTTGGCCAGGCTGGTCTCAAACTCCTGACCTCAGGTGATCCACCAGCCTCGGCCTCCCAAAGTGCTGGGATTACAGGTGTGAGCCACCACGCCCAGCCGGGTTTTTATTTTTTATATGGAGTCTCACTATGTTACCCAGGCTGGAGTGCAGTGGCACCATCATAGCCCACTACAGTCTGGGTTCAAGCGATCTTCCTGCCTCAACCTCTCAAGTAGCTGGAATGACAGGCTTGTGCTACTGTGCCTAATTCTGGTTAATTTCTAAGACCTAATGGCTAAAGAACCCTGAAAATATGACCACAGTTGACCCTTGAACAACACGTTTGAACTGTATGGGTCCACTTACACAAAGCATTTTTTCAACAAAAGTTGCACTGAGTGTGCCTGCCTCTCCCGCCTTCCCATCCATTTTCGCTATCTCTTCTGCCTCTGCCACTCCTGAGACAGCAAGACAGCCTACTCAATCTGAAGACAGGGATGAAGACCTTCATGATGATCCACTTCCACTCCATAAATAGTAAATATACTTTCTCTTCCTTATGATTTTCTTAACATTTCTTTTCTCTAGCTTACTTTATTGTAAGAATGCAGTATGTAGTAAATACACAAAATATGTGTTAATCAACGTTTATGTTATCAGGAAGGCTTCTGGTCAATAGGTTACTAGTGGTTTGGGGGAGTCTAATGTTTTATGTGGATTTTCAACTGCATTGGTGGTGGGGGGAGTTGGCATCCTAATTCTCTCATTGTTCAAAGGTCAACTGTAGTTTTAAAAATTGCTGGGATGGTGCTGTTTGAAGAATTCAGAGATCAAGGAGATTCATAAACTTAGTTTCTACCACAACCTCCACCCTCGCAAAAAAAAAAAAAAAAAGAAAGATAAAGAAAAAAGGAAGAGACTACTATTTGTTGAGCAGCTCCACTTGTAAGTTACTATACTAGGCAGAAAAAGGTCTTGATTTGGTCAACGTAAGAGGCCGGTGATGTGAGTACCACTTCACTGGATTTGTAGATAAGAAGCCATTATTTCAGTTGCCCAAGAGTACCTGGAACAGTAAATGAAGTAATAGAAGATACTAGTTTTTTTTTTTTTTTTTTTTTTTTTTTTTGAGATGGAGTCTCCCTCTGTTGCCAAGGCTGGAGTGCAATGGCGCAATCTTGGCTCACTGCAACCTCCACCTCTCGGGTTCAAGCGAGTCTTCCGCCCCAGCCTCCCACCATCATGCTGGACTAACTTTTATATTTTTGTAGAGACTGAATTTCACCACGTTGGCCAGGCTGGTCTTGAACTCCTGACCTCAGGTGATCCACCTGCCTTGGGCTCCCAAAGTGCTGGGATTACAGGTGTGAGCCACCACACCCGGCCAGAAGATACTCATTCTAAGCCTGGAGATGAATGAGGCTATGTAAAACAGCACTGAGAGTTTTCTAGAAAAAGACATGACAGCCAGATACTTTATCTTGGTGTGTTTTTCAGACATGTCCTCTCACGTCTCTTCAGGATGAAGAGTTCTCTCTGGGTGAAAGAGCCCTCAGCTCCCCTTCCTCATGGTTAGTACTGAGGAGAAGCTGCCCAGGGTTGGGATGATTCCTAACAGGATATTCAAGACTTTAATCTTTTTTTTTTTATTTTAAAGATGGGGTTTCACCATGTTGGTCAGGCTGGTCTTGAACTCCCGACCTCAGGTGATCCGCCCGCCTTGGCCTCCAAAGTGCTTGGATTACAGGCGAGAGCCACCACACCCGGCAAGACTTTAATCTTCTTAAAGTACAGGGTCTGTAATGCTCTTCAAGGCATGGGGGGAAATGCTGGGGACCCAAGCCCAGAAACTCTCCTTTACTTGTTGGGACGATTAAACCTCAGCTCTTTCTAAGAAAGTTTCCTTGATTCTTGATGCTAATTAGGGGACTAATACTCCACCATGTTGTGGGGACTATTACTCCACCACGGGCAGTCTTGAGCATCTATGTAGTCATCATGCTAAACACCCACAGGAGGCTCCAGCCCTAAATCATCCGTCCAAATCACCTCGTGACCACAACTTGCTCACTATGTGCCCTTTTGCATCACTCCCCCACCCATTTAATAATGTGACCTAATTAGCACCCTTCAGGTCACCCTTAGTTACCTTACCACTTATCTCTAAGTGTTAGTCTTAGGGTAATACTGTTCCCTTTATTCCTGGGTATTCTTCTCCAAACCCCCTTGTTACCTCATAATGACACAGTGTCACTTCCCCTCTTATACAGAAAAAATTAACACGACTACTCTGCAGCCACTTAGCTGATTCCTTACAAAGGCCCCTACCATGTTAGAAGGACTATCAGTGCTATATAAGTTGATGTGAAACATGATAAAACTAAGTTTGTCTCTTTACTCATGTTGTCATGTGAAAATGATGACATCACTTTTCAATAATATGGAAAGTGGCCAGGTGTAATGGTTCACACCTGTAATCCCAGCAATTTGGGAGGCCAAGGAGGCTGGATCACCTGAGGTCAGGAGTTCGAGACCAGCCTAGCCTACATGGTGAGACCCCGTCTCTACTAAAAATACAAAAATTAGCCAAGCATGGTGGCGGGCACCTCTAATCCCAGGTATTCAGGAGGCTGAGACAGGAGAATCACTTGAACCCAGGAGGCAGGGGTTGTGGTGAGCCAAGATCGCACCATTGCACTCCAGCATAGGTGACAAGAATGAGATTGTGTCTCAGAAAAAAAAAAAAGGCTGGGCTCAGTGGTTCACATCTCTAATCCCAGCACCCTGGGAGGCTGAGGTGGGCGGATCATGAGGTCAGAAGTTCAAGACCAGCCTGACCAATATGATAAAACCCTGTCTCATCTACTAAATATAGAAAAATTAACCGAATGTGATGGTGCAAGCCTGTAGTCCTAGCTACTCAGGAGGCTGAGGCAGGAAAGTCCCTTGAACCCAGCTGCAGCGAGCCAAGATTGCACCACTGCACTCCAGCCTGGGTGACAGAGTAAGACTCCATCTCAAAAATAAATAAATAAATAAATAATAATATGGAAAGTGTGTTTGGGAAGACTAGTATGATTTAAAGGTTACATGGCACACACAAAACTCCTTGTGAGGACATTCTAGGTGGCGCATTTCAAAGACATAGGCAGTTATCTTCTAGAGCAGCTAATCTGCTTCTTGTATTAAGAGTCCATTTATATAAACCTTGAGCAGTGGCTCGTGCCTATAATCTCAGCACTTTGGGAGGCTGAGACGGGTGGATCACCTGAGGTCAGGAGTTCGAGACCAGCCTGGCCAGCATGGCAAAACCCCATCTCTACTAAAAATACAAAAAAGTAGCCAGGCGTGGTGGCAGGTGCCTGTAATCCCTACTTGTGGGGCTGAGGCAGGAGAACTGCTTGAACCCGGGAAGCAGAGGTTGCAGTGACCCGAGACTGCACCATTGCACTCCAGCCTGGGTGACAAAGTGAGACTCTATCTCCGAAAAAAAAAAAAATCAGCCAGGTGTGGTGGTGGGTGCCTGTAATCCCAGCTACTGAGGAGGCTGAGACAGGAGTAGTTCCTATTCGCAGGCAGATCATCCTGTCATCTCTGCGGCCCTCAGTGGAGAATAAACATGGAATGGGTAGCTCCTATCAGCAGGCAGGTCTTCCTGTTGTCTGCCTGAGTCTGAGGATTTTATGGGCTTCAGAGGGGAGGAAGTGCATGCTGAATTGGTCCAGGTTGGTCATAGGTGGGTCCAGAAAAAGCACTATAAATTCTTATTCTGGTCCATGGATCTGGCAGCCCAGCCCACAAGCTTCAGGCTGTCCCTGGCTTGAAGGTGGGGCTTCACCAGGCACTTGCCCCCTTTGGCCAACGAGCCTGTCTGCCTCCTGCTGCCATCAGGCTGTTTGTGCCGAGGAGTGCCTGCAGGCCCATGCTGAACTGCCCTCAGGACCCCCTCGGCCTCCCCTCCTGTGCTCATCCACGTCCAAAGTCTGGAGGGGGCCAAGTTGGCAGGGGGCTGGTGTGTCAGTGCTGCTCTGAGCATAAGCACACTCGGCTGGGTTGCGACAGTGCCTGGGCTCAGCCTTCACTTTGCTCCAAAATCAAAGGAGGCACTGGGAGCAGGGAAAGGCCAGGCAGTGGGAGCAGGCATTTTTGAGCCTGTCGGGGCAGGGAGGCTTCCTGAGTCCCCGAGAGTGCAGGGATGCTTGGGTCCACAGCCACAGCTGGTTGGCTGCAGCTGCCCCAGACCTGCCAACTCGGAAGGGAGTGGGGCTCCCACCTGTTCTTGGCTCTCGTTGGCTCCATGGAGTGCGCAGCCCCAACTACACCTCCCCTACTGCTGTTGTCATGGCAGCAGCCACCACTCCAAACAGGCTGCTGCTGCCATCAAAATCATCACCAAATCCAAGATCAACAAGATTTATTCCTATATTTTCTGTTAAGAATTTTATAGTTTTAGTCTTTATATTTAGATATTTTTGAGATAACTCTTGTGTGATGTGAAGGAGAAGTCCAACTTCATTCTTTTTTTTTTGAATAGAGACAGGGTCTACTCTGTTGCTCAGGCTGTTCTCAAGCTCCTAGGTTCAAATGTTCCTCCTGCCTCGGCCTCCCAAAGCCAACTTCATTATTTTGCATGTGGATGTATGGTTGTCCCAGCACCATTTGTTGAAAAGAGTATTCTTTCCCCATTGAATTGTCTTGGCACCACTTTTGAAAATCGATTGACTGTATATGTGAGGGTAGAATGTATTATTCTTTTTTTTTTCTTGCAAAGTCCAGGATCGAGGCTTAGAAAGTATTATTAAAAAGATTCATGATTCAAAAGAATCAATAAAGCAAAGCTTAAAAATAAATTTAAAAAAGAAAGAAAGAAAAGCAACAAAACAGAGTAAAGCCTACTCATCCTTCTATTACAGAAACCACCCTGTTGTGTCTCAGCCTTAAGGAACCGGGTCTATCTGATCATAGCAGTTGTACCAAACTAGCAGATGTAGCAACACATCATCCTGAATTACAACACACACAACAGCTGCAACTGAGGCTGACGCAGGAGAATCGCTTAAACCCAGGAGGTGGAGGTTGCAGTGAGCCGAGATCGTGCCACTGTGCTGCACTCCAGCCTGGTGACAGAGTGAGACTCCATCTAAAAACAAAAATCAGATACGGTGTGCAGCAGAGCACATGAATCTCCATTTACAGAACAACCACATCTAAACATGTCTTATCTGATCCTGAAGAAGACCTAGGAACCCTGGTCTGAGGAGCTTTAGGTAAAATCACAATCACATTCAGTCATCAGAGATGGGGGAAATTATTTGCCAAAGCACTACATATAGCTGGTTTGTAGCAGAGCCACAACCTGAACCTACATTTCATGATTCCTGGACAAGAGCTCTGTCCATCTTTGATCTCATCTTTCTCACATCCATCCTTTCTTTTTTTTTTTAAATTAAAAATACAAATATTAAAATTGTTTTTCCACAATTATTCCCCCGAAGGGGGTGCACCGTTCCTGGAAGTACTGCAATACCAGCTCGATGCGTGGAGTGGACGGAGCAAGCTCCTACTCCATCTCCTATTTCCAAAAATCCATTTAATATATTGTCCTCGGATAGAGGATGTATCAGATATTAAACTGATAAGAACAGATACTACACTTGATCTTAGCCAAAAGGCCAAGAAATGATACATCCATCCTTTCTTTAACTGCCAATAGTAATCTGCCTAAAATGGAAATAAGGACCTTTTTTTTTTTTTTTTTTTTTTTTGAGACAGAATCTTCCTCTGTTGCCCAGGCTGGAGTGCAGTGCTCGATCTGGGCTCGCTGCAACCTCCACCTCCCAGGTTCAAGTGATTCTCCTACCTCAGCCTCCTGAGTAGCTGCGATTACAGGTGCTTGCTACAATGCCCAGTTAATTTGTATTTTTAGTAGAGATGGGGTTTCACCATGCTGGCCAGGCTGGTCTCAAATTCCTGACCTCAAATGATCCTCCTGCCTTGGCATCCCAAAGTGCTGGGATTACAGGCATGAGCCACTGTGCCAGGGGGGAAATAGTGACTTCTAATTAAAGGACTAGTGACATTTTCACTTTACTCTCTTCTCTCAAACTCCATTAAAAACAACAACAACAACAAAAATTAAACAGCATCAATTTCTATTAAGCAAGAAAAAAAAACACTGCTGAAAACCATAAAACATGATACATTTCTGCTTTTTACTGTCAACCCTGTCCCCAAAAGAGGAGGCACACAGCCATCTGGTACATGCTGCACCCTGGACTTTCTTTCTTTCTTCTTCTTTTTTTTTTTTGAGATGGAGTTTTGCTCTTGTTGCCGAGGCTGGAGTGCAGTGGCACGATCTCGGCTCCCCACAACCTCTACCTCCCGGGTTCAAGTGATTCTCCTGCCTCAGCCTCCTGAGTAGCTGGGATTACAGGAATAAGCCACCATGCGTAGCTAATTTTGTATTTTTAGTGGAGACAGGGTTTATCCATGTTGGTAATGCTGCTCCTGACCTCAGGTGTTCCACCCGCCTCAGCCTTCCAAAGTGCTGGGATTACAGGCGTGAGCCACTGTGCCTGGCCACCTTGGATTTTCAACAGGATATACAAGTCCCTCAAAATTGAGCCTCAGAGGCATCTTCAGAACCTCACCATCTTCAGATGCAATCAGTGTTTTTTTTTTTTTGTTGTTGTTTGTTTTTTAAGGACATTATTATTTTTTTTAGGCAGGGTCTCACTGTATTGTCCAGGCTAGAGTGAAGTGGCAGTGGAGAGCATGGCTCATTGGCGGCCTCAACTTCCTGGGCTCAAGTGATCAGGATGAGGGTCTTAAAGAAGAGACTGGCTGGCATGGTGGCTCATGCCTGCAATCCTAGCATTTTGGGAGCCTGAAGCAGGTGGATCACTTGAGCCCAAAAGTTCGAGACCAGCCTAGGCAACACGGCGAAACCCGTTTCTACTAAAAACACAAAAATTAGCCGAGCATGGCAGAGCGTGCCTATAAGTCCCAGCTACTCGGGAGGCTGATACAGGAGGATCACTTGAGCCTAGGAGGCAGAGGTTGCAGTGAGCCGAGACTGCACCACTGCGCTCCAGGCTGAGTGACAGAGTGAGACCCTGTCTCAAAAAAAGAAAAAAGAAAAAAACCAAAACAAATGTAAAGGGTGAAAAATGGCTGGGTGCGGTGGCTCATGACTGTATTCCCAGCACTTTGGGAGGCTAAGGTGAGCAGATCATGACGTCAGGAGTTCAAGACCAGCCTGGTCAACATAGTGAAAACCCTTCTCTATTAAAAACACAAAAAATTAACCGGGCGTGGTGGCGAGCACCTGTAATCCCAGCTACTCAGGAGGCTGAGGCAGGAGAAGCACTTGAACCTGGGAGGTGGAGGTTGCAGTGAATGGAGTTCACGCCACTGCACTACAGTCCAGGTGACAGTGCGAGTCTCCATCTCAAAAAAATACCCCCAAAAACTCAGTATTGTATTATGAACATCTTTCTGGGTTATTAAGTATGCACAGAAAACTTTATATTGTGGTTTAACATTCCAGACCATGGCTATATAACAGTTCATCTACTGCTAGATGTTTCAGTTGCTACCAATTTTTTGTTATTATAAATAGTGCTACAATGAATATCACAATACATAGACACCTTGAATCCTATTTTTATGGTATTTGCAAACCCTTTCCAAACAACCTCTTCCTTTTTTTTTTTTTTTTTTTAAAGATGGGGTTTCACCATGATGACCAGGCTGGTCTTGAACTCCTGACCTCAGGTGATCCACCCACCTCGGCCTCCCAAAGTACTAGGATTACAGGCGTGAGCCACCACGCCCGGCCCCAAACAACCTCTTCCAATGAGTGATATTAGCTGCAAATGCATGCTTTGTTCCTTCCTGGTCGCTTTGTTTTTGTACTTGACTTTACCAGTCGTATTACTTGAAGGCTCAGTCTCTCTTCAGTTCCCAGAATAATCTGGCTTTGAAGTAGTATTGAAGCAGCTTTCAGTTTTCACCTAATAGCTCCATATCAGCTAGGTCTACTTTGGTCTCCTTCCCTGGTTTCTTTTCTAGGAAACATTCTTGTCCTTTGTACCCTTTGGGAGGACTGGAGCCTTGCCCTGCTCTTGCCAACAGGGACTGGAACTGTGCCCTTGAGCCTCAGCCCAGTCACTTCTTTGTGTATTTGGAGAAAAGGACTGCAGGAGGCTTTATTTTCATCTCTTAGAGTGAGAGGATGCTTGGTCAGATCCACTTTGGCAGCAAGCTACGGTCTTTTTTGATTTTTGTAGGGCGAAGGCTCTCACTGGGTCTCAAGAGCAGAGAGAGTTTAATTACTAACATGATCCCAACAGTCCCAGCCTCTGCTTTGTGGTTTCCCTTTCTCTGTTATGATCTGCATGAATTTATTGGAAAACACAATGACTTCCAGGAACTGCTAGCAAGCCAGGCCCATATTTCCTAGTAGGTAGTAGATTCTACTTCCTTGTTCAGTTTAAATTAGTCTGTAAAAGTCTTGGGCTTTTCAATGCTACATTGATGTCAAGACAAGCACTGGAAGAAATGACATTTTTATTGTGCTGAAACCTTAGGACAATGGAGGCAAATCTACAAAGTGGCAAAATAAATAGATGTAGAAAAATACTTTCAAACCTAAGTATTCATTTAGAACTTTCCCCTCCAGTGTGGCAATCAGGAACAGGAAGAAAAGAAAAGAGAACTTTCCAGAAGGTTAAAGCTATGTAAGTCAAGGGTTTAGACTAAGTAAAATGAAAACAATTTCACTTAAGACTCAGAAATTCATTGCTAATTTCCATTTCTGGGTAGATAAAAACTGAGGAAAGGGGGTTGGATAGCTTAGGCATAATTCCGTTTCTTAGAAACCACACATTCATAGGTTAGCCACAGGAAGAAAGTTTATGGTGTAAATGGAATAATTCCTTTACTAAACAAACATAATTGAGCAAGTACTATTCATCTAGGATTCAGAGGCACTTATGGCTTACAGTAAAAAATTCGTGTATATGCTAGAATACAGTAGAACAATGGGAATATAACAAAAGTGTCCAAGAAAACCTGGGCAAATCAGGGATGATGCCATGGAATCTAATATAATTCTTTTGAAGGATGAACAAAAGTTTGCTAGAGGGATAAGATGAGGGGCGTTGGAAAATGAGGAAGTGTGTTAGAGGAAGGACTAGCACATGCAAAGGTGTGCATGAAGAAGACAGCATAGTATACTTGAGGCAGAGCTTAAATATGAGACTGGGAGATGCAGAGGAGAGGCATAGATTGGGGTACTGGGAAGTCTTACCCTTTTTTTTTTTTCCTTAGACAGAGTCTTGCTTTGTCACCTATGGGGGAGTACAGTGGCATGATCATCACTGACTTCAGCCTTGAACTCCTGGGCTCAAGTGATCCTCCTGCCTCAACTTCCTAAGTAGCTAGAACTACTGGTGTGCAGCATGCTTGGCTAATTTTTAATTTTTGTAGAGATAGGGTCTGGTGTGTTGCCCCAGTTGGTCTTGAGTTCCTGGGCTCAAACTATTGAGCTATTGAGCCTCCCATCTTGGTCTCCTAAAGTGCTGGGATTATAGCCATTAGCCACTGTGTCTGGCTAGTCCTACCTATTTTTGTTATGGGAATAGAGATGATATGTGTATAAACAGGTGCTAAAAGATGAGGCTGAGCAAGGAAAAAGAAATTAGACCACGAACTGCTTTTTGTGTGTATTTTTTAAAAGATTTTAAAACCTTTTAAAAAAGTAGATAATTAGGCCAGGCGTGGTGACTCACATCTGTACTCCCAGCACTTTGGGAGGCTGAGGTGGGTGGATCACAAGGTCAGGAGATCAAGACCATCCTGGCTAACACAGTGAAACCTCATCTCCACTAAAAATACAAAAAGTTAGCCAGGTATGGTGGCATGTGCCTATAGTCCCAGCTACTCAGGAGGCGAGGCAGGAGAATTCTTGATCCAGGAGGAGAGGTTGCAGTGAGCCGAGATCACCACACTCCAGCCTGGGCAACAGAGTGAGACTCTGTCTCAAAAAAAAAAAAAAAAAAAAAGGCTAGGTGTAGTGGCTCACACCTGTAATCCTAGACTTGGGAGGCTGAGGTGGGTGGATCGCAAGGTCAGGAGACAGAGACCATCCTTGCTAACATGGTGAAAACTCATCTCTACTAAAAATAAAAAAAATTAGCTGGGCGTGGTGGCATGCACCTGTAGTTCCAGCTACTCGAGAGGCTGAGGCAGGAAAAAATCGCTGGAACCCAGGAGGCAGAGGTTACAGTGAGCTGAGATCATGCCACTGCACTCCAGCCTGGGTAACAGTGCGAGACTCTGTCTTAAAAAACAAAAAGTAATAATTATGTATTTACGGGGTACAATGTGATGTTTTGATATAAGTATACACTGTAGGTTGATCAAATCAGGCTTTTTATCACATCCATCACCTCAAATATATATTGTTTCTTTGACCATGAACAGTTTTTAGACCTTAAAGTTTTACCAAACAATAGGTCATTGGGGCCCCAAGCACTTTAATAGGCATGGGGGCTAATTGGAGGGATCTTTTTTGTTTTATTTCACCATAATCAATCAGCCCTCTTCTGATACCCCACCATTTCTAGTCTGAGCCATTAGGAGTGGTGTCCCTGGGTCACTCCCTACTCAACTTCCAGAAGGAAGTACATGAGAAGACCACAGTGTTTATAAGAAGGTTTAAAGGCATTGTTATCTTTTAAAGGAACTCTGTTTTATGGTTTGAACTTATCAAGTCAAATATTATCAAAATGTACACAGAATTATTTCTAACCTAGCATTCACTTGGATGGCTAGAAGTTGAGCAGAGAGGGAGGAAAGTTTTATTAGATATGAAGGATAGCATTTTAAATTATATATATTATATAATTTTAAATAATATATATATAATTATAATTGTGTATATATAATTTTAATTACTTATTTGTTTATTTTTGAGATGAAGTCTTGCTCTTGTCGCCCAGGCTGGAGTACAGTGGTGCGATCTTGGCTCACTGCGACCTCCGCCTCCTGGGTTCAAGCGATTCTCCTGTCTCAGTCTCCCGAGTAGCTGGGATTACAGGCATGCACCACGCCTGGCTAATTTTTGTATTTTTAGTAGAGATGGGGTTTTGCCATGTTGGCCAGACTGCTCTTGAACTCCTGATCTCGTGATCTGCCCACCTTGGCCTCCCAAAGTACTGAGATTACAGGTGTCATATAATTTTAAAAGTAAATAAAGCCTTACTAAAAACAAACAAACAAACAAAGAAAACCTTAAACAGATTCATGTGGAATTAAAAAGTGATTATCCCTCTTCCCCTGGCTCCAACTAAGTAGCAGCTACTGTTAAGGAGTTTGGTATTTCCTTTTAGAAATTATCTGTGCATACTACGTAAGTCTTGTCTTAGTGTTATTTAAAAAAAGAAATTATCTGTGCATATGGAAATTTGTTTTTGTTTTAAAATACAAATAAAATAATTCTACAGATTATTCCTAATATGTTAAGAAGCACAAATGCAACAAATACCAAATCTGCTGCCTACATTTCTCAATCACAAACACTTCCCAAGTATTCGGAAAGGGTCTCTAATCTCCTTTCCAGGCCTGACCTTAAACACATGCATAATGAAATAGCTGCCCACAAATGCAGCAGCAATGACTATCATGCCAAAACCTATTATTCATCTCCTATACCTTTCATTTCTTTTCTCTTTCTTCAGCATCTAGCACAGTGCCATTCTAGGTACTGAATAGGTATCCGTTAACATTTGTGCAGAGTGCATTTTAACATCATACTAGATGTTAAGGTACTGGGTAAAGTTGTCAAAAGTCCCCATATAGTTTTCTAATGCCTGAGATTATGCCTTCTTTTCTTGAGAACTGAATTCCCCCCCCCCCCACACCCCCCGCTTTAACGGATTAGTTGAGGGGTTTACTTCGGTAAGCTCCTCTGGCTAAATGTTTTGCAGTGAAGTTCAGAATGAGGGGAATATAGAGCTGATTCTATACAATGGCAACTAAATGTCCTTATGAGACCATGAGTACTTATGAGACCCATGTTGGTCTTTTTATTTTTTTTTTTGAGACAGAGTCTTGTTCTGTCACCCAGGCTGGGGTGCAATGGCATGATCTCAGCTCACTGCAACCTCTGCCTCTTGGGTTCAAGTGATTCTCATGCCTCAGCCTCCCGAGTAGCTGGGACTACAGGCGTGCACCACCACGCCCAGCTAATTTTTGTATTTTTAGTAGAAATCGGGTTTCACCATGTTGACCAGGCTGGTCTTGAACTCCTGACCTCAGGTGATCCACCTGCCTTGGCCTCCCAAAGTGCTGGGATTACAGGCATGAGCCACCATGCCTGGCCTATCTGTATCCTATTGATTCTGTCTCTCTGGAGAACTCTAATACAGTAAGAGATTAACAACAATTACCAATAATAGTATAAAATAATTGTAACAATGTATGTTAAAATTTCACAAATAGAAGATTTATTCTTTTTTTTTTTTTTAAATAAAGATGGGGTTTCACCATGATGACCAGGCTGGTCTTGAACTCCTGACCTCAGGTGATCCACCCACCTTGGCCTCCCAAAGTGCTAGGATTACAGGTGTGAGTGAGTCACCACACCTGGCCAGAAGATTTATTCTTACCATTCTTCATTCTTGTTACCGTCTTAGCAACCTCAGCATACAATGTCTTTCCTTATTAAGTTGAGAATGTTCACCTTTTCACTTAAAGGAAGCACTTACTTCTTTTAGGCATATCCAAATTTCCAGCATCACTATGCTTGCACTTTAGGGTCATTAATAAGTAAAATAAGGGTGGCCTAAACATTAGCATTGCAATACTTCAGACAATCTAGATGGCTGCTAAGTGTCTAAAGAGGGGTAAGTAACCTATAGCGTGAGAAGATGCTAGACAAAGAGATGATTCATGTCCTGGGTGGCCCAGAGCTGGATGGTGTGAGATTTCAGAAAACTGTACTCAGGGCCAGGCACAGTGGCTCACACCTGTTATCCCAACACTTTGGAAGGCTTAGGCGGGTGGATCACTTGAGGTCAGGAGTTCAAGACCAGCCTGGCCAACATGGTGAAACCCTGTCTCTACAAAAAAATACAAAAATTAGCCGGGCATGGTGGTGGGTGCCTGGAATTCTAGCTACTTGGGAGGCTGAGGCAGGAGGATGGATTGAACCTGGGAAGCGGAGGTTGCAGTGAGTTGAGATTGTGCCACTGCACTCCAGCCTGGGCGAAACAGCAAAACTCCATCTCAAAAACAACAACAACAACAACAAAAACAAAAACAAAATTAGCTGGTCATGGTGGCGCACACCTGTAGTCCTAGCTACGTGGGAGGCTGAGGCATGAGAAATGAGAATTGCTTGAACCTGGGAGGTAGAAGTTGCAGTGAGCTGAGATAGCACCACTACATTCCAGCCTGGGTAGAGAGTGAGACTCTGTCTCAAAAAAAAGAAAAAGAAAGAAAACTGTATTCAGAATGGTATACATTTTATTTTATTTAATTAATTAATTTATTTTTTTAAAGACAGGGTTTCACCATGTTGGTCAGGCTGGTCTTGAACTCCCGACCTCAAGTGATTCGCCTGCCTTGGCCTCCGAAGTGCTTAGATTACAGGCGTGAGCCACCATGCCCGGTCTTTATTTATTTATTTATTTGAGATGGAGTCTCGCTCTGCCCCACAGGCTGGAGGGCTGGAGTACAATGGCGCAATTTCAGCTCACTGTAACCTCCACTTCCCAAGTTAAAGCAATTCTCCTGCTTCAGCCTCCCGAGTACTTGGGATTACAGGTGTCTGCCACCATGTCCTGCTATTTTTTGTGTATGTGTGCTGTTTTTTTTTAATTGTGTTTTCAATGGAGAAATACATTATCTGTTTACAAAATAGCTCTTGAAAAATACAAGGAGCACAGATACTATAAAACAAAGCAAACTCCAGTCATGAGACACTACATACATCATGCGAAAGCAACAGTCTCATCTCCAGGTTATGAAAACTATAATTAAAAAGTCACTACACAGAAAAGGTCCAAGTTTCCAGCTTGGCAAAACTTGGGTGCAGTTACATGTAACGTTTAATAAACTGAATTGTTTTCTTCAATATGTAAACAAAATGACAAGACTAAATCTGTGCCTGGTAATTTCAATCTAACTCTGAAGCTACACAACACACACAGACACCTTGTACACTTCACCTGTTAGTATGACCGTCTTTTTCTTAGGTGGTGGGAGGAAGGGCAAGGTGACTGTATAAAGCAAAGATGTGGGAAGTAGAAATATTATATACTCAACATTATAAAGTCATGGTGAAAAGAAAGCTTCGATTAATGCATAGCCTAAGGGGGAAAAGACTGCACTCCAACTTCGGAAAATTAATTTAGAAGGATAGGGGAAGAGTTTAAGTAACTGCAGTTTAACATGAAAAATGCACATGTGATAGAATGGAGCACAATGGAGGATTCATAAAACATGCTCATCAGAAAAATCTGTTAAGTTTACTTTGTCCAGATTAAGAAAGAGTAACTAAGTTTATCAACATCTGGCATCCCTCATACTTTGTAAAGATAGATGTTCTACTGCTTAATTATGAGAAATTATTTTATTCAAAGAAAGGAGCTCTTAATCTTTTAATAAAACAAAATAAAGGAGTAGAGAGCTGACTAGATGTCAAGTGCTTGCTAGAAATGATTTTTTTAATGTTTCTACATGTAAAATGTACTGACAAATTTTGGTAAACAATTTAAAAATAAGAATTCATTTTAAAATCTTGGAGGAAATGCCTTCTTGCCCACATTTAAAACTGAAAATCAATTTTACCATAGATAAGAGTTCTGTGGAGTGTACAAAATTCCTATTATTTAGAGATCAAATGGCCATCTCAGATAGACATCATGTTTCACAGGCATTACTTTTAGTCACCCTCAAATTTCAGCCATGGGACCAAAATTTAGTGTTCTGTGCCATGTGGCCACAGGGTCATTGGTTTCACATCATGGCCTGTGAAAATACTGGCATTTTGTTTCTTATGAAGTAAGTCCTACCTTGTGCATACAAGCAAAAAGAAAAAGGAAGAAAAATGGGGAGGGAAAAGGAGCAAGAAGCTTTTTTGTTTGTTTTGAAGACAACAGATTGAAGGCAAAACAATACAGAGCTTTCATAAGCTCAAAGAAAAATATTTGCTGGCTGGTTGCTGATTTGTATGCACTATAAAACAATTCCATAAATAAAACCAATGTATCATTTCTTAATCATGACCCCATCAAAACCAAGTTATTTCCTAATTATTCTTTCAGTGTCATATGTACCCTAGAGTTGATGTTTCATTTTTAAGGGTTACAGTTACCTCACAGGAACTGAACTAGATGTACTCTTACCCTTTCTCTGAAGTATAACAGTATACCACTGCACAATGGTATCCAATATGAAGACTAATGGTAAAGAAAATTCTTCCAGAAAAACTGAAAATCCATCAAGCTAAAAATCTAAAATTATTTCTACTTTCTTTTTTTTTTTTTTTTTTTGAGACAGAGTCTCACTCAGTCACCAGGCGCCAGGCTGGAGTGCAGTGGCGCGACCTTGGCTCACTGCAACCTCCGCCGCCCGGGTTCAAGCCATTCTCCTGCCTCAGCCTCCCGAGTAGCTGGGACTACAGGCGCGCGCCACCACGCCCAGCTAATTTTTTTGTATTTTTAGTAGAGACGGGGTTTCACCATGTTGACCAGGAAGGTCTCGATCTCTTGACCTCGTGATCCGCCCGCCTCGGCCTCCCAAAGTGCTGGGATTACAGGCGTGAGCCACCGTGCCCGGCCAATTATTTCTACTTTCTAATAAAAAATACATAAAAGTGCATCATCAGAATAAGTAATTTTTATGCCAGTTTGTATTGCAAATTTTCCAAACAATGCATCAAACATAAATCCAATCCAGATGTCAATTATGGATACAAATATAGCTTGAAGTTTTTTTAAAGGCAGTAATTTTTGAAATAGTTAATGCAGCTGTTGCTAACACAATAATAATAGTACTCCTGGCTTCACATACTAACCTGGACTTCCGATCAAGTGCTGATTAGCCCAGTAAGGGCGGTCACCAAAAAAATGCAAATCCATTTCAGTCATGTCTAGTCTTGTACCCTCCATTCTCCTTTTTTTAGCATTTGAAGACAACAGGTTGAGTTGGCAGATATTGCTTATGGACCCCTGAGGTTGTTTTTACCAATTCAATCTCAGTTTTATTGAATTCTTGATAACAGGAATAGGATTTGCAGGGAGAGCAGGGATATCAGGAAAGGTCTGTACTGGATGTTTTCTGAGAGGCCAACACAGAAGTCGCTGTCTGAATAGTTTCTGATTGAGTTGTACTTGTCTCTGTATCAAGTTGTTCCTTTGCTTCTGTTTTATCATGTCCACTCAAAGCAAGACAGTTAGCATCTTCACTTGTTTCATCCTCTTCTGTTCTGGTTTTCTTGGGACTCTCCTCTTTATGAGGTGAGGACGTCCTCTTGACTCCTACTATAGGAGTAGGTATTTTTGTTGCTGCATTTCCTGAAGTTGCTGCATTTCCTGAAGATCTAGGTGGTGGGTTTACCAGATGTGTTGAAGAAACAACTCTGGAGACCATAGGCTTTGGTGGTGGAGAAATGGCTGGTTGTGTGGCAGTTTGAGGAATGCTTTCACTCGATGTACCCCCTGAGCTCTCACTGGAATTTACTTGTGGCACAGAAACTTCAGTAGCCTGTATGTTGGTCACAGATGCTGCTGTTACAGCTGGAGCAGGACTGTTTCTGCCCTGAGAGCTGCCAGGACTGTTCAATGGACTGGTCTTCATAGCACTAGTAGGTGAAGGCACAGACATGCTGTTATCACTGTCCATAGACAAGTCAAGGCTGCTGTCATTGAGAGCTGTCAATTTGACACCTTCTGTTGAATGCTTTCACTTTTTCTGAAGCACATGATTAGGTAGTAGTTGATGGAGTTGCTTTCTTTTTACATGCATTGCGGCAATTTTCATATCCACCTCAAACATCTTGCTGTTTATTGCTTGCCTATAAAAAAGACTGAATATCATAGGTGAGATCAACACTGAGGTTTTCAGAGTTTTCTGTTTTTTTTAAACACTAACCCAATCACCCACATCGTGCAAAATTCTTCCTTGTCAGGATTTTCTTTGGGTGCTGGAAATGACTGGGGATTCACATGAGCCAGTGTAATAAATTCATTCTTCTCCAAGCTTCCAACTAGGATTCGGATTTTTGATTCCACCAAGTCCACCCATTCTAGGCGTTGTTTTTCTGTTGGTGCACTTGCTAGAAGTACAATATAATGCTTGTACTTTTGAAAGAAGTTTGGAGCTTTAAAAAGTTTGGACCACTCTGCCTTACTCAGCAAAATTTCATCTGTGATAGCAAGACCTTGTTTAAACTCCTCAACCATGACCATCCGTGTTGAAACGGACACATTGTACATGGAGTTCTGTCGTGGGTATGCTGGTGGAATTATAGGCATAAGATGGTACCTATCACTGGGGTTTACCCTTGGGTCCCATACAGGCAAATTAAGATTGCATTCTTCAGGCTGTTTCAATAGCACGGGATTTGGCCATTCCCATTTAGAAAATACCAAGAAAAATTGATGTACAAGTGTTGATGCTATTGCATTTGGATAAAGCTGGCAAGTTCTTGCTACTAGCATAGCCCAGGAAACACCACCGAGGAAACCTAATATATTGGAATAGATGTTGTGGCGTTTGGCCCACAGTTTGATAGCTCTCAGAGTTAACCTGAAGTTGTCAATGTTTGGTACTAGATGTGAAATTTCATCGGTTACCTTGCAACTGTTAAGACTTCTTATACATCTTATATCTAAATTTTTAAGCAGACTGTCATCTCGTAGGTCCAAATCTTCTGGAATTGTCTGTGGTGCTAATCTTGCAAACAAAATATCAATCTCTATCCTATCAAAACAGAGTTTAATAACTGGTACGAATGCCTCTTCAACAGCTCTTAAATCTTTTACTTCTTCCTGTAATTTCAACTTATAGAATGAGATGAAAAAGTCACTTTGATCAACATGTCTCGGTGCAACACACAACGCATCAATATCAGCACCTTTTGTATGTACGCCTAACCTGTAAGATCCAAATGTAAAAATTTTTCCTCCAACATTTTCAATTATAGATTGTGGAAGATTCTTGCTTTCACTGATTTTCTCGTATCCACTCTTTTACCAGGTTATTTAGTTTTCCCAAAATTAAAATCCTGCGCTGCAGTTCCTCTTCCTCTTCAAAAACCCCAAGGGTTTAAGTGTCTCAATTAGTTTCTGTGTAAGTATGCAGTCAGTCTCCTTGGGGGCTGCTAAGCTGATAGAAGTGATGCCATAGTGCTTCTGTGGCGGTTGTGTTTGTTGTGATCCCTGTGTTGTAACTGGAAACGACATCGTCTACTGCGCCGAGCACCCCCAGTCACTCCCCGCCCTTATCCCTACGGATAAGGGAGGACTACTGCAATTAAGGTAATATAAGGCCATAAATATGGGGCCCTAATCCAACAGAACTGGTGGTACTATATGAAAAAGAAGAGATTGCCGGGCACGGTGGCTCACACCTGTAATCCCAGCACTTTGGGAGGCTAAGGTGGAGTGGATCACCTGAGGTTGGGAGTTGGAGACCAGCCTGATCAATATGGAGAAACCCTGTCTCTACTAAAAATACAAAATTAGCCAAGTGTGGTGGTGCACGCCTGTAATCCCAGCTACTCGGGAGGCTGAGGCAGGAGAATCACTTGAACCCAGGAGGCAGAGGTTGTGGTAAGCCGAGATTGCGCCGTTGCACTCCAGCCTGGGCAACAAGAGTGAAACCTATCTCAAAAAAAAAAAAAAAAAAAAAAAAAAGAAAAGAAAAGGAAGAGCTCTCTCTCTCTGTCTCTCTACCATGTGAGGCACAGTGAGAAGGCAGCCATGTGCAAGTCAGGATGAGGACCTTTACCAGAAACCAACCCCTGCCAGACCTTGATCTGGGACTTCCAGCCTTCAGGACCAGGAGGAAATAAATTTGTGTTGTTTAAGCTACCCAGTCTATGGTATTTTCTTTTGGCAGCCCAAGCCAACTAAGACACATTTTGGTACTGTTAAGTAACGGATACCTAAAAATGTGCAAGTAGCTTTGGAACTAGATAATTCCAAAGGCTGGAGGAGGTAAAGGCTGGAGGAGTTTTGAGGTGAATGCTAGAAAAATCCTAGATGCCAGGAAGGAATGATTGATATGGACATTAAAGGTGATTTTGGTGAGGACTCAGGAAGAAAAAGGAGAGCTGGAAAGAAAACCTCCATCTTCTTCTTTTTTTTTATTTTTATGATTTTTATTTTTTATTTTTTTATTTTTTAATTTTTTTACATGCCCTCCCCGCCCTCTTTTTTTTTTTTTCTTTTTTTGAGGCAGAGTCTCACTCTGTTGCCTAGGCTGGAGTGTAATGGCGCACTCTCAGCTCACGGCAACCTCCACCTTCTGAGTTCAAGCAATTCTCCTGCCTCAGCCTTCCAAGTAGCTGGGATTACAGGCACCCGCCACCATACCCAGGTTTTTTTTTTTTTTCAGATTCTTCCATAACTGAATTTTTAAAAAATTAATTTAATTTATAATAGAGAAGGGGTTTCACCATGTTGGCCAGGCTGGTCTCAAACTCCTGACCTCAGGTGATCCACCTGCTTCAGCCTCCCAAAGTGCTGGGATTACAGGCGTGAACCACCGAGCCCGGCCTGAAACCCTCCATCTTCTTAGAGAATACATAAACAATCATGAACAGAATGTTGGTAGAAATATGGTCTTTAAAGCCATTCTGATGGGGTCTCAGAGAAAAATGAGATAAGATATTGGAAAAGGGAGAAAAGGTGATCCCTATTATAAAACAGCAAAGAACTTGCCTTAATTGTGTTCTAGTGTTTTGTGGAAGCTAGAACTTGTGAAGGATGAAATTAGATATTTAGCTGAGGTGAATTCTTTTTTTTTTTTTTAATTTTTTTTTTTTTTATGTTTTTTAATTAAAAAAATTTTTTTTAGATAAGGTGCCATAAGCCCTGACCACAAGCTGAGGTGAATTCTAAGTAAAAGTTTGAAGGTGTGGCCTGGGTCATCTTGACTATTTATAGTAAAATGGAAGAGTTGAGAGGTACAGTAAAGAAGGAATTGTTAAGTAAAAAGAAACTAGGACTTGAACGTTTAGGAAATTTTTCAGCCTGTCCATATTGTGAAAAAATGAGAAAGCTTGTTCTGAAGACAGCAGCACTCTGGCGTGGCTGAACAACCATTTGATGAGATTAGCACAGGTTCGTGAACCACACATGTAATCAGCTACCTCAACAGCAGCCAGGAGACATTAAAAATCGGGCGGGAAGAAAGAAGGCTGCTGGACTTAGAGTCTACAGCACTAGACGATAGAGCTATGTGACCGCAAACATGCCTTGTCCTTCAAGAAAGGGAAGAATGATCTCAAACGTTATCCAGAGATCGGAAGGACTGCCATTCCCACCGCAGGCTCCAGTGGGCTCGGAGGGCAGAATACCGACCCAAAGAGTATTATTCTCAAGCCTCAAGATCTACTGGAGTTTACCTTCCTAGGTTTTGGACTTGCCTGGGGCCTGTCACCCTTCTTTCTTTGGATTTCTCCCTTTTGGAATGAAAATATCTATCCTATGCCTCTCCGTTCCTTGTATTTTGTAAATATATAACTTGTCTGTTTCCACAGGTTCACAGCTGGTGAGGCTATTTAGATGAGACTTTGGACTTTTGAGTTAATGCTGGAATGAGCTAAGACTTTGGAGGTTGTTAGGATGGGATAAACGTGGTTTGCATGCAATAACAACATGAATTTTGGGGGTGTGAGATGGAATGCTATGAACTGAATAGTGTCCTTATCAAATTCATATGCTGAAGCCCTAAATTCCAATTGTGACTGTATTTGGAGAGGGCTTTAATTCAATAAAACTTGTAGCCTTTTAAGAATAGGGAGGGGGCTGGGCGCGGTGGCTCACACCTGTAATCCCAGCACTTTGGGTGGCTGAGGCAGGCGGATCACGAGGTCAGGAGTTTGAGACCAGCCTGGCCAATGTGGTGAAACCCCATCTCTACTGAAAATACAAAAATTAGCCGGGTGTGGTGGCATGTGCCTGTAATCCCAGCTACTCAGGAGGCTGAGTCACAATAATTGCTTGAACCTGGGAAGCGGGGGTTGCAGTGAGCCGAGATTGTGCCATTGCACTCCAGTCTGAACAAGAGCGAAATTCCATCTCGGAAAAAAAAAAAAAGAGGAAGGGAAGAAGGAAGAGAGAGTGAGAGAATCTCTTTCCACCAATTTGAGAACATAGCAAGAAGGTCATCTACAAGCAGGAAGAGAGTTGTCATCAGAAAGTGGCCCTGCAAGACCTTGAAGCGGACTTCTAGCCTGCAGAACTGCAGGAAAATAAATTTCCGTTGTTTAAGCCAAACAGTCTAAGGTATTTTGTTACGGGAGCTCGAGCAGACTAAGATACATTTTTCTTGAATTTTCAAACTGGCTTATTGATGTACTTTTTTTATTTTTTGAGACGGAGTCTTGCTCTGTCGCTAGGCTGGAGTGCAGTTTCACCATTTAGCCAGGATGGTCTTGATCTTTTGACCTCGTGATTCACCCACCTAGGTCTCCTAAAGTCCTGGGATTACAGGTGTAAACCACAGCGCTTGGCCTGAAGTACTTACTTTCAACAAGCTTACTATCCCTCTACTATAGCATTTCACTATAGGGGACTGATGCTGAAGCTACATGGTTTTCATGGTATATATAAAAAATAAAGATGCGGGCTGGGCGTGGTGGCTCATGCCTGTAATCCAAGCACTTTGGAGGCCAAGGTGGGTGGATCACCTGAGGTTGGGAGTTCAAGACCAGCCTGACCAACATGGTGAACTCCCCCTCGTCTTTATATATAAAAAAAAAAAAGTAAAAAAATAAAATTAAATAAAAATAATTAAAAAATAAAATAAAATAAAGATGCTTCCTGACTTACAATGTGGCTATGTCCCAATAAACCCATTCTAAACTGAAAATATCACAAGTCAAAAACACACTCTAGGTTGGGCATGGTGGCTCATGCCTGTAATCCCAGCACTTTGAGAGGTTGAGGCAAGTGGATCACATGAGGTCAGGAGTTCAAGCCAGTCTGGCCAACATGGCGAAACCCTGTCTCTACTAAAAATACAAAAAATTAGCTGGACGTGGTGGCAAGCGTGTGTAATCTCACTTCTTGGGAGGCTGAGGCAGGAGAATTGCTTCAATCTGGGAGGCAGAGGTTGCAGTGAGCTGAGATCACGCCATTACACTCCAGCCCGGGTGACAGAGCAAGACTCTGTCTCAAAAAAAAAAAAAAAAAGAAAGAAACCCTAAAGTACCTTCCACTAAGGTTTAAATCGTTAATATTTTGTTATTTTGGATTAATCTATATAGGTCTTTTTTTCTGAATTATTTTAAAGCAAATTGCAGACATCATGATCATATTGCATTTAGTATTAGTTTTGAGTATTTGCTGTTCTGAGTATACATAATACTGTAATAGCCCCTTTCATGTTTTATGGAATTCTTTAAAAGATTAGAGAATAAAATAAGTAATTACGTTAATGTTCTTGGAAAAGGACTTTCAGTGTGACAGAAAAGAGATTCCATTTTTTTTTTTGCTTTTGGGACAGGGTCTCACTCTGTCACCTGGGCTGGAGTTCAGTGGCATGATCTTGGCTCACTGTAGCCTCCACCTTCTGGGCTCAGGTGATCCTCTCACCTTAGCCACCCAAGTAGCTGGGATCATGGGCATGCCACCACATCCAGCTAATTTTTTGTATTTTTAGTAGAGATGGCGTTTCGCCATATTGCCCAGGCTGGTCTCAAACTCCTAGGCTCAAGCCATCTGTCCACCTTGGCCTCCCAAAGTGCTAGGATTACAAGTAGGAGCCACCGCACCCAGCCAGAGATTCCATTGTAAATATCAATGATGTTAAACAAAACCCCTGAAATATTAACTTTGAATTGTAATCATCTGTATACATTTCTGATTTTTTTTTTCCTTAAAAAAAAAAAGGCTGGGCGTGGTAGCAACGCCCATAGTCCCAGTACTTTGAGAGGCCAAGGTGGGTGAATCATGAGGTCAGGAGTTTGAGACTGGCCTGGCCAATATGGTGAAACCCCGTCTCTATTAAAAGTACAAAAATTAGCCAGGCGTGGTGGCACATGCCTGTCATCCCAGCTACCTAGGAGGCTGAGGCAGGATAATCACTTGAACCCGGAGGCAGAGGTTGCAGTAAGCTGAGATTGCACCACTGCACTCTAGCCTGAGTGACAGAGCAAGACTCCATCTCAAAAAAAAAAAAAAAGGCTGGCCCCAATTGCTAAATTTGACTGGATTAAAAAATAATAATAATAAATAAATATATATATATACATATACATATATATATATACACACTACACACACACACACACACACACACACACACACACACACACAGGCTGGGTGTAGCGGCTCATGCCTGTAATCACAGTGCTTTAGGAGGATGAGATGAGAAGATGGCTTGAAGCTAGGAGATCAAGACCAGCTTGGGCAACACAGTGAAATCCCCTCTCTATAAAAAATTTAAGGCCTGGTGCAGTGGCTCATACCTATAATCCTAGCACTTTGGGGGGCCGAGGCGGGCAGATCACGAAGTCAAGAAATTGAGACCATCCTGGCCAACATGGTAAAATCCCGTCTCTACTAAAAATACAAAAAAATTAGCTGGACATGGTGGCACACACCTGTAGTCCCAGCTACTCAGGAGGCTGAGGCAGGAGAATTGCTTGAATCCAGGAGGCGGAGGTTGCAGTGAGCCGAGATCACACCAGTGCACTCCAGCCTGGTGACAGGGCAAGACTCCATCTCAAATAAATAAATAAATAAATAAAAATTAGGCCAGTACAAACCACAGAAAGTAAGAAAAAAAAAAAATTAGGCCAGGTGTGGTGGTTGACTCCTATAATTCCAGCACTTTGGGAGGCTGAGGAAGGTGGATCACTTGAGATCAGGAGTCTGAGACCAGCCTGGCCAACATGGTGAAACCTCGTCTCTACTAAATATATAAAAATTAGCCGAGTGTAGTGGCGAGTGCCTGTAATCCCAGCTACTCTAGAGGTTGAGGCATGAGAATTATGTAAATCTGGGAGACAGAGGTTGCAGTGAGCCAAGATCATGCCACTATACTGCAGCCTAGGTGACAGAGCAAGACTCTGTCTCAAAAAAAAAAAAAAAATTTCTAGCACTTTGGGAGGCCAAGGTGGGTGGATCACCTGAGATCAGGAGTTCGAGATCAGCCTGACAAACATGGAGAAACCCTGTTGCTACTAAAATACAAAATTAGCCAGGTGTGGTGGTGCATGCCTATAATCCCAGCTACTGGAGAGGCTGAGGCAGGAGAAATGGCTTGAACCTGGGAGGCAGAGGTTGTGGTGAGCCGAGACCAGGCCATTGCACTCCAGCCTGGGCAACAAGAGCAAAACTCTGTCTCAAAAAAAAAAAAAAAAAAAAAAAAAAAAAATTTTTAAAATTAGCCAGGTGTGGCCAGGTACGGTGGCTCACACCTGTAATCCCAGGACTTTGAGAGGTTGTGGTGGGGAGATTACAAGGTCAGGAGTTCAATACCTGCCTGACCAACATGGTGAAACCCCGTCTCTACTAAAAATACAAGAATTAGCCGGGCGTGGTGGTGCATGCCTGTAATCCCAGCTACTCAGAAGTCTGAGGCAAGAGAATCCCTTGAAACTGGGAGGCAGAGGTTGCAGTGAGCTGAGATAGAGCCAATTGTACTCCAGCCTGGGTGACAGAGTGAGACTCCATCTCAAAAAAAAAAAAAAAAAAATTAGCCAGGTGTGGTGGCACGTGCCTGTAGTCCCAGCTACTTGGGAGGCTGAGGCAGGAGGATTGCCTGAACCCAGGAGTTTAAGGCTACAGTGAATTATGATCACGCCACTTCACTCCACCCTGGGTAACAGATCCTGTCTCTAAAAAATCCAGAAGCACACAAAAAACATACATCCTGGCTGTGGACGGTAGGCAGCCGGGGTCGGTGAAGGATCCCAAGATGGCTGGGCAAAAACTTGCTCTAAAAACCATTGACTGGATAGCTTTTTGGGAGATCATACCCCAAAACCAAAAGGCCATTGCTAATTCCCTGAAATTCTGGAATGAGATCCTCACCTCCAGGTTGGCTGCTTTACCTGAGAATCCACCATCTATTGACTGGGCTTACTACAAGGCCAATGTGGCCAAGGCAGGCTTGGTGGATGACTTTGAGAAGAAGTTTAATGCCCTGAAGGTTCCTATACCAGAGGATCCATATACTGCCCTGGTGGATGCTGAAGAAAAAGAAGATGTGAAGTCTTGTGCTGAGTGGGGTGTCTCTCTCAAAGGCCAGGGTTGTAGAATATGAGAAACAGTTGGAGAAGTATAAGAACTTAATTCCATTTGAACAGATGACCATTGAAGATTTGAACGAAGCTTTCCCAGAAACCAAATTGGACAAGGAAAAGTATCCCTATTGGCCTCACCAACCAATTGAGAATTTATAAAATTGAGTCCAGGAGGAGGCTCTGGCCCTTATATTACACATTCTGGACATTAAAAATAAAAGTAATTATACAAAAAAAAAAAAAAAACAAAACATACATCCTAGCTCTGTCCACTATAAAGGTCAAGCTATAGCAATGAACACTCCTACTATGATGGTTACGGCGTCTAAATACCATTTACTACTAAGACAAACAAAGGCTCTTTGGAGAAATGGCTGATTTCGAGAACTGGAGCAGGAAAGCATACAAGATAGTACTGGAAAGTCTCATTTTACTTGAAAGCAAGGAAGGAAATCATAAAAGACAAAGAGATTATATCGAAAAGACATATAAGCCAACAAGAAGAGACTCACTGGCCAAACATGAGACAATTTAGTATTAAAGAACATATGACCGAACCTGAAACACCAAATACAGAAAAAAACCTAAGTTCCTAATGAAAGTTAAAAGTATCCTCCCCCATTCAAGAAACACATAAACAATAGATCACAACTGTAGGTACACAGGGTATCGACTCTTTATTCTGAAAATATCAATTAAAGGGAAAAAATTAAGAATCTATCCTGTCTTTTTGTTTCAAATTATTATATACAGCAAGGTAACTAAGTAGCCCCAATTAATAGTGAAGGTTCTGTTTTACAAAAGAATTACAGCTGGTACATACAGAATATGTGAGACAATTGGAAACTCAGCATTTTGCAACTTCTAGCTCAATAATGATTCAGGCAGTAGTCATGAGAACATATGAAAGGTTAATGGGGGTCTTTAAAATAAAGGGAGTCACTGCTATCTGAACTCACTGATCAATTGTAGATCCACTATAGGTCAATCAGATAGTACACGTCTTGTGATATGATACAAAGTACATAGTACAGCCTACCGAGTATTCTTGCCCCCCAAAAAGTTAGACCCAAATCTGATTTGCAGTGTGGAAAGAAAAAAAAACAGGCCGGCCACAGTGGCTCATGCCTGTAATCCCAGCACTTTGAGAGGCTGAGGCAGGCGGATCACCTGAGGTCAGGAGTTCGAGAGCAGCCTGGCCAATATGATGAAACCCCATCTCTACTAAAAATACAAAAAATTAGCCAGGTGTGGTGGTGAGTGCCTGTAATCCCAACTACTTGGGAGACTGAGGCGAGAGAATCGCTTGAACCCTGGAGGCAGAGGTTGCGGTGAGTCGAGATCATGCCACTGCACTCCAGCCTAGGCGTGAACTTAGACGTACAGGAAACAAACAGACAAATCCAGAATGTAGGACATTCTGTATGACAACATAATTCAGTTTCTTCAACAAATCCACCAACGAATGCAGAAAAGGGGAATTAAATGCAGAATATCAACCAACTGTAAGATGTGGTCTTTGTCAAGATCCTGATTTGAGTAAACCAACTGTGAAAAGAAATTTTTGAGCTACCTAAAGAAATTCTGATACGAACTGGGTGTTCATATCAGAACACCCCATCAAATTAACAATATTAACAATAACAGTAATTCAATAGTAATTACAATGGTAACCATATTGTTAATATGGTTAAATGTAAAATAATAAGAAAAAGAAAAAAATATATATGGTTAAATGTAATGATAATGGCTGTAACTATATGAAAACTGTCCCATCTTCTTAAGAGACACAGACTTAGTTATCTAGGGGTAAAAAACCTGATGGCTGGAGTTTTTTTTTAAATGCTTCATATACACAAAAGATGTTAAGTTAGGGACAGATGAAGAAACAAGCACTGTATAGCAAAATCTTGATAATATTGAGTTTAGGTAATAGGCACATAGGGATTTGCAATATTGTTCTTTATACTTTTGTGTATTTTTGAAATTTAAAAGAAAACTTTTTGTCTTGTTTTTTTCTTTTTTTTTTTTTTTGTTCCCTTTTAAACATAAGTTCCAATTCTAAACTTGTTTTTTTTTTTTTTGAGATGGAGTCTTGCTCTGTCGCCAGACTGGAGTGCGGTGGCATGATCTCGGCTCACTGCAACCTTCACCTCCCAGGTTCAAGCGATTCCCCTGCCTCAGCCTCCTAAGTAGCTGGGACTACAGGCACCCACCACCACGCCCAGTTAATTTTTGTGTGTTTAGTAGAAATGGGGTTTCACCAGGTTGGCCAGGATGGTCTCCATCTCTTGACCTCGTGATCCACCTGCCTCGGCCTCCCACAATGCTGGGATTACAGGCGTGAGCCACTGCGCCCGGCCATAATAAAACTTTTTTAAAGCTATAGATGTAAAGAGAAGTAGCCACGTCAGGAAAAAAAATCCGAACAGAAGTTAAAAAATTTATTTCAATTATGCTGTCACTTAAAAACAAATGTGAAGTTATTTTATGTAGACTTTTCTTTTTCTTTTTTGAGACAGTCTTGCACTATCGCCAGGGCTAGAGTGCAATGGCATGATCTTGTCTTATTGCAACTGCTGCCTCCCATGTTCAAGCGATTCTCTTGCCTCAGCCTCCCAAGTAGCTGAGATTACAGGTGCCCAGTACCACGCTTGGCTAAGTTTTTGTATTTTTAGTAGAGAAGAGGTTTCACCATGTTGGCCAGGCTGGTCTTGAACTCCTGGTCTCGTGATCCACCTGCCTTGGCCTCCCAAAGTTCTGGGATTACAGGCGTGAGCCACCGCACCCAGCCTCTTTTTCTTTCTTTTTTTTTTTAGATGGAGTCTAGCACTGTCGCACAGGCTGTTGTGCAGTGCAGTGGCGAGATCTCAGCTCACTGCAAACTCTGCCTCCTCAGTTCAAGCAATTCTCCTGCCTCAGCCTCCCAAATAGCTGGGACTACAGGAGTGCGCCACCATGCCCAGCTAATTTTTTGTAATTTTAGTAGAGATGGGGTTTCACCAGGTTGCCCAGGATGGTCTTGATCTCCTGACCTCGTGATCCACCTGCCTTGGCCTCCCAAAGTCTGGGATTACAGGCATGAGCCACCATGCCTGGCCTTCTTTTTTTTGAGATGGAGTCTCACTCTGTCACCCGGGCTGGAGTACAATGGCTCGATCTTGGCTCACTGCAAACTCTGCCTCCCAGGTTCAAGTGATTTTCCTGCCTCAGCCTCCTGAGTAGCTGGGATTACAGGCGTGCTCCACTACACCCAGCTAATTCTTATATTTTCAGTAGAGACAGGGTTTCAACATGTTGGTCAGGCTGGTCTCAAACCCCTGACCTCAAGCAATACACCAGCCTCGGCCTCCCAAAGTGCTGGGATTACAGGTGTAAGCCACCACACCACACTTAGACTTTTCATACAAGATGTTCTTAGCCATTCACATTAGTTTTTTTGGGTGTCTTTTGAGTATACCGCTGCATATTTATTGTCAATAAATTTCTACATTGCTAAAAACTATATTACCTGTTGTCAATAATCGTTACACTGGAGGGTGGAATCCCCAAAACATCACAGCTCTGCAAAAGTTCTTTCTTACGAGTCTCTCCTTGATTGTAGTAATTTCCTGAGGATAACAAATATATAGTGGCAGATTTCTTTAACAGTGGAGACCTATCTATTCCCTCATTCTTTTTTTTTTTAAAGACGGGGTTTCACCATGTTGGTCAGGCTGGTCTTGAACTCCCGACCTCAGGTGATCCACCTGCCTTGGCCTCCAAAGTGCTTGGATTACAGGCGTGAGCCACCACGCCCGGCTATTCCCTCATTTTTATCCTGTTTTTGTTCCCTAAAGGATTTAAGCTGTGTGATTTTGATACAAATGAAATTATGATACAATATGAAAATGTGTGATTATGATACAAAGTTGAAGAAAACACAACACCAAGATACTCCTGTGAGAAGACTACCAGTAGCACAATCTTTAGAACTACCACTCACAATTCTTTCCTATCTCTGTATCTATCTACCTATCTGTCCGTCTGCATTTCAGTCACATGTTAGAGGCAGCATGGTACACAGCCAAGGGTACTAATTTTGAAGTTAGGCAGATTTAGGATCAACCCATGTATGCGTACTCAGAACTGGGGCTCCTCTTCACTGATAGTCCTCAAATAACTGTTTAATACTGATTTAAGGATGAGGCTTTCCAAGCTCATTCTTGTTGGTATAGAAAAAGAAAAAGAAAATAAAGGCTGGTACTCCTGCGTATTACAGGAAAATGTGCAGATACCATTTAGGAGAGCATCCTCTTTTGAAGAGTTTCACAGCCAGCTATCCAGCATACCCTGAGGGGATCTTGATTCCACTGGCACACCAAACAACTTACGTATTCTCGATTTTCCCAACACATATACTATGTTCCCTAAGAATAGTTCTGGTAAATAAAACTCCTCTGTATCCTTACAAATAATAATCCAGTGACATTTTGGTATCATCTAAGTTGCACTCATTTTTAACAACTATCCAGCTAATGCACCTCTTAATTCAATTCTCCAGCAAATAACTGCATGTCTGATTTGTGCAAGTTACTTAACTTTCTTGAGTCACACTTTCTTCACCAGTTAAGTGGGGATAATGGCTATTTCTTTTTTTTTGAGATGAGTCTTGTTCTGTCGCCCAGGCTGGAGTGCAGTGGCGCAATTTTGGCTCACTGCAACCGCTGCCTCCCAGGTTCAAGTGATTTTCCTGCCTCAATCTCCCAAGTAGATGGGATTACAGGCACCCACTACCATACCCAGCTAATTTTTGTATTTTTAGTAGAGATGGGGGTTTCACCACGTTGGCCAGGCTGGTCTCGAACTCCTGACCTCGTGATCCGCCTGCCTTAGCCTCCCAAAGTGCTGGGATTACAGGCATGAGCCACGGTGCCTGGTTGATAATGGCTACTTCGTATGGCTTTCTGGGAGATTACATGTATGATTACATTAATATATACATATGAAAGCATCCAGTTAGGTACTGTGTTGGTTTTCTCTTTCCCTGACCTTTTTATGTTTATCATCCTCCTCTTCTCCTCCCTTTCTTCCTGAATTACAATGCATCTTCATCATCCACATCAAAACATTTCCTCCAGGAGGCCTCTTCTAGAGCAATAATTTCTGGTATTCTGTTCATAAGTATAAACTTTCTCCATGATCAGATTATTAATTTCTAAATGTCACTGGCCAGGCTTGGTGGCTCACGCCTCTAATTTCAACACTTTGGGAGGCCGAGGCAGGTGGATCACCTGAGGTCAGGAGTTCGAGACCAGCCTGGCTGATATGGTGAAACCCATCTCTACTAAAAATACAAAAATTAGCCGGGTGTTGTGGTGGGTGCCTGTAATCCCAGCTACTTGGGAGCCTGAGGCAGGAGAATCACTTGAACCCGGGAGGTGGAAGCTGCAGTAAGCTGAGATTGCGCCACTGCACTACAGCCTGGGCAACAAGAGTGAGACTCAGTTTCAAAAAAAAAAATGTCATTGATCTTAAAAGTCATGGTCTCATTTAACTTTGTATCATCCTTGATATCCAGCACACTGTAGACACTTATGAACGAAAAAAGGTTTCGCTTACCTTAGTTTTTCTCTTAGTAAAACTAAGTTTTACTAAGTTTACTAACACCCTCACGTGAAACCTTTCAACTTTGGCAAGGGTCTTTCTATTGCTAGCTTTGAGTGGTTTGAAGCCGGATAGGAAAGTCATTACACTATATCCAATAGAGACTAATCCTAAAAAGACTGCAGATAACAGGTTTAGTTTTGTATTGTCCTTATCATATCTTTTTATACATTTTTTAAGTCAGAAGCTATTTTGTGACTTAAAAAACATCGCTATACATACCCTCTCCCATTTTTTTCTCCCTAGATTGCTTGATTTTTTGTGATAAACAGTCTCATGTACATTAGTGCCACAATTGCTAAGTTCAGAGGCTGTGCAAATTAGCCTATGATTATGGTTATCAAAAACTGGTTAGGATTGAGGCTAATGTGTTTTACTGGGGCCAGTTTTATTGCTTTGTGTGTGAATTAAGGAACTTCTAACAGTTCTGGAAGCCGAAGTCAAGGACCATTTTAACTGTTTTCATTAAGTTTGGTGAACGTGCAGGCACTTCAACAGAACACATGTCTGAGATCCTTCAACAGCTTTAACTGATACATTCTAGAACAATGTCTAAGTGAGACGGGTACACCCTGGGATGCACAAAATAATCTTTTGGGGTGGTGGAGGAAAAGCATTAGAATGTCTCCCCCTAACTTTCTTTCTTTTTTTTTTGAGACAGAGTTTTGCTGTTGTCGCCCAGGCTAGAGTGCAGTGGTGTGATCTTGGCTCACTGCAACCTCCATCTCCTGGGTTCAATCAATTCTCTTGCCTCAGCCTCTTGAGTAGCTGGGATACAGGTACCTGAGATGGAGTTTCGCTCTTGTTGCCCAGGCTGGGGTGCAATGGTGCAATCTTGACTCACTGCAACCTCCACCTCCCGGGTTCAAGTGATTCTCCTGTCTCAGCCTCCAAAGTAGCTGGGATTACAGGCGTGTGCTACCATGCCTGGCTAATTTTTTGTATTTTTAGTAGAGGCGGGGTTTCTCCATGTTGGTCAGGCTGGTCTTGAACTTCTAACCTTGTGATCTGCCCACCTCAGCCTCCCAAAGTACTGGGATTACAGGCGTGAGCCACCCTGCCCAGCTGTCTCCCTCTAATTTGTTTACTTTGTTTTTTAAAATGTAAGTTTTTGTTAATGTTTTTAATGTACACATTAGTTTAGGTGTCCATGTACTTATAATAAATTGTAAATAAATATACATTTAATGGGAATATATGATCAACATTTTTTACCAATAGGAAAATGTGACCAAAGAGTTTTGAGACCATTATTCTAGGAAACAGAAAATAATAAAATTAATGTAATTTCTAGATGTAGAACTACATTATGTTTCTGTTTATGTATAAGCTCATGCACAATTGTATGTTAAGTAGTCTTCCCATAACATAATTCTCAGTCATAACTAGCAATCATAATCACATTTAATACAAAGTAAAGGTATTTTGTAAACACTAGCAATCATAATCATATTTAATACAAAGTAATTTTGCAAACAAAGTAAAGATATTTTGTAAACAAGATATTTTTTAAACACACAAGTTATGAAGGTAAAAATTTTATTTAAAAAATTTAAAGTGAATTTATTCTAAATAGGTAATAGATTCATATTTCAAAAAAAATCAAAGCCAGGCAACGTGGCTCATGTGTGTACTCCCAGCACTTTGGAAGGCTGAGGCAGGAGGATCACTTGAGACCTGGAGTTCAAAATCAGCCTGGTTAACATAGTGAGACCCTGTCTCTACAAAAGAAAATTTTTAAAAATCAGCTGGGCATGCCTGTAGTCCCACCTACTTCGGAGGCTGAGGTGGGAGGATTACTTGAGCCCAGGAGTTTGAGGCTATAGTGAACCATGACCACACCACTGCATTACAGACTGGGTGACAGTGTGAGACCCTGTGTCTCAAAAAATATAGGTATCAGTAAGAAGCTGGGTGGGGTGGCTCATGCCTATAATCCCAGCTCCCAGCACTATGGAAGGCAAGAACATTGTTTCAGGCCAGGAATTCAAGATCAGCCTGGGGAATATAGCAACATCTATCTCTACAAAAAAAGAAAGAGAAAGAGAGAAAGGAAGAAAGAAAGGAAGAAAGAAAGAGAAAGAACAAAGAAAGAAAGAAAATAAATCACTTAAAGGTGAAAAAGCTCCTGTTGATCTCGGCTTACTGCAACCTCCACCTACCAGGTACAAGTGATTCTCCTGCCTCAGCCTCCCAAGTAGCTGGGATTACAGGTGTGGACCACCATGCCAGACTAATTTTTGTATTTTTTATTTTTAGTAGAGACAGGGTTTCACCATGTTGGCCAAACTGGTTTCAAACTTCCGACCCTCAGGTGATCCGCCTACCTCAGCCTCCCAAAGTGCTGGGATTACAGGTGTGAGCCACTGCGCACAGCCTATTTGTTTATTTTATAAAGATGGGATCTTGCTCTGTCTAGAGCCTTTCCCCTCTTGACTGTACTACCAGCTCTCATATCAGGTGACAGAGCAAGACCCTGTCTTTACAAAATAAACAAAACATTAATAAATAACATACAAGAAAAAACAAAATGGTAAGTTGGATTCAGAGGAAATAATAAAAGACAATAAAAATACCGAATGCCAACTGCATGCTCTGTAGTTTTTATTTGAAAAAATTTTCAATTCTAGTCCCAAATTTTTATGAACCTAATGAAAATAAGGATAAATTTTATTAAAGAGCTATACCTATAATATTTTGCAAATAAAATCTAGGCTTCTCTTGAAGATCTTGAAACAAACTTGCTTATAATTTGACTCCTATAGTTGTAATATGGAACATAAATAAAACTAAAATCTGGCCGGATCATAGTTCCCTGCAGTCTCCAAGTCGTGGGCTCAAGTGATCCTCCTGCTAGAGTGCAGAGGTAAAATTTTGGCTCACTGCAACCTCTGCCTCCTGGGTTCAAGTGATTCTCCCGCCTGTCTCCCAAGTAGCTGGGATTACAGGCATGTGCCACCACATCCGGCTAATATTTGTATTTTTAGTAGAGATGGGTTTCACCGTTTTGGCCAGGGTGGTCTTGAACTCCTGACCTCATGATCCACCTGCCTTGGCCTCCCAAAGTGATGGGATTACTGGTGTCAGCCACCACGTCTGGTCTTTTTTTTTTTAAATAGCAACTGGATGAACATACACTAGGAATCAGTTTAGATATTTCATCAACTGACAAGGCATACAAGGCAATGTAAGAGGCTGATTGGGTGTAATGGTTTTAGAACAGATAACAACCACAGGGTCCTGGCTCCTTTACACTGTAGCTGGTCACTTTGGTTATTAAACTTTGTGATTCAGTTTCCATATTTGTATAATGGAAATAACAATAGTACCTACCTCACAGAGTTGCTGACATGATGAAATGAGTCACCAATAACAAAAAAATTATTATTTTTTCCCTGCTGCTTCTCTTCAACTGGAGATCTTGTTAGAATGAATTATTCATTCGAATCCAAGATTTACTGATGCCTTTACTACTGCTTGCTTCCTATATATAGTTACTCCTATTTTTAAAGCCCAGCTCCAAAGAAAACCAATTTGGAGATTTCCTTAATCTAAACCCCTGAAAAGAGAATTAATGCTTTTCTCCATTTTGGGTCCATAGTACTTTCTCCATCAAAACATCACAGTTTTCATTATATTACAAATTATTAGCTTTCTGTTTTTCATATTAGAATGTTAAGTCAGCAGTATAAAGAATGTTTAATCAACACATATTTGAATGAATTGTGAATTTAAAAAGTAATTTTAGGCTGGGCATGGTGGCTCATGCTGCAATCCTAGCACGTTGGGAGGCCAAGCTGGGCAGATCACCTTAGGTCAGGAGTTCAAGGCCAGCCTGGCCAACATGGTGAAACCCCGTCTCACCAAAAATACAAAAATTAGCCAGGCAGGATGGCGCACGCCTGTAGTCCCAGCTAATTGGGAGGCTGAGGCAGGAGAATCGCTTGAACTTGGGAGGCAGAGGTTGTAGTGAGCCAAAATTTCGCCTCTGCACTCCAGCCTGGGCAATAGAGTGAGACTCTGCCTCAAAAAAAAAAAAAAAAGTTGGGTGTGCTGGCACACACCTGTAGTCTCAGCTGTTGGTAGGCTGAGGTGGGAGGATCACTTGAGTCCAAGACTTGGAGACTGCAGGGAACTATGATCTGGCCAGATTTTAGTTTTATTTATATTTCTTTTTTCATTTTCTTTTTTTTCTTAAGACGGGGGTTTCACCATGTTGGTCAGGCTGGTCTTGAACTCCTGACCTCAGGTGATCCGCCTGCCTTGGCCTCCAAAGTGCTTGGATTACAGGCATGAGCCACCGCGCCCAGCCAGTTTTATTTATATTTCATATTTATCCTTATTTTCATTATGTTCATAAAAATTTGGGACAAGGATTGAAATTTTTTTCAAATAAAAAATATAGAGCATGCAGTTGGCATTCAATATTTTTATTGTCTTTCATTATTTCCTCTGAATCCAACTTACCATTTTGTTTTTTCTCATATGTTATTTATTCATGTTTTGTTTATTTTATAAAGACAAGGTCTTGTTCTGTCGCCTGATATGAGAGCTGGCAGTGCAGTCAAGAGGAGAGAGCAAGATCCCATCTTTATAAAATAAACAAACAGGCTGTGCACAGTGGCTCACACATGTAGTCCCAGCACTTTGGGAAGCCGAGGTAGGCGGCTTACCTGAGGGTCAGAAGTTCGAGACCAGTTTGGCCAACACGGTGAAACCCTGTCTCTACTAAAAACACAAAAATTTGCCTGGTGTGATGGTGGGCACCTGTGATCCCAGCTACTCGGGAGGCTGAGGCAGAAGAACTCCTTGAACCCAGGAGGCAGAGGTTGCAGTGAGTCAAGATTGAGCCACTGCACTCTAGCCTGGGTGACGGGATAAGACTCCGCATCAAAAAAAACAACTAAAAAATAAATAAATAAACAAAACCCGAATAAAGAATAAATAACATAAAAGAAAAAACAAAATAGTAAGTTGGATTCAGAGGAATAAAAGACAATAAAAACATTCAATGCCAAGTCCATGTGCGTGTTCTCTCTCTCTCTCTCTCTCTCCTAGGTATACATACATATATATATATTTTTTGAGATTGCAGTCTTGCTTTGTCACCCAGACTGGAGTGCAGTGGCACGATCTCTGCTCATTGTATCCTTCACCTCCCGGGTTCAAGCGACTCTCCTGCCTCAGCTTCCTGAGTAGCTGGGACTACAGGCGCACAACCCCACGCCCAGGTAATTTTTCTATTTTTTAGTAGAGACGGGGTTTCACCATGTTGGCCAGGATGGTCTCAATCTCTTGACTTCATGATCCACCCGCATCGGTCTCCCAAAGTGTTGGGATTACAGGTGAGAACCACCTCGACCAGTCTATATTGTTTATCTGAAAAAATTTTCAATTCTGGTCCTGAATTTTTATGAACATATTGAAAATAAGGATAAGTTTATTAAAGAGCTGTATGTATAGCATTTTGCAAATCTAGGGTTCTCGTTGAAGATCTTGTAACAAACTTGCTTATAATTTGGCTTCTATAATTGTTATGTAAAATACGAATACAACTAAAAGTTAGCCAGGTGCAGTGGCTTACACTTGTAATCCCAGCATTTTGGAACGCCAAAGTGGGCAGTCACTTGTCAGGAGTTCCAGACCAGCCTGGCCAACATGGCAAAACCTCAGCTCTACTAAAAATACAAAATTAGACCAGTACCTGGTGCAGAGGCGCCAGCTCCCAGTCCCAGCTACTTGGGAGGCTGAGGTAGGAGAATTGCTTGAACTTGGGAGGTGGAGGTTGCAGTGAACCGGAACAACAACAAAAAACTCCACCAAACCTAAAAGCTAAGAAAAAATGGTGCTATTACTTGTAACTATTTGCAATTCATATCCTTAACAAGAGCATAAATTTAGAAGAAAAGTGCTTGGACTCAAATTCTCAATAAATATGTACAATGGTTTACTCTTACTGGTAATAAAAAATTCTGGGGGGGCCGGACTCGGTGGCTCATTCCTGTAATCTCAGCACTTTGGGAGGCTGAGGCAGGTGGACTGCTTTAGGTCAGGAGTTTGAGACCAGCCTGGCCAACATAGTGAAACTCTGTCTCTTCTAAAAATACAAAAATTATCTGGGCTCGGTGGTGCATCCCTGTAATCCCAGCACTCAGGAGGCTGAGGTAGGAAAATCGCTTGAACCAGGGAGGCCGAGGCTGCAGTGAGCTAAGATCACGCCACTGCACTCCAGCCTGGGCAACAGAGCGAGACTCCGTCTCAAAAAAAAAAAAAAAAAAAGACTTGGTATATGGTTTTCGGGAATGTGTTCTGAATGCAAAGCCTTAAAACAGCCAATTTTAGAGATTAATACTAATGAGATAATATACATAAAGATGTTCTCTGCTCTTTTCAATAAACTAGGAAAAAACCCTCTAAATATACAAACAATAAAGGATGACTAAGGTTTGTCCTGACGAAGCCATTTAACAGGCTATACATTTAGATCTAATTAATATAGGTAGATGTTTTACGCTTCATGAAGACACTGCTCTTATCTAGCTTGTGTTCACTTTTGTATCCCTAGGGCATAGAATAAGGCCTAGCACATAAATGTTTAATAAGTATTTGCTAAGTAAATGAAAAAGTAATGGTAAGTAAAAATAATAAAAAAAATTTATAAAATGTGATTTCTGTGAAAAAGCTGTATAGAAAAATAATTGGAAAGACACACAAGCAAATGGGAAAACAGGTAATGGGCAATTTTAAAAAACAGCTTTATTGAGGTATAATTTTACATACCATAAAATTCACCCATTGTATGTGTACAATTCAATTACTTCATTTATACAACTGCTCAATTATCACCATATTCCAGCATGATGATCAATATTTGCTTTGTCATTTGATCTTTTTTCTATGGTAAGCAAAAATCTATTATTTGAAAGGTTCCCTCACTGAAAGCTGGGTGTAGTTGAACTCTAAAATTACCTACAAAATTATTTTCTACCTAATCATCTAAGTCTAATTCTTCAGTTTGACACATGCATCTTACTGGCACGAGTTGCATTTTAAAAGTAACAGGAAGGTCTTTTGCTATCATCAGAAATTAAGGATTGAGCAGCCATGATACAGCATAGATTCTGTTTGACACACTATAGTAAGGTCAATATTCTTGCTCCTTCTACAAATAAAAAGAAGTTCCACAGATTAACAAGTACAGTGCGGTTCCCAACGGAAATGCAGGTACTGAATGTAACAAACTGCAACTGTTTCTCTGCTCCTCAATCCTGCCTGCATAGTACGCGAGCTGCCGACGTCCCCCCAACCCACCTGATAAACCGGCCGCTCCAGTCCCTAGCCTGTGAGGGGTTCAGAGGTGAGACTTTCCGTGTATTCACTTAGCTCCCTAGAGGACACTCTTTGTGAAGAAGGCGACTGAGATTGATTAGCACCTAAATCCCCGTCACAGTCCCGGCTCCCATCGCCCCTCCTGTGGCCTCCTACCTGTAGAGAAGCAGAGCAGGTACACCCGGTGCCTTAGGCGGGCCAAACCTAGCACTGTGGGAGCAAAAAACATGGCTTCATCGTCAGGGTGCGCTATGACCAGGAGAGTCCGGCTTTCGACTCCCAGCAGTCTGCCCTGCTCCCGACTCTTCATTCGTTCTGAGGAGTCCCAAACCCAGAGGAAGCCCCACGCCAGGACCGCCGCTGACACGCACAGTAGCCACATTGTTTCCCTGATGGGTAAGTAGCGTCGCGCCTGCGCAGTAGAAAAGGCTGCCTCTGACCCTGACTCCGGCTGGAAAACTGCACCCGGGAATGTGGGGTTCCGTGGTTAAGTCCGTTCCGCCGACATGCTCCAGAGGCTTGAGGCTTTGCTAGGGGTTCTCTTGTGGTTAAACAGAGAAGTCTCCTTGCCGTCCAGTTTCCTATCCTAGTCCTACCACACTCTACAATCGGTTTAAAGGGAAGCGTCTTGTATATAAGCTCCCATCTCTTGTAGGAAGAGTTCCTCTTCAACTCATTTTCGAACTCATTTCTTAAAACTTGGGTCTTTCTCGTAATTACAGGGTTAGACAACCCGTTATCCAGATGACAGTTTTCCAAAACAGCTAGATAAACCAGCTTTGTTTTTCCCTCTCACTTTTGGATGGCCTTTTTTTTTTTCTTTTTATTTGAGGCAGGTCTCGCGCTGTAGCTAAGGCTGGAGTGCAGTGGCGCGATCTCTGCTCACTGCAACCTCTGCCTCCCGGATTCAAGCGATTTCTGCCTCAGCCTCCCGAGTGACTGGGACTACAGCCGTGCGCTACGATGCCCAGCTAATCTTTATATTTTTAGTAGAGATGGGGTTTCACCATATTGGCCAGGCTGGTCTCGAACTCCTGACCTCCTGATCTGCCCCTCCTTGGCCTCTCAAAGTGCTGGGATTACACGCGTAAGCCACTGCCTGGCCCTTTCTTTCTTTGAGACTGGGTCTGGCTCTGTCGCCCAGGCTGGAGTGCAGTGGCAATATTCCAGGCTTGCTGCAACCTCTGCCTCCCGTGTTCAAGCAATTCTCCCACTTCAGCGTCCCCCAGTACCTAAGATTACAGGCGCCACGCCCGGTTAATTTTTGTATTTTTAGTAGAGACGGAGTATTACACCCCGAGCGAGTTAAGGAATGCACCACCCTCTGAGATTGAATTATGAGTCCTTTATTTTAGCCGGCAACCGAGAGGTGGCTAACACCCCAGAAGAGTTAGGGGATTTTTTATACCCTAGTTTGAAAAGGGAGGGGGGGAAACTAACTGAAGCAATTTTTTCACAGAAGCAGAGTAAGCAAAAAGTTAAAAGATAAACTAGTACGTGAGAAATAAACAGTACCAGGTGCAAGGGCTAAAGCTGTCATAAAAAGAAGTACAACTTACGCATATGGGGGCTCTGGGTACTCTACAGCACCTCCTTTCCCAGGCTCTGCTGGTACCGCTTAACTCGGCCTCTTATTAGCAAATGCACTCCAGGATGTGCCCAGTGTTATCCTGCCCCAGCTACATACGACAGTTACATACTTACAGAGGGGGAATAACTAAAATGAAGACGCTAAGATGGAATCTGTCCGGCTCAAGAAGCTAACAAGAAGCCTGAACAGCTTTCAGCTAAGAAAGAGAGAGTCAGTTTAAACTAACAAAAAGCAGGTTATCACAGGAGTTTCTCCATGTTGGCCAGGCTGGTCTCGAACTCCTGACCTCAGGTGATCGGCCCGCCTCAGCCTCCCAAAGTGCTGGGATTACAGGCGTGAGCCACCGTGCCCGGTGGGGCCTGGCTTTTCTCAAGGTAAGTATGTGTGCGGTTACAAGGAACCATCCAGTCATTTCCCCAGCAGAGTGAAGCTAAGAGTGCACTTCACAGTCGCGAGGGCCACAGGCTCCTCTTGCTGGTTATTTATGGTTAAGAAGCAACATCTGGGACAAATTGGCCTCGTGCGGGATTTCAGCGAGGACTTGGTGCGAATTCCAGCCAGAGCCCTATAAAGTACTCTTGGGCCGATCGAAATGCACCCCTCTGGCTCCCAGCCACGAGGGGGACCCGGCTTCCCCTCTCTGCAGCTCCCGCCAAAGGAGGCCACCGCCGTCCCGCCACGCCGCGGAGGGGCTGCAGGGTCCCTGGCACGGCCTGGCGTTTTCCCTTTTCCCACGCCCGGGGAAGGCCTCGGGCACGCGGGAACAGACTGGCTCGCGTAGGGGGGTGGCGCACAGGCCCGGGGCACTATGGCAGCCGCCCTGAACCCGGCTGGGCGATGCCCGGCCCGTCTCCGTCCGAGAGGACTGCCGCTGCCAGGCCTAGAGGAGACGTGAGACCGGGCGCGGCGCGACCCAGGAAGCTCCGCCGAGGTCGGAGAGGCGCCCCGCCAGCGGAGGGAGTCGGTCTCCCAACTCTCCGGAAGGAGGAGGAGCCCGCGCCGGAGCCGCCTTAGCCGGGGCTGCCGGGGCTGGGGGAGGGAGAGGGGTTGAGTCAAGATGGCGGCCAAGGTGGGGAAGCAGCAACAGCGGCGGCGGCGGCTGGAGTGAGCGCCCGGCTCGCCGCTCCGAGCGAGGTACCGGCGTAGGGCCGCGCGCTGGGGCTGAGTCCCACTCCTCAGGCCGGGGCGCACGTCGGCTCCCCGCGCTCCGCCAGCTCCCAGTGAGTAGGCCCTGGCGCCTGCAACCCCGGCCTCCGGGCTCCTGCTATTCCGGGGGCTTCCGAGGGCTCCCGGGCAGCAGCCCCTGGGACTGCTTCTCCGCCGTGCTGGCGGTGTCGCAGGCCTGGCCAGTTCGGGACCTGTCCTGGCGGCCAGCCTCTTCTCCTCGGCCGCCCAGGGGAGAGCCGGGCGCGGCGGGGAGCTCGGGCTGGGCTATCCTGAGGCTTATGGAGTTTGGAGGAAGAATGGGCTGTGGCCGGGCAGGGGCCGGCCCCAGGTGTCCTCTGCGGAGGGGCGTGCGGAGCCTTGCAGGGCCCACGAGGGAGAGCGGGCGGCCGGGGCCCCGGGTGGGGCCGGCGCAGGTGGCGGGCCTGGGCTCGACTGAGGCGGAGTTGGTGGCCGACTTGGGAGTGTAGAAGGGGCTAGGGAGGGTGACAGCCGTGGCAAGTGCGTGCAGAGTAAATTAGTTCACCTTTCTAACAGACCGCTTCAGGGTGTAATGGCGAAGGTTAGGTACTGGTGGAGATGGCAAGATCCGAACCCATACCCTCTGCAGTTTATTGTTGGTGTTTTCTTGTGCGAAGTCCGTGAGTGCACCGCTTTTTGGGTAGAGAGAGATGTGAGAAACTATAGTTGAAAATCACCCTTTATGGAGAGGTGACTGAATTATTCAAATTAACTGGATCAGGAGTAGTCATGTATTAAAGGAATGGTTGGAAATAAGTGATATGGACGAAAACTATTTGCTCAGGAAGTGTCAGTTTTCTTTATGTGATGTTGCATGCCGCGGTGCCTCTTCAACAGAGTTAACCTTGGAGAGTAGTGGTACAGGTAATTCTAATCTTTGGGATTAGTATGTAAATCTGCATTAGATTTACTTCTCTAATTATATCCTAATTATATTGAAATTTACATTCCTTGTGTGCACCCCGGTGAGGCAATGATGGAAGGCTGAACATGGCAGTGTGCAAGGAGCAACAGGCCCAGGACTTAAAAATGCCTACAAAGATTCATTCATTCGTTCAACATACCTTGATCAATAGCTGAGGATGCTGGGTCACATGTGATTGTCCTGTGGATAACTGAAGAGTTAATGGCATTGTTTAATTTTTAATAGCTCTTTGAAATGTTTTGATGTACCTTTTCATGAAGATATTTATTGGATGAACCAACTTGTACTTGCCCGGGCTCAGGAGCAGACCAATTTTAGAATGTTATTTAGACATGGGTAACAATTACAGAAGTAACCACAAGTTACTGGAGAGAGAAATCCTGTGTCTTATTTTCTCATTCTGTTAACATCCGGTGGAAGTTTATTTATTTATTTTAATATTTATAGTACCCAGTTGCTTGGCCTTGCTTTAAGCACACCTGTTAATGGAAATCAAGATTAATTGTATATATGGGTATAGCTATGTATAAAATACACTAGGAACTGATTACTTACAATACTAAAATACTCTTTCCGTTTACAAAAGACTTGCCATATGTTGAACTACTCCCCCGGCCTGGAAAAAATACAATACAAAGACACTTGATTCTTCCTGTAACTATGTGACATTTTGGAACATGATCAACCTTTCTGTGCTTCAGTTTCCTCATCTTTAATATTAGGTAAACATCTGTTCTCCTAGAGTTGGCTGTTGTGAGCCTAAAGGGAGTTAATAGTTATTAAATTGTTTTAAACAGATTGAAGGGGTTATATATCTGTGAGGTGGTAACAGCTCTCTCTGGGCTCCTGTAATGCTTTTTCTGCACATCTCTTGTGGCATTTACACTTCGTTTCTTGTAGGTATTTATGTACCTATTTTATCTCTTGAGAGCAGGATAGGCCCTTCTCTAATTTTATCTTTTTGTTTAAGGAACCATGTGGTGGTGGAGGGGGAGGGAAAGGGGGGGAGAGGGGGAAAGAGAGAGAGAGAGAGAGACAGAGAGATTGACACTGCAAATTTTTGTTGAATGAATAAACATAGGATTCTAATTAGAACAACGTATTCACATTACATTTTATCAGAATACACCTGTTATCTGCTGTAACATATTTATATAGCTGTGATTCTATCCATGGCCTCTAGATGAGTATATATACATGTATTCCATCTCAAAATATATATATATTTTGAGACGGAATCTCGCCCTGTTGCCCAGGCTGGAGTACAATGGTGTGATTGGCTCATTGCTACCTCCACCTCCCAGGTTCAAATGATTCTCCTGCCTCAGCTTCATTAGCTGGGATTACAGGTGCATGCCGCCACCACCCCCAGCTAATTTTTGTATTTTTGGTAGAGACAGGGTTTCACCATGTTGGCCAGGCTGGTCTCGAACTCCTGACCTCGTGATCCACCTGCCTCAGCCTCCCAAAGTGCTAGGATTACAGGCATGAGCCACTGCGCCTGGCCTATTTTTAATTGAATAGCTTGCTGAATTTAAAAAACAGTAAAAATTGTGTTTTGCCTACCCTGTTAATCAAAAAAATAATGAAATTAATGTATAGGCAAGTTAGTCAATAAGTTTCTTAAAGCTTTTTTTTTTTTTTTGAGACAGGGTCTCTTTTGCTCAGGCTGAATTACAGTGGCTCACTGAAGCCTTGACTTCCCTGATCAGGTGATCCTTCCACCTCAGCCTCCCAAGTCACCGAGACTGCAGGCGCAGTCCACCATGCCTGGTTAATTTTTGTATTTTTTGTAGAGGCAGGGTTTAACCATGTTGCCTAGGCTGGTCTTGAACTCCTGGGCTCAAGCGATCTGCCTGTCTCAGCTTCCCAAAGTGCTAGGATGATAGGGGTGAGCCACTGCACCCAGCCTTAAAAGCATTAAAAAAATAATGTTAAGAATTGGTGAGATTTTCTTACCTTTGTTATCGTTGTAGAAGACAAAGGCCTTTGGATAGACTGGGGATTGATGTAGGTGAATGTCAGGCTATTTGTTTTTTAAAAAATATGTTTTGGTTATTTGGTTTTAATTGTATTCTGTGATCTAGCTTAGTTGTAATTTCAAATTCTTATTGATGCCTGAGAATGAAGTAACTCTTGCATATTTAGTTCCATCTGTTCTTTTACTTGAGATATTGGATTTTACTAGACTATGATACAAAACTAAGTAAAGGCTGATCAGAATTGATTATGTACAGTCTTATTTGTAGAGTAGAGATTCGTGTATTTTTGTTTCCTCACTTATTCAACCAGTATGAGGTGCTTTTTATGTTCTGGCACACTACTAAATACTAGAAAGTTATAAAGTATAGTTGAGCAGATCAGTTATATTCACAAATAATTCAGTCTCTAGATTATCTTATATTTGGTTCTTTTCATGTTTGAGGATGCAAAAAATACATGTATACATGTAAATGGTTAAGAAAACATTTTAAAAAAATTTTCTATTAGCGTTTCTTAAGAGTACTGAAAACTATGAAAAGCTTCTGTAATGTAGTAATAACTGGATGTGGAGCATCTGTTTTTTATTTTGATTTTCTTGTGGTGGCATTTTTCCTTGAACACTTAAACTGTTCTACCATTTTTTTCCTACCCAAGTAGCTTGTGTGGTCAGAGTATTACTAGACTAGTCTTCAGATACAACCTATTTTTTTTTTTTTTTTTTGCATTTGAAAGTCTGAGACTATACGAAACACTGTGAATGTTCCTATGGAGTTCTTTAGACAGCTTGCTTCTTCCATATGTGCTGCTGTTACTTTTATTTAGCAATGATCTCAAAAACAAACAAAATTGGTTAAAATAAAATGTTAATGGCTGGGCACAGTGGCTCACGCCTATTATCCTAGTACTTAGGGAGGCTGAGGTGAGAGGACTGCTTGAGGCCAGGAGTTTGAGACCAACCTGCACAACAGAAAGATCCCATCTCTACAAAAGTTAAAAAATTAGTGGAATTTGCTTGTGGTCCCGGCTACTTGGGAAGCTGAGCCTGGGAAGTTGAGGTTTCAGTGAGCCATGATCGTGTCACTGCACTCACTTCAGACTGGGTGATAGAGCAAGACTGTCTCTCAAAAAAACAAAACAAAAAGAGCTAATCTGTAGAATGTAGAGTCAGATTATCTAGTCTTGTTTTACTTTTGATAAACCTGAAGGTCCCAGAAGTGAAGTGATCTATCTGCCTAAGTTGCTAAAGTTGGGCAAAAGCAGAATCCAAGTCTTTTCACATCCATTATAGTGTTCAGTGTGTTACACTGTATCATCCATGGGATGATTTGATTTGGTGATTGACACTTAAAAATTGGAGTGAATAGGAAATGAGAGATTACTTTGGATCTTTAGCTTAGGTACTGAATTTAAGATACTTCTTAATATTAAATTTCTGCAGTGAAGATACAGTTTGAAAAAATCGATACTGATCTATGTCAGTGTTACAGTGATCACCAGGAATTATTTAGTTTGCTTAATTTTTAATCTGCTTTGATGAATGTCTTCTTAAACAAAAATGTCTTTGAGGTTATCTGGACCCAGTGATACTTTATGGTATTTAAGTATTACAGTGATGGAAATTTTATTATGCCAATGGTTAAATACCTCTGAGACCCAAATAGTTTCAATTATTTTATAAATTAGCTGTTGCTTGTTTTGCCTACTCTCAGACTTCTGGAATTTTTTTTTTTTTTTTAAGTATGAAGGATTTCAGTTGTGTTAATATAAAAGCTTAGATAAATAGCACAAACATGAACTTTTTTTTTTTTTTGGAGACAAAGTCTCACTCTGTTGCCCAGGCTGGAGTGCAGTGGTACAGTCTCGGCTCACTGCAACCTCCGCTTTCCAGGTTCAAGTGATTCTCATGCCTCAGCCTCCCAAGTAGCTGGGATTGCAGGCATGCGCCACCATGCCCCGCTAATTTTTGTGTTTTTAGTAGAGACGGAGTTTCGTCATGTTGGCCAGGCTGATCTCAAACTCCTGACCTCAAGTGATCTGCCTGCCGTGGCCTCCCAAATTGTTGGGATTACAGGCGTGAGCCATCTCACTTGGCCGACTGTATTCTTCATGAATTTTTTTTTTTTAACCTCAAAAAGCTAATTTGTAATATTCATTTTCTATATGTATTCATGTTAAAATTTATTTTATAATTAAAAAAAAATAGAGATGGAATCTGACTCTTTTGCCCAGCCTGGTCTTGAATTCCTGGGCTCAAGTATTCCTCCCGCCGTGGCCTCCCAAAGTGCTGGGGATTACAGGCGTGAGCCATCATGCCCAGCCATAAAATTTATTGTAAAGGAAAAGGCATGTTATTATTAAGCTGCTAATCTTTACATAAATACTGAAGCTTGGTGTATTTCTTTATTCCACTTGGGCTATTTTGTTGCATTAAGAAGAGTTTTTTGTTTTTTTCTTACTGTGCTTGTCTTTGGAATACTCCTTTCCTACCTTACTCTTCCAAACTGTACTACACCTATATTTATCTTATTTTTCAAGGGTCTAATCACATATTATGTCATCCAGAAAGTTTCTCTCCTATTCCCTCTTCTCCAAAATGTATATTTTTTATTCTGGAAACTCTTGATCTGTTGCATTTAGACCATAAGCCCTTTGTAGGCATGTCTGTATCGAGTTATTTTTAAGTTTTTCCTCTTTCCCACTCCCAGAATAACACCCTACATCCAGGAGTAGTAGATACTACTACTTTGCATGCATAGAAAAGAGCTTAGCAGCTAGAGTTAGTGCGGATGCTGTAGAAGATGTTTGATACACCATGGCAGTTTGATGCTGACTAGTTTTTGGAAATTAAAAAACAAGTAGAAATTTCACCAATGTCAGTGACTAACATAACTGTAATCAGTAAATTATCAAAATATTTCATGTTTGTTTTTTTCTTTTTTATAGAGAGGGTCTCTCTCTGTTGCCCAGGCTGGAGTGCAGTGGTACGATCATAGTTCAATGCAGCCTCCAACTCCTGGGCTCATGCGGTCCTCCTGAGTAGCTGGAACTACAGGTGTGTGCCACCACAGCTAGTCAGTGTTTTATTTTGTAGAACAGGGTCTCACTATGTTGCCCAGGCTGACCTCAAATTGCTGGGCTCAAGTGATCCTCCCACCTTGGCCTCCTGAAGTGTTGGGATTATAGGTGTGGGCCACTGGGCCCAGTTAAAAGCATTTCTTTTTTTTTTTTTTTTAATTCTGTTTATTGAGATTTATGGGAGGAGAGAGAAGTAAACATGGGATTGGTTCATCCCAGGCAGCACTCATAGTTCTAGATAATATTAGAATGCAAAGAGTGTTTTAATTTATATATGCAGGAAATTTTGGAGTAGTTTGAATCCTAGGAAAAAATTGTGAGTTAGAAATATGAAATGGTTGGTTGATGGGATCATAATAGAATTTGGGACTCCTTTGCAAGAATAGTATTGACTAGTTTTATATAAATAATTTTTTAAGTAGATTAGTCAGGAGTAAAGGAAAAGTCAAGATTCCCAACTTATTTGGATTTCTTTCCCCCATTATAGTGTACTCGAGGAACAAAATTTGTGCTGTTTGGCTTTTATTCTTTGTTATACATAAATAAACTGATATCAAACCCAAGTATATTAAGGTTACATTTTTCTAGGAAAATTTGACTATTAGATTTATTATGAGAGTCACTTTTATGCTTATAGATTGCCCCTTTACCCCATACTTCTGTTGAACTGACAGACATTCTTCTTGCCATCATCACTGTCATACGCAGTTCACATACAGAGTACTTTGTTTTAGGCAGTTCATTTCCCTTGGCAATAACATACAAATTTATGTAATTTTGAAAGTGTTTAAATAGTCATCATCACGACTTTGAGTTTCTGTTCAAAGATGTTTAACTTTGCATTACTTTTAAGTTTTTAAAATTCATTTTTGAATTACAGTAACTTTTATGTATTGGGAATGAAATAAAAACTTGTGCTATCTAAGAGTTATAACCTAAAATATACACAATGTAAATATACCCTGATGTAGGAGTATATACATTCTGTTGAGGCGGGAGGAAGAAGTTACTTTATGTTCACACACAATCATTTTACACTTGATCTTAGCCAAAAGGCTCAGAAGCCACAAAATCATTTTAATGCATGAAGGAGGATATGCTATTTTAAAATCTTATCTTCCATTAATTATAAGTAATACATTATTTTATATATGTACTGAAATTGAAAGAACATTTCCTGTATGTAATCTACTGAGAGTTCGTTGCATATTCTTCCCGTTTTTTTTTTGTGTGTATAATTTTCTATATGAAGGAATCATAATACATTGTTCTTTTGTATACTACTGTTCCAAGTTTGTCTATTTATTTCAGCATTAACTCTATCAATCATTAACAGCAACTTAATATCCCATTTCCATTACATGAAAATACCATTATTTGCTGGGCGTGGTGGCTCACTCCTGTAATCCCAGCACTTTGGGAGGCTGAGGCAGATGGATCACTTGAGGTCAGGAATTTGAGACCAGCCTGGCCAACATGGTGAAACCGCATTTCTACTGAAAATAAAAAAAATTAGCCGGGTGTGGTGGCACGCACCTGTAATCCCAGCTACTCGGGAGGCTGAGGCAGGATAATCACTTGAACCCGGGAGGTGATGGTTGCAGTGAGCCGAGATCATGCCACTGCACTCCAGCCTGGGTGACAGAGTGAGACTCCGTTTCAAAAAAAGAAAAGGAAAATTCCATAATTTGCGTAATCAGCTATGGTCACTAGATTTTTTTTTGCCAGAAAAACAAAGCTATAAACAATTGTGTGTGTATTAATATTTATGCACATGTACATACGTATATGTATATATTTTGTGTACTTGTACAAATAGCTTTGTAGAATAGACTCCTAGAAGTGAAGTTGCTGAATCAAAAAATGAATAATGTAGATTTGGATAGATATTGACACATTTTCCTTCTGAAAGATGGTCATACCAATTTGTAAAGCTACCAACAGTATTCAGATATGCCCATACCGTGGCCAATGCTAGATATTACAGTTTCAAACATTTTGACAATTTAGGAACTGAAAAAATGTGATTCTGATTGGCCTTTTATCATTATTGAGGCTGAACATTTTTTAATATGCGGAGGGTTGTGTTTCTATTTTTTTTTTCTCTTTTTCAGACGGAGTTTTGCTCTTGTTGCCCAGGCTAGAGTGCAGTGGTGTGATCTCAGCTCACTGCATCCTCCGCCTCCTGGGTTCACGGCATTCTCCTGCCTCAGCATCCCAAGTAGCTGGGATTACAGGCACCCACCACCATGCCTGGCTAATTTGTCTATTTAGTAGAGACTGGGTTTCACTATGTTAGTCAGGCTGGTCTCGAACTCCTGACCTCAGGTGATCTCCCTGCCTTGGCCTCCCAAAGTGCTGGGATTACAGGCGTGCACCACTGTGCCTGGCTGTATTTCTTTTATAAATTGCCTACTTTTGTTCTTTGGTTATTTTTTGATGGGGTTATTATTTTTTTCCAGATTGAAAAGTTCTTTGCATATTGGGATATTCACTTTTTTCTTTTGGAGATGGAGTTTTGCCCTTGTTGCCCAGGCTGGGGTACAATGGCGCGATCTCAGCTCATCACAACCTCTCCCTCCTGGGTTCAAGACTCTCCTGCCTCAGCTTCCTGAGTGTATTTTTAGTAGAGACGAGGGTTCTCCATATTGGCCAGGCTGGTCTCGAACTCCCAACCTCAGGTGATCCACCTGCCTCAGCCTCCCAAAGTGCTGGGATTACAGGCATGAGCCCCCATGCCCGGCCTTACTCATTTTTTTCCATACGTGTGCACATAGCTATTCTTTTGTAATGTCAGATATATCCAAATGTAGTCAGATATATCCAAACCCAGCACTGTGCTGCTGTGGGACCTTGGGCACATTACTTAACCTCTCTACACCTTAATTTTCTTAGTTGTAAAATGGAGATAGTGTAAATAGCATTAGGCATAGTGGCTGGCACAAAGTAAGTAAATACTCAATAAATGTTAGCTATAACCATTGTTAGTCTATATTGGACTTTGGGTTTCGTGCTCTACTTAAGACTTTCCTTATTCTAAAATGTAAAATATTAACCCATCTGCTAAACTAGAAAAACAAAATGAGCATTATATGTAATATGTCTTTCTGTGTCATTGCTTTAAAGATGAAAAACAATGTATACATGTTTGCTTGTATAACACAGGATATATGGTGCTTGGAAACATTGGTTGTCATAGTAAGAAGAATGAGTGAGAGACTTTTTGACTGCATGCCTTTTTGTATTTTTAAAACGAAGTCCCCAGATTGTAATTTAATACTTTAATGGTTTTTTTTTCTCCTTTTCCTTTTTAAAACTTCTAATTCTTTGATCCATCAGAAATTTATTTCTGGTATAGGAAGTGAGACATATTTTGGGGGATAAAATTGAGTGTGAATTCTATCCCAACTAGCTAGTTGTGTCAGCACCATTTAGTGAATAATCTGTTTTTTGCCCCAGTGTTAGAATTGTAACTTTTGTCATTGACTAAATGTATTTGGGACTGTTTCTCATCTGTCTTATTTTATTTTGATCTCGTGTATTATCATACGCTTTAAATTACTATCATTTTGTAATTTTGATACAGATGGGGTTAGTCACCTGTTCATTACTCTTTTTTTTTTTTCTTCAGACTTTGACAGTTCTGGTCTATATATTCTTGTAGATGAACTTTAGAATCATTATGTGACATTCAAAAGGAAATCTTACAGGATTTTTATTTAATACTGAATATTGATTGGGAATACTGAAATTGTAAGTGAAGTTTGGGGAAATTGGCATCTTTATGTACTTTCTGTACTGTGTTCAAATAGATTATGTCTCTCAGTAGATTTTCAAACTTTGCTTCAAATAAGTCCTGTACAAGTAAGTCTTGTATATTTCTTGTTTATTTCTTTTAAAAAACATCAGACCCATGAATGAGAGTATGCTTGTTTATTTTATTCAACAAATATTGTAGAGAATCAAACAGGTAGTTTTTATTCTAGTGAGAGAAGACAGAATATAATCAAATAAAATGAAGTACATAATCCATTTCAGATTTTGGTAAACCTACAAAGGAACCAAAAGGGTGATGGATTGAGAGTAACTGGTGGGAGCTTATATGTAGGGTGGTTGGAAAGACTCTTCTGAGATGATATTTGAGCTGAGACCTTAAGTTTGAGGAGGAGCTAGCCACTTGAATGAGCCAGGAACAGCATTCCTGGCACAGAGTAAAGAAGGACAAAGACCTGACTAGGAAGGGCTTGGCAGAGAAGGGCGCTTAAGAAACTGAAAGGAAACTCACATTGCTGGGGCCTAGTGAGCAATCTGGAAAGTAAGCAGGCCAAATTGAGTAGGGCCTTGGGTCATCTTAAGTAGTTTAGACTTTATATGCAGTACGTAGGAAATCCTTGGGGGAGTCTGAAGCAGGAGAGTGACTTCTGATTTATGGTTTAAAAAGAACACTTGACTTTTTTTTTTTTTTTTTTGAGACAGTTTCGCTCTTGTTGCCCAGGCTGGAGTGCAATGGTGCCATCTCGGCTCAACGCAACCTCCACCTACCGGCTTCAAGCGATTCTCCTGCCTCAGCCTCCTGAGTAGCTGGAATTACAGGCATGCACCACTAAGTAATTTTGTTGTATTTTTAGTAGAGACGGGGTTTCTCCATTTTGGTTAGGCTATTCTTGAACTCCTGACCTCAGGTGATCCGCCTGCCTCGGCCTCCCAAAGTCGTGTCCAGACACAGTTAGCTTTTTGAGTTGAGAAAGTATTGAAGTGGGGACTCCAGTTAGTTTTTTTTTTTTGCAGCAGTAGGTAGGTGAGGATGGTGCTAATCAGGTGGAGAGGCCTGGGAGGCTTCAGCTGTGTTTAAGTTTACAACTAAACAACTTGCTGTTGGAGTGGGTGTTACTGAGAGCTAAGTACTGCTAGCTGCTGCAGAGGCAGTGTGGAGCAGAACAAAGCTGGTCTTTTCCTTCACAGGTGTCTGCTAGTTTTGTTTCTAAGGTGTGTAGCAAAATAAAATAGGCTAAAAGCATTTGACTTTAACATTTATGGAGTTCAGGGTGCTGAGGGGGGGGTTCAGCAAAAAAGTCTGTTCATAACCCTTGTTTTATATTGCTTAATAACCTGTAGTTTCTGTTAGTGGGTCAAAGGGGAGGCAGCAGCAGATGATCTTTAAGATACCTGTTTCTGAGTTAGAAAAACATAGCTTGAGGAAGTTATTTAGCTTCCCTACAGGCTTAGCGATAATAGAACCAGACATTTAGGTGAGCTCATGCACACAAAGTCTTAGTACACTGCCTAGTATATAACAAGAGCTCGATAAATGGTAACTCTTTTAGTAATGTCTACGTAGATACTATCTCTCTTAATTCAGGCCAAACATCTACAGTTAAAATTTTTCTTACCTCAATTTCTCTGTTCTTTTGTGTTGAATAAGGAGGGAATTGGCATGTAGTCGCTCGTTTTGATTGTGAAATATATTTGTTCTTCTTCTTTTTTTTTTTTTTATTAAGACGAAGTCTTGCTCTGTCTCCCAGCCTGGAGTGTAGTGGTGCACTTGGCTCACTGCAGCCTCCACCTCCCTGGTTCAAGCAATTCCCCTGCCTCAGCCTCCTGATTAGCTGGGAGACTCCTGATTAGCTGGGATTACAGGCGCATGCAACCACGCCCGGCTAATTTCTTCATATTTTTAGTAGAGACGTGGTTTCACCGTTTTGGCCAGACTGGTCTCTAACTCCTGACCTCAGGCAATCTGCCTGCCTTGGCCTCCCAAACTGCTGGGATTATAGGCGTGAGCCACAGCACCTGTCAGTTGGCTTTCTTTAAATCATCCCCAGGTTGGAGGATTTTAGGTGATTGGGATGCCCAGGGTGGTGGTCCTTCTTAGCCTCGTCTTGCCTAACATACTTTTGAAATTGCACTAGAGCTGGACAGTTTTGTGGGAACTGGTGTGACCTAATTTGCCTCACTTTAATAACTAATTTTTTAGCATCTGAATGTCATAGAAGCATTGCCCTATCCCATACTTTTGTATCAGGAGGTTTTATTATTTTATCAGTTAAAAATAGAATTGCAAGGCCAGGCGTGGTGGCTCATGCCTGTAATCCAAGCACTTTGGAGGCCAAGGTGGGTGGATCACCTGAGATCAGGAGTTCAAGACCAGCCTGACCAATACGGTGAAACCCTGTCTTAAAAAAAAAAAAATAGAATTGCATATTTTGTAGGATCCTTTTTCTGCTTTGGTAAAATGTGGGCTTCACCTCTATTGTGACCCTTGGTGGAGTAATTCTTGTTCATCTGAAGTGGCATCTGCAGTCCTGCCACAGTGAAGTTTATTTTTAGCTTTGTTTTTTTTTTGACGGAGTCTTGCTCTGTTGTCAGGCTGGAGTACAGTGGTGCGATCTCGGCTCACTGCAACCTCTGCCTCCTGGGTTCAAGCAATTCTCCTGTCTCAGCCTCCCAAGCAGCTGGGACTACAGGCATGCGCCACCATGCCTGGCTAATTTTTTTTGTATTTTAGTAGAGTTGGGGTTTCACCATGTTGGCCAGGATGGTCTTGATCTCTTGACCTCACGATCTGCCTGTGTTGACCCCCCCAAAGTGCTGGGATTACAGGTGTGAGCCGCTGCGCCTGGCTATTTTTAACTTTTTTTTTTTTCCCAGTGTAGCTTAGGCCACCTTGAACGCCTATCCAAGTACGTTTTGGTTATGCAAAGATTGTAGGCCAAAAGCCAGGAGTTCCTGGTGAGAGGAGGAATAGATTTTTTTTTTTTTTTTGGCAGGATAGTATTTGAAATTTTTTTGTTGCAAGATTTTCCTGTTGAGTAATGGTGTGTTTGTTTATTCAATATGAAAAGATTTAAAAAGGAACTTAAATAGATCCATTTCATTTTGCCATATTGTATTGTCTGTTTGCAAGATATGAGAGACTAGTTCTGGGTTTATCTGTTTAATTCAGTTAGAAGGGTTTATCTGTTTAATTCAGTTAGAAGTGCTATTGTCTTTATGACAGTGACTAAAAATAATATAGTAAATATAATTTTTACTATATTATTTCCACCCTAAAACATTATATATGTTGATGTATAAGATAGGAAGTTGCTTATAAAATCTTGACCAGGTTTTTTTGCAATTCATGAGTCGACCATATGACTATCCTGAGTTAATGAGTTTTGGTGCTAAGAACTGAAATTATAATTTGATACTGCCACTTAAGGTGTTCCCTTCCCCTTCAGTCTGAACTTTAAACTAGATTCTTTTATTTCAGTGGGTTTTACATGTATTCTGCAGAGGTATCTTAGTGAGCCAGGACTGGAGTGAGGGGTAGAGGGAAGGCTGGGGAATGGTAGGGGGAAACTGAAAAGATGAATTCCAGGTCTCCCATTCTCACTAAATCAGAATGTTTCTCCATTGTAACTTTTCTACACTTGGCTTTCATTTAAGACTTTTGAGGAAAGCATGCTGGTTAAAAAACAAGATCTGACCACTGTTGCTGTGTATCTCATGGACAGGTTTTGAGGAAGGAGGTTGCAGTGGTCTCCAGGCTGCATTTCATGTGAGGGCAGGAAGGGCTTGCTTTGACCTGTAAATTTGTATGCCAGTTGGGGGCTAATTTCCTGACTTGGCTAGTGCGTTTTTTCCCCCCTCCTTCTGTGTTGGGCTGATAGTACTTTTAAATAAAACTGATTTTTTTTTTGAGGTAATAAAGTTAACTTCACTAAAGTCGCACCCTAAAACTAGGACAACAGGAAGGATTACTAAGAAGAGGGAAAAAATGGACAAGTCACTTAACTTGTGACTTTGAGTGACATTGAGTGTAATTGTTGAACTCGGGACTCACCGTAGCTGAAAATTAAACAATATGCATTAAAAAATTGTACCTCATGGATTTCTAATCATTTAGGCCACTGTTAGAAAAAAATTAGATGAGCCTGGGTTAAGATCTTTCCTTTTGCCTCCCTATTCCATTTATAGCTTTATTTGGGATGTCTGAGTTGGGAGAAGACCACAGAGACAGATCACTTAAAGCATGTTTTAGGACTGCAGATCAGAATTAGTTGGAAAAGTTTTACGAAATAATGAATGGATATTCATATAGTAAAACACTCCATAGCAATAGAAAGAACCATAAATTCATGAGAATAATTGCCAGGATGTATTAATAAAAGCAACGTGCAAAACAGTGTATTTCTAGTATGCCACATTTACATAGGGGAGAAAGTGTGAGTATGTGTAGAATATTTCTAAAGGACACTCTAGAAATAGGTTACTTTGGTTGCCTTTTGGGAGGGTAACTGGGTAGCAGCTGGAAGAGAAGGGTGAGGAGATTTTTCACTTTGTATTCTGTGGTATTTTAAAAACTCTCAAGTCCTGCATATAATATTTATTTCCAAAAAGATCAGCCCTCCCCACAATGCCACATGTTGGCTTTTTCCCTTCCACCTGGCAGGTGTATAGATGAGAAGAAAGCTCCTCAGGTGGTTTTAATGTGTGGTCTCACTGAACGTCAGCTCCTCCAAGTGGGTCACTGCTTGCTGAGAAAGCTGCAAAGCATTGCAGAAAGCATTAGTTTTCCCATTTTGCCACAGACAACTTTGTGATATTGGAGGAATTACTGAATTCCTCCATTTTTCAGATTTCTCATCTGTCAAATCAGTGTTAGTTGGGTAATCTCAAAATCTCCTAGTCCTTAAGATTTGCTGACCTCCATGCCTTGGGCGTTGGAAGCGGGGGGTGGGGAACAGACTGAGAGACAGCTGGTCAGTCTTCTGATTCTTCTGGCCAGCTTTCACAACAGCAGGAAAAGTGAGATGGGGGAAGGATGGTATATTTATTTAAAGTATTTATATTACATGGTACCACATACAGCTTTTTGTTTTTGTTTTTGTTTTTTTTTGAGATGGAGTCTCGCTCTGTCACCCAGGCTGGAGTGCAGTGGTGCAATCTCGGCTTACTGCAACCTCTGCCTGCCTGGTTCCGGTGATTCTCCTGCCTCAGCCTCCTAGGTAGCTGAGATTACAGGTTCGTGCCGCCATGCCCGGCTAATTTTTATATTTTTGGTAGAGATGGGGTTTCACCACGTTGGTCAGGCAGGTCTTGAACTTCTGACCATGTGGTCTGCCCGCCTTGGCCTCCCAAAGTGCTGGGATTACAGGTGTGAGCCACCACACCCGGCCACCACATACGCTTTTTAAAGTTCTTTCTATAAGTTTTTTCTTTTGTGTTTTTGAGTCAGATTTTCACTGTACTACCCAGGCTGGAGTGCAGTGGCACAGTCACAGCTCATTGTAGTCTTGACCTCCTGGGCTCAAGTGATCCTCCTGTTTCAGCCTCCTGGGTAGCTGGGACCATGGGTGTGTACTGCCGTGCCTGACTAATTATTATTATTATTTTCTTGTGGAGACAGGTCTGGCTTCGTTGCCCAGATTGGTCTTGAACACCTGGCCTTAGGAGATCCTCTGATCTTGACCTCCCAAAGTGCTGGGATTACAGGTGTGAGCCACTGTGGCTGGCCTATAAGTTTTGTTTTAAAGTTAGATTGAATGACAATTCCTTAGAAAATTTTATTTTCTAAATCTAACTGAATAAAGAATTGCGTATTTTGTATTGCATATATTGGTAAAAACTGGGAAATTGATCAAGTTGTCACATTGAATTATTTTTTAAGTTTGCCCTCTTCAGAAATCCCTTGAGATGATGGAAATAATATTAAAACTTTACTAAGAAACAAAATATTAAATGGGTAGAGATTTTATATATATATATATATATATATATATATATGTTGTATTTATATATATATATATGTTGTATTTATATATATATAATTATATAATTTTCATCTTATATATAAATAATTTCTATCTTTTTTTAAAACCTCCCGATTAGGTAATAATAGAATTCCTGTTTTAAAGTTAGAGTGTATGTATACACATGCACATGTGTGTATGTGTATATATGTTAAATTTTTGTCATGGGAGTTTTACATATTTTATGTATAGTTAAGATAGAAATTATATATTATAGCACATTTTTTTATATATATGTAATATTCTCTATTATATAATAGTCCCATATTAATTATATGTAGCATAAATATTTGTGCTATCCTGAAACATAAACGTAGATAATGATGTTTTAGGATGGGAATACTCAGGAGTATAAAGGTACCTGTTGTCCCATTAGTCTGTGAATTCAGTATTTATGCGTTCTCATCTAGAATTTCTATGGAACCTGACAAGCTGACTCTGATACTTGTGTGAAAGAGGAAATGTGCTAGAATAGCTGGGAGGGCAGTGAAAGTTAGCAACAACAAAGCATAGTGAGGAGAAATTTGCCCTGCTGAATATAAAAACCTCTGAATATTAGAGTAACTTGAAAAGTGTGGCATTGGTACAAGAAAAGACAGGCAAATCAAATTAGTGAGTCTAGAATTGTGGATAAGTAGGAATATACTTTATAATGAAGATGGAGTTTCTTTTTATTTTCTTTTTTTTTTTTTGAGGTGGAGTCCCGTTCTGTTTCCCAGGCTGGTGTGCAGTGGCGTGATCTCAGCTCACTGCAACCTCTGCCTCCCAGGTTGAAGTGATTCTCCTTCCTCAGCCTCCTGAGTAGCTGGGATTACAGGCACATGCCACCACACCTGGCTAATTTTTATATTTTTAGTAGAGAAGAGGTTTCACCGTGTTGGCCAGGCTGGTCTCGAACTCCTGACCTTAAGTGATCTGCCCACCTCGGCTTCCCAAAGTGCTGGGATTACAGGTGTTAACCACCACTCCTGGCCTTTTTTTTTCCTTTATTTGCTATTTCAGGCCCATAGAAGCATACAAGGAGTAATATAACAAATGTCCATCTACCTACCATCTGTGATGTACAAAACTTAGTATTTTATCATACTTGCTTCGGAATTATTTAATAAAGACAATACTTCCTCTGCACAAATGCTTACCTTATAATTACTCTTGAATTATTTTTCACAATTGACTTACAAACTCTCAAATGTAGAACCATGTATTTTTATCTTTATATTTGTTTCTCAGACATTTATAGAAAGACACTAAGCAGATACTGTGCCAGCTCTTATGCTAAGTTTTTATTTACTGTTTTTAGTTTATATAGCTAATTATATTATTTGTCACATATTAACCTATTTTAAGTGTAAAAAGAAATGACCCATTAATGTTTTCAAACCTTAGTAACTTTTATTAAGTAAATACATAAGAGGAAGCTTTTACTGGTAATTACGGTTTTATTTCTGTAGCTATAGTTATCATTTATTAGAAGTACACTTGGTGTTTTAGTTCTTATTAATTCTGTTTTTTCCCATCCTGTTTAGGTGGTTTCCTAGAAACATGATTGTTTGTTGGCGTTGATCTCACAGTCTGGTGAGGACTTCTTTACTGATAATGTCAAGTTCAGGTTATCCTCCCAACCAAGGAGCATTCAGCACAGAACAAAGTCGTTATCCTCCCCACTCTGTCCAGTATACCTTTCCCAGCACCCGCCACCAGCAGGTAAGGAACAAATGCTATGCAAATTGCACGTTTTTTGTGTTTCTCTTTACTTTTCCTATTTAATAAACATGTTGGTCAGAAACCACCACATGTACTTTTTTTTTTTTTTTTTTTTTTAAGTGGCAAGAACTGTTTATAAAGATGAGGAACCAAAAGTTGGGAATTAATTATTCCTGTTTTCTTACTGTGGCTTTATGCCAGATTTCAGGAATTGAACTTGTCTTTGCTTTTGATTGTAGGAGTTGATGATAAATAGAAAACTATCAATTGTCTAGAATTTCAAGGGTAAGACCTATATTTATACTCCAAGTTGTGGTTGAGTTTTAAGCTGGCCAAATAACTTGGCCTCTCTTGACTGATGGCCAGCATAAAGACCTCTCTCTTCTTGAGAGATTGATGGTAGGAAGCTTTGCATAGTAGGTAGGAAGGAAGGAGGACATGGTAGATAGGCAGGAAGGAAGATTTTATCATAGGAAGAGTTTGTAAGAGATTGATTTACCTTGTGAGAAATAAAATATGAGATGAAATAATAAGCTCATAGTAGACCAAGGATATGGGTGTAAGCGGTTTAAAGAAAAATAAGAAAGGAAGTGATGAAATGGTCGTCTCAGAGACTAATAAAGCAGATTTGTCATCAAAATGTAGTTAAGTATTTACTATGGGGTCCTACTGAGGACTCCTTTGAAGTATAGCCATGATTACAGCGTTAGAGTGGACATTGTTACATTGTTCCTGTGTAGGGAAGCATTTAGTCTTTCATCATTACATGTAATGTTAGTTGCATGTTTTTGTTGATGCCTTTTTTGGTTGAAGAGGTTGCTTTCTGTTCCTAGTTTGAGAATTTCTGTCATGATCGAGTGTTGAATTTTGCTTGTGTTGTTTCCCCTACCCCAATGTTATTTATCTGATTACCAGTTTTCTGGATTATTATTGCTACTGCTTTTTCAAAAAAATTGGGCTGAGTGCGGTGGCTCACACCTCTAATCCCAGCATTTTGGGAGGCCGAGGCACATGGATCACTTGAGGTCAGGAGTTCAAGACTAGTCTGGCCAACATGGTGAAACCCTGTCTCTACTAAAAATAAAAAAAAAAATTAGTTGGGCATTGTGGCGACCACCTTTAATCCCAGCTACTCGGGAGGCTGTGGCAGGAGCATCACTTGAACCCGGAAGTCAGAAGTTAAAGGGAGCCGAGATCGTGCCATTGCACTCTAGCCTGGGCCACAAGAGTGAAACTCTGAAAAAAAAAAAATCAACTTTGCAGTTTAGTTTGTGTATATATATTAGATTGCACTCATTATATGTGTACATTGTAACAAACTTTGACAAATTCATAAACCCATAGAACCATCACCAAAATGAAGATGAACAACATTTCCAACACTGCAGAATATTCCTTGGCACCCCATCCTCCTTGGTACCCCATCTGTGTCAGTCCCTGTCCCCGACTTCCTACTAATCTCAACTCTAGGAAACCACTGATCTTTCTGTCGTAATACATTGTATATGTTCTGAGCTTCATGGGAACTCTTTTGTCTGTGGCCTCTTTTGCTTCCCATAATACTTCTGTGATCTATCCATGTCTGGCACATCTCAGTTCCTTCCTTTTTATTGTTGGTTATGGGTATACCACAATTTGTTTATTCATTCACCTATTCCAGGTTTTGATTATTGCAAGTAAAATTACTTAGAAAACGTATATCTATATATTTGTTGTATTTAGATTATTAAAATAAGTATTGCCTTATTTTCTTAACTGTATCCTTTGGAGAGCATGCATATTTTATTTTTCTCAAATCCAATTTTTTTTTTTTTTTTTTTTTTTGAGATGGAGTCTTGTTCTGTCACCCAGGCTGGAGTGCAGTGGCGCCATGTGGGCTCACTGCAACCTCTGCCTCCCAAGTTCAAGCAATTCTCCTGCCTCAGCCTCCTGAGTAGCTGGGATTACAGGCGCTTGCCACCATGCCCAGCTAATTTTTGTATCTTTAGTAGAGATGGACTTTGTCCTGTTGGCCAGGCTGGTTTTGAACTCCTGACCTCAGGTGATCCGCCCACCTTGGCCTCCCAAAGTGCTGGGATTACAGGCGTGAGCCACTGCACCCGGCCCTGATGTATTATTTTTATTGTTCATATTTTGTGCTTTTTGTGTCATATCTAAGAAGTTTTTGCCAAATTCAAGGTCACTAAGATTTCCACTTATGTTTTCTTTTTTAAGTTTTATAATTTTAGGTTTTTCATTTAGGTAAATTATCTGTTTTGAATTAAAATTTTATATGTGGTATGGTAAGCGTTGAGTTTCAGTCCTTCCGCATTAAGAATGATGTTAACTTGGAGAATGCTCTTTACTCCTGTGTTCTCTTAAGGGATTTATGTAGGATTGGTACTTTTCTCTTTTTCTTTTTCTTTCTTTTTTTTTTTTTTGAGGTGGAGTCTTGCTCTGTCGCCCAGGCTAGAGTGCAGTGGCATGAACTTGGCTCATAGCAACCTCCGGCTCCTGGGTTCAAGCAATTTTCCTGCCTCAGCCTCCTGAGTAGCTGGGATTACAGGTGCGCGCCACCATGCCTAGCTAATTTTTGTATTTTTAGTAGAAACGATTGGCTCATAGCAACCTCCTCCTCCCAGGTTCAAGCAATTCTCCTGCCTCAGCCTCCTGAGTAGCTGGGATTACAGGTACATGCCACTACGCTCAGCTAATTTTTGTATTTTTAGTAGAGATGGGATTTCACCATATTGGCCAGGCTGGTCTTAAACTCCTGACCTCGATGATCCACCCGCCTTAGCCTCCCAAAGTGCTGGGATTACATGTGTGAGCCACCATGCCCAGGCTTTTATTTTTTTGAGACAGCAGAGTCTGGCTCTGTCTCCCAGGCTGGAGTGGGCAGTGGCGTGATCTCAGCTCGCTGCAACCTCCTCCTCCTGGGCTGAAGCAATTTTCCTGCCTCAGACTCCCAAGTAGTTGGGATTACAGGCATCCATCACCATGCCTGGCTAATTTTTTGTATTTTTAGTAGAGACGGGGTTTTGCCATGTTGGCCAGGCTGGTCTTGAACTCCCGACTTCAGGTGATCCACCCACCTCAGCCTCCCAAAGCACTGGGATTACGGGTGTGAGCCATCGTGCCTGGCCAGGATTGATACATTTTTATCCCTAGATATTTGATAGAATTTATCAGTGAAAGTCTTGGGCCCAAAATTTTTTTTGTGGGAAGAATTTAAATATGAACTCAGTTTCTTTAATAGTTATTAATTCAGATAATCAGTTTTTTCTTGAGTCAGTTTTGGGTGTATTTTGTTGTTTAAGGTATCAGATTTATTGACACAAATTGTCACAATATTCCCTCATTGTTTCAATATGTTTGAGATATGTTGTGGTGATGTTCCTCATGTTGATAATGTGTTTTTTTCTTATAAATATCAGTCTGCCTAGAGGTTTGTCAGTTTAGTAGATTCTTGGAAGAGCTAGCTTTGGATTCAGTCATTTTTACTGTTTTTCTGTTTCACTGATTTCTGCTCTTTATTATTTTTTTCCTTCTCTGATTGCCTGTGTATAACCATTTCTGACATCCTTCATTTTTTTTTTTTTTTTTTTGAGACAGAGTTTTGCTTTTGTTGCCCAAGCTGGAGTGCAGTGGCACAATCTTGGTTCACCACAACCTCCACCTCCAGTGTTGAGGCAATTCTCCTGCCTCAGCCTCTCAAGTAGCTGGGATCACAGGCTTGTGCCACCACGCCTGGCTAATTTTGTATTTTTAGTAGACATGGGGTTTCTCCATTTTGGTTAGGCTGGTCTTGAACTCCCAAGCTCAGGTGACCGGCCTGCCTCGGCCTCCCAAAATGCTGGGATTACAGGCGTGAGCCACCACACCCGGTCATCTTCCATTCTTTTGTGTATATTTAAGTTTTCTTCTGATACTGTGTTTCTGCCTGAAGAACTTCATTTCTCTTAGTGTAGGTTTTTTGGCAATGATTTCTCTCAGCGTTTATTTGCCTGAAAAATTTTATTTCAGCTTTATTTCTGAAGACTGTTTTCACTAGATATAGAATTCTAAGTTGACAGTTTTAGCATTTATTTATTTATTTATTTTTTAGTGCTCTATCTGCCAGACAGTTTTAGTATTTTAAGATATGTCATATCATCTTATTCTGGCTTGTATGGTTTCTGTCTAGAAGCCTGTGGTCATTCTTAATTTTTGTTTATTTATTTATAAAACACATTTTCCCTCCTCTGGTTCCTTTTTTTTTTTGAGGCAGTCTTCCTCTGTTGTTCAGGCTGGAGTGCAGTGGTGCGATCTCGGTTCACTGCAACCTCTGCCTCCTGGGTTCAAGCAGTTCTTGTGCCTCAGCCTCTCGAGTAGCTGGGACTGCAGGCACGCACCACTATGCTCAGCTAAGTTTTTTTTTTTTTTTCCTTTATATGAGATGGAGTTTCGCTCTTGTTGCCCAGGCTGGAGTGCAATGGTGCCATCTTGGCTCACCACAACTTCCGCCTCCCGGGTTCGAGTGATTCTCCTGCCTCAATCTCCCGAGTAGCTGGGATTATAGGCATGCACCACCATGCCTGGCTAATTTTGTATTTTTAGTAGAGACAGGGTTCTCAAACTCCTGGCCTCAAGCTGTCATCCTCCTTTGCCCTCCCAAAGTGCTGGGATTACAGGAATGAACTAGCATGCCCAGCCAAATGATGTAGTTATTGAATTTGTAGCTTCAAAGTTATTTTCCTCTGAACATGGAATATGCTGTGATTTGCTGTTTGCTTCTATTGAGTGTTGCTGATGAGAAGTCTGCTTTTATTATGATCCTTGTAACTTTGTAGGAAACCTCTTTTTATTTCATGGAACTTGTAATAAAGTTTTCACTTTATTCTTATTATCTAAAATTTTCATGTGTTTAGTATGGATTAGTTTTAAAAATACATCCAGTTTTTTCCTTAAGCCTTTTTAAATCTGAAGACTATGTCTTTTCTAACTTCTGAGAAATGCTGTTCTATTATTTCTCAGGATCCTGTCTCTTACCTGTGGATATGGGATGTTGGAACTTTTTATTCTGGCTCCCCATTTTTAACTTTTCTTCTGTGGTTTCTATGTCTTTGTACTTTACTGGGTACTGAGAAAATTCCTCACTTCTCTCTTAGCTTTCACTTGCTTTTCACGTCTGTGTGTTCAACTATCGTTTACTTTCAATGATTCAGTTTTAATTTCTTTATTTGATTCTTTTTTTCTTTCTTTCTTTCTTTTTAAGACAGAGTCAGATTCTGTGGCCCAGGCTGGAGTGCAGTGGCACAATCTTGGCTCATTGCAACCTCTACCTCCTGGGTTCAAGCAATTCTTGTACCTCAGCCTCTTGAGTAGCTGGGACCGCAGGCATGTGCCACCACGCCCGGCTAATTTTTGTAATTTTAGTAGAGACGGGGTTTTGCCATGTTGGCCAGGCTGGTGTCAAACTCCTAGCCTCAAGCAGTTCGTCCCACCTTGGCCTCCCAACGGGCTAAGATTACAGGCGTGAGCCACCAGGCCTGGCTTGCTATTTGATGCTGCTGCTGCTGCTGCTTTTTCTTCTTCTCCTCCTTTTTTTTTTTTTTTTTTGGTAACAAATCCTTGTATCAAGGGCTAACTTTTTTTTTTTTTTAGACAGAGTCTTGCTCTGTTGGCCAGGCTGGAGTGCAATGGCTTGGTCTTGGCTCACTGCAACCTCCACTTCCCAGTTTCAAGCAAGTCTTCTGCCTCAGCCTCTGGAGTAGCTACCATTACACGTGCCGGCTACCATGCCTGGCTAGTTTTTTTATTTTTAGTAGAGATGAGGTTTCACCATGTTGGCCAGGCTGGTCTCAAACTCATGACCTCAAGTGATCCGCCTGCCTCCGCTTCCCAAAGTGCTGGGATTACAACCATGAGCCATAGCACCTGACCTATTTGATATTGTTAATATTTTTTAGGTCCTTTTTTACTCCCATCTACTGTTTTACCTATTTCCATGGAATATAAATTCCTTTTTGTTTTGGTGCCTTTGGAAAAAAAAAATTTTTTTTTTTTTTTTGAGTCGGGGTCTTGCACTGTTGCTGTGGCTGGAGTGCAATGGTGCAATTTTGGATCAGTACAACCTCTGCCTCCTGCCTTTATACGATTCTCCTGCCTCAGCCTCCCAAGTAGCTGGGATTACAGGAGCACGCCACCACGCCTGGCCAATTTTTTCTATTTTTAGTAGAGACCAGCTAGGCTGGTCTTCAATCCTGACCTCGTGATCTGCCTGCCTTGGCCTCCCAAAGTGCCAGGATTACAGGTGTGAGCCACCACACCTGGCCGAAAAAGTTTTTTATGTTTTCAACTTTATATCTGAGCTTTCTCGTTAGACTACGAGTCATTTTTTACTCATAACTTATAAAGAAGGGCTCTCAATGGCTTATCTATCCTCTGTTTCATCCTAAACAGCACAATTTTATCTGTTTATGATTTTTGAACCTTTTTTGTTGACACAGAATTCATGTAACAGCAAATTTATCATTTTAAAGTATGTAATATAGCGGCTTTTAGTATATTCATTATGTTGTGCAGTTATCATTGTTCTTCGATTTCAGGACATCTCCATCACCTGCAATGAAACCCCATATGTAATAGCAGTTTCAATTCTCCTCTTCCCCCTATCTTTTGGCAATCACCAATCTATTTTCTGTTTCTATGGATTTGTTGCCTTTTTTTTTTTAATTTAAAGACGGTGTCTTGCTCTGTCATCCAGGCTGGAGTACAGTGGCTCAATCGGAGCTCACTGCAGCTTCTAATTCTTGGGCTCAAGCAGTCCTTCCACCTTAGCCTACCGAGTAACTGGGATGTGCCACAATGCCTGGCTAATTTTTAAACATATTTTTTTGTAGAGATGAAATCTCAGTATGTTGCCCAGACTAGCCTTGAATCTCTGGGCTCAAGCAGTCTGCTCACCTTGTCCTCCCAAAGTGTTGGGATGACAGACATGAGCCATAGCACCCAGCCCTGGATTTGCTTATTGTAGACATTTTTACATAAATGGAATAATAAAATGTGGCCTTTTGTGCCTGGCCTTTTTTTTTTTTTTTTCCTAGACTTAGTGTAATGTTTTCTAAGTTCATCTGTGTTCTAGCATGTGTCTCCTTTTTTTTTTTATGGCCAGAATAATATTCGTTGTATGGTTATAATACATTTTTTTTATTTGTTCATTAGTTGATGGACATTTTGGTTGTTTTCATTTTTTGGCTATTGTGAATAATGCACCCGTGAAAAATTGTGTATTAGCTTTTGTGTGTGGTTTTATATACTTGTAATTCTTTGGGGTATATACCTAGGACTGGAGTTCCTAGCTTATTTAGTAATTCTGTGTTTATCTGTTTATGATTGAGTTAGCACAGATTTGTTTGAAAGGAAATTTTTGCCAAAAAGCAAAAAAAAAAAAAATCAACAAAGAAAAGGTACAAAAACAAACATATAAACACTTACCTAGTTGTGATGGGAAAAACTATCTTTTTCTCTTTTTTTTTTTTGAGATGGAGTCTCGCTCTGTTGCCCCAGCTGGAGTGCAATGGTGAGATCTCAGCTCACTGCAACTTGTGCCTCCTGGGTTTAAGCGATTCTCCTGCCTCAGCCTCGTGAGTAGCTTGGGTTACAGGTGTCGGCCACCATGCCCAGCTTAAGTTTTGTATTTTTAATAGAGACAAGGTGTCACCACGTTGACCAGGCCTGTCTTGAATTTCTGACCGCAAGTGATCCACCTGCCTCAGCCTCCCAAAGTGCTGGGATTACAGGTGTGAGCCAAAACTACTACTCTTAAGTAGCAGGTTAATTCTCTGGACTCCAGTTTTTTCACTGTAAGTGTGAATGGATTTGATTAGACTTCTATGATCCTTCTTCCAGCTTACTCATTGGGAATATAATATTGGAATGCTTTTTAGGGTTTCATATTGAACACATGAGTTTGAGATTTTACTGATGTGAGTAATACAGATTGGGAGTTACTATAATTTGTTATTAGAGGAATGAGTCAATATAGATTAAACTTGAAATTTCGTTTTGGATTATTTTTAATGATACATAGTTAGAATGTTGATTATTTTAAGGGGAAGAGTTAGATCAATGAAGGATTGAAGTAGTCATTACTTTTTCTTTTCATACTTAGTGGCCTGTAACTACCTTTTATACTTGCTTCGATTTCATGATGCTGTTCAGGTTTTAGTTAATAACTAACGTATGATTATTTTAATACTAGGAGTTCGCAGTCCCTGATTATCGTTCCTCTCATATTGAAGTGAGTCAGGCGTCACAGCTCTTGCAGCAACAGCAGCAGCAGCAGCTTCGAAGACGACCTTCCTTGCTTTCAGAATTTCACCCAGGTTCTGACAGGTAATGAGGTTTCTTTTTATGTTTCGATCTAGGATTATAATTGTGAAGTATACAAGTGTGTCATTATTTTATTTTTTTATTTATTAACCAAACCTTGACTGGTTATTTGTAGTTTGCATTTTGAGTTCTTTTGTGTTGGTTGGTTGCAACAGTTAACAAACTCCTAAAACTTATTTCCATAGTTTGGCATTAATATTATGTAGTAGAAAGGCAGTAAACCACCTGGTCACCTGTGTGGCCTTGGTTATGATCTATAGACTTGGGCTGCACATTAGAACCACCTGGGATGCCCAAGTCCCATCACAAAACACTTAAATAGTCTCTGGGGTTGGGCACAGGCTTTATTTTATGGCTGAAGTTTTTCTGGTGATTCTAATTTGCAGCTAGGGTTGCAAATCACTGATCCCAACTCTTCGGGCTTTAGTTTTCCCTCCTGTAAAAATGGAGATAATAGTGGCATTGTCCTCAACTGAGAGTAAATATTCTGTAGATAATGTAGGTTCTATACATGCATGGTAGGTTCTGTTTTTCCTCAGTGTCCTTACCATCTCTGCATTTCTTTTTACTTCTTCCTCATTCCTTTTGTTTTCTGGTTTTTTTTTTGGAGACGTCATCTTTCTAGCTGTGTTGCCCAGGCTGGAGTGTAGTGATGTGATCATGGCTTACTGCAGCCTCAGTCTCCTGGGCCCAAGTGATTCTACCGTGTTAGCCTCCCAGTCCTGGCTAATTTTTGTATTTTTTGTAGAGATGGGATTTGTTATGCTGCCCAGGCTAGTCTTGAACTCCTGAGCTCAAGTGATCCGCCCACCCCTACCTCCCAAAATAGTTAATTTTTTTTTTTTTTTTGAGAAAGAATCTTGCTCTGTCACCCAGGATGGAGTGCCAGTGGCATGATCTCGGCTCACTGCAACCTCCGTGTCCAGGGTTAAAGTGATTCTCATTCCTCAGCCTTCTGAGTAGCTGGGATTACAGGCATGCACCACCACGCCCAGCTAATTTTTGTATTTTTAGTAGATGGTTTTGCCATGTTGACGAGGCTGTTCTCGAATTCTTGGCCTCAAGTAATCTGCCTGCTTCGGACTCCCAAAGTGTTGGGATTACAGGTGTGAGCCACTGCACCTGGCCAGAATTTTTTTTTTTTTTAATTGTGTATATTTAAGGCATACAACATGGTGTTATGGGATACGTATAGATAATAAAACGGTCACTATGGTGAAGCAAATTAACAAAGTTATTTATTTTTGCTTTTTTTTTTTGCTTTTGTGCAGAACCAACTAAAATCTACTCATTTAGCATGAATCCAGATACAGCACGATATTATTACTTGTAGTCTTCATGTTGTACATAAGAACTCTAGACTTGTTCATTCTATATATCTGCTATTCTATATCCTCTGACTTTCATCTCCTCATTTTCTTTCCACCCTCGGCCCCTGGTAAACCACTGTTTTATTCTCTTTGTATAGTTCCTTTTTTGTTTTTTTTTTTTTTTTTTTAAAGATGGGGTTTCACCATGATGGCCAGGCTGGTCTTGAACTCCTGACCTCAGGTGATCCACCCACCTCGGCCTCCCAAAGTTCTAGGATTACAGGCGTGAGCCACTGCGCCCGGCCCCTTTTTTGTTTTTTTTAAAAGATTCCACATATAAGTGAAATCATGCTGGAGTGCAGTGTCATGATATCGACTCACTGTAGTCTCCACCTCCCTGGTTCAAGTGATTCCCCTGCCTCAGCTTCCCCGAGTAGCTGGGACTACAGGTGCGTGCCATCACGCCTAGCTAATTTTTTGTATTTTAGTAGAGATGGGGTTTCACAACGTTGACCAAGATGGTCTCGATCTCCTGACCTCATTATCCGCCTGCCTCAGCCTCCCAAAGTGCTGGGATTACAGGCATGAGCCACTGCGCCAGCCATTATGGCTCTTTTTTTTTTTTTGCCAGTCGGAGATTTTATATTGTCCTTTTTTCTCCTTGAACTTTTTATTTATTTTCTTTTCCAGTAAAATTTTTTACTAATATATTTATTCTTAATATCATTTTTTTTTTTTTTTTTTGAGACAGTGTCTCACTCTGTCACCAGGCACCAGGCTGGAGTGCAGTGGCACAATCTCGGCTCACTGCAACCTCTGCTTCCCGGGTTCAAGCAATTCTCCTGCCTCAGCCTCCCGAGTAGCTGGGACTATAGGTGCACGCCACCACACCCAGCTAATTTTTGTATTTTTAGTGGAGGCGGGGTTTCACCATGTTGGCCAGGATGATCTCGATCTTTTGATCTCGTGATCCGCCTGCCTCGGCCTCCCAAAGTGCTGGGATTGCAGGCGTGAGCCACCGCGCCCCGGTCTCTTAATAGCATTTTATTGTTCACACTCTTATATTTCTGCTACAAATACATATAGAAATTGAAATTTATTTAAATTATCTGTGATTCTAGGCTCTGAGTATTTTAAAGTTTTACTTTGGATTAAGTTATGGCAGTAGTAGTAAACGAGTGAGCAAAAAGCGTAAGTATGTGTATACATTTTATTACATTATTATTAAAAGCAAAAAGTAAAATCTTACTGAAAACACTTTTTAATAAGAGCAGACTGGTTTCCTTTTTCCCAATTGTAATTTTTGATTACTAATTACTGGAAACAGGCTTCTATGTGAATTCTATTCCAATTTTTATTTTTTATAGACAGACTATTCATGTAAGTAGGTAGAAATGGAATAAATTTTGTAGCTGCAATTTTGCTTAATTCTCTGAATGCCTTCCAACTTATAGACCACAGTGATCTGACTTCTAAAATTTTTTTTTTGATCTTCCAGCTAAAAACTTAACTAGTTTCTCCTTTGATACAAAAGCAAAGAATTAGAAACCACTTTTGCAAAAAAAAAAAAAAAAATTTGTTACCCATACTTCTGCTATTCTCTTTTTTTAGTATTGACGTCATTATTTCTTTTTTTTTTCTTTTTCTTTTTCTTTTTCTTTTTGAGATGGAGTCTCCCTCTGTTGGCTGGGCTGGAGTGCAGTGGCATGATCTCGGCTCCCTGCAACCTCTGCTTCCTGGGTTCAAATGATTCTCCTGCCTTAGCTTCCTGAGTAGCTGGGATTACAGGCGTGAGCCACCATGCCTGGCTAATTTTTGTATTTTTAGTAGAGATGGGGTTTCACCTTGTTGGCCAGGATGGTCTTGATCTCCTGACCTCATGATCCTCCCACGTCAGCCTTCCAAAGTGCTGGGATTATAGGTGTCAGCCACTGCGCGTGGCCAGATATCATTATTTCAAATTGTTCTTTTGCAGCACTGGAGGTTTAGTTTTAGTTGTTTGCTGTTTCTCACATTTTTATTATCTAGAACAGAGGTTGCCAGACTAAGGCTAGTTGGTGCTGAGCATATCCTGCCTGTCCTGTTTTTGTAGAGTCTTCAAGTTAAGAATTATTTTTACATTTACGTATTAAAATAAATTTTATTGTATATATTTGAGGTTTACATGATGTTACGGGATACATATAGTTTAGCCAATGAACATATTTACCATCTCACGTACTTTGTTTCAGTGACAAATAGCTAAAATCTACCCATTTAGCAAAAATCCCTAAGATATAATTGTGGTAACTTTAGTCCTCATGTTGTACATTAGATCTCTAGACTTGTTCATCCTACAAGTCTGCTATTGTATCCTTTGACCTCCATCTCCCCCTTTCTCCATCCCTCACTGGTGTTAACCACTGTTTCATTCTCTGTCCTATGTATTTGAGTGCTTTTTTTTTTTAAAAAATATTACATATATAGGAGAGCTCATGCAATATTTTTCTATTTGTGTCTGGCTTATTTCAGCATGATTTCAGCATGGTCCATCCATGTTATGGCATATGACAGGATTTTTTTCTTTTTTAAGGCTGAATAATATTACACACACACACACAAAATCACATTTTCTTTTCTTTTTTTTTTTTTTTTTTTTTTTTTTTTAGACAGAGTCTCACTCTGTCACCCAAGCTGGAGTGCAATGTGCAGTGGTTCACTGCAGCAGCCTCCACCTCCCAGGTTCAAGCAGTTTCCTGCCTCAGCCTCCCAAGTAGCTGGGACTACAGGCATGTGCCACCACGCCCAGCTAATTTTTGTATGTTTAGTAGAGACGGGGTTTTGCCATGTTGGCCAGGCTGGTCTCAAACTCCGGACCTCAAGTGATCCACCCACCTAAGCCTCCCAAAGTGCTGGGATTACAGGCGTGAGCCACTGTGCCTGGTCCAACATTTTCTTTATCCATTCATCTGTCAATGGGCATCTAAGTTGTTTCCATGTATTAACTGTTGTGAATGATGCTGCAAGTGTAGATATCTGGTTGTTGGATTGTTTTGTTTGTTTGTTTGTTTGTTTGCCCAGACTTGAGTGCAGTAGTCAGATCTCGGCTCACCTCAACCGCCGCCTCCTGGTTCAAGCAGGTCTCTGCTTCAGTCTCCTTAGTAGCTGGGATTGCAGGCGCCCGCCACCATGCCTGGCTAATTTTTGTATTTTTAGTAGAGATGGGGTTTCACCATGTTGGCCAGGCTGGTTTTGAACTCCTGACCTTGTGATCCACCCACCTTGGCCTCCCAAAGTGCTGGGATTACAGGCATGAGCCACTAGGCCTGGCCAGATTTTTTTTTTTTTTTTTTTTTTTTTGAGATAGGGTCTTGCTCTGTCATTCAGGATGTAGTACAGTGGCATGATCATGGCTCCCTGCAGCCTGGACCTCCCAGGCTCAAGTGATCCTCCCACTGCAGCCTGCCGGGTAGCTGGCACCACAGGTGCATGCCACTGTACCTGGCTAATTTTTGTAGTTTTTGTAGAGACAGGGTCTCACTATGTCCAGGCTGGTTTTGAACTCCTGGCCTCAAGTGATCCTTCTGCCTCAGCCTCCCAAAGTGCTAGGATTACAAGCATGAACCACTGGGCCTGACCCAGATATCTTTATGAGGTGGTGATTTCATTTCTTTTGAGTATATAATCAGAAGAAGGATTGCTGGGTCTATGATAGTTCTTTATTTTTAATTTCTTTGGGACCCTCTATATACTTTTTTCCATAATGACTCTAACAATCTCCATTCCCACCAACAATATACTAGGGTTCCCTTTTCTCTACACCCTTGCCAGCATTTGTTATCTTTTGTCTTTTGGAGAATAGCCGTCCTTACAGGTGTGAGGTGAGATCTCATTGTGTGGTTTTAATTTGCGTGTCCATTGTGATTAGTGATATAGAGCACCTTTTCATATATCTCTTAGCTCTTTTTATGTTTTCTTTGGAGAAATGTCTGTTTAGCTCTTTTCCCATTGTCTTCACTTCTCTTGATATGATATGTCACGTTGATTGATTTGTGTATGTTAAATCATCCTTGCATGAAAGGGATAAATCTCACTTGCTAGTGATTTGTAATTTTTGTGATGTGTTGTTGAATTCAGTTTAATATTTTATTGAGGATTTTTGCATCAGTGTTCATTAGGAAGATTGGCCTGTAGTTTTGTTTTCTTGTGATGTCCTTGACTTAGATATCAGCTTAAATGCTTTTGACTTTGATATGCTTGCCTCATATAATGTGTTGGGAAATATTCCCTCTAGCTCTATTTTTTGGAAGAGTTTAGGAAGAATTGGTGTTAATTCTTCTTTGAATATTCAGTAGAATTCTGCCATGAAGCCTTCAGATCCTGGAGTTTTCTTGTAGAGAAGTTTTTGGTTACTTCTTCAATCTCTGTATTTGTTATTGGTCAGTTCAGGCTTTTATGCCTGACTAAATCTTGGTAGGTTGTATTTTTCTAGGAATTTATCCATTTCCTTTAGGTTATCCAATTTATTGACATGTAATTGTTCATATAGTTCCTTTATGATCTGTTTTATTTCTGAGGCATCTGTTGTAATTTACTTTCATTTTTTATTTATATGAATTCTAAAGTATTTTAAAATATAATTACCTTTATTAAATTTGTTTTTTTCTGATTTCAGTGGTTTTATAAGGTACCTGATTTCCTGTTTCAAAAATGCGGTCACTGCTTAGGTTTTAAGATGATAAAAGATTTGCAATATAAGTTTATTATTTTATTTGAGATGGAATCTCACTATGTCGCACAGGCTGGGGTACAGTGGCACGATCTCTGCCTCCTGTGTTCAAGTGATTTTCCTGCCTCAGCCTCCTGATTAGCTGGAACTACAGGCATGCACCTCCATGCCCAGCTAATTTTTTTGGTATTTTTAGTAGAGACAGGGTTTCACCATGTTAATCAACCTGGTCTCAAACTCCTGACCTCAGGTGATCCACCCGCCTCGGCCTCCCGAAGTGTTAGAATTACAGGCATGAGCCACCGTGCCCCGCCTAAAATTATTATAGGATACATTTCTCGTGAAGTTTGGAGAGAGAATTCAGATTACTTGACCCCCCAATATCTAAAAAATATACAGAAATATATTTTTTTCAAAAAGGCTAAAAATGTATCTTTATAAACAAGTAAAGGCATACAGCTACTGCCAAAAACTTGGAAAAGTGGGATTCAAGGAAAAAATTCTAAGTATCTTGAATGACGTGGCCTCCTATTTTCTATTATTTATTCATTTGTTTTGAGATGGAGTCTCGCTCTTGTTGCCTAGGCTGGAGTGCAGTGGCACAATCTTGGCTCACTGCAACCTCCCCTTCCTGGTTTCAAACGATTCTCCTGCCTCAGCCTCCCCAGTAGCTAGGATTACAGGTGCCCACCACCAGAACCGGCTAATTTGTTTTTGTATTTTTAGTAGAGATGGGGTTTCACCATGTTGGCCAGGCTGGTCTTGAACTCCTGACCTCAGGTGATTCACCCACCTTGGCCTTCCAAAGTGCTGAGATTAAAGGCATGAGCCACTGTGCCTGGCCCTATTTTCTTTTCTTTTTTTTTGAGACCAAGTCTTGCTCTGTTGCCCAGGCTGGAATGCAGGTGCACAATCTCGCCTCACTGCAACCTCTGCCTCCTGGTTCAAACAGTTTCCTGCCTCAGCCTCCCAAGTAGCTGGGATTACAGGCACACGCCCCATGCCCAGCTAATTTTTGTATTTTTAGTAAAGATGGAGTTTCACCATGTTGTCCAGGCTGGTCTCAAACTCCTGAACTTATGATCTGCCTGCCTCAGCCTCCCAAAGTGCTGGGATTACAGGCGTGAGCTCTGTTTTCTATTCTTAAAATAGTGTTATTGTTTTATGACTCAAGGCACATGGGTTTTTATTTTTTATTTTATTTTATTTTTATTTTTGAGGCAGAGTCTCACTCTGTCGCCCAGACTGGAGCGCAGTGGTGCATTCTCGGCTTACTGCAACCTCCGCCCCAGGTTCAAGCGATTCTCCTGCCTCAGCCTCCTGAGTAGCTGGGATTGCAGACACAGGCCACCACGCCTGGCTAATTCTTTGTATTTTTAGTAGAGATAGGGTTTCACTGTGTTAGCCAGGATGGTCTCAATCTCGTGAACTTGTGATTTGCCTGCCTCAACCTCCCAAAGTGCTGGGATTACAGGTATGAGCCACTGCACCCCTTCTATTTTATTTTTTTGAGATGGAGTTTCACTCTTTTTGCCCAAGCTGGAATGCAGTGGTGCGATCTTGTCTCACTGCAACCTCTGCCCTCTGGGTTCAAGCGATTCTCCTGCCTCAGCCTCCCAAGTAGCCGGGATTACAGGTGCCCACCAGTATACCCAGCTAATTTTGTACTTTTAGTAGAGACGGAGTTTCACCATGTTGGCCAGGCTGGTTTCAAACTCCCGAATTCAGGTGATCCGCCTGCCTCGGCCTCCCAAAGTGCTGGGATTACAGGTGTGAGCCACTGTGTCCGGCGGAGACATGAGTTTTTTCAAAAGAAAATAAAAAAAGGGCAGTGTTGAAGAAAGTAAATTAGTGAAATCCTGGGATTTCACATGAATATTCCTTGATTGTAAAAAATTTAAATGGGTGGTGGTGAATGGTTTGCTTGCAAATTCCCATTATACCATCCTGGTTTCTCAACAGCTGCAGAAAGGACAGTTGGGATGTGCCATTCTGTAAAGTGATGAGCCAGAACCTTCTGGAGTGGTCTACATGTCTGGCTGGTAGAGTGGGCCAAAGTCTTTAGCAAAGGCAGTTACAGCCCTAACCAAGATTTTTCCTCCTTTGCCCCACTTCCTTGCTCCCTTGGGTGGTAGAACAGTATATAGAAAGCCATATCCAGTCTTCCATTTGTAGAGAAGACAAACACATGCCAGACAAAGTGGCAACAATCAAGGAGAACCCACCCAGACTATCCCACGCCAAAGAGAAAGGCTGTCACAGTGGACCTGAGCGGGAGGGGTGGGGAATGGCGCAAACAGGGCCAATATATTCCTGGAAAAGAAAATTAAAGCAGCACAGTATGCCAAAAATAAAATCACCATGTGTAAGAAACATAAACAAAGAGTATGCCTTGTAAGTGCTATGCACTATAAAAGAACTTAAATAATGAAGTATTCAAAAACAAAATGGGCTAAATGGAGTTCAGACATTTGAGTGACCTCAAGATATAAAATGAGAAAGAATAAGGAATAAAGTAGATGTGACTTAAGATAAACCTTGTCTTAGAACAAAGTCTTGTTATAATTAGAGTGAGTGCAGAAGAAAAGGACAAAGATAAGGCAATTAGACAGAACTTGAACAATAGGGAGGACAAATAAAGATCATCCAGTATACTATAAGAACATGTTTTTGATGTGGAAAATCTGGTCAACGAACAGAAATAATATTCATAATAAAAATTTCCCATCAAGTTAAGGAAGAATCGATAGATTCTACAAACTGATACAACATATCTTTTCCAGGAAAAATTTATGCAGAAAGAATGATCCGTACCAAGACAGATCATGGTTAAGGAATCAAAGTTCAAGGATAAGTGAAAGAAATGCTCCACGGGGTGGAAGAGTCAGGCTACAAACTTCTCCATAGCAGAACTGAGTGACAGAAGATGGTGGAGCAATAGCTACAAAGTTCTGAGTAAAAGAAATTGATATTCAAGAATATTATACCTTAAGTTTAACAATAAAAACAACAGGCAGATGTTCTTAGACATGAAAGCCCCGAGCAGTGATAACATCTAAGACTGAAAGAGGCTGGGTGTGGTGGCTCACACCTGTAATCCCAGCACTTTGGGTGGCCGAGGCAGGCATATCACCTGAGGTCAGCAGTTCGAGACCAGCCTGGCCAACATGTGTGGGAAACATGTGATGTGAAACATGTGTGAGCCACTGGCAACCAGGGCACAGGAAATTTAAGAAAAACATTGAACATGGAACATTCTCTTTTTATCAAATCAGACTGCTTCAAAATTCAAATGATAAAGTATAGTTATGATTATAAATCTGTTTGGTAATTTTAATTTGTTTTAAAGATGTTTTAGATTGTGTTATGAGATGATGAAAGCCAGTAAAACATAGGAACTTTAAAAAGTTTGCAAGCATACAGAGTTTTTTTGTTTTGTTTTGTTTTGTCTTTTGGCTTTTTGAGACTTGAGTCTTGCTCTGTTGCGAAGACTGCTGTGCAGTGGAGTGATTTTCGCTCACTGCAACCTCTGCTTCCCAGGTTCAAGCGATTCTCCTGCCTCAGGTTCCGGAGTAGCCGGGACTACAGCTGCGCACCACCATGCCCGGCTAATTTTTGTATATTTTGTAGAGACGGGGTGTCACCTTGTTGGACAGGCTGGTCTCGAACTCCTGACCTCAAGTGATCCACCTGCCTTGGCCTCCCAAAATCTTGGGATTACAGGCTTGAGCCACTGCATCCAGCCCTACAGAGATTTCTTTATATGAAAATTAGGTGTTTTTTTTTTAAATATATACCACATTTTATTTATCTATTTTCATCAGCTGATGGGTGTTTGGATCGTTTTTACTTTTTGACAATTATGAGTAATTCTGCTGTGAACATTCATGTGCAAGTTTTCGTGTGGACATATATTTTCCTTTTTGTTGGTAAGATACCTAGGAGTTGAATTGCTGGGTCATATGGTAATATAGTCATATTTAACTATTTGAGAAACTACCAGATGGTTTTCAAAGTGGCTGTGCCATTCTACTGGTGTTAGTTGTTGTTTTTGTTTTTTTTTTTGAGACGGAGTCTTGCTCCATCAACAGTCTGAAGTGCAGTGATTTGATCTTGGCTCACTGCAACCACTGCCTCCTGGGTTCAAGCAGTTCTTGTGCCTCAACCTTCCAAGTAGCTGGAACTACAGGCATGTGCCACCACGTCCAGCTAATTTATGTGTTTTCAGTAGAGACTAATTTTTGTATTTTCATGTTGGCCAAGATGGTCTCTATCTCTTGACCTCGTGACCTGCCCACCTTGACCTCCCAAAGTGCTGGGATTACATTCGTGAGCCACCACACCTGGCCTGGTGTTAAGTTTTAAAAGGCAAATACAATAATTTAAATTGCAGATTTCCTGCTTAGTTCTACCAGAACTCCTAATATAAAATTGTATTTAGATGGTGTTATGAGATGACTACAACAGATTTTTGTAGTTAATTCAAATTTCTGAGGTTTTACACATTAACTTATATATTTATGACTGAGTAGGTTTGTTCTTCTAAAAAGGATTGGCATTGTTTTGTTAATTGTCCTTTTCCTTGGCTTTCTTAGTTTCTTCTCCAGCACTGGGTATGCTTCACCTTCTAGCTTTGATAAATCTCAGAGGCAGAGTTGCTGGAAATGAAATGTAATACTTGAAAATTACGCTTTTTGTAGGTTGTGTTCTAGCTGAGGGGGTACTGAGGGCTGAACTCCAGCTAAGGCATTACTTGGGTAGATTACCTCTGGACCTTGGTGGAGGATGAACCTTTTGATTATAATAACTCGTAGTAAGCTTTGAAAGGTAGTGTGCGGTTTCCAGCTTTTTTTCCGAGATTGTTTGGTTGTTTGTAATCCCTTGAGATTCCACATGAATTTTATGATGATTTTTTCTATTTGTGCCAAAGAAAAAAAAAAGCCAGTATCATTTAATAGAGATTACATTGAATCCATAGATTGCTTTGTGTAGTAGTGTCATTTTAATGACATTGTCTTCCAATATAAGAATTTGAGATTTCTTACCATGTATTAACTCTTTTTTCTTTCAGCAATGTTTTGTGGTTTTCAGTGTTGAAAGTAGTAAGCCTCCTTGGTCAAATTTACTCCTAGCTATGTTCTTTTGGGTGCTCTTACAAATGGTATTACTTTTTAAGTTTCTTGTTTGGATTGTTTAATGTTAGCATATAGAGTACAAACAAATTTTGTGTGTTGATTTTGTATCCTGCAACTTTGATGTATTTATTTGTTAGCTCTAATAGTTTTTTTTTTTTTTTTTTTTTTTTGCCAATTCTTTAGGGTGCTACATATGAGATCATGTTGTCTTGAATAAAAATGTTTATTACTTTTTAATTTGGATACCTTTTATTTCTTTTTCTTTCCTAGTGCTCTGACAGTAATTTCCAATACCATATTGAATACAAATGGTGAATGCAGTCATCTTTGTCTTGTTCCTGAAGTTGCCCACCCCACCATTTTTTTGTGATATCGCTCTGAATTTTAAGATAATGGGATTCTATGTGTTGGATGAGATTTAAAGTTTTGAAGTGCAATAATTTTACAGAATTTAGCATTCAGGCCAGGTGCGGTGGCTCATGCCTATAATCTCAGCACTTTGAGAGGCTGAGGCAGGTAGATTGCTTGAACTCAGGAGATCGAGACCAGCCTAGGCAACGTAACAAGACCTTGTCTGTACAAAAATTAACCAGGCATGGTGACACATGCCTGTCATCCCAGCCACATAGGAGGCTGAGGCAGGATAATTGCCGGAATCCGGGAGGTGGAGATTGCCGTGAACTGAGATGGCACCACTGCACTCCAGCCTGGAAACAGAGGTAGACTGGGTTTCAAAAAGAAAAGAATTTAGCATTCATTTCATTGTCTGTCCTTAATATGAAACCCAGTGATTTCTATTTTCATTGAAATACTGCTTTGTAAAGCATTAGTTTACAGGTTGACCATGAGATAAAATATCACCTCTACTAATACCTGGTAGAAAATGAAAAGTCAAATTAAGAGCACCCATGAGCAAGACTCATTTCCTGTAAAGAAATAAAATATTCTGATCTTCAAGTCATGTGTTTACATGTTTTGGGGGCCAGGATGATGTTTTAGAAGCAATGTTGGATTTCTCTTCAAGAAAGTTGTCTTTAAGACTGAATGGTACCTTAAAACTGAAGTCATTTCTCTTTCTATGTAGCAATAGCTGGGAGATTTTTATTTCCTGCTTGTTTTTATTATTGGTTGAAAAATGGTGGCTTTTCTGGTTTATATTATCCCAAATTTAATTATTATGGCATTTTAACATTTAAAAATATTAGCTTATAGATATTCTTCAGCAACTAAATTTTCTGCAAATCTTTTGTTTCATCTTTCACTTCTAGATTAGTTTTAACCCTCCCCCCCAAAACTTTCCTTTTTTTTTTATTTTGAGACTGAGTCTTGCACTGTCGCCTGGGCTGGAGGGCAGCAGTGCAATTTTGGCTTACTGCAACCTCTTTCTCCCAGGTTCAAGCAATTCTCATGCCTCAACCTCACGAGTAGCTGGGATTACAGGTGCTGCCACCATGCTGGCTAATCAAACCTTTTTTTAAAAAAATAGAAGTTTAATGGTACTATAGTGAGGTATATATTCTTCTGGGGTGGGAACAGAGGGGTACGGGTTCACTTTGAACATAAGCATGACTTTTTCATTGATTATTTCAAAGTCTAACCAGGGATGTTAGCAGGGAGTTGTACATCACTTACAAATTTTCAAGTGTTTATTTTCTTTGCATGTATTAGGCCTCAAGAAAGGAGAACTGGTTATGAACAGTTTCATCCAGGACCATCCCCAGTGGATCATGATTCACTGGAATCGAAGCGACCACGTCTGGAACAGGTTTCTGATTCCCATTTTCAGCGTGTCAGTGCTGCGGTTTTGCCTTTAGTGCACCCACTGCCAGAAGGGCTGAGGTCTTCTGCAGATGCTAAGAAGGTAAGTATTCTCTTACCCTGTAGAGTTGTAAGTTTGTAATGTTTATTTAGTTATATTCACTCATAGCACCTCAAAGTCCAATTACTCCAGTCTCTAAAGGTTAGTGCTATGGGAAAGTAAAAATTTTGTTAAACAAAACTAGAAACCACAGACTTAGTGCTCCAGACTGCTAAAGTGAGCACTTTTGCCTTTTTGGTAAGTGAAAACAATCCAAAAACACTACTCCCGTAAAGAAGAATTTCTGTTGAATAATGCTCAAGCATTTTCTTTTACTGGCTTGCTGGCTGTAAAATGTGGTCAAAGGTACTCAAGACTACTAGTTTTGTTAAATCTTAATTAAATTTTAAATTAGCCCCTTAAATTTAGTAGCAGTTTATTAACTGCTATATGGGAAAAAACACATCTAGGTAAGGTTAAATTGTGCTTGTAAGTTTTATACAAAAGAAAATTGTTCCTAATTCATATAAGTAATGCATACTTACAGAAAGCTTGGAAAATAAACAGGAAAAAAGTTAGCTGTAATCCTGTAACTTGGAGATAACGACCCTCCCCCAGTTTTATTGTGGAATAAAAATTGTATATATTTATGGTGATATTTATACGTTGGGAAACATATCAAGCTAATTAACATATTCATCACCTCACATAGTTTTTTTTTTGGTAGTAAGAACATTTAAAATCCATTCTCTTAGCAATTTTTAAGTATATAGTACATGTTATTGGCCGTAATCACCATGCTGTACAGAGATAAGAAGTTTTAATATTTAGCAGTATTTCGTGATATTTGAAACAATGAGAGTTTTATTAAGATCAAACCATTTTTGCCCTTGTGTTTATTTACCCATCTTTTGTGAAATGTTTACTCATGTATTATGTTCTTGCTTTGTTGCTATGTTTGCCTTTTACAACTGTCTGCTTTGCTTATTATTAAATCTGCAGATTAGAAAGTGCGTGATACTTAGTAGATACTGAATAAATCTTTGTTGTAGAAAGAATAAAGTAATATTAAAAACTCTTAACAGTAAATTGTTAACCTTTTTACTAACATATTAATATTTTTCCCAGTGTCTTTTTGTTTTTTTAAGCATACTGAAGTTTAAAATTTTTTTTTTTACTATCATCAAATCTTTTTTTATAATGTTTATTAACCTTTATGCCTAATTCCTCTTTCTTCTCTGATACCAGATAAGTACCCGAAAATATTCTTCAAGTTTTCATGCAATGAAGAGTGATTTAAAAGATAGTAAATGTTTCTACAATTCATTTTCATATAGTTCAGCCAGAATGGGGTGTGTGTGTGTGCGTGTGTGTGTGTGTGTGTGTGTGTATACATACATACATACACAAAGAAAGCAAATATGTTAAAATGTTTACCACTGGTGAATCTAGATGAAGGATAAATGAGTGTTCATTATAGTGTTCCTTCAACTTGTAAGTAAGTTTGAAAATTTTCAAAATAGTAAGTTGAGAGGAGAAAAACTCTGTGCCATAAGCTAGAAATTAGTTAAGCTTCTGGGGTGTTTTGTGACTCACCTTATCATGTGAAATATCTTTACCATATAGTACTCTGTGGAGTTCATAAGAAATGTTTTGCTGCATTAAAAAAGAAGAAATATAGTGAATAAAGGTTATCTTCTGTGGCTGAATATATTACCACAAATGTAATTTATAACTATAGATTTTTCTTTTTAGCAGAAAAATCTTATTCATTAAAGTGGAACATGTTGTAGTGTGACCCATTTCCATGTTACAGTTGAGAAACTGGATGTTAAGAAAAATTAAAGTGACCTAGGTAGAACCTCCTGAGTAGGAATTAGCCCAGGACGCCTGACTCTAGTCCTCCTTTTCCCCTTAAAGTGTAAACCATGACTACTACTGCTAATACTTCTTCTGTCTCCCTCTCCCCATTCTCTCCCAACCGCCCACCTCCAGAAGTAAGGGTTTAAAAAGAACTAACATTTGTTCAGTTTATTTTTTTTTAAATGTTAAGCCTAGGCATATCATTTATAGAAGAGTTAAATAAGCTTGAAAGAAAAAAATACCTACAGTTTTACCACTTAAAAATCATTAACATTTTCATATTGATTCTTCATTATTTGTGTGTATGTTATTTTAATTTTAACTTTATTTAATTTTATGGGTTTTTCTTTTCTGCTCCTTATGGAATAGGGCTAACTTATAGGCAGTGTGTCCAGAGTCAGCCTGTATAAATATTTTAATGGGGTCACTTTATACATTCCGTTTAACTTTACTTTTGCTTAAATACATGATTAGCTTCTTTTGTGCCAATAAGTTTACAACTGTATTGTTAGTGGCTACTTAGTATTCCACATATGAATATAAAGTTATTTATTTAATCAGTCATCATACATTTAGGTTACCTGTTTGTTCAGATGTACAGTGTTGTGACATGTATTTTTTTGTTGTGTGTGTTTTTGTTTTTTTGAGATGGAGTCTCACTTTGTTGCCCAGGCTTGAGTGTAGTGGTGTGATCTTGGCTCACTGCAATGTACACCTCTCAGGTTCAAGCGATTCTCCTGCCTCAGCCTCCCAAGTAGCTGGGACTACAGGCACATGCCACCACGTTTGGCTAATTTTTGTATTTTTAGTGGAGACAACATTTCACCATGCTAGCCAGGCTGGTCTTGACCTCTTGACCTCAGGTGATCTGCCTGCCTCAGCCTCCCAAAGTGCTGGGATTATAGGCGTGAGCCACTGTACATGGCCCATACATTATTTAGACTGATTTTTTTGTATACATTTTTACTTATTTCCTTAAGGTAGATTTCTTATAGTATAATTAATTACAGACCAGAGTTGATTTTTAAGATTTTCAGTGGATATTTCCAGATTGTCCTGCAAAAGATTGGGCCATTTCTTAACTCCTAACAGCAGTGTATAAAGGTACCTACTTCTTATGTATCCCTGATGACACCACATATTTATTGTTTAACAAAAAGCTTGTTAATTTGATGAATGATGGTTTTTTTTTTTGTTTTTTGTTTTTTTTTTGATACAGAGTCTTGCTCTGTTGCTGGGCGCCAGGCTGGACTGCAGTGGCGTGATGTCAGCTCACTGCAAACTCCACCTCCTGGGTTCAAGCAGTTCTCCTGCCTCAGCCTCCCGAGTAGCTGGGACTACAGGCGTGCGCCCCCATGCCCAGCTAGCTAATTTTGTATTTTAGTAGAGATGGGGGATGGTCTTGATCTCTTGACCTTGTGATCCGCCTGTCTCGGCCTCTCAAAGTGCTGGGATTACAGGCGTGAGCCACCGCGCCCGGCTGAATGATGGTTTTTAACTTGCACTTGTTAGTAAAATTTAACATTTTTTCGTGTTATTGGTTATGCATCTTTCCTGTTTTGTAAATTGCTTTTTCATATATGTTGCCCATTTTTCTGTTGGTTTATTTTATATTGAGTTGTTAGACTGCCTGCTTTGCAAACGGTTTTTCTATTTCATTTGCCTTTTTAATTTGTTATTACTGTTTTGAGAAGCAGATGATTGTGTTTTTTGTGTGTGTGCGTGGGTTTTTTTTTTTTTTTTTTTGAGATGGAGTCTCACTCTGTCGCCAGGGTGGAGTACCGTGGTACAATTTCGGCTTGCTGGGCTCAACCTCTGCCTCCTGGATTGAAGCAATTCTCCCACCTCAGCCTCCTGAGTAGCTGGGACTATAGGCGTGCCCCACCATGCCCAGCTAATTTTTGTATTTTTAGTAGACACGGGGTTTCCCCATGATGGCCAGGATGGTCTCAATCTCCTGATCTCGTGATTTGCCCGCTTTGGCCTCCCAAAGTGTTGGGATTACAGGCGTGAGCCATCACGCCCGACTGATTGTGTTTTATTTATTTTTTTTCCCAGTTGTGTTTTTAAATTTTGATCCATCAATCTCTCTCTCTTTTTTTTTTTAAACTGATGTCTCTTATATCTTTTGCTTTTGGCTTTCCTGAACCCAAAATAATGTGAATCTTTTTTTTTTTTTTAAACTTGAGGCTTTTTGTGATTTGCTAATGAGCCCCTTATAATTGTTTGCTATTACTTGGCTTTTTGTTTTTTTTTGATGTAAGGTGTTGAGGTAAGAATCTAATTCTTTTTCTTAGGATTGGTATCTGGCTGTTTCAACCCAGATAGTAAGCTTCATGAAGGCAGATAGATAACTTGTCCGTTTTGATCACCATTCTATTCCTGTCATATAAGTAGGCACTTGAGGATTTGGTTTCTTTTTAAATATTTAATATTTAGAAAGGAAGCCAGTGGAAAATGTTGATTTGTAATTATTATTTGGGCATGCATCAGAACCACCTGAGGAGCATTTTTGAAGCCTACAGGATCAAAATATATTACATATGTTTCTGTAACACAGATTTGCTCATATGCATACAGTGGGAGAATGATATTAATGTAACATGAAAGTCCTGGTGGGTCAGCAAAGAGTTTTCTTTTCTTTTCTTTCTTTTCTTTTATTGAGACGGAGTCTCTTACTGTTGCCTGGTCTGGAGTGCAGTGGTATAATCTTGGCTCACTGCAACCTCTGCCTCCTGGGTTCAAGCAATTCTCCTGCCTCAGCCTCCTGAGTAGCTGGGATTACAAGTATGAGCCATGATGCCCAGCTAATTTTTTATTTTTAGTAGAGATGGGGTTTCTCCATGTTGGTCAGGCTGGTTTCGATCTTCTGATCTCATGATCCTCCCTCCTTGGCCTCTCAAAGTGCTGGGATTACAGATGTGAGCCACCACACCCGGCCCAAGATTTTTCTTTATGCATTAATGTTTCAAAGTTCTCAGGAGCACGCTGTCTCATCATGAAAGCAAAAGGCATCACAACACATGAAGACTTAAAAATATTTGAACATTCTGCATTTAGTTTTCATTTAGCACAGATAGTAGCTGGTTTAGTGAATTTAAGAACCATTGTGCTTCTCATGGTGTTAGTGAACATTCGAGCATTGAAAAGACAGCATGAAGACAAATTTTCCTGTATTTTTTTAATGTTGATAAAGAGGGAGGGGGGAGGAAAAAAAGGTTGATAAAGGTGGTTATATGCCAAATCTGATTTTTTATTAAAATGAAACATACTGGTTTATTTTGGAAGCCAATGACCTCAATGATTTACATCTTAAGAGAGGAATCTGTAGGGCTTAAGGCAGCCAAAGATTGACTGTATGCCAGATGCAAATGATACTGGAGCTTTAATTGTATGAAGTGTATTAGAATTGTTATTGATTTTGTTGGTGCTTTCCTTACAGAATTGTACAGGTTTTAGGATATAGCCATAATGTTATTTTCCCAGAAAACCTCTTAGATTCAGTGTATACTGTTACAGAATATAAGGCTTTTCATCAATCTGTATTAGCTGAAATATCTGTATTAAGGTGTTTTGAAGCAACTATCCAGTTATCTCCTGTATGCATTCTTGGCTCAGAACTACTGACTTGTCACAGTTCCTTAATCATTATTTAGTACACTTTAGGATTCTGTAATCCTGTGAACTACACTTATTATAGGTTTCTCATAGTCTAGAGAAACTAGTGCCTTAGTCTAAAATTTATCTGTATTATAATATTGCTTATATCTTTTTTTTTTTTTCCCCAACCTCACATCCTTCTCCCAATATTGCTCGTATCTTAACAGCAAATTGGAAATTAATAGAGTGTGTGTCTGTGTTGGAGGGTAGTGGATTTTGAGTGGAGAGGCTTTCATTTTGCTTCGGCTCTCTGCTGATTTGGAGGTGCAGTGGGATGCTTTGGCTACAGAAATGTTACATATGCTGTAGTGTGGGCTGTATGAAAGCAGGCCCAGAGATGGGAGCAACTAAAGTTCCTAGGTCACTTCTCTGACTTGTGTGTGTACCTCAGTTTTGGTTTGGAAAGCCCGAGAACTTTTTGATAGGAACTCTTGTCCATATTGTAGTTGTTAAGTTAGGTGGCCACACAGGTTTTACCTGGAATGATACTATTTCCCAGCCACTTGTTCAGACTTTTGAGGAGCCATTGCAAGGAAATGGCTAAGAAATTGGTATCTTTCTTTGTCATGATTGTACTATTTAGCCAGAAATGCTCTACAGTGTCAGTAATTGTGACACTAGAGGCTGATCAACACCCACTTCACTTTGTATAGCTTTTAGGGTCTTCAAAATAGTAAATGGTATATCAAACTATAAAAGTGAGGTGTAAATTTGCATGTATGTGAATATGAAAGTTACTACTAAAAGAGTACACATGGCTCTGCTGTGGTTTAAAACTGACTTTTTAATTTAAGGCAATCTGGACTCTGTTAGAAATAAATTGTTTTTTTTGGTTTTATTCTCTAAAGGATCCAGCATTCGGAGGCAAACATGACGCTCCATCCTCTCCAATTTCGGGGCAGCCATGTGGAGATGATCAAAATGCTTCACCTTCAAAACTTTCAAAGGAAGAGTTAATACAGAGTATGGATCGTGTAGAGTCGAGAAATTGCAAAAGTAGAACAGCAGATCCTTAAACTGAAAAAGAAACAAGTAAATGTCTTTGCTTAATATATTCTAAGAATGTATGTTTGTCTTCCTACAGAAGATAATTTTGAGTTTTCCATATTTTGAAACTTAACATAAAAGGCATCATGCCTTATATATTCTATGACTTGCTGTTTTTTGCTGTTATTGTGGTTTTCTTACATTCATTCATTTTCCCTGCTGCACTGTCTGATTATATAATTGTAGAGAGTGAAATTTGTTTGTCCATTCTATTTTTGATGTTGTTTTTTTCTATTCCGTACAATGTTACTGGTTTTTAGTTCACATGTAGAGATTTTCTAGGGCATGTGCCCAGGAATTGCAGTGCTTGGCCCAAGATTATACACAGTGAACTATTTAATAGATGGTACCAAATTTGCTAAGAAGTAATACCATTTTACATTCCCACTGGCAGCTTATGTGAGTACTGGTTTGTGCACATTCTTGCCTTTACTTGATACAGTTTTTAAAGTTGGATATGAAATAGTTTTCACTGTGGTTTCAATTTGTATTTCCTTGATTAGGGAGGAGATTGAGCTTATTTTCATTTGTTTATCAGTTATTTGGGTTCCTTATGTCCATTGTTTAAGTCTTTCGTCTATATTCTCCTATTTTGTCATTAAAATTTTTAGGATTTCCTGAAGTCTCTTGTCAGATATGTGTATAACAGATACTGCCTAGTTTGTGGTTTGTCATTTCACTTTTAGCCTAGTATTCACTCTGAGTGTACACTAAGTGAATTTTCTTTTTTTTTTTTTTTTGTAATTTGGAGTCTCACTCTGTCACCCAGGCTGGGGTACAGTGACACGATTCTCGGCTCACGGCAGCCTCTGCCTCCCAGGTTCAAGCAATTCTCCTGCCTCAGCCTCCCGAGTAGCTGAGACTATAGGTGCATGTCACCATGCCCAGCTTTAAGCGCTTTTAATGTATTTGTAAAGTTGTGCAGCTATTGCCACTCTCTAATTCCAGAATATTTTTATCATTTCAAAAAGAAACTCCAGTAGTTACTCCCAATTTCCCCCTTTCCCCAGCCCCTGGCAACCACCAGTCCGTTCTCTGTCTCTGTGGATTTGCCTCTGCTGAACATCAGAAAAAATAGAATCATATGTGACCTTTTGTGTTTGGCTTGATTTATTTAGCATGTGGTCCCAATTCATCCATGTTGAATCTTGTGTCAGCACTTCGTTACTTTTTATGCCTGAATTCCATTGCATGAGTATACTATGTTTTGTTTATCATTCATTAGTTGATGGATATTTGAGTTGTGTTCATTTTGACTGTGATTAATAATGTACTGTGATGAGAGTTGTGTCTCATTTTCGTGTGGACATATTTTTACAATTTTTTTATCTAGGAGTAGACATATGGTGAATCTATGTTTAAATTTTTGAAAAACTTCAAAACTGTTTTCCAAATCCTCTGTACCATTTTACATTCTCAACAGCAGTGTATGGAGGTTCCATTTTTTCCTACCTCCTTGCCAACATCTGCTGTTTTCCTTTTTAAAAAAATATAGCCATCCTTGTAGATGTGAAGTGGTATCTAGTTGTGGTTTTCACTTGCATATCCTTAATGACTAATGATGTTGAGCATCTTTGCATGTGCTGATTGGCCATTTGTTTATCTTTTTTTATAGAAATGTTTATTTAGACTGTTTGCTCATTATTTAATTGGGTTGTCTTTTTATCGTTCTAAGAATTCTTTTTTTTTCTTTATCCTCTGAAATCTAGGTGGATGTTCTAAGAATTCTTTATATATTCTGGATATTAGTCCCTCATCAGATGTATGGTTTACTGGATATTCTCTCTCAGTTTGTGGGTTCTTTTCACTTTCCTGATAGTATCATTTGATGTACAAAAGTGTTTTTTTTGTTTGTTTGTTTGTTTGTTTTTTTCTTTTGAGATGGAGTCTTGCTCTGTTGCCCAGGCTGGAGTGCAGTGGTGCAATCTTGGCTCGTTGCAGCCTCTGCCTCCCGGGTTCAAGTGATTGTCCTGCCTCAGCCTCCCGAGTAGCTGGGACTACAGGCATGTGCCACCACACCCAGCTAATTTTTGTATTTTTAGTAGAGCTGGGGTTTCACCATGTTGGCCAGGATGGTCTTGATCTTCTGACCTTGTGATCCGCCTGCCTTGACCTCCCAAAGTCCTGGGTGATGTACAAAAGTTTTGAATTTTTATGAATTTCAGTTTGGTTTTTCTTTTGTCGCTCTTGCATTTGGTGTTATATTTAAGAGCCATTGCCTGATTCGTGGTCACAGATTTATACCTTTGTTTTCTTCTACAAATTTTATAGTTTTACCTCTTATATTTGGGTTTTTGATCCTGCTAGTGTTTTCTTGCTGAACTGAATTTGTTTAGGTTTTATATGAAACCCCCCCCTGGGGTTATTAAGGTAGTTTTACTGTATTATTTTAAAAAGTTTTGTAGTTTTGCTTCTCATCTGATTCTTAATCCACTGGAAGCCACATGTTGTATAGTCAGTATTCATTTATATTTATCCACATGTTTGTCTTGTCTTCTTACTTGCTCACTATTTCTTCTTGCAACTCAAGTCTTCCATCTAGGGGAATACCCTTCTACTGAAGAACATCTCTTAGAATTTCCTGTAGTGAAGATCTCTTAGTTGGCAAATTCAGTATTTGTTTGGTTTTTATGACTTAAATATTGTATTATTTTTGGCCTGTTTATTAAAAGACATATTAGCCAGGCATGGTGGCTCATGCCTGTAATCCCAGCACTTTGGGAGGCAGAGGTGGGCGGATCATGAGGTCAGGAGATCGAGGCCATCCTTGCTAACATGGTGAAACCCCGTCTCTACTAAAAATACAAAAAATTAGCTGGGCGTGGTGGCGCACGCCTGTAGTCCCAGCTACTCAGGAGGCTGAGGCAGGAGAATCACTTGAACCCGAGAAGCAGAGGTTGCAGTGAGCTGAGATTGTGCCACTGCACTCCAGTCTGGGCGACAGAGTGAAACTCCGTCTTAAAAAAAAATTAATTTGATATGTGATTATTTTTTCTTAGTACATTGTCTTCTCGCCTCCATTTTTAAGACATTAGCTGTTGTTCTAAATCCGTATTCTTTCATGGATAATGTGAATTTTCCCTCTGGTTGTTTTCAATACATTATTTTCCTCGAGGTTCCATTATTTTTATGATGATGCATTTAGGTGTTTTTTTTTTTTCCCCCCTTTTAAATCTGTCCAACTTGAGCTCTTGAATTTGAAGAGTAGAGTTTTTTCATCACTTGGGGAACATTCCAAGCCATTATCATTTTTTACAAAACCTTTCTAACATTTTCTTTCTCTACTTAGGAAATTCCTGTTAGTTGTAACATCTTGCCACTCTTGTCTTGCATGTCTCTTGTTTCTCTTTCTCATTTTTTACTTATTTGGGCTTAATTCTGAGCAATTTCTTCAGCCTGTCTTCTAGTTTACATTTTCCTTTTCAATTATATGTAATCTGCTGTCAAATCTGTCTTCAATTTCAACAATTATGTTTCTATTTCTGGAATTTCTATTTGGCTCCTTTTCAAATCTGCCTGGTCATTTTTTAAAATGCTTCTTTGCTTTCATTGAATCATATTAAATTTTTATTATATGCTCAACAATTCTAGTTAAGTCTTTATTGGTTTGATTTTGCTGAGTCTCTTCGTTTCTTTCTTTTGGCTTTAGTTTCTTTACTTGTATAATGGTAATAATCTAGTAATAACACTAACTAAATCACATGATTGTTTTATAAATTGAGGTAATGAATATATTGCATACTATCTGGTACATGGTAGATGTACATCCAATGCATTATAATTAGAAATAATGAAATATAATGTATGATTATTACGAAATGTACCAGAGCTACAAATTTAATAAGAGCTATATAAAAGACAACTAGAGAAAACAAAGAAACCTGTCGTAGCTGGATGGAAACATTAGTAATAATGTTGTGTGTTCATCTTGCACTAAATCATGTTTCATACAATTACAATAAAATTCCAACTAAATTTATTTTTGAAACATGGCAAGTACATTGTAAAGTTAATGTAAAAGAACAAACGGGGTCGGACGTGGTAGCTCAATGCCTGTAATCCCAGCACTTTGGGAGGCGGAGGCTGGCCGGATCACCTGAGGTCAGGAGTTCGAGACCAGCCTGGCCAGCATGGCGAAACCCTGTCTCTACTAAAAAGACAAAAAATTTGCCTGGTGTGGTGGCGGGTGCCAGTAATTCCGAGAACAAAAAACAAACAGGTGAGGGGAGAGAGGGGGGTGTATGTGCTTTTAGTCTTTGAGGTGTAATGTTTTTGTCCCAGGGCTATTTGGGTACTACAAAGTGTGATTTGTTTATTCCTTAACAAGGATTATACAAGAAGGCCCTCTAAGTCTCAAAGAAAGGGCATCATTGAAGAACGTTTATCATAAGAAGGATTTCAGAATTTCAAATATCTTTCTTTTGCTTATACAGATAACAGACTGCAAGAGTGCTTGTAATTCCAAAGTAGAAGTGTTCCTAACAGTTTAGACTCTCTTGGTGGATTTTTTTTATTTTTTATTTTTTTCCAATCGGGCAGCCTCCTGAGCCACAATAGGCTCAGAGACTCTCTCTTGGTGGATTTTTATGCTTTCATTTGGGCATGGTCTGATTTATAGGACTAAGAGCTTTGACTATCAGTCTTATTTAGCAGTGCAGATAATTTTTTCCTATAGGCTATAGTAGACTTAACCTTAATTTGCCTTTACCTAATTTTTCTTTTATCATCTTAGGCAGTGGACTTATGCTATATTTATTCATGTGGATTTTTTGTTTTTTGAGATGGAGTTTTGTCTCCCGCCATTCTGGCTTGAGTGCAGTGGCGTGATCTCAGTGCACCCCAACATCCGCCTGCCGGGCTCAAGCGATTTACCAGTCTCAGCACCCCTCCACCCACAGCAGCTGGAATTGTAGGCATGCGCCACCACGCCCAGCCAGTTTTGTATTTTTAGTAGAGATGGGATTTCTCCGTGCTCATCAGGCTGGTCCCAAACTCCTGACCCAGGTGATCCACCTGCCTCGGCTTCCCAAAGTGCTGGGACCAGAGCAGTGAGCCACTGTACCTAGCCTCATGTGGATATTTTTAAAGCAGTTACTAGGTATCAGGCACTGGCACTGGTTTAGGTGTTGGAAAAAGCAGACAAGTCCCTGCTTGCTTCACTAGTTCTTGGTAATATATACAATTTATAGTTGTAATATGCTTTATATAATATATATATATATTGTATATAAAGTCATTTAGTCTTTTCAAAAAGCTGTATGATAGTAGTATTATTACCCCTACTTTATTTATGAGTAGTTGAGTGGTTTGCTTAAGATTGACCTAAGGACCCAGAAAGGGTCCTAGCATCACACCACCTGTAAAGCGTGACCCTGAGGCTCAAACCCAGGCAAGCTAATACAGATAGCTTTTTGCTTTATACTTGCACACACCAACAGTATTTATTTTTGTAGTTTTGTTGAGTGCCCTTTGGCTGGAGCACTGTAACACATGAAGGTTAGGTGTTGAGGGTGGCATGGTGCTGTGCTGAGTTAAGGATTAACCCTTGAACTCCTTTCTACCATATTCTGCCCACCAGACATTAATGTATACTGTGTATCTATAACATAGAAAAATGTTTTTTCAGTACTGTCAAAGGTCATTGCGATAGAGGTATATAGAGTACCTTCATTAAATTTAACTTATTGTTTTACTTTAGGTTAATCTGAATTAAAATCTTAAAGAATGCTTCCTCTTAGTTTTTTTTTTTTTAAACTCTGTCTTATGAAAATTTGTGTTGTGAAATAAATCTGATTGGTTTTCTTTGAGCTCTTGGTCTATGAGACCCTCGTGGATTAATTGGTTATCCTACAGAATCTGTAAGCAAAGCTTAGTAGCCTGTATTACCTCCAGCGGTTAATCACTGGTGGGGGTGGTGTGCAGCACATGTTTGACTCTTTCTTTCTGGATCTCTTAGCAACAACTTGAAGAAGAGGCAGCTAAACCTCCCGAGCCTGAGAAGCCTGTGTCCCCCTCCTCCTGTGGAGCAGAAACACCGCAGTATTGTCCAAATTATTTATGATGAGAATCGGGTAAGCTCATACCATCTCTGGTAGCATAGGCCTTTAAACCCACTTGACTCTGCTCTTTTTAGTTTTGAATGTGTTCTGGTATAATTTTAATTTTATTAAGAGCTGATTTCTCTTATAATTTTTAATGTTCATAAGCTTTGGCTGACTGAGCTTGGTGTTTTTTTCTTATCAATTGAAAGAAAAGTTTACATTTGAGCCTTAAATTATGTAATATTTCATTTTACATTATATATTACATAAATATTTAATCAGTAAAACTTTGTCAGCTGAGTCTCCTTTTATATGAGTACTGACATGCAAGTTTGGTAGCATATAATGTAAAATAACCATTCTGTAATTTTTCCCTTAATAAAGGATGTTTAATGCTGACTACTGTTAACATTTCAGTAAAGAAAGGTCATTGCATGTGGAAATGAAGTTTCTTGTCAGCATTAGTTCACAGTTGATAGTTGGACTATGGTTTGAACTTGTTAAAAAGTTCAAGGCTGGGCATGGTGGCTCACGCCTGTAATCCCAGTGCTTTGGGAGGCTGAGGCGGGTTGATCACTTGAGATCAGGAGTTTGAGACCAGCCTGGCCAACATGGTGAAACCTTGTCTTCTCCTAAAAATACGAAAATTAGCCAGGCGTGGTAGTGTGCCCTTGTAGTCCCAGCTACTCAGGAAGCTGAGGCAGGGGAATCACTTGAACCCGGGAGGTGGAGGTTGTTGTGAGCTGAGATCTCACCATTCACTCTGGCCTGGACAACACAGCAAAACTCAGTCAAAAGAAAAACCAAGTTCAAAGTAGATTTTGACCTTTAGATAGACTTTGCTTTTTTAGGTTTACTTTCATACTCTTAATTAAAAATATCCATGGATTCAGAACAACCAGGCATGAATTCTGTGAATCATTTTTGTAATAACAAAGTTAGTTTTGGCCAGAAAGTGGCCCAGGAACTAGCAGCTAAAAGGAAACTGATTTTACCTCAATATGAAGAAAGTGTTTCAACAGAGCTGTCTAACAGTGGGCTTCCAGAAGTCCACAGTGCAAAAAATGATAATATGCTTTATACTGCGTGTGATAGAATAGGCTTTTAGCTAAAGGCGATCATCAGGTAAAAGTTAGTATCGTTGTTTAGATTTGTTTGCTGTGTAGTGAGTGAATTCATTTGTCAGTCTATCTTACACAGTCTGTGACTTTATAGTAGCCCAGAGCCTAAAGGAAATTGACCTTAAGTAAAGCAATTGTGAATTAATAAATATTTATTCACATGTACCCCTGAACTTAAAATAAAAGCTGAATAAATAAATAAACATTTATAGGAATGACCTTGGATTCAGATATACATGTATCAGGTTGATAACTGAGAGTCATTAGAAACATACTTATGCTAATTATAAGTGTCATGGGCAGGTAAAAATATGGGCAATTAATATTATTTTCTTGGCTGGGTTCAACACTAGTCCAATTTATTATATGGCCACAAGAGCCTACATGAAGATAAATCCAGTAAAGGAACGGATGGAGGTGACCATGCCTAAGATGGGGGCTGTGGCCCAGGATATACAGTTGCTCCATTGTTTAAGAAAAGCCCAAAATATGGGGTTTTCTGTGAAATCTATGATTTGTTTAAAAAAAAGTCCTCTGCATAGCTGCAAAATACTTTTGTGGGTTCATGGACTCCATGGCCAGTTTGTGACTGTGACCTCAGAGATAAAGTAAATAGGGATTAGCAGTGATAACAATGGAGATTTGATAGTTTTTTTTAAAGTTTTATAAAATGTGGTTTTTTTTTTGTATGAATTTTTCAAATAAATTGGATTTGGTGATAATTATTAATTGATTTAATTCCTTAATGAGCCTTGTCTTACAATATGAGTTCTGTGGTTGCGTCACTGGGAAATCAGTATGATGTTTCTTGGTGCACATTAGCAAAACTTGAAAACTCCTTTTACACCTCTTCTTTCGGTATTAACATTTACACATTTGGTTTGTTGTCCATTCTATGAAGAACACCAAATCTGAAATCTGTTTTAATATTAGACTTACCTTCCTACAGTGAAGATTGTTTTTAACTCACGGCAACTATAGAAGTCATCTTTTTTTTCCTTTTTCTTTCATTTTTCTTCTTCTGCCTCTTCTCTTCTCCCTTTCCCTCCTCTCCTCCCTCTCTTTTCTTTTCTTTTTTTTTTTTTTTGAGACGGAGTTAGCTTTGTCTCTGAGGCTGGAGTGCTGTGGCGCAATCTTGGCTCGCTGCAACCTCCACCTCCCAGGTTGAAGCAATTCTCCTGCCTCAGCCTCCCAAGTAACTGGGATTACAGATGTGGGCCACCACAGCCAGCTAACTTTTGTATTTTTAGCAGAGACAGGGTTTCATCATGTTGACCAGGCTGGTCTTGAACTCCTGGGCTCAAGTGATGCACTTGCCTTGGCCTCCCAAAGTGCTACTGCGTCTGGCCTCTTTTCTTTATTCCTTCTTTTCTTTCTAACATACAGGGTCTCACTATGTTGCTCAGGCTGGTATTGAACTGGCTTCAAGCAATCTTCCTGCCCCAGCCTCCCAAAGTATTGAGATTACAGGTGTGAGCCCCCATGCCTGGCCTCATCTTTTCTTTTTTATGTATGTTTTATGCATGTACCTGTGCAGTTTCAGAATTGTAATAGGGGGCTCCCAGAGGGGGAGGAGGAGAGTACAGTGGGCCTAGATCCCAGGCTTACTCATACGTACTCCCCCAAGGCTTTTTCTGCCCCACTATACTCTTTTGAAAGGCCCTCCCTGCCTCTTTAGCTTTTTTTAATGAATGAGCTTACCTGTTTCAGCACTATAGGCAAGGGGTAATGGGATAATGACAAAAGTACACCTCCCTCTTATTTCTTGTGTGGCAGCAGTCTACACTAGCTGGAATTAAGCCAAAGGTGGCTTAAGAGATAGAGGGACCATTTATTTTTTTTTAGAAAGTTAGTGGGAGGGAGAAACTACAAAGTGTACCTAAAGTGTTAACTTCCTAGAAAGTTGACTTCCTGAGAAAAGTTGACTTGCATCATAGTTATATTTCAGACTAAGTTTGTTTAGTCTCTAAACAGACTATTTTTAACAGTTCAATTTGATATTACTCTATCAATTGTAAGTTCCAAAAATATTTGTAAATGTTCTAATTTCAGAAGAATAATGCATAAAGAGAAGTGATTGTTGGACTCTACTAGCAGAAATTTTTGGGAACATCTTGTTCATATATATATATTATTTTTATTTTATTTTATTTTTTTTTGAGACGGAGCCTTGCTCTGTCCACCCAGGTTGGAGTGCTGTGACACGATCTTGGCTCAGTGCAACCTCTGCCTTCTGGGTTTAAGTGATTTTCCTCCCTCAGCCTCCCAAGTAGCTGGGATTACAGGTGCATGCCATCATGCCTGGCTAATTTTTGTATTTTTAGTAGAGAGAGGGTTTTGCCATGTTGGCAGGCTGGTCTCAAACTCCTGACCTTGAGTGATCCGCCTGCCTCAGCCTCCCAAAGTGCTGGGATTACAGGTGTGAGCCACTGCGACCTGCCTTGTTTATATTTTGACTGGTGGATTTGCAAGAGAATGTGACATCAGAAGAAAGAAAAGGGTGATGGTAGGAAGTATATTCTGTGCCAGCACCTGTGGTCACCTAGGCCAGCATCCTAGGAATTAGCCAATTCTATCTCTTTGCCATTTCATGTATGTTCAGGTAATCAGTGAAGAGCATCAGTCCTACCTAAATACTGGTCTGGTCTTTGGCTTCTTCTCTACCTTTATCGTTAGCTTAATTTGAGCCTTCATCTCCCACATAGTTATTGAGTCTACTTCTTCAGTCTGTTTCTTTCTAACCCATCTTTCATATTTTCGTCCCATCACATGATTCTCCAAATAGAACCTTTTGATGATTTCCCACTTTCTACAGAATAGCCCAAACCTTTACTGGTGTTTACATGCTTATCCATCTGGCCCTTGCCCAGTACTCTTTTCTTAGTGATATCCCACCTGAAGAGGATTTGGATGTTCCTTTGTTAGTAGTACCTTTACCCTACTATGTTGCCCCTGCCATTAGGTGGCCCCATGTTTTGTCTTTTCTGCCAGGCATACTCATACCTCAAGCCCCAGTTCAAGTATCATTTTCTCTAGGAAGGCTTTCAAGACCCTTCATCTTCCTATGGTGGGAAGGCTTATCTTTTTCATTGTTTTCTTAGTGTCTAGCAAGTGCTTGGCACGTAGAACATACTGAACATATGTTTGAAGAATTATTTACTTCTGTCTGTAGACTTAGAATGAAAATTATAATATGAACATATGAGAGTTTTAAGTTAAAATTTTTGTTGCCAAAGTATTGGTAGGTTAATCTTAGCAAGGGAAGATTTCTGCTAGATAACACTTTGGTCTAGATTATTTTACTTTTGAAAATAGCAACCGGGTACTGTGGCTCACACCTGTAATCCCAGAGCTTTGGGAGGCTGAGGTGGGGGGATTATTTGAGCCCAGGAAGTTGAGGCTGCAGTGAGCTATGATCATGCCATTGCGCTCCAGCCTGGGTGCAGAGTAAGACCCTGTCTCAAAAATAAAAAAAAAAGGAAATAGCAGGTTACAAATATATATAATTCAGCATTTTTTTCACTACTAAGTACTCTGAATAACAAATGAGCGCTTTTCTTTGTTCAGCTGTTACTAAGGATTCTTTGTAACTAGAAAATTAGCTCATTAAAACCTTTTCTTCAAAGAGATGCTTACCACAGTAAAGAGTGGCCATTTTATGGTATTTTATTGCTTTAAGTTTCTGTTAAAGATGGTATGAGTTAAAATATGTAGAATGTTTGGGGGGGATTTATTTCTAATAGTGAATTTTCACTCCGTCTCTTTAGATTCTTGATATAATTATTAGCTTTTAAAAACTTAACAATTCTTGGCTGTGCACGGTGGCTCATGCCTGTAATCCCAGCACTTTTGGAGGGTAAGGCGGGCGAATCATGAGGTCAAGAGATTGAGACCATCCTAGTTAACTTGGTGAAACCCCGTCTCTACTAAAAATACAAAAATTAGCTGGGCAGGTGGCGCACACCTGTAGTCCCAGCTATTCAGGAGGCTGAGGCAGGAGGATTGCTTGAACCTGGGAGGCGGAGGTTTCAGTATGCCGAGATCGCGCCATTGCACTCCAGCCTGGGCAACCAGAGTAAAACTTTGTCTCAAAAAATTCTTCAGACATTGCTTTCAATATAAATGTTAAGTTTTGACTGAATTTGGTGAGGAAAGCTATGAAAATAAAATTTAAGAGTTTCCATCATTGTAACTACAAATTAAGAAAAAATAAAAAACAATTGGAGCATATTTCAGCCTATCGTATAGAAGAAGGATATTTGGAAATAAGAATAAGTTCATCTGTAGATTAGTCTTAGATAAATATTTTTTAAATAGTGGTTTTGCACTTAGGTAATGTAATTTTTAATTATACGATGCAACAATGTCTTTGTCTTTAGAAAAAAAGCAGAAGAAGCTCATAAAATTTTTGAAGGTCTTGGCCCAAAAGTTGAACTGGTAAGTAAGAAATTAATTTTTTCATTTCCAGTGATATTTTCTTTTGGTAGTAGCTTTTCTTGGGATAAGATGGAATATGATCCATTTATTTTGGGATAAGAGGGATGTAGCTGAGCAGAGTTTGAGATGAAGTTGAAAGTAATGGTGAGTGAACTTGGTTTCCTTTGCAGACTTTTGTTGAAGCCTTATCCTGAGCATGTTTTTACTTGAGCAGCTATTTAATCATTCCAGGTAGAATGAGAATTAAGAACAGAATTAGAAAGCTCTTTGAATTTTACTGTTAAAATAGTGACAATGCTTAATCCTCCTTTGAAATTAAAAATTAATCCGCCTTTGAAATTAAAATTCTGTGTGTAAATATATTTATTATGGGAAACAGTGCATTTATAAACTGTCTTATGGGAGTGGAGTTATTAGGAGATGGGATTAACCGTTACTTAAGAAATCTAAAAGTTTAAGGTTTTGGGTAGGGCATGTGGTTGTATAGATCCATTAGTACTTTACCTGTGCTTACATTAAAATTTTGTTTCTTTGTCTCTTCATAGACATATGTACAACATTTTATACATAAATATTTGATTTCTTTTATAGCCACTCTATAACCAGCCATCAGATACCAAGGTGTACCATGAGAACATCAAGACGTAAGTATTGATCATCTTTGGAGTTCTTCAATTAAAGACCATATATTCTATAAAGAGATCATTTTTATGTTATCTGCTGACAGTATTATAATATAGTGTAGGTGTGTTTTAGATTTGTGTAATTTGCTGTTGTTTTGCTATATGTTATCTTCCTCTGGCTTCTTGGGGGTTGGGGTAACAGCTTTGAGTTTCCGAGGCCAAAAAATGAAATAAATTGTTGCATAAAACTAGCTGGTTTTATAATCTGCTAGTAAAAAAGGTGGATACTTAACATTGAAATGGCTTACCTTGAGGCTTGAATTTTTTGCCTCCTGTTTTGTCTTTTTTTCAGTGGAGTACCTGCAAGGCGCATGATGAAGTAAGATAATGAAGCTTTTTCATTTAAGACTAGTGATGACACCGTCCCCCACCAAGCCACATCTGCCATTGCAAAGTAGAAGTGCCACGGATCATTTTATCATTATTCAAAATCCTATTCTAGGGAAATCCCTTCCATGACTCTTGCTAATGACGGTATTTGTAGACCCTTCTGCCATTTAATGTCCTGGTGCCTTGGAAGCGCTCAGTCACCTCATGTGGGTGAGGAGGCTGCTCCAGAATATAGTTTGCTTAGCCTTGCTCATCCTAGTACCAGGCCTTTATGGATGCAGATTTTGGAATAAGAAAATAAGTGAAAAGAAAATCTGATTTCTTGATCTGATTGAAGTAAGAAAGGAAGCTAGATAGGTATCTTTTTAAAAAAAAATTATACTTTAAGAGAATTTTAGGTGAATTATTCTTAGTTTGTGACAAAAATGTGATATTTCTACTTTATATGTTTTATTAAGTATAACCAGATCATTATAATTATTTACTAGTATGGTTGCTAATGAGCACATTGCTATTTATTATATATATACATATATATATATATATATATATACTTTTTTCTTTTTAAAAATTTCTTACTGAGAGTATGTGCAATTATTGACTACTTTGCAGAACTGGTGGCAAATATAATTTGCATGGTAGTATGCATGAAAACAATTGAATTTGAATAATTTTAATTTTTGTTAAATAAGTGGTTCGTAATAAAAGTTAATGTATTTGTGAATTTTTCTGTGAGATGCTATTATGATCTTGAGAACCCTTAGAAGTAAATCAGTCAAAACTCACATGATAATATACCTTGTTTTGGAACTGCTTAGCTGTTGTAACATTTTTAAAGAGGAGAAGAGCAGATAAGACCTAGTTTGCTACTTTTAATGACTTTTTTTTCCCCCAAAGCCTCAGTTATGTTTATGTTCTGTCCTGTTTCTCCTAATACAGTCTGGAGAGCAGTTCTGTCTGATTTATTTCATGTCATCTGCATTGCCTGTTAAGTGCTCAGCACACTATCCTGAGATGGATTACTGACTGGCTGTCTTCATTTAAATTCCTAGGAATCATTTAAGATTGTATTTGTTGATTGTCATTTGCATTTGAGTAACGTATAATTATCATTAGAGCAAACTGAGTATATGGTAATGCTTCCCTGTACAACACCTTTTGAAATATTTCCTCAGCTGCATGCATCTGTATGAGTCATTCAGTAGCTGTTCTTTCATCACCGTCATTTGCTTTGTATGAAATAGCAAATGTACATTTTAATAATTCTTTTCATCTCTTGGCTACTTTTTCATATAGCCAGCTCCTGATTGTCCATGCTTACTTGAGTGGAGCCAGTGTCACTGTTAGTCCAGAGTGGCAGATAATCCACAAAAATTACTTCTACTTGCCTTGGCTTTGTATTTATATTTGAATAATCAGCTTGAAATCCTTTCTGGAAGTAGGTGGGGTATAAATATTTATATTTGAACCTGCATGTCATTGTTTTTGAAGGTCACAATGCTTCCAATTTAAAAAGTAATTAAGATATATTAGAAATCTTGCTGTTTTATCACATTGCCCTCCATTACTTCTTAGAGTGGAATGTGTCATTTCTGTGACTGAAGAAAATCTCTGTTTAAAGCAGAAGTCATCTGTCTCTACATATGTTGTTATACATTATCCTCATAGAAGGGCGGTTAGCATCTTACCTGACGTAGGGAGGTAACTTTAAAAGTGTTTCCTTCTCTTCTACCTCCCTTCCTCCAAGACTAAGATGTTTATGTCACCAGAGTTGTTAAGAAGGATAAGTAACTGTAATTTTAATTTGAAAATATTTGCCTTATAATTGGATTTGCTAATTGAAAGTTAACTATTTTGTATAAAGTCTTACTGTAGAATGGGAGGAACTTTAGTGAGTTCTAATTTTTGCAAAAATTATGAGGTCTTATTTTGCAGAGTGAAAAAAATAGGATTAACTTTGTTTACATTATAAATTCTTAAGTAATTTTTGCCTGTGTTCCAGTGTCTCTGGGAAAAAAGCGAATACATTATTAAATTGTGCTTTTTCTTAATGTCATGCAACCATATTTTTCTCTTCTAGAAACCAGGTGATGAGGAAAAACTCATTTTATTTTTTAAAAGAAGAAATCATGCAAGAAAACAAAGGGTGAGGTCCTATCCTTGTTAACTGAAATTTGTACAGCTTTCCCATTCATGCTCATTTAGGCATTCACTTTCCCACTATTAATGAGAATGGTCCTTGACTCCATTTGAGGATAAGTGTTGATTTAGAAAGTAACCATATATATGACTGAAGTCTAATTCTAGTAACATTTTGATACCATAATTTACATTTAATATCATTATCAAGTTAATTTCATTGGTCACCTATCTAGAACATTTTCATCTAGTCAAAATAAAGAAAATGGTGAGTAGTTTAAGAAATATGAAAGATAGGTAATTTAGTTTCTTAAGCCTCAAACAATTGTGGGTAAGTTGCAGTCATGCTGATTAGATATTACTATTCTTTATTTTATTAGAAACTGGGTCAGCTAGGGTTCAGCTTTTTCAAATTCAAATAGTTTTCCATATTTTGTTATATGACTTGCAGTCCAAAAGTTTTGTGGTTATATAATCTTCACGGTAATTAAGTTATAGAAAATATAATGCCAGTGATTTTTTTTTCATGATATCTTTATACTGATTTTACAGATTTACACTTAGCAGTAAATTTACAGTTTAACTGTTAATACATTTAAATTCAAGTGTCTGTTAAATAAATGCTGCTGTTTAAATCTACATCAAAAATGAACTTTGTGGCTTAAGTTTAATGACCTGACAGTTTAATGAGTTGTAAAGGTCAAGAGTAAGCCGATTTTATTTGGTGGAAAATGTCTAATGTTCTAATTTGCCAGTCTGTTCCTTCAGATACTATCTTAAATTATGGTCTTACATTTTTTTTTTTTTTTGCCAAGAACATATAAATATCAAGTAAGAAATTAGCTCATGTATTTTTTTTTTCCTTTCCAAGTAATTTTATTGTAATTGTGGTACTCGCTAGATTAGCTCACTGGTGATGCAAACACTATAAGGTTTGTATTTTCACCAATTAGCTTAAATATTGCTTGGCTGTGTACTCTGTCCCATATATTCTGTGAAGGTGAGCAAGGTAACCATATGGTTTTAGTAGTTTTAGGGGGAGCCTAAGGTGATGAGAGTCAGACAGGTCAGCAGGTAGTCATAGTATTGGATCATACCGTGGTCATGGACTACAGATGACTGAGGAGGACACCTAAGACAGATAGGAATTATGAGGGAAGTTTCATGGGAAAACCAATTCTCTGCAAACTTGTATACGCAGAGGGAGCTGCTTAAGTGAATGTCTGGGAGCTGGAGGGAATGTAGACTGAGCTGGCAGTGTGAGAAATGAGGCTACTAAGGGAATCCAGAGCCAGGTTGTCCTGGAGGTTGCATAATGTTTGGGTTTGTATTTTAAGAATTTGCATTTGGCTATAATATTAAGAATGCGTGGTGTAACTCAATCAAGACAGTTGCAGGTGGGGGGGAAAAAAAAAAAGAATGCATGGGAGCTATTGTTCTGATCTAGAAGAGGGATGGTGTTGGCCTGGATTGTGAGGGTAATAGTAGAAATGGAGAAAAGGTGAAGGACACAGAAGACATATAGGAGTAATTGAGAAGTGGGAGTGGGGTGTGGTATGGAATTTGAGAAAGATCATATTCTCCAATGCTACTTTCTTGAGATGACCGTGTTAGCAGTTTTTCATGAGTCCTTCTTTACTTTCCTATATCCATGTGTCATCAGATATGTTGACAGTTCTTTGTCCATAATGGAGGGTTCTCTGTCTTTTCTTCTCTGTTTAGAAAATGGTATCATAGTTCACTTCTCTAAAAGCATTAATTCTCAATTTCATGTAGTTCACTGGATTTTTTTTTTTTTTTTTTTTTGAGACAGAGTCTTGCCCTGTTGCTCAGAGTAGAGTGCAGTGGTGCCATTTTGTCTCACTGCAACCTCCGCCTCCTGGGTTGAAGCAATTCTCCTGCCTCAGCCTCCCAAGTAGCTGAGACTACAGGTGCCTGCCACCACACCCAACTAATTTTTGTATTTTTAGTAGAGATGGGGTTTCACCATATTGGCTAGGCTGATCTATCTTTGGACCTTGTGATCTGCCCGCCTCGGCCTCCCAAAGTGTTAGAATTACAGGCATCATCCACTGTGCCCGGCCTGGATTTCTTTTTATGATAAAGTATAACCAACCAATTTCTGCCTTTTCATAGTGTCAAAAATATTTATTATATAGCGTTATTTATAATAGCTAAAAATGGCAATCAACCAGAACCTTAAATAAAACAGTTAAAGCGTGCGTGTTTTCTTTCACAGATTGGAAGGATAACAACAAAATGTTCATATGGTTGCCTTTGGGTAATTGGTCAGATTAGGAACTATTTACATGTTTGTATTTTTAATTTTCCATTTTTGGGGACAACAATGACATAATGTTTTAAGCAAAATAAAAGTAACTGGTCAGCTAATACTAGTAATAGATTGTCAAGTACTTTATAAATATGCATAACCTTAATGTTAAATAAAAAATCCAGCCAAACTGTGCTCTGTGTGTTGATCTTAGTAGGAAGCGGAGCTACCTTTCCTCTCTCTTCTTTAGCTTTTCATTCACAATTGAATCATAAGCCAAATGTACTTCTGACTTAACCTTAAGAAGTAGCATTTATTTTAAAGTATTAGGTTTGTCAGAATCAGAGTTTAGTTTAATTATTATTAATTTGCTACGGATATTTAATAGGAACAAAAAATCTGCCAGCGTTATGATCAGCTCATGGAGGCATGGGAGAAAAAAGTGGACAGAATAGAAAATAATCCTCGGAGGAAAGCTAAAGAAAGCAAAACAAGGGAATACTATGAAAAGCAGTTTCCAGAAATTGAAAACAAAGAGAACAGCAGGAAAGATTTCAGCGGTAAGTAGTTTGATGTTTAATGACGGTGATACTTTCCTTCAAATATTTATTGTTTCTCGTAACTGATCATGAAGAAAGTTTATAAAGAACTTTTATGTTGTGGACACATAGAGGGGAACAACACATACTGGGGCCTATCAGAGTGTGGAGGGTGGAGGATGGAAGGAGGGAGAGGATCAGGAAAAATAACTAGTGGATACTAGGCTTAATACCAGAGTGATGTAGTAATCTGTACAACAAATCCCCGTGACCCAAGTTTACCTGTATAACAAACCTTCACTTGTACCCACGAACTTAAAAGTTAAAAGAACTTTTATGTTGTAATGAAAACTTCATTATCAACCAGTAAACATTATGTCATAGTAAATTTAATTTTTATATTATCCTCTTGAATCTAAATATAAGTGAATATTTTAAAATTAATTCTGAACTAAATTGTTTAGTTCCTAAAAATATTAAATAGTTTGGAAATGACAGTTAATAAGAACAGACCTGGATATCCTTTATTCCTTCATTCCAACATAATCAAACTATATTCAGTTGATGGCCAATTAAGAAATTCTTTGACTTTGGTAGATTCTGATTTGTTTCACTTTTAGCGAAAAGGTATTTTACAAAATTGTTAAAAGCTTTAGTTTTCTTCTTTATTGTCTCATATAAGAGTCATGTTAAAAAAAAAAATGTCATGTAAGCCCCTTAACTCACAATTAAATTTTTGTGAGGGATGTTGGTTGAGTTTTTTCTCTCCGTTTAAAAATGTTTGATGTATTTTTCTAAGTCTACTACAGAGCATACAAAGACTGCTGTTTGAAATGGAAATGGCATCAATAACTATGGTTTTTCAGAAGTTTTCCATAACTAGTTCTGCCATTTAAATTTGAACATGAAGTCTCAATCATAGCATTTAAATTGTTTTTAATAGGTGACACAAGCATATTATTATTTTGTAAATTAATTAAATTTTTTTGAGACGGAGTCTCACACTGTGCCCAGGCTGTAGAGCAGTGGCACGATCTTGGCTCACTGCAGTCTCTGCCTCCTGGGTTTAAGCAGTTCTCCTGCCTTAGCCTCCTGAGTAGCTGGGACTATAAGCATGCGCTACCATGCTCAGCTAATTTTTTTTGTATTTTTAGTAGAGACGGGGTTTTACCATGTTGGCCAGGATGGTCTCAATCTCTGACCTCGTGAACCGCCTGCCTCGGCCTCCCAAAGTGCTGGGGTTAGAGGCATGAGCCACCGTGCCCAGCCAGTTTATTTTGTTTTAAGCTGGAGTCTCGTGACTGTCACCCAGGCTGGAGTGCAGTGTCGTGATCTTGGCTCACTGCAGCTTCCACCTCCGGTTTCAAGTGATTCTCCTGCCTCAGCCTCCTGAGTATCTGGGATTACAGGTGCGTGCCACCAGGCCCAGCTAATTTTTTTTTATTTTTAGTAGAAACAGGGTATCACCATGTTGGTCAGGCTGGTCTTGAACTCCTGACCTTGTGATCCGCCTGCCTCGGCCTCCCTGCTGGGATTATAGGCGTGAGCCACTGCGCCCAGCCCAAGCATATTATTGAAAAGTAGATACTCAATAGTATTTTATGTTTCTTCTCTTAAGTTGGTTAAAAAGTTCCATTCAGAAAAGTAATATATACTTAATTTAATTGGTATGTCTTCTTTATAAAAGGCCTTTAAATATATTTTTAATTTCTCCCTCATGTTTAGAGTTGGACAGAGGGGAGCTGGTCTTTCAGCCACCATTGCTAGGAGTGAGCATGAGATTTCTGAAATTATTGATGGGCTCTCTGAGCAGGAGGTAAGAAAATTAATTTAATTCAAGTTAATTTGTTAATTATTAAAGCATTTTAACTCTGTAGACTAGGAGCTAAGGGTTTATTTGTATGTAAATATGGGAACTTTATTAGGTGCCAGAATTTAGATTGTTTCAAAGATTTGAGGCCTCTGTTGAAGGGTTTTTAAACGAGGCAGTCACACAGTCATACTGGAATTTTACAAAGATGGCTTTGGCAGCAGGGAGACCTAGAGAGAGGTGAGGAGGCTGTTGTCATAAAAATAAGGATCTGAGCCAAGGCAACAGTGGTACTGATGTATGGGAAAGTATAATAGAAAGGTGTGGGAGATGAGAAAAAGGAGGAATAGAATGTGACTCCCTGGTTTCTAGGTTAGAGGACTAAGCTGATGGTGCCATTTCCTAAAGTAGCAAAGGAGCATGCATTTTTATGTTCTTCAAAGGGTGTTGTCTAGCAGGTGAACCTGGGAGAGAGTTGAACTGGGGATGGTTAGATACCAGAGTCATCTGTATGCAGGTGACATAGTCCCAGGCAATCATGGTAACATGAAGTCTATTACTTCTCACGAGTGAGAATATAGAGATTAAGTTTATATATGGAAGAGATTTATCTATGAACAAGAAGGCCATTTCACTAATTTTTAAGGTGAAGGTACACTTTTGTAGTGAGTGGCATTACTTTGTTTTTCAGGCATTTCTTTGCCTGCGTAAAGAGCAGAATTAATAAAATTATGAAACAGTTAGTAGACACCAAGGTATACATTTGAAGAAGAATTTATCTCCAGACCCAACAGAAGTATTTCCTCCCTTGTGAAGCTTCCTCACTCACTTTCCCGAAACAGAAATAATCAATGTGTAGTTAGTGTCAGTTTACAATTATTTCTATTGTGTTTATCTTCCTGTTTAATAAATATTTATGATCAGCTAAAGTGTCATCTTCATGAGTGTGATTATTATACCTTTGGATCAGGCTGTCTTTGAGTCCCTGGTGCCTAATGTTTATATTAATACAGAAATGCAGAGTAAGAATAAATTTCCATTTCTGTCGTTGAGTTTTCTTAGCCATGTTCAAACTCTCAAGATTGTTACAAAAGCCATCTACTGTTGACCAAGTTTTGCTAGTTTTGATTTTATTGTATGGTTTCTCTTAAACCTCATCTCAAAATTCTGAGAGTCTTGTTTATTTGAAGTAGGGGCCTTGAGTAGTGATCAAAGATATTTTTTATAATGCTTTATACTTCAAAATAAATGTTAAATGTAAATAAATATAGTTTTTGAAGACAAGTATACAGTTAATACTCGATTTTGCAAAGTTGAGTAAGTGGATTTAATCTAAAATGTTGAATGATTTAGAAATAATTTAGATAAGTTAAATTCCTTTTTACACACTACTTAGCACATTCAAAAGTGAAAAGCAGTGTCATGAATTCCTCTTCTGTTCCCTTTACTACTACTTAACCTAGCCAATATGTTTGTCGTCTTTCTATGGATATTGTTGGTTTAGGTTGTGGTGGACTGACTACATCTTTGGTTTTTTGAGGAAGAGAAATTTGAGGGGTAGTTGCTACTTAAAATTGCCAATTGTGATAAGCACCTTATATGTATTAATTAAACTCTATGAAAATTCTGTGAAGTAGAGGCTATAATTAATGGCTGTTTTCCAAATGAAGAAACTAAAGCGCAGCTGCAGGTTAAATAATTTGCCCAAGGTCACAGACAAATAAATAGTGGAGCCAGATACCCAACCCAGGCAGTTGGACTCTGGAACTGTGTGTTCTTTTCCATGTCTATATTCAGTCAAGCCTATTCTTTCAGCAAGTATTTATAGCCTTATATGTGCCAAACTTTCCTTTAGGCATTGGGAATACAGTGGTGAATTAAACCATCAAGTTGCTTGATCTCATGAAGCATTACTTGTGAGACTGTTGTAGTAAGTTTTCCTCCAGGATGAAAAAATAGCCCATTTGTACAGAGTTTGTCTTTGTGTTGATATTTGTGGTAGGATTCTGTCAGTATTTGATTACGGTACCCTGTTTTGCATTCATAACTGAATAAAAGTATATCGTATGTTCTTATAAGTTACTTTGTTTCAGAATTCTAGTCAGACTAGCCCTGGAGGAGGTAGAGAACTATATAAACTATATCTCAGAGTTCCTTGAACCACTTTACTTCTCAGATTGCTCTTATATTGATCAAAATACTTTTACAGGTGGTTTTTCTTTCCTTTCTTCTGATATTCGCCTTTCCCAAAGAGAGGATTCCAAAGTGATTTTTGGTCCATTGAAATACATTGCTCTTTAGGGACAATTACAATATTTAGTCACAGAGAGATATCCCACACTCAAGCTTTTCAGTGCATTGTTACGTGATTTCAGGATCTTTGCCATTTCTAGAGACACCTTTGAGTTATCAGAGTGTTTCAGGGCACACCAGCTTCACTGTGCCCAGATTCCTGGAGATATACTTCTTTTGGAATACATTTATGATGTTATCCTTGCTAAATTTTATCTCAAGCCCTAAATACATATTGTACATAATATTGCATATTGTCAGGACAGGTGGATTTTTCTTTTTCTTTTTTTGACATAGGAGATAGGGTCTTACTCTGTCACCCAGGCTGGAGTGCAGTGGTGTGATCTTGGTTTGCTTCATCCTCCACCTCCCAGGCTCAAGCGATCCTCCCACCTCAGCCTCCTGAGTAGCTGGGACTACTGGTACACCACCACGCCTAGCTAACTTTTTGTTTGTTTGTTTGAGATGGAGTCTCACTCTGTCACCCAGACTGGAGTGTAGTGGCACGATCTCGGCTCACTGCAACCTCTATGCCCAGGTTCAAGTGATTCTCCTGCCTTAGCGTTCTGAGTAGGTGGGACTACAGGCACATGCCAGCACACCCAGCTAAGTTTTGTGTTTTTAGTAGAAACAGGGTTTCGCCCTGTTGGCCAAGCTGGTCTTGAACTCCTGACCTCAGGTGACCCACCTGCCTTTGCCTCTCAAAGTGCTGGGATTATAGGTATGAGCTACCACACCCGGCTTATCACTTAGCTAATTAAAAAAGAATATTTTGTAGAGATGGGGTCTCACTACACTGCTCAGGTTGGTCTTGAACTCCTGGGCTCAAGCAATCCTCCCACCTTGGCCTCCAAAAGTGCTGGAATTACAAGCATGAGCCACTGTGCCCAGCAATTTTTCATTTCTTTTGTAGCAATATATTCAAGAACTTTAAAATATAACCACTTATTCTATATTACTTTAAAAATTACCTCTAAAGTACATGATTGAAATGACATTCAGCCCTTGGAATATGTAGCCATTATTTCTACAATGATGATTAAATCTTTGTTAAATTTCTTTATTCGCTGTTTGACTGATTCCATTAGGAAACATCTGTAAGCATCTAAAATTAGTTTATGTATTGATGTCATTTCAATGTAACGTGTCTGAAACACTGTAGTGTTCAAAATGATGAGTGTGTCTCATGAAATTAGGGACTTTTAAGGACTTGACTATTAGGCAGTGTCTACTTTTATGAGGAAAATTTTCAGGGAAATACCTTTTCTTATATTTGGGTAAATACTTGTAATTTGGGTAAAAGTTTTTAAATAGAAGCTTGTGCTTATACATTTCATCAGTTAAACTTTGGGAAAAATAAGTTCTACATGTATAACAAAGTTTTAGTTGAAACAAGCTCTATTTCTAAGAATAACAGCCTTAAATTTTCAATGGAAAGATTATGTAAAATTAAGAAGCATTTAATAGTAAAATGAATTTAATTTAAAATCAGCAACTTAGATTTTGATGCCTGTTGGCTTAGTTTTCTATTTATTGTTCTCTAATATGATGCTAAGAGTTGTTGTCTAAAATGATGCTGAGGTTTTAAAAAATGATACTATATGATAATTAAATGCTCTGTAAGGTCACCTCTTCAGTGAACTTGACATTACTTTTTAATCTTCCAGGTTTAAATTTTATTATGTTAAGTATCAGCTTAGTTTAAAAAAAGAATTCTTCTCAAAGGAGTGGATTTTTAAAAAATGATAAGGATATTCTCTGCCTCTATAATTCATACAGTGAATATTTATTGGATATATGAGTAATTACTATATGTTAGATGCTGTGGTATACACTGTTACTGTCATTAAACCGTATACATGGTTTTTTAGTATATATTAAGAACATTTTCAAGGTTCTTAGTTTCTTTGCATTGTGTTAAAAAAAATTAAAAAAAAAAAAGAACATTGGTCCATGGCCCTCCTTAATTTCTAGTTTATATTTTATTCTAAGTAAATTGTATTTTTTTTCCAGAATAATGAGAAACAAATGCGGCAGCTCTCTGTGATTCCACCTATGATGTTTGATGCAGAACAAAGACGAGTCAAGTTCATTAATATGAATGGGCTTATGGAGGACCCTATGAAGGTTTATAAAGATAGGCAGTTTATGAATGTTTGGACTGACCATGAAAAGGAGATCTTTAAGGACAAGTAATTTGTATTTTTAATTATTTTCTATAGAATTCTGCATAAGTTAGTAAAAAGTATTTGGCATTTACTTGTAAATTTAACTGTTTTCACAAAAACTTGGCCCCATTTTGGCATTTGAATAGATTCTGTGAAAAGTAGAGAATATTGATCTTCCTGTAAGTTTGTAGGTGGGGAAAGAGGTAACAGATAAGAACTGGGGTTATGGAGTCATGTTAAGATTGGCTGCCAAGCTTAGGTGCTGTCAGAACTTTCAGGGGAGCTTTTATAAGGTACAGATTTCTGTGCATTACCATAGACCAATTCAATCATTTCCTGGTATATGGTGCCCAGAAATCTGTGCCCTTTAAAAGTCTCCAGTGATTCTACAGTTGTTCCTCAGATTGGCACTTAGAAAGCCCTGGGAATTAGTGTATACACAGTATTTCTTTTCCTTTTTTTTTTTGAGACAGAGTCTCGCTCTGTCGCTTAAGCTGGAGTCCAGTGTTGTGATCTCGGCTCACTGCAACCTCTGCCTCCCGAGTTCAAGCAATTCTCTTGCCTCAGCCTCCGGAGTAGTTGGGACTACAGACATGTGCCATCATCCCCGGCTAGTTTTTGTATTTTATTTTATTTTTGAGACCGAGTCTCGCTTTGTCACCTAGGCTGGAGTGCAGTGGCATGATCTTGGCACACTGCAACTTCTGCCTCCTGGTTCAAGCGATTCTCCTGCCTCAGCCTCCTGAGTAGCTGGAATTACAGGTGCGTGCCACCATGCCTGGCTAATTATTTTGTATTTTTAGTAGACACGGGGTTTCACCGTGTTATCCAGGATGGTCTCAACCTCCTGACCTTGTGATCCACCCGCCTCAGCTTCCCAAAGTGCTGGGATTACAGGCATGAGCCACTGTGCTCGGCCTAATTTTTGTATTTTTAGTAGAGATGGAGTTCTGCCATGTTTGTCAGGTTGGTCTTGAACTCCGACCTCAAGTGATCCTCCTGCCTTGGCATCCCAAAGTGTTGGGATTACAGGTGTGAGCCACCACGCCCAGCCTGTACATAGTATTTCTTTTCCCAAGTTTTCTTTTTTAGTTGTTGAAATGTTTGTGTGTGAGTGTGTTTTTGTTTTCATTTTTACTCAGGTTTATCCAGCATCCAAAAAACTTTGGACTAATTGCATCCTATTTGGAGAGGAAGGTAAGACATGGTTTGCATTGGGAATCTTTATAAGTTTGTGATGGTTGTTACTTTGAAATTCTTGTACCCTAACACACACAGAAGTAGTTAAGTAGAACCGATTTTAAAAAGGCTGTGAAGCATCTCATGTGATGAATATAGTGATAATTACAATTACAATAGAAATCTTAACTCAGAACACAGAACTAAATGGTTAATGAAAGATGACCTGATTTTTATTTCCCTAAAAACACTAGATTACAATGCTTTTTGAACCTCATTACATTTCTAATTAAAATATTAGTCTTGTGCTCATTTCAGCAGCGCATATACTAAAATTGGAACAATGCAGAAATTAGCATGGCCCCTGCGCAAGGATGACAAGCAGATTTGTGACTCATTCCATATTTAATAAATATAAAGTTGATTTTAATGTGTTTGAACAAAATAAAGACATTTTAAATATTTACATATATGTAGTCCGAAGGGGAATTTACTTGTTAATAAGAAAATATTTGAATGCTTCTGATGGTTCCTGGCATCTTTCACATAATTTGGATCAACAACTGTAACTGTCCATTAAAATAGTATATATAATGTAAATAGTTCTAGACCCTAGATATGCCTTAAAATGCTAGCCATGTGTGTTCTTTAATTTGTACTTTGAGAATACCAGAGATTTTCCTTGAAAGTAATGTTTAATTTTAAAAAATTATTTCATTGGATCCTCAAAAGTAATTGTTTTATTTCTTACAGAGTGTTCCTGATTGTGTTTTATATTATTATTTAACAAAGAAAAATGAGAATTATAAAGCTCTAGTCAGAAGAAATTATGGGAAACGCAGAGGCAGAAACCAGGTGTGTTTTCTTAATGTATGGAAGATGTTTCAGGGTTGGTGGAAATAGGCAAGTGAAAAGTGTTACAACAGAAGTCCTACCCCTAGTGTGTAGGTTAAGCATTGATGTTTCTGTTAAATTAATGAGGATGTTATAATTATTTTGAAGTGTTTTGCATATATATATTTAATGTATATCTTGTATTTCAAATATATTTTAATTTTCTAGTGTGATAAAACTAATTAGAAAAGTTTTATACCCTTCTGTCATCTGAGTCATGCATTTCAGTGTCAGCAGTAATCATGTAATTAAATATGAAGCCCTTAATACTTTACCTAATATACCATCTTTAGCCAGTCTGTTTATCTGAGGAGGGGTCAGGTAGAGTAAAGGAGAGAAATACAACATGGTAACTTGATAAAGGATTCTTTTAAAAAACCTGGAACCTGATTTTGTTTTATATTAACTTCATTTGTGGAGTTTATATAGTTTAATTTCTAAAAAGCACTTTTTCTGGCTGGGTGTGGTGGCTCACGCCTGTAATCCCAATACTTTGGGAGGCTGAGGCCAGAGCGTCGCCTGAGCCCAGGAGTTCAAAACCAGCCTAGGCAACATAGTGAGAACCATCTATCTTTACAAAATAATAGAAAAAATTAGCCGGGCATGATAGTGCACACCTGTAGTCCTAGATACTTGGGAGGCCGAGGTGGGAGGATGGCTTGAGCCTGGGAAATTGAGGCTGCAGTGAGCCGTGATTGTGCCACTGCACTCCAGCCTGGGTGACAGAGCAAGACCGCTGTCTCCGAAAAATAAAAAAGACACTTTTCCTAAAGGTAGTTTTCCACAAGTATAAAACTGAAAAAGGGTAGTTTTTACAGTTGCAATTCAGTACTTTGAGAATGGTTTTCCCCAAAGTAACTGATCAGCAGCTGCCATAGCTCACAGGTGCTTACCAGTGAGGCTGCTGAGCTACTGCAGTCACCACAGCTAATATGGAGGCTCTTGCTGTCCACAGCAAGATAGATAGATATTACAATAAGGACTCATATGCATGAGCTCTGACATTGCAACTGTTCATTAGCATTATTAAGTCTCTTCTGGTTTTCCCACTCAGCCACCCTTTTATTGGGGTGGGGTCTTACTCCCTTTTTTCGTTTGATAGCCCCTGCTTACCAGATATAGGTTATTAACCTAGTTCTCTCGTTATTCACAGCTATAACCTTTTTATGTTTTCTGGGTCATTATTTCCTACAGAACACTATACCACCCCACATGATGTGATTACCTGTTCTTTGGAAACAGTGTTTCTTGTTTAAAAAAGTATAGAGAGTGTTTCATGAGTCAACCGTGCAAAATGCTGCTAGAGGCTGAGTGAGCCAAGGTGCCGTAGACATGGCTTTTCAGTGGGTTAGCGAGGGGGCAGAAACCCAGTTACACAGAGTTGAAGAAGATATAGAAGGTGAGGAAGTGGCCACAAGTGCGACCTTGTTTTTAAAATTTGTTTATAAAGTGGAATAGTGAAATGGGTCGGTAGGGCTAATGAGGATCAGAGAAGGGAGGAAAAAGGGCATGCTTGAATACTGACAGGTGCAATACCATAAGACAAAGGATGGATGCTTGCCAAACTTCATAAAGATGTACAGACAGAAAAGGAATAAATTGAGTATTGACAGTGAGATAGGAAGCACTATTCTACTGGAGAGAAGAATACTGCCAGGGTTTTCTTCCTGTTTCCCCTAAAGAATGTGGAATCAAGGTCTTGTAATACCCTTTTAGCTAGAGATGATAGGGACCATCTATATTTTAAACAAGTTTTAGCTGCAAATTTTTAACAGTGTTTATTCCTCATTACAAAATAGTATTTATAACTTTATCTTTAGAAATTGTATATGTTACTGTTGAAAATGTTCAGTCCTACATTAATGTAAGGGGATAAGGTGATACTTACACAGTGTACATTACCTTTGCCAGATTGCAGCCAGTTGCCCATGATGCTAGAGGATAAAGCTCTAGCAGGAAGTTGTGTGGGGCAGGGATGTTTGTTATTCTGAAACAGTCGTTTCTGTCCTAAAGTTGTCTGGGAGACAGTTTCCCTCCTCTCTGTGGCACACTGATCCTTGTTAAGATCCAGCCATATCCGTGTTTTCTTCTGTACATTCTTGTTGCATGTTTCAAAGTACCTGTCTCAGAATGTAGTTGCAGATCTGAGACTTGCCACGTGCACCCTCACCTTGACCTGAGCCTTAGGTTGCTTTCCCCCCAGGTAGGCTCAGTTTGGGTTGGTCAGCACTTTCGGTAGGCTAGCCCTGCCCTTATTAGCTTTTAAATTATTACTTTGAAGATTTTTTTTTTCTTTTTTTCTTTTTTACTTTGAAGATTTTTCCTCCAGTTTTACATTTCTCTGTTTCATTGGGAATTTGGGAGAGGTGTGAGCTAAATGGTGAATTTAGGCCATCATGTCACGCCACCAAATTTATCATTGTTCTTTGTATACTCATTCCATTTATTCGTGTCGAAATAGAGGGACAGTTTTTCAGAAATTAGGTGGTGTTAGTTTAAGGACTCTCTGTATAAAACTGAATGCTTTTAGAGCTGATAGCAGGTGAGAAAAGAAGTCCCTGGGGTTTTCAGCAAAAGAGTGATGCCAGATTTCAGTTGTGACGTGATTAGTCTGGCTGCTGTGTTGACAACAGTTTGTAAGGAGACGAGAGAAGAAGCAGAGAGACCACTTAGGAGGTTATTTTAATAATCCCAGCGGCTTGGACTAGGCTATAATGAGGAGGTGGGGGAGAATGGATTTGTTTCTGGATGTACTTTTGAAGGTAAAACCAAAAGATTTTGCTGATGGATTGATTGTGGGGTTGAGGGAAGGACAGTAATCAAGGAAAACACCAAGTTTTGACCTGTGGAGTTGCCATTTGCTGTGATAGGCATGACTGAAGAGGAGCAGATTTTGAGGGGAAATTTGGACATGGCTGAATTTGAAATATCTATTAGGTATCTAAGCAGAGATGCAAAGGAGATGTCCAAGTAAAGCGGGTAGTTAGACATATAAGTCTGGAGTGTAGAAAAAAGATCTGGGTTAAAGATAGAGAATTTGCTATATAGAAAAAAGTTTAGAAATATTTCTTTTTAAAAACAGAATTGAGTTACAAGGTTAAGATTTTCAAAATTTTTTGTATCAACTCTCTTGTTGATACAGAGATGGTGGATACAGAGATCCAACTAATTTGAAAATCACTTTACTTCTCTGCCATGCAACCAAGCTACGGTCAGAAGGATTACCTCAGGTAATCTCACAGGGATTATGGCACATTTACTTAAAAGATTCTTTAGAGTTCTGCTGAAGTTTATGCTTGATCCTGTCAAGTTGCATTTGATTGCTCTCCCTGTCCCCTACTCCCAGCCTCCTATTTATAGGAAGTAATTTTTACCAGCAGATAAATAAATAGTTTGCGGCTGGGTGCGGTGGCTCATGCCTGTAATCCGAACACTTTGGGAGGCCGAGGCCGGTGAATCACTTGAGGTCAGAAGCTCAAGACCAGCCTAGGCAACATGCTGAAACCTATCTCTACTAAAAATGCAAAAATTAGCTGAGAGTGGTGGCGCACGCCTGTAACGCCAGCTATTCTGGAAGCTGAGGTGGGAGAATCGAGAATCTATTGAGCTTGGGAGGCAAAGGTTACAGTGAGCCTAGGTCATGCCACTGTACTCCCATCTGGGCGACAGAGCAAGACCCTATCTGGAAAAAAAAAAGAGAGAAAGAGAGGGGAGAGAGAGAGAAAAGGAGTAGTGAGCCGAGCTTGCACTACTGCACTCCAGCCTGGGTGACATAGCGAGACCCTGTGTCACAATAAAAATAAAATAAAGAAAAGAAATACACTTAACTTTTACTTTTTTTGTTTGAATTTTTATTTTGTTTTACACGTGCTCTTGAATATTCATTTATAGTGAATAGCTTGTTGTTTGATAGAAATATTTCATGTTATATTAACTCCTGGACAGAATTAAACTTGTTTTATTGACTCTCAAGTATTGGGCTTAAAGAAGGGGGAAAAAGGAAAAACCTGAACAAGGAGCCACTGAGAATATTTGTGTCTGCGTAGGGAACTTTTAAAAGGGTTTCCCTTGAAGGTATGGACCTCTTTTGCTCCAGCCACCTTGCAGAGTTGAGGGACGTAACTTGTAACCTTCATCCTAGACCATGTGGATTGATTGGCACTTCTTTACAGATTTGCCAGAAACAAAAGTAGTTCCAACCATCTCTTGTTTAAATTGGAGGTAATCTCTTACTCTCTTAGATGTCAGTGGCAGTTGTTGTGATAGGTCTTTACGCATATTGCACAAAGGTGAGGTCCCCCCAGTTGCTGCTAACTGTACTTCCTCCCCACTCCCCCACTGCCTGGTCAGTATACAGAGTGGTGAGAGGTTCTGCTGGACAGGTGCTACACACTTCTCTAGACTTGAATCCAGCAACTCTATCCATTGCTTTGGATCATTTCCACACTTTATGCAGAGTCAGGAGCTGTTTCCTTCTTAACACTGATTGGTTTAAGCAGGTGCTGCAGTTGTTTCTTAGTCCCTAGCACCAGGGAAAGGGGGGTGAAGTTATCTGTTGGCTGGATTTTAGACAACAGGGAATGTGTGGGATTACTTTGAAGCTCTGGTTGGCATTAGAAGCAGAAAAGTATTGGGGAAATCAGGTTAGCATGTGTTACCCAAGTCTAAGGGAATACTGAACCTTTTTCCTTACATTCTGCTGAGTTGACATGGCCCCGTCATAAATCTTAGGCTAAAAACAATTTTCTGGGTTACACAGCTTGCTTGCTAGGTAAAAGGCATGATTTGTCCTTACTATGCCATCTTACTGGTTCAGAGTGACACATCGATGCTACATTGGTTCCAGGGTTAGGTTATTAGCATTTAAACAGGTCTTATGACCACTACAGTGTCCCAGGGAGTCAGAGCTGAATGAAACTTGCCTGATTGTAAAGCAGACCTACTCATGGTTTGAAAGTTTAAATTTTAAAATCTTTCTGGTTTATGAGTTTTCTGTAGCAATAAATACCCAGAAGAAAGAGTAACTGGCAGCCCAGGTGAGAAATTAGGAAGGTTAGATGAAGCAAGCGAAGGAATCATGATATTGAAATGATTTACCAAGTAGAATAGTAGGTGCAGTTCTCACTGGACTGTGAAAATTTGATAGAATAAGGGTTCAAAGGTATTGATGAAGACAAAGCAGGATCAGCCACAATGAAGATGTGCAATGGGTGGTTGTAGTTGGAGAGAAGACTTTCTGATTTCAGGATCTGTAAGGCAAAGCAGTGCCCATTGCTGATGAGGCAATTGTGATTTTGCTTGTGGGGAGTTTAATGGGCATGACCTAAAAGTATTTTAACTGTGAGATGTTATGCTGATTGAGTGGCGAGTGTTAGAAAAGCCATTGACATGCATTTTGAAATCTGAAAAATAATGTCAAGACGTAATGAGCCATGTGATGCAATCACTTACATGTTCTAGGGAATATTTAAGAAGTCATTCCATAACACCAAAAGAGAACATCGTCAGAGGGAGATTTTATGAAACGTGAAAAAGGAATTATTTTTAAAAATATCACGGTTCAGCAGTGTTCTGGAAGTGGACCAAGAAGGATTCATTTTCTTTCCTTCCCCCTTGGATTAGAAGGAGGCATAATGTGGGACTTGTTTTGTGGAGGCAAATAAGGCCTTTGTTAACTTAGGGGAAAAGAAAATTTTATATATATATATATAATTTATATATATATATATATAATTTATATATATATAATTTATATATATATAATTTATATATATATAATTTATATATATATAATGTATATGATAAACTTTGATTTATATATATAAATGTATATATATACCTATGATAAATTTTATTAGGCACAGTAAAGAATTAACAGTAACATAATATAGAGGTATTATAATAATATACTGTAATAGAAGTTACATGAATGTGATCTTTTTTCAAATATTTTACTGTACTTCACTCACCTATTTTCGTACTGCAGTTGACTCCAGGTAACTTAAACCACAGAAAATGAAACTCTGATATGGTGGGCACTACTTTAGTAGCAGTCAGTGCATACTTAGTTTCACTTGCTTCTTTTCGAGTCACAGGGCTTTTGCAAATGAGACATCAGAGATAAAAGGATTTCTAATCTGACTGCCCAGCTTAGAAATATTTAAGCATTTTACTTCTGTTCACTTTATTATATTTTTAATATTTTTCCAGATTACTTCAGTCTTAGTAATGACCATAGCTGTCTACTATTCTATTAAGTAGACATTCTCTCAAAAGTATAACTGCATAAAGATGTTTCTTATACCATTATTGATTGTCATGAAAAAGTTGGAAACATACTAGGTATCTAATACATGATAAATTATGTATGGGTTATCAAATTTTAAGGTAAAATTGGAATGCTTTAGTGACAGATTAGATGTGGAGGTTGCCAAAAAAGGGAACCAACCCCAGATTTCTCAGTGAAATCTTAACATTTTCACTTTCTCATGGGTCCAAATGCTATAAGCATTTGTGTGTGTGTGTTTGTGTGTGTGTGTGTGTGATGTGTAAGACCCTTTAAGTAGTGCATATAGAATACATTAAAAACCGCTAGACTGGTTTTTAACACGTGATCACCAGTTAGATTTTAAATGACTAACAATCATTTAAAAGTTTTTTAGATAGACATAATTTATCGTAATATAAGGAGCTATTTCTGTTGCCTTTGAATTTTACAAATGGTGGTTCATTCTAGCAGCAAATTGCCCGACCCTCACAAGAAGAAAAAGTAGAAGAAAAAGAAGAGGATAAAGCAGAAAAAACAGAAAAAAAAGAAGAAGAAAAGAAAGATGAAGAAGAAAAAGATGAAAAAGAAGACTCTAAGTGAGTTAAATAATTATAAGTTAAATGTTGAAATGTCATTTTTGTAGATTTAGGGAGTACAAGTACAGTTGTCACATGGATATATTACATGGTAGTGAAGTCTGTGCTTTTAGTGTGCTGTTGCCCGAATAGTGTATATTAACCTATCAGGTAATTTCTCATCCCTCACCCACCCCTGCACACCCTCTCACCTGTTTGAATCTCCAGTGTCTGTTATTCCACTCTTTATTTATATCCATGTGTCCACATTATTTGGCTCCCACTTGTAAGTAAGAATGTAATAATTGACCTTCTGTTTCTGAGGTATTTCACTTAAGATAATAGCCTTTAGTTCTATCCATGTTGCTGCAAAAGTACAGTTATTTTTAAAAAATGAAATTTAATCTGCTGAAATTTTATTTTATTTTATTTATTTTTGAGACAGAGTCTCACTCTTATCCAGGCTGGGGTGCAGTAGCGCTATCTCAGCTCACTGCAACCTACACCTCGGCCTCCCAAGTAGCTGGGAATACAGGCATGTGCCACCATGCCCAGCCAATTTTGTATATTTAGTAGAGATGGGGTTTTACCATGTTACCTGACCTGATCTAGAACTCCTGACCTCAGGTGATCCACCTGTCTCTGCCTCCAAAGTGCTGGGATTACAGGTGTGACCCATTGCGCTTGGCCGAAATTTTAGATACGTCTAATAGTTACATGATTAAGTTGATGTGATTAAGGAATAGAATATTACAGTACTAAGTAACTTTTGACTTAATGAACTTATATACAAGTCATGAGTTATTATTACTTTTCAGAAGGGATGGGTTATAGTAATATATACATTTCCCCCAGGATATATTGAATGTAATTTAATCATTATCAGGATCTTGTTTTGAGCTTCAGGTAGTATGTATTGGATAGTGTAAAAATGCTAAGAAAGGAAGAGTTTTCATTTTATATTTTAGATTCCATCTTTATTGACTTTATATAAAATGGAGTCTTTGGTTTGTTTGTTGTTGTTGTTGTTGCTGTTTTCCTGGTTATAAAAGTAATTCTTGTACATTATAGGAAAATAGGAAAAGAAAGAAAAATGAAATGAAAATTAACCTATGGCCGGGCGCGGTGTCTCACGCCTGTAATCCCAGCACTTTGGGAGGCTGAGACGGGCGGATCATGAGGTCAGGAGTTTGAGACCAGCCTGACCAACATGGTGAAACCCCATCTCTACTAAAATACAAAAAATTAGCTGGGCGTGGTGGCACGTGCCTGTAATCCCAGCTACTCAGGAGGCTGAGAGAGGACAATTGCTTGAACCCGGGAGGTGGTGGTTGCAGTGAGCTGAGATCGTGCCAGTGCACTCCAGCCTGGGTGACAGAGTGAGACTCTGTTTCAAAAAGAAAAAAAAGAAAATTAACCTATGATTCTGCCACTCAGAGGCAGTTATTGTTGATGCTTTTGTGTATATACGGGGGTGAGGTAGGGGTAGGGACACAACAGTTGGTTTGGTTGTTTTTCCCCCAAGAACTAGCTTAATAATTTACATGGAACAAAATTCGCCAGTTTGAAATATGTTCATTGATGTGTTTGACGAACATATGCACTTGTGTACCTATTATCACAGTTGTGATGTAGAATGTTTCCATCACCCCAAACAGTTCCCGTATGCTCCTTTGCAGTTTCTCTTTCCTCATTCCCAACCTCAGGCAGTCACGGATCTGTTTTGCTTTCTCTAGAATTACATAAAAATGGAGTCATACAGTATGTCATCTTCTTTGTGGCTTTTTTACTTAGTATGAATGCCTTTGAAATTCGTTTAGGTTGTTGAATGTATCAGTAGTTTATTCCTTTTTAATGTGTAATATGTTATTTCTATACTCTTTGTGGAAATACTTAAGGTTTACCTAGTTTTGTGACAGCTGAAGTAGCTAGTCACTTGCCATGGTTTTAAAGAGACAGATATTTCTGTCATTGTAATTTTATACTTTATGAAGATACCAATAAGGGATATATTTTTTTCTTTTAGTTTAGGTTAGACATTTATTATGCCATGTAGCCAGTGGTTCTTCTCACATAGGACTCTACAATATCTGGATTTAATTTTTTTGTTAAAATTTCTAAATTATTTAACAAGCTTTCATTTATTATCTGTGTGAGCTAAGTCTTATGGAGAATGTGAAAATACATAAGATATATACTATTCCCAGGTAGTTGATGATTTAGTAGGGGAAAACTAGGTAAAGTACAAGTGTTACTTTAAGAAATAAAAGCCTGGCAGTAAGAAATCAGCAGACAACCAGTTAAGTGCTTTGACAGATTAAGAAGAGGTCGAGCTACTTCTCTCTGGATAATTTGGAGGACTTTATGCAGAAGCTAGTGGTTACTGTGGGTAGGGTAGAGGGAACCGCATGAATAGCTATGCTGCTTTGAGAAGTGGCAGATAATGATTTCATTAGACTTAGTGTGCATCAAGAAGGGAAGTGGAAGGTGGATTGGAGTTAGATTATGTAGAGCTTTAATGAAAGCCAGAAGTGTTAGACTGCATTCAGGTGGCTATGCTGTGTGTCTGTTTGGGAATAGTTAGAAAGGGATTAGAATGGATGGAGTGGTTTATTGCCAGAGCTATCCTGCTGGAATACTGATCCATTGGCAAGGTAGAATGAATAGACTAGAGGTATAAATCAGGGAAGCCAGTATGAAAGGCCAGGATTAGGGTACTAAGGTATTGAATAAATGTAGTGGTAGCAGAAATAGAGATGGTAGAATTAGTGAGAGAGAGGCATTTCTGAGATGAAATAACCAAAACTTGGCATTAGATCACATGTAGGAAGTATAGGAAAAGGGAGAGAGCTAAAGATGATACCTAATCTGTAAACCTGAATGGTAATGAACATGGTAGTAGTGTTAACAACAAATGATTGGAGAATGAGGTAGAGCAAGGAGCAGAGGTGAGGATGAATATGATTTTGGGTATATTCAGCTTCTATTGGGAAATCCAGGCGGCCCTTCTGGCAAGTAGTTGGGAAGACAACCCCTCCACTTGGGAGCTGGAGGGTGAGTCCAAAGATAAAGATTGGGAGTCTTCCCAGTAGAACTTACGAGAATGGGTAACCCCATGTAGCTCTAAGGCTCCAGGGGGAAATCCCTGTATGAAAGGATGAGAGGAGCCCAGCACAGTGGCTCACTCCTGTAATCGCAGCTAAGCTGGGAGAATTGCTTTAGCGCAGGAATTCATGACCATCCTGGGCAACATGGTGACACCTCGTCTCTACAAAAAACAAAAATTTAGCCAGTTATGGTGGCATGTGTCTGTAGTCCCAGCTACTCTGAAAGCTGAGGTGGGAGGCTCATCTGAGCCCAGGAGATCGAGGCTGCAGTAAGTCGTGCTCGCGCCGCTGCTCTCCAGCCTGGGTGACAGAGTGAGACACTTTCTCAAAAAAAAAAAAACCCCAAAAATAAAACCCCAAAGAAAGAATGGGAGGAGAAAGGTCTATCCCCAGAGGGAGAGCCAGAATAACAGTGGAGATATTTCAAAAGCTAAGTTTAAAGTGATATAAAAAGAAGAATTATCCGCAGCATCAGTTGTGACAAAAAGACTGTTGTGGGGAAAATTTAGAAGAGGTCATTTGATTTTGCAGTTTCCAAGTCATTGGTGACTTTTCAGAAAACATCTTTTAACAGGAGGCTGCAGAACAGAAGCCAGCTTTATGAGGGAATAAGTAAAGAGAAAGGGCTATGTGGTAACTTCAATTTAGGACTGAAGGGGAGAGAATTATTTTTGGAAAACAAAAAATCTTCCGTTAATCAAGAATAATTGAGTCTTTGAGTATTTCCATCTATCCATTCATTTGCAAAAAGGTATATTGAATACATTATCTTAAATATAACAACAATGGAATGTAAGTAGTACAGAGAATGGTCTTCTAGTATTACATGTAGTACTGCTGCTATTAATAGTAACTACTATTTTTCTACATGCTTGAGATGATGGTAAGCACTTTATATGCTGAGAGAGTTTTAGCAAACTTATTTGATGCTGACTGTGTTCCAGGCATTGTTCTGGGCCTTTATTTAACTCCTTTAATTCTGGCAGCAGTCCTATGAAATAAACTCTTTTTTTCATTGTACAGATGAGGAAACTGAGGCCCATGGAGGTTAGGCAGCTTGTCCAAGGTCATCACCTAGCTAGTAAATCACAACTGTGGTATAAACCCAGGCAGCCTGGCTCCAGAGGCTGTTCCTAAGCATTAACCATTACTGCCCAATTTGTACATAATTAGTATCAGGCATGATTTAGAGTATTGAGTCTGGTTTTATAAAACAATGTTGTGGATTATTACAGTAGAAAAGGCATCTATCATGAAGATCATCTGTTTTAACTTCATACATGAGGCAACCTAGAGCAAAGGCAAAGAAAACCCCAGAATTCCCACCTTTTGGTGTAGCCTGTTGCCTTTGGATTGCAGGTCTAGAGGTTTTCTGCTGTCATTTGTTACTTTCTCATGGAGAAGTTCTGGTTTCTAAATCAGTTGGTTTGAAATGTGTTTAAATTTTAAGTCCATTAACGTTTAAAATACGTCTTATAAAATTATCTTAATTTCAGCTGGTCAGAACTCTTAAAAACTGTGGTATGGCAGAATTGTTGCTAAGTTTTTTTAAGTAACTGAGAGATTAGTTAGTATTATTCAATTTATGTTTAAATGATATCCAAAACCAAAACCTTCTTTGATATATGTATACTTTTGAATCACAGTTTTCATTTGTTTTTGTGTGCAGAGAAAATACCAAGGAAAAGGACAAGATGGATGGTACAGCAGAAGAAACTGAGGAAAGAGAGCAAGCCACACCCCGGGGGCGAAAGACTGCCAACAGTCAGGGCCGCCGTAAGGGCCGGATCACCAGGTCCATGACAAACGAAGCCGCAGCTGCTAGCGCTGCAGCCGCAGCGGCCACTGAAGAGCCCCCACCACCTCTGCCACCGCCACCAGAACCCAGTGAGTGGACGAGATTGGCATAAACAGACCATAATTTTGTTTGGGATTCTGTTTCGCTGCTAGGATAGGGTAGGAGGGACTTTTAGTATTGACAACCTAGAAACAGTCCTGAAGTATGGTCTTTAAATTTTTTAAAGTTTCAATATCAAAATCTTTCCAAAAAAACATCACCCACAGTCTTGCCTCCCCAATAGAGCTGTTTTTCTTTTTTACTTAGCTGTTATGCTAGTGTGCATGTTACTGTGTCTTCTGATATTTTAACTTGGTATATATCATAAATACTTTCTAATTTCTAAGTAATTTTCATTTTTTTAATGGCTGTGTAATATTGGCATGATTTCTTTAACCATTCTCTTATTGCTGAATGATTAGGCTGTCTGTTCTCTTCTCTGCTTTTAAGCCAATGTATACAGCAGTATAATAAAAAATCTTTATTCACATAGTATTTTCTTTATGTTAAATTATTTTTCATGGAATAAATTCTTGAGCAAGGGAATACTGGATCTAATAGTCCAAGCATCTTTCTAAGTATTGTCTCATTCGTTTATAAAAGGACTACATTAATGATAGAGTGCCACTGTTAATGATTCAGAGGTACCGTTGTGACTGTAACATGAAGTATAAAAGAAAATTGAGTTTGGGGAATGGTAAGAATGAGGTAGGGGCACTAACGAGATAGGAGGAGGAAAGAGAGGCTGGGCAGGTCATGATGGGCCTTGTTTGAACTGTATTCTGCTTTGATTAAGAAGTGGAGAACTTGCAGAGATTTTTAAATAGAGGACTGCTGTGATCAGATTTATGTCTTAGAAAGTTAAGTGGTAGCAATTGTGGAGGTCAGGTTAGACAGAATAAGGGCTGGAGGCAGAGGGCCCAGTCATGGGACTGCAGTGGCCCAAGCAAGAAGGGGATGCATTCAGAGTTGCTGCATGTCATTGGTTATGAGTGGTAAATGGGAGGCAGGATTCAAAAATTAGTTTATCAGTCTAAGATGCCTGTTAATAACTTGAGTGACTGAGTGAATCGTAGAACTGTAAATTGAGAAAGAGAATATGGCAGGAGCTCATATCAGGCCTGATGTTCTCAGGTTGTTTTTTTTTTTTCTCTCTGAAGCAAAAGAGAATGTATTCAGTTCATGATCTGTCTTTACCCACTGGATATCAGACACTTGGGGGATGAACTAAAGGGTCTCTAGGAGTTAGGACAAGATGGAGGCTCAGAGGAGGGGGAGAGGGAATTGTGCTTGGACAGGAAAGAGGAGGGTTGCTTCTTCCTTTGACACTGCAGGAGAGGAGTGTCTACTAAGTGGCAGTGGAGATATATTAAGTGGGAAGCTACTGGGTCCAAAAATAAGCTAAAGTTGTTAAAAAATGTAAACATGGAGAGAACTTTTAAGAACATTGAAAAAGATCATAATATTGAGAAATGTTGACTTGTTTCTTCTAGTTTGGTGAGGGAGAGGTTGATACTATTCTATGTCTGTAGTTTCTTTCACCAAATGCTTTTTTCAGTCTTTTATATCAGATAAAGAGGTTATATAATTATATGATTGGTCTGAATGGAGGATTTAACTTTTTCTCTGCCTGATTGGCTTCTCCCTTTATTTCAGTTTCTACAGAGCCTGTGGAGACCTCTCGATGGACAGAAGAAGAAATGGAAGTTGCAAAAAAGGTATATTGTAATTGTCCGGTTTTTCAGGTTTTTTTTTTTTTTTAGGGTTATTAGTAATGAGTAAGATGGAACTAATTTTTTTAATTGGAAAAAAAATTTCAGAAGGGAAAATGGGACTTAGAAGTGACTTGAAGAGTTCATTTTGCTAGTATCGTACCCAATTACATCCCCCCCAGTGTGCCTTGTTTAAGATGCCCAGTTTTGAGGGATTTAAGATGGTCTTTACTGTTTTATTTTGAATGTCATTTAATTAAAGAGCAAGAAGGTTATTTTCACTTTCTTAGAATATGATGATATGCTATTGAAATAGTTTTGGAATGAATTTTGACATAAAGTCTATATTTCTATTACTTAAAAGTTGTATTTAATAGAATAGGGTGGTAAATACTTTTGTCAATTTGCATTTGGTAAGTCGTTTAATTATAAATCACTAGCAGTTTGCTCTGTGATTCAGAGGGAAGAGCATGAAGTTTGTAACCAAGCCAATGAAGGTTTGAATCCTATCTCTGCCACTTTCGTAGTTTTGTGGCCTTCCTCTTACTCTGGCACTTTATGGACCTTGTGTTTTTCTGTCATTGCTTGTTAATGCAGTATAATTTGAAATTGAGCTAAAATTTCTAATAGGATAAGTAATTGGTAATTTTGAGAAAGATAGCTAATTTTTTGGTGGTTAAATACTTTTCTTGTAGATCATAGAGTGATCTTTTTCAGGTACATGTACCTGCATATAACTATTTGGCCACTACTCTTCTTTTAAGGGCGTTACTTGTGTGAACCTTGAAAAACTGATGTTTTCCTGTAAGTCATTAAATGTATACTGGAAATTCCTGCTTGGGTATACCTGTATACCTGATTGGGTACATCTGCTTGGGTGTACCCGGAACTAAAGGTGCACAGCACCAGGCCAAACTAATTTTTGTATTTTTAGTAGAGACAGGGTTTCACCATATTGGCCAGGTTGGTCTTGATCTCTTGACCTTGTGATCCGCTCACCTCGGCTTCCCAAAGTGCTGGGATTACAGGCGTGAGCCACCATACCCAGCCAGATTTATTTTTTTAATTGGTTATTACTTTTCTGATGGCATTGCTTGATTGTGAATTGACTGAGAAGACATACGGATTATAAATATAGTCATATATATCTTTAATTTGTGTTCATTTATATGTGATTACCTTAGTTACTTGATGTATTGTCTTCAGAGATCTAGATGTACCTAATCATTTAGTTTGCAGGTATTTGAGCTATTACTAATGTGTCTAACATTGTCCTAGCCCTGTGGGAGATATATAAGAAAGGCAAGATTTAGCCCTTCTATTAATGAATATGTTTAAAATTTTTTTTTGGGTAGGGTGGAGTGGGGTGGGTGGGGCACGTGAGAGGGCATATGTTTTAAATTTGAGGGGAAAAATATAGAACTGTAAATGAGTTTTGTGTCAAGCATTTTTATAACTATCAAAATATATGTAATATGCAATTGAAAGCACACTTTTAAGTGTTATGGTTGTGAATAAAATGATTAAGTTAATTTATTATTTCTCTTGTTTGCTTTATCAGGTGACTGTTAAGTTAACATTTGGTTTGTTTTTAAAATGCAGGTCTAGTAGAACATGGTCGTAACTGGGCAGCAATTGCTAAAATGGTGGGAACGAAAAGTGAAGCTCAATGTAAAAACTTCTATTTTAACTATAAAAGGCGACACAATCTTGACAACCTTTTACAGCAGCATAAACAGAAAGTGAGTATATCAGGGGTGGTGAATCTTTTACTTATTATTGGTTTTTACTTAGAGTGTTGTTGTTGTTGTTTGAGATGGAGTTTTACTTTGTCACCCAGGCTGGAGTGCAGTGGTGCAGTCTCAGCTCACTGTAAACTCCACTTCCCAGGTTCATGCAGTTTCCTCCCTCAGCCTCCCGAGTAGCTGGGACTACAGGTGCCCGCCACCACGCCCAGCTAATTTTTGTATTTTTAGTAGAGATGAGGTTTCAGCAGGTTGGCCAGGCTGGTCTCGAACTCTTGACCTCAGGTGATCTACCCGCCTTGGCTTCCCAAAGTGCTGGGATTACAGGCGTGAGTCACTGCACCTGGTCTTGTTGTGTTTTTCCAGAGCTTCAGGGATTGATTTTAAGAGAAACCTTTTTGTATCTTATGTTTTTATTTACTGCACTTACATGTAAAAGGTGTGCTAGATTTTTGGTATAGGATGTTTCTATTTATTGTTCAAGGAGTAAAGTTTCTCTTAGTATTCCTAACAGTCCAAAGAGGCCCATCATGACCTGCCCCATCTTATCTTTCCTACTCCAAAGTTTCTAGTTGTAGTAAAGGGAATTAAATACTCTGAACTACTATAGGCTGGATTTGAAAACTATAAACATTTTGGAGGTTGAATTGAAAACTTTAGGCTGGGCGCAGTGGCTCACACCTGTAATCCCAGGACTTTGGGAGGCCAAGGCGGGAGGACCACGAGGTCAACAGATCGAGACCATCCTGGCCAATATGGTGAAACCCTGTCTCTATTAAAAATAGAAAAATCAGTGCTGTCTTCAGCAGCACATATACTAAAAATACAAAAATTAGCTGGGTGTGGTGGCACATGCCTGTAGTCCCAGCTACTCAGGAGGCTGAGGGAGGAGAATCACTTGAACTGGGGAGGCAGAGGTTGCAGTAAGCCGAGATCTTGCCACTGCACTCCAGCCTGAGTGACAGAGCGAGACTCCATCTCAAAAAAAAAAAAAAAGCCTTTCGGAGGCTGAGGCAGGGAGATCGCAAGGCCAGGAGTTCAAGATCAGCCTCACCAACATGGTGAAACCATGTCTCTGCTAAAAAGACAAAAATTAACCGGGCATGGTGGTGCGTGCCTGTAATCCCAGCTACTCAGGAGGCTGAGGCAGGAGAATCACTTGAACACAGGAGGCAGATGTTGCAGTGAGCCAAGACTGCGCCACTGTACTCCAGCCTGGATGACAGAGCGAGACTGTATCTCAAAAAAAAAAAAAAAAAAAAAAAAAGAGAGTGAGAACTTTAGTTGGAGGTCTGTTGATAATATCAAGTGAATTGATTTGGTATATTAGACATTTTTTCAGAGAGAAGATTCCATGGTATAAATATTAAAAACCAAGGAGCATAACATACTGGAAATTCCTTAAGAAGAAAGTTCCAGTGTAGTGGTTGTCAAAGACCATAGAGCTTTTTGATGATTCCATGAGGTCAAGACCGTTTTCTTAAAAATTTCAATCAAATGTGATTTACTTTTTTTCATTATATGACATTTGCATTTATGGTGTCAAAGCTGTGGCAGATAAAATTGCTGATGCTTTAGCATAAATCTTGGCATGGAACCAAGCCAGTGTATTTTTCATCTCTGAGCACTTGCAGTTTTTTCTTAAAATGTCACTTAAGAATGTCCTTGATGATGCAATAAAAGTTAGTTTTGTCTCATCCCGAAGTACATCTTTTTATACTTAGTGTCATGTAATGGGAAGTAAACAAAGTCTTCTGCTCTATACTAAAATATAATGGTTCTCTCAAGGAAAAACACTTTGGCAATTGTTTGAGTTCTAAGCTGCACTAGCCTCCCCTTTATCATGGAATGTCATTTTAGATTGAAAGAATGACAGACAAACTATGTTTTCAGACTGGTATATTTGGCAGACATTTTCTTGAAAACTAATGAATGAGCCTGCCTTTCAAAGAAAATAACTGTTAGTGTTTGTTGCCACTTTAAAATATTTGAGCTTTCAAGCAAAAAAATGAGAATTTTGGAAAATATGTTTCTCTCACCATGAGCTTCACACTTCATTACAGATTTTCTGATGGGATCAGTGGTAATAATAGCAAGTGTGATAGTTGTTATTGTGTGATGAAATTTTTTCTCAATTTGAAAAACTTGCTTAACTCAATACTTTCCAAATTGCTATTTCATAATGTTGTAATGTGATATGGTTTGGCTGTGTCCCCACCCAAATCTCATCTTGAATTGTAGCTCCCACAATTACCATGCGTTGTGGAAGGGATCCAGTGGGAGATAACTGAATCATGGGGGCGGGTCTTTTTCTCGTGCTGTTCTCATAATAGTGAATAAGTCTCTTGAGATCTGATGGTTTATAAAGAGGAGTTTCCCTGCCCAGGCTCTGTTTTTTTGCCTGCTGCCATCTATGTAAGATGTTACTTGTTCCTCCTTTCCTTCTGCGCTGATTGTGAGGCCTCCCCAGCCATGTGGTACTGTAAGTCTTTTTTTTTTATTTGTATTCACCTTTAATAATGATATGCTATCAAAAACCTTAGCATACCATCTGTCATTCTCAAGGGAAGACTGCTTTTGCATATGGTGTCTGGCTGTGTAAACTACTGATAAAAGGTACTGTAAGTCTTTTAAGCCTTTTTTTCTTCCCAGTGTCAGGTATGTCTTTATCAGCAGTGTGAAAACAGACTAATACAATAAATTGGTACCAGTAGTGTCAGTGTTGGTGAAAAGATACCTGAAAATGTGGAAGCAGCTTTGGAACTGGGTAACAGGCAGAGGTTGGAACAGTTTGGAGGGCCCAGAAGAAGACAGGAAAATGTGGAAACATTTGGAACCTCCTAGAGACTTGTTGAATGGCTTTGACAAAAATGCTAATAGTGATAAGAACAATAAGGTCCAGCTTGCAGTGGCCTCAGATGGAAATGAGGAACTTGTTGGGAACTGGAGCAAAGGTGACTCTTGTTATATTTTAGCAAAGAGACTGGTGGCATTTTGCCCCTGCCCTAGAGATTTGCATAACTTTGAACTTGAGAGAGATGATTTAGGTATCTGGCAGAAGACATTTCTTTTTTTTTTTTTGTTTTGTTTAAAGGTGGGCTTTCACCATGTTGGTCAGGCTGGTCTTGAACTCCCGACCTCAGGTGATCTACCCGCCTTGGCCTCCAAAGTGCTTGGATTACAGGTGTGAGCCACCATGCCCAGCCTGTCAGAAGACATTTCTAAGCAGCAAAGCATTCTAGAAGTGACTTGGGTGCTGTTAAAGGCATTCAATTTTATAAGGGAAGCAGAGCATAAAAGTTTGGAAAATTTGCAGCCTGACAATGTGATAGAAAAGAAAATCCTATTTTCTGAGGAGGAATGCAAGCCTGCTGCAGAAATTTTTGTCCATAATGAGGAGCTGAATGTTAATTCCCAAGACAATGGGGAAAATTTCTACAGGGCATGTCAGAGGTCTTTATGGCAGCCCCTCCCATCACAGGCCTGGAGGCTGAGGAGTAAAAAATGGTTTCATGCCCTGGGCTCAGGATACCCCTGCTATTTGCAGCCTCAGGACTTGGTGCCCTGCATCCCAGTCACAGTAGCCATGGCTGAAAGGGGCCAAAGTATAGTGTAGGCCATGACTTCAGAGAGTACAAGCCCCAAGCCTTGGCAACTTCCATGTGGTGTTGAGCCTGTAGGTGCACAGAAGTCAAGAATTGAGGTTTGGGAACCTCTGCCTAGATTTCAGAGGATGTATGAAAATGCCTGGATATCCAGGCAGAAGTTTGCTGCAGGGGTGGGGCTCTCATGGAGAAACTCTGCTAGGGCAGTGCAGAAGGGAAATGTGGGATTGGAGCCCCCACACAGAGTCCCTAGTAGGGCATCACCTAATGGAGCTGTGAGAAGAGGGCCACCATCCTCCAGACCCCAGAATGGTAGATCCACCTATAGCTCACACTGTGTGCCTGGAAAAGCCACAGACACTCAACCCCAGCCTGTGAAAGCAGCCAGGAGGGAGGCTGTACCCTGCAAAACCACAGGGTCAGAGTCGCCCAGGACCATGGGAACCCACCTCTTGCATAAGCATGACCTGGATGTGAGACATGGAGTCAAAGGAGATCATTTTGGAGCTTTAAGATTTGATTGCCCTGCTGGATTTCAGACTTGCATAGGCCCTGTAGCCCCTTTGTTTTGGCCAATTTCTTCTCTTTGGAACGGCTGTATTTGCCCAACGTCTGTGTCCGCATTGTATCTAGGAAGTTACTACTCTCCTTCTACTTTTATAGGCTCATAGACAGAAGGGACTTGCCTTGTCTCAGATGAGATTTTAGGCTGTGGACTTTTGGGTTAATGCTGAAATAAGACTTTGGGGGACTGTTGGGAAGGCATGATTTGTTTTGAAATGTAAGGATGTGAGATTTGGGAGGGGCCAAATGATATGGTTTGGCTGTGTCCCCACCAAAATCACATCTTGAATTATGGCTCCCATAATTCCCATGTGTTGTGGGAGGGACCCAGTGGGAGATAATTGAATCATGGGGCAGGTCTTTCTCGAGCTGTTTTTGTGATAGTAAATAAGTCTTACAAGACCTGCTGGTTTTATAAAGAGGAGTTACCCTGCACAAGCTTTTTTTTTTTGCCTACTGCAATCATGTAAGATGTTATTTGCTCCTCCTTGCCTTTTGCCATGATTGTGAGGCCTCCCTAGCCATGTGGAACTGTAAGTCCATTAAACCTCTTTTTCTTCCCAGTCTCGAGTATGTCTTTATCAGCAGCATGAAAATGGACTAATACATAATGGATCATGCATTGATAAAAGATTGATAATGTTTTTTTAATATACCAAAATGTAAGATAGATTATAGATTTTAACAGTATAAAGGCTTCCTTGATATGGTATCAGATTTCATATTGTAGCTAACCAATAAGAAGTGACACTTGCTGAGTTTTGGTACAGTATCAAAAAATAATATCTGTAAGTATCTGAAAAATCTGTTAAAATACTCTTCCCTTTTCCAACTACATATCTGTGTGAGACTACATTGTTTTTATATACTTCAACCAAAACATTAGATAATCTAATCTATAGATTAGATCATATGTGGACGTGCCTTTGGGAATTCTGCTGTTTCTGTTAGATCAGACATGGAAGAGATTTCCAGAAAGGAAAGGTTTTGCCAGTTTTTTAGTAAGTCATTTTTTGTTTTGGAAAATGGTTACTTTTTGTTAAAAATAAGTTCTTTATGGGTTTATATGGTTTTCAATGAGTTAAAATTTTAACGTTTTCTTAGTTTTAATTGCTGACATAGTAAATATCTATCTGGCTGGCTGTCTATATTTCTCTCATAAAGAAAAGCTCTTTCTTTGGCGGGGCATGGTGGCTCATGTCTGTAATAACAGCACGTTGGGAGGCTGAGGCGGGCAGATCGGGTCAAGAGATGGAGATCATCCTGGCCAGCATGGTGAAACCCTGTCTCTACTAAAAATACAAAAATTATCTGAGCGTGGTGGTGCGCACCTGTAATCCCACCTACTCAGGAGGCTGAGGCAGTAGAATCATGAGAATCACTTGAACCCAGGAGATGGAGGTTGCAGTGAGTTGAGATCATGCCGTTGCACTACAGCCTGGTGACAGAGCAAGACTCCATCTCAAAAAGAAGAAAAAGAAAAGCTCTTTGTGGCTTTTAATACTTTTTTTTGAGAGTGTTGCATCCTTAGACCAAAAAATTTGAGAATTATTAAAGTGTGATAGTAAAGCTACTAAGATTTGAATTTATTAAGAGGATACAAAGCATAACATTGACTAATTTAAAAGGGTATATACAAAGGGACTTTCAGGTTAATAAGAAAGTGAGAGTTAAAAATATGCTGTAGCAACCAAAACACGAAAAAGTCTACTGACAAGATAAAGACCTGACGTCACGAGATAACATCCAAAATGTTTTAAGACAAAGTGAAGTAAAGAATGAATCAGATATGTTTTTAAAATATAAATGTTATATTAGTCATGGTCCTCCTGAGAAACAAAACTTAACAGGATGTGTGCATGCATATATTTATGTATATATATATATATATAGAGAGAGAGAGAGAGAGAGATTGAGATTTAAGGAATTGGCTCACATGATTGTGGAGGGTTGGTGAGTCCAGTGTCTGATAGGATAGGCTGGTAGACTGGAGACTCTGGGAAGAGTCACAGTTGGACTCCAAAGGCAGTTTTCCTGGCAGAATACCTTCTTACTCCAGGAATCCAGTCTTTGTTCCATTAAACCGTTTAATTGATTGGAAGAGGCCCACCCACATTATGGGGGGTAATCTGTTTTTCTCAGAGTCCACTGATTTGAATGTTAATACCATCTAAAAAAATATCTGCACAGAAACTTCCACAATAAGACTCAACCAGATATCTGGGTACTGTGGCCCAGCCAAGTTAACACATAAAATTAACCATCACAAACATCTTTCCTCTAATTATTTTGATCACAATTAAAATAATAGGGAGAGCAGACTTCACGTGTTTATCTAGAATGTTTTATCTTTTAAAAATAGATCTCAAGAAAATATGCAAAATGTCTAATAGCTATCCAATCTCAGTGGTAGATACATGGGTGTTTTCTTTCTTCTTTCTCTTCTTTTTTTTTTTTTTCTTTTGAGATGGAGTCTCACTCTGTCTCCCAGGTTGAAGTGAAGTGGCGTGATCTTGACTCACTGCAGCCTCTGCCTCCTGGGTTCAAACGATACTCCTGCCTCAGCCTTCCCAGTAGCTGGGATTACAGGCGTGCACTACCACGCCCGACTAATTTTTGTATTTTTAGTGGAGACAAGGTTTCACCATATTGGCCAGGCTGGTCTTGAATTCCTGGCCTCAAGTGATCTGCCCACCTTGGCCTCCCAAAGTGCTGGGATTACAGGAGTGAGCCACTGGGCCTGGCCATGAGCCACTGCACCTGGCCTGTTTCTCTATATTTGACTATCATATATTAAAGAAAATGCTTGGCGACATAGTGGATTATTGCATGTGAACAGAGAGTTGTTGTAGTAGTGTAAAAAGTTGTCTCTTCTCTAGTTACCAGTGAAAGGACCAAACAGAATGGGTTGATATTGACAAGAGAGGGACATACACTGGGCACTGGAATACTCCATATATATAATAACATCAGCTGGGCACGGTCAGTCACACCTGTAATCTCAGCACTTTGGGAGGCCAAGGTGGGAGGATTGATTGAGGCCAGAGGTTCCACACTAGTCTGGGCAACAAAGCGAGATCTTACATTCAAAAACAAACAAGAGTATCTATTATCTAATCTGTGGAAATTCATGGAATCTTCTGAAAGTTTTTAAAAAAAGTGTAGTCTGTGTGTCTCTGGGATTCTCTTGCATTCCTACTGGCAACATAGAAATAAATATTTTAGCCTTCAGAATTTCAACTAATTCTGTAAGTCTGATATTAGAAAATGAGGCCGGACGTGGTGGCTCACGCCTGTAATCCAAGCACTTTGGAGGCCAAGGCAGGCGGATCACCTGAGGTCGGGAGTTCAAGACCAGCCTGACCAACAAGGTGAAACCCCGTCTTAAAAAAAAAAAAAAAAAAAGAAAAAAAAAAGAAAAGAAAATGATTGTTTATTTTGAGTTAAATATTTTAGGCTGGATCCTAAATACCATCCTCATAAGAATGTTGAGTAGACATATGGGTAATTTTTAACAGGGCAATGATATATTTTCTTCTCCTGAAGAGTCTCACTGGGAGAGGCTGACAGCTTATATGAGGTGAAATGTAGGCTCTGTAAGGGGCACAGAACAGAGGACCACCAGGGCTGGGACTTCCAGAACCCTGGGTCTGCAAACAGAGAAGATATTAAGGCTTCTATTTAGTAATATGAAGTTATAATATAAATAGCTAATGTCTTATATTTAAATGTGTACACACATCCTCTTATGGATATGAGACCCTAGTAGAAGAATGAGCAATTTTGCATAAACATAGTTTGCAGAACGGAGCATACTATTTTTTAAAAAAGGAATTTAAAAAAAAATTATTATTATTTTTTTTTTTGGAAAGAGGGCCTCACTCTGTCACCCAGCCTGGAGTTCAGTAGCATGATCATGGCTCACTGCAGCTTCAGCCTCTTGGGTTCAAGTGATCTTCCTGCCTCATTCTCTTGTGTAGCTGGGACTTCAGAAGAGTACCAGCACACACAGCTAATTTTTAAATATTGTTTATAGGATCGAGGGTCTGACTTTCTTGCCCACGCTTCTCTCAAACTCCTGGGTTCAAGCAGTCCTCCCACAGTGCTGGGATTACAGGCATGAGCCACTGTGCTTGGCTGAATTTGTCCTTTTTTACAGTAAAATAAATTGGGCCAGGTGTGGTGACTCACGCCTGTAATCCCAGCACTTTGGGAGGCTGCGGCCAGCAGATTGCCTGAGCTCAGGAGTTTCTAACCAGCCTGGGCAACACGGTGAAACCCCGTCTCTACTAAAATACAAAAAATTAGCCAGGCGTGGTGGCTTGTACCTGTAGTCCCAGCTACTTGGGAGGCTGAGGCAGGAGAACTGCTTGAACCCAGGAGGCGGAGGTTGCAGTGAGCCAAGATTGCACCACCGTATTCCAACCTGGGTGACAGAGCACCACTCTGCCTCAAAAAAAAAAAAAAGAAAAGAAATTGAGTGGTAAAAAGAAATTCAGTAGTAATACCAATGATGAATTGTTGCCTATAAAATTGCATAATTCTTAATGCTAGTGAAGGAAGTTTCTTGCAGCATTATTTATACCATAAATTGAAAATTACTGAAATGCCTTAAAATAGGAGAATTTTAATTATATGTCAACATAAAATGTATGTCCACATTATATCAACATAATGTTTTCATGGGATCATTAATAAAAATAATTTTGAAGAATTTGTAACAGTGATATGTTCTGCTCATGGCTAATTATGTTAAGAAAGTAGAATATGTAACTACATAGGGCTTTCCTGGTTGTGTTTACATGTACGCATAAGTATTTATATTCATATATATGCATCTGAAAGATTGAAAGGAAATGTACCAATATACTTAGAATCTCTTACTATTGGAATAATGAGTAGTGATTTTTGTAGTGTTATGTCTTCTACATTTAAAGGGTGGTATATGCTATCTTTAGAAAATAAATGTATATGTTGTTTTTATTAGAAAGACACATTATCTAGAGTGAGTGAAAAGCATAGAGAGATGTGATTTTTGGCTATTTGTACATGTATAGTGGTGAGTAGTTTCAAAAATGGGTTAGATGTAACTTTTGATCTGTTTGATAAAGGTGAGCCATATACACCAAATTTGGCCAGTTAGTGATTACGCAGAGATATTTGTCTGCACTTTAACCAGAACTGTTTTGAAATGTGTGACCTCCTTGTCTGGTATGTGTGTTTTTATCAGTGTTCTACATTACTTCAGAAATGAATTGTTTTTTTTTTTCCTTTTTAGTTATTTAAATCAAATAATACTCTTTACTCTTTAGGCTTCACGAAAACCTCGTGAAGAGCGAGATGTGTCTCAATGTGAAAGTGTTGCTTCCACTGTTTCTGCTCAAGAGGATGAAGATATTGAAGCCTCCAATGAAGAAGAAAATCCAGAAGACAGCGAAGGTATCTCAAAATTTTAAATTTAGTTGTGACATCTGCTATCCTGAATAAATAATTTTTAGTCATTTGACTCTGTAGGAATTGCTTCATTGAGGAAACAATGTGCCAGTGTTTTCATGGTGAGGAGACTTCAAACCTGAACATAATGTTTTTATTCGTTTAATCACAAATATTTATGTAGCACCTAAGATGGTCCAGAAGATCTTGGAAATGGCAGTCCTGCTTCAGACATCAAGTGCCAACATCAATAAAATATCTGTGTGTCTATGTCATTGCCACATTTATTTGTTCAATTAGTATCATCAGTTATGTTTCTCTTTATTGCCTTGAGTTTGATTTATTTTCATGTTTTTACAAAGATTTATATGTACTATATTAATGTTTTTATGTAAAAATAATTAATGACCCTAGAAGCAACAATAGAAAAAAAAATCAACCCACGAAACCTAAGGAAATTTAAGAAATAATGTGTCATTGTCATTTAAACAAATTAATGACAAGTTCATCAAAAAATAAATATTTTCTTGATTATTTTGGTAAAAAAAAGATATCTAATTTATTTCAGTTTACACTCTGATTAAAATTTCTGTGGATTTTTTTGTAAATTGACTGCTTCTGATGTGGCGATTTTTTAAATGCTTTTAGTAGCTGTTCATATATATTAAACATGTTCCTGTTTTGTATATGCAGATAATTTTTTCCTTCTTGTTTCCCTTTTGTTTTGCTTTTAAATTACCTTTGCTTAAACTTTGTGTAATTAGAGTTGTATATCTTTTAGGGTCTTTATTTTATATACGCTTTAAAAGTTCTACATTCTCAAGGTTTATTAATACTAGATTTTGGTTTTTTTTCCTATAGATTATTCTTGTTGTCTTTTAACTTAAACCTGTGTTGAAATGGGTTTTGGCTTTGAACAACCCCTAATCCTAAGGTTTTTTTTGGGAGGGTTTGTGAAAAATGAGGTGGTCTTTAGTAAAAGTATTAGAGCAGGCTCACCCTAAGGGTAAGGTAAGAGTGCTGCAAACAGTGAAGGTAGTTTGCTGTGTTTATGGCACTTCCAGAGAGGTGGTCAGAGTCTCTTGGTTTTAATGGGTTTGTTTCTGGTGGCTAGTATTCCCTGGGGTTATAAATGTTAATTAAGCCTGGAGGTTAATAAACCTCCTCAGGCTGCCATAACAAAATACCACAGATTGGGTGGCTTCAACAACTGAAGGTAATTTTCTCACAGTTGTGAAGGCTGTACGTCCAAGATCAAGGTGCTGGCACAGTTGCTTTCTGATGAGGGCTGTCTTCCTGGCTTGCAGATGGCCAGCCGCCTCCTTACTTTGTCCTTACATGGCCTTTCCTTTGTGTGTGCCCACTCCTGGTGTATCTTTCTCATATGAAGACAACTCCTACTGGATTAGAGCCCACTGTTATGACCTCATTTAACCTTAATCACCTCCTTCAAGGCCTTGTCTCCAAATACAGTTACATTGTGGGTTAGGGCTTCAACCTGAGGATTTTGGTGGGGGAGGGGCACAATTCAGTCCATAACAAAGCCCAAGTCCATTATTAATGTGTCCATCTGATCAAGGGTAGGGTGACACCATCACATCTGCTCAATCATCTAGAAGAGTTTCCTCTTAGGAGGAAATGAATTTCCCAGTAGAATTTTAGGATCTCTCCTCCTTTTGACTTAGCTTCATTTGGAAACTGTCAAGACAAGAACATAAATGCAGTTTGTGTAACCTATGATCTCACACTTATTCCTAATCTTAATGAGACACTACAGATGCACTGTTTATTGTGTGGCAAGGCTCTTGCCAATTGACGAATGAAGGTAGCTGCTGAAGGGAGGGTTTCTATATCTGTTTCCTAAAACACATCAGACTGTGTATCTTTCATGATTAGAAGAATTAAATCAGAGAGACCAGAACTTCACCAAAATTTGGATTTGCTCTTGTTCTCTTTTTCTGCATCATTCTTTAAGGTTTTTTTCCCCCTGTATCTTTAGAAAAAAAAAGATACTCATGTTTGGCTGTTGCTAAGTGAAACATTATGCCTTGGAAACCTTCCTACTCTTTTGTGGCTTGGAAGAAGAAAATTGGAAAAGTGCTTATGTCAAATGATATCATCTGCTGTATAATCACCAACATGTCTTCTAAAATTTTGAAGATAAATACCTTATTAGTAGTTTGCCCTTGGATTTGGGGCTTTCTACCACTATCTAAATAGAAAAGAAGGTTAAGTCAGGCTTTTTGTTAGCTTCTCATTGCTTTGATAGGATCTTTCAGTAACAGTAATGGCTGCCATATAGTAAAACCTTGTTGCATGTGAGGTGTTCTGAGTTATTTGCTTGTCTGTCTTTTGTTTTATTTTGGAGACTTGAACTCTCATCTGATTTCCAGGCTCATGTATCTTATCACGTACTCAGTATTTCCATTTGGATTCCTAAGAGCCATCTCATAGTTAACATCCAAAGCAAACTCTTGTGTCTCTACCACCACAAGCTGCTTTTCCCTCTAGTCTTTCCCTTTATCAATAAATTTGCTTTTCTTTAGTCTCTTTAGAATTGGATTCTTGTCTCGATAGCTCCTATCCTGCTTCTGAGGAGCCCTCATTGTAATAGTTTTTTGATTGGTCTCTTGCTTCTTTTGTTCCGTTCTATTTATGTGTTTTTACAGATGAGGTCTCGCTCGGTCACCTGGACTGGAGTGCAGTGGCTCGATTGTGGCTCACTGCAGCCTCGAACTCCTAGGTTTAAGTGATTTTCCCACCTCATCCTCCCAAGTAGCTGAGACCATAGGCATGTACCACCACACCTGACTAATGTACTTTTTTACTTTTTGTAGAGACGAGGTCCATTCTGTTTTTCTTCCATAGCAGCTCAAGTAATTCTTACAAACTGTAAATCATATCTTGTTGCTTCTCTAGTCCAAACTCTGTAATACTTTCCCATCTCAGAATAAAGACCCAAGGCCTTACTGTGATTTATGAGGCTCTGCATGAAATGACCTTTGTACCTCTGTGAACTTTCTGCCACTCTTTTTTGTTTGCCCTCTCTGCTCCAACCACACTGTCCTCTTTGCTGGTCCTGGGCAAATCAACCCCTACTTCAGGAATCTTTGTGCTTTCTAATCCCTCTACCTCTAATGTTCTTCCCACCATGTGCCCACAGCTCATTCTCTCATTTCCTTGAGTCCTCTGTTCAAATACCACTTTATTCTATAATACCTCCTCAACTACTTCTTTCTTAGTTTTGTTTTTTAGTCACTGCACTGATCACCACCTGATATTACTTTGTTTGTTTGTTTTGAGACAGGGTCTCACTTTGTCACCCAGTGCTGAAGTATAGTGGTGTGAACACAGCTCACTGCAAGTCTTGACCTCTTGGGCTCAAGTGATTCTCTTGCCTCAGCCTCCCGATAACTGGGATTACAGGTGTACGCCACCATGCCTCACTAATTTTTAAATGTTTTTGTAGAGATGAGGTCTTACTATGTGGCCCAGGCTGGTCTTGAACACCTGGCCTCAGGCAGTCCTCCTGCCTTAGCTTCCCGAAGTGCTGGGATTATAGGCATGAGTCACCACTCCCAGCCTTTATCACATATTTACTGTTTATTGTCTGTTTCACACTAGAAGGTTGGCTCCATGAGAACATGTGCTTAGATTTTTTTTTTTTAATTGCTCTGTCCCCAGTACCTCAAACAGCTCCCTGCACATACATAGTTGACACTTATTCATATTTGAATGAATAAAAGAATGAATTTGTAGAAATTTTTTTATATTGCTGTAATATACAATTAAAAAATAAATTTTTTCCCCAGATGGTTATTTAGGTTCTCACAATCATTCATGCACTTTATAATCCAGCCAATATTTGAGTTACTGTGTGCCAGTCTAGTACTTAAGTGATAATCAAAACATGTGATCTCTGTTCTTACGGAGTTTATAGCCTAGTGGAAGAAATGGCCAGAAATCATTCTAATAAATAAATCATTCTAGTAAATAAATGTAGAAGTGTAACTGTAACTAGTACCTGTGGGTATCAGAACTATGTTAGCAAAATACAAGTTTGTTAAGGAAACCATGGAAGGCTTTCTTTCTATTTTATTTTATTTTTTTTTGAGTTGGGGTTTTGCTCTTGTTGCTCAGGCTAGAGTGCAATGGCATGATCTTGGCTCACTGCAATCTCCACCTCCCAGATTCAAGTGATTCTCCTGCCTCAGCCTCCCAAGTAGCTGGGAACACAGGCATGCCACACCTGGCTAATTTTGTATTTTTAGTTGAAACAGGGTTTCACTATGTTGGTCGCCTGTTCTCGAACTCCTCACCTCAGGTGATCCAACCACCGCAGCCTCCCAAAGTCCTGGGATTACAGACTTGAGCCACTGCACCCAGCCCATAGAAGGCCTTTTGAGCATGTGATGTTTGAGCTGATCACCTAAGGAAAAGTAGATGAAAGAACCTTTCAGTAAGGGTGAATGGCATGTACAAAGTCTCTGTTGTAGAAGATGCATGAGGCATTGAAAAAACTAAAGGCCAATGTGACTTGAATTCAGAGATCTGTGTGCAAGCTAGAGAGGCTGGTGGGGACCCACCAGGCAAGGCCTTGCAGGCCTTACCAGCAATTTTGGAACTTTATCCTAACAGTAATGGGGGTCCATTGAAAGTTCATGTGAGACAGAGTGGAGAGTGAGTTATTATGGTAAAATTAGGCTTTAAGATCACTCTGGCTTTGTTGTAGAGAACGTTCTGAAGTCGAATAAAGAGAGTTGGTTTTGGACTAGAGTGCTAGCTGTGAAGTTGAATAGGATTGGATGAGAAATTTTTAGAGGGAAAATCAGTGAGCCTTGTCAAGGCAGGATATGGGGTAAATGAGAGCAGCGTTTAAAAGATGACTTTTTGGTCTCTGGTTTGTTTAATTGGATTGTAAACTAGAAAAGAATCTGACCTGGGAGTGGCTGTTACAGCTCTAGTGCAGGACATACTGAATTTCTGATGCCTTTGATATATCTACGTAAAGATGTCAAAAGCACTGAAAGTCTATTTATAGAATAATACAAACGATATGGGGGAAAGATCTGTGTTGCAACATTAAATTAAAAATCTGTGAAATACTATTCTAGAGCCTCTGTCCAGTGTAGTAGCTGCTAGATACTTGTGGCTATTGAGCACTTGAAATTTGGCTAGTTTAAGTTTAGATATGCAGGCCGGGTGCGGTGGCTCATGCCTGTAATCCCAGCACTTTGGGAGGCCGAGGTGGGCGGATTACCAGAGGTCAGGAGTTTTAAGAACAGCCTGGGCAACATGGTGAAACCCTGTCTCTACTAAAAAATACAAAAATTAGCTGGGCATGGTGCCAGGTGCCTATAACCCCAGCTACTCAGGAGGCTGAGGCACAAGAATTGCTTGAACCCGGGACACACAAGCTGCAGTGAGTCAAGACAGCACCATTGCAGTCCAGTCTGGTGACAGAGCGAGACTCTGTCTCCAAAAAAAAAAAAAAAAAAATTAGATATGCAGAATATGTAAAATACATACCAAGTTTTGAAGACTTAGTACCAAAAAAAGGAAAAATAATCTTTTTATGAATTTTTGATATTGATTACATGTTGAAATGATGTTTCGCACATATTGGATTAATTAAATAAATTCTACAAAATTAGCTGGGCATGGTGGCACATGCCTGTAATCCCAGCTACTCAGGAGGCTGAGGGAAGAGAACTGCTTGAACCCGGGAGGCGGAGGTTGCAGTGAGCTAGATTGCACCATTGCACTCTAGCCTGGGTGACAAGAGCAAAAGCCCATCTCCAAAAAATAAAATTAAAAAAATACATACATATATACATAGTTTAAATTAATTTGACCCATTTCATACTTTTAAAATGTGGTCATCAGAAAAATTAAAATTACAGATGTGATTACATTATATGCCTATTGGTTAGAGCTGTTCTGGAGTGTCAGTTCAGCTGAGTAAAAGGAAATTCACAGGAAGAGGCTTCTAGAAATACATCGGAATGTCATGATTTATAGGAATTTTTTGGTTTAGGTTTCTTTCTTTGTTTTTCAATTTCATATAAATTATTTTCAGACATTAAAAGCCTTTATGCTTTTAGTTTCAGAAGGTCAAGACAATTTGATCTTTCACTTCTATATTCTGTAGGAAACTTTAGCCTTCTCAATGGCTGTAAATACTCCACTGAGGTCATCAAAGGAGTAGAATTCATCCTAAACAACTACTTTCAAGCATGGTTTCTATCACCACCTGAAACATGTTCATTATCAGATTTTTATGCTGTATCATTATCTTTAAGGTGCAGAAAATAGTTCTGATACAGAAAGTGCTCCTTCTCCTTCACCAGTTGAAGCTGTGAAGCCCAGTGAGGACAGTCCTGAAAATGCTACTTCTCGAGGAAACACAGAACCTGCGGCTGAGCTTGAGCCCACTACGGAAACTGCACCCAGTACATCTCCCTCCTCAGCAGTTCGAAGTACAAAACCAGCTGAAGATGAAAGTGTGGAGACCCAGGTGAATGACAGCATCAGTGCTGAGACAGCAGAACAGGTGGACGTAGATCAGCAGGAGCACAGTGCCGAAGGGGGTTCTGTTCATGATCCCCCACCTGCTACCAAAGCCGATTCTGTGGATGTTGAAATCAGGGTACCAGAAAACCATGCATCTAAAGTTGAAGGTGATAATACCAAAGAAAGAGACTTGGATAGAGCCAGCGAGAAGGTGGAACCTAGAGAGGAAGATCTGGTGGTAGCTCAGCAAATAAATGCCCAAAGGCCCGAGCCCCAGTCGGACAATGATTCCAGTGCCACGTGCAGTGCTGATGAGGATGTGGATGGAGAGCCAGAGAGGCAGAGGTGAGGCTCGTTCCCTGAGTCCTACCCTGTGCTTACTCGGCTGGTTGCTGACTAAATCACAGGGTGGTACTGGCTGTAGACATGGCTCCTATGTAAATATTGGCAAGTTACAGGTAGTCTCTATGATTTTAATATTGGGCTGTCTGAACAGTGTTTGAGAGAGATTGGCCAAAAAAAAAGTTAATCTTGGGCTGATACTATTCTGGTTAACCAGAAACAATTGTGTGATCATTTTAATGAAACAGATTATACATTTTTCCTACATCTGTCTTGTTATATGTATTCTGTATGATAGCAAAAAAGGGAATTTCAATGAATAAAGTTGTGAATAAACCACAGATAACTGTTGTGCCTAAGGAGGCAGCAGTGGGATGTGGTGATGAAGGTGGAGGCTAGAGCCATTAAGGAGCTCCTGCTGCTCTAAGACAGTGCAGCCTCAAAACAAGGCCTACTAGCCCCTACTTGTTAGATAGAAGAAAATGCTGAAAAGAAAAACACGTTCAATGTTCTGAAAATTTTTAGAAAGCATAATTTTAATGATAAGTATGACCACTTTTTTGTATCAGTTAAAATTTTAGATTGTTCATTTTTGTAATTTAAAGTATCAGGTATAATGCAGATTAATTTACAAGTTTGTTTTGTTTTGTTTTGTTTTGTTTTGAGATGGAGTCTTGCTCTGTTGCCCAGGCTAGAGTGCAATGGTGCAGTCTTGGCCCACTGCGGCCTCTGCCTTCTGAGTTCAAATGATTCCTCTGCGTCAGCCTCCCAGGTAGCTGGGGGTCACATGCCACCATGCACTGGCAATTTTTGTATTTTTCATAGAGATGGGGTTTCGCCATGTTGGCCAGGTTGGTCTCAAACTCCTGACTTCCGGTGATCCTCCCACCTCAGCCTCCCAAAGCGCTGGGATTACAAGTGTGAGCCACTGTGTCTGGCAATTTACAAGTATTTGTAGTCATTAAAGGTTAATTAATTATACAAAAAAATGCATTGTATCTATGTATTTGTAAAAATCACAGTAAAAAGATATATTTTACAGGTATAGTTACCTCTTTATTTAATGTATTTTGTTTCCTGGTGTTTCCTTTTCCTTAAAATAAATTGAATCACCTATAATTTTAGTAGAATGTTAAATTGGTGCAAATTCTAGAAGTGATTTAGATTGAAACATCACTTAATCCGAACCCAATTAAACCCTGCCCTTTTTTTCTTTTCTAAGAAAAAGGAGACAAGCTACTCAACAGATAGATGAATTATCTTCAAAGTTTAGCTTTCAGAGTTTGACTTGGTGTCTGTATTTTCAGTTAATATCCAATATATTTTATATCTTATATACTCCATAATGAGATTTGTTACGAGAATAATAATATTGAGCACAATAGTGCCTGATTTCTCAAGAGTGTTTTATATAGTAGATGCTAGAATTTTCATCAACATGAATCGAAATAAAGTAGGCATTCTGCTTTACTATTGGTTTACCAGAAAATTTGACTGTCTTTTTCCTTCAGTTCAGAGTAATCTAGATTTTATTTTAATGATGTCAGTCTTTAACTGCAGTAAACACAAATTGATTCAAGCTGTGTAGTCCTTTTTTAAGCATTCTTTAATGAAACATCTCATCTAAAATAAGGATTATCTGGGTTTTGCACTGTTGGTTTTGGTAACTATACATGAAGGAAAAATTAGGATGGTAGTAATTTTAAATGTTAAACATCCTAAGAGATGAACATGACCGTAGTCTTGAAATTGAAGAATTCTGTGGAAAAATATGATTATTTTTTGACTGACACCCTATAAAGTCTACACTGCTCCCAAATGATGGAAATAACATCTCACAGTGGAATGTGAGATGGCAGGGACTCTGGTGAACAGAGGAGGATGTGCTCATGTGAGTGGGGCAGCGGCTGCTAGGTGCACGGCAGGTCGCTGCTGTGGGTGAGTGCTGATCCCATGTTGTTGGTCCTTTCCATTTTTTATGAGAAGCTAGAGTCTGGAATTTTGGATGAAATTTTCAATTTAGAAATTGTAGCAGTTTATTCAAATATTAAAAAAAAATATTCTGTGATTCCCAATAAAACATCCTCTAACAGGTAACTAGTCTTTAACCCATCTTAGGAGGTTTGTGGTAAATTAGGACTGAACAGTTTTAAATGGACTTTGTTCAGATTGTTTTGTTGGTTAGATATAGACGATTCAGATAAATTTCAACCTGTGAGTCAGTATTAGTTTTCTTTTTTCTTTTCTTTTTAATATAAAATGCTTTGCAAATTTGCATGTTTTTCTTGTGTAGGGGTTATGGTAATCTTTTATCATTTCATTTTAGTACGTGTTCTGCTGACGTGAGTACAATTCAGTTTCTTTATCTGGAAAATCAGCTTTATTTAGATTCCTTTTTCCTTAACTGTCCAAATATTTTATACGGGTTAATATATGTGTGGCCATGTGTGCATGTGTATGTACATACTAACTTATAAGAAATTATGGTGATTGTATGTTTGAGTCTTAAATAAAATATATTGATTTATCTTTTTTTAAATTGACAATTACAGAATGTTTCCTATGGACTCAAAGCCTTCACTGTTAAATCCCGCTGGATCTATACTAGTCTCATCTCCGTTAAAACCAAATCCACTGGACCTGCCACAGCTTCAGCATCGAGCTGCTGTTATCCCACCAATGGTAAGTTTTTATTGTGAGGAAGAAAACTAAAGTTGAAAAACAGAGACCTTTATAGAGATATTTCTTCACTTCTTTAATTGGTTCTTGCTGAAAAAAAATTGGGGTACAGAACATAACATGAAATTACTCATCGTAACCAATTCTAAGTATACAGTTCACTAGTGTTCAATGTGTTAAGTATATTAACACTGTTGAGAAAATGATCCCCAGGACTTTTTCATCTTTCAAATATGAAATTAATTAAACAACTTCTCTCTTCCTTCTCCTGCTAGCCACTGGTAAGCACTATTCTGCTTTCTGGTTCTGTGAATTTAACATATAGTTTAGATACCAGTGAACTGTTTTTTACCACAACACTTACTATACCAAATGTATGGGTTTTTTCCTCACACTAATGAATTCTCCACCTCTGTGGACACCAGCTAGGTTCCTACAGTTTAGTTCAATTTGGACACCGACTACCCTGCACAATTGTCTAATACCACTAGTGTAAGGACTCAGTACCACAAGGCTACCCCCATTTCTGATGCCAGTTCTATCCAGGTTACTCACACTTCTGACTAGGCTCCAAATTGGAGATTCCTCTGACTCTCCCCTTCAGGTTCCATAATCTGCTAGAATGCCTCAGAAACTTAGGAAAGTACTTTACTTATAATTGCTTGTTCATTATAAAGGATATAACTCAGAAATAGCCAAATGAAAAGGATGCATTGGGCAAGGTGTGCAGAAGGAGTGTGGAGCTTCTGTGCCCTCTCTAGGCCTGCCACCCTCTCAGTATCTCCACGTGTTCACCAACCTGGAAACTCTTTAAACCGCATTGTTTGGGGTTTTTGTGAAGGCCTCATCACATAGGCATGATTGACTAAATCATTGGCCATTCATGATGGGTACATGAACCTTTAGTCCCTCGCTTCTCCCTGGAGGGTTGGAGGTGGGGTGAGCTAGGTGTAGCTGAAAGTTCCAGCCCTTGCTGGGCATGGCGATGACCACCTGTAGTCCCAACCCTGTATTCCCAGCTATTTGGGAGGCTGAGGCAAAAGGATTGCAAGTTCAAGTCCAGCCTGGGCAAAATATTGAGAGACATCCTACCACAAGCCCCAAAGAAGTTCCAGCCTCATGCCTTGTGGTCTTTTGGGCTCCCAGCCCTTATCCTGAGGCCATCTAGATGCCCCCAGCCAGGAGTCATCTTGTTAGCATACAAAAGATACTTACTGTTCTGAAAATTCTAAAGATTTGGAAAAAAGAAAAGTCTTTGGAAGAGAGACCAAATAATTTTTATTGTATCACACTGTGTTATATAAATGAAATTATATAGTATTTGTCATTTTGTGATAGGCTCATTTCACTCAGTATAATGTCCTGTAAGTATATTTAGCACGTGCCAGAATTTCTTTCTTTTTAAAGGCTGAATGATACTCCGTTGTATCTGTATGTCACATTTTATTCATTCATCCATTCATGGACATTTGGGTTGCTTCCACCTCTGGACTATTGTGACTAGTACCTCTATGGTCAGTCCTTGATTTTAGTACCTTGGTTTTTCTTATATCCTCCATTGCTGGGCTTGGGTTAGGGAGTGCTACGACATATGGGAGAGAAGGGTAGGAAGATGCTGAGTCTAACTTTAAACTCTTACAGATAACCAAAGTTTATATCCTCAGTGCATTGATTTTTCAAATGACTTGTGATGATTGATTGGTCATTTCCAGTTAAGAAAAAAAAATTATAATACTCTAGCCATAAATATTAGTAAGTCCTGGTTTTGTTTGTAACCATAGAATAAGGAGCCATAAAACAGTAGTAGCATTAAGCATATAATTAGGTTTTGAAAATTTAGAATGAATAGAGATTATGGTTAGCTCTAGTATACAATTTTAAGTGTAATTTATTTTTATATTTTTCCTTAATCTACAGATTTCAAGTCTGTTTTATTTACATTTTACCTTAATAATCTATGTAAATTTTACTCATTTGTGATACTAAATTCCAATCTTGGGTATTGTTCTTTTCTTTAGTTACGTCCTCTTTATTCAGATATTTAAAGCTCTTGCTTTACTCAAAAATGTGTCTTCTGTCTTAACTAATAATTGGTAAAAAGTAGTTAATTATGTACTTATTACAAAAAGATCATTAAACATTTGTTCATTGATTGATTCAAATGAACACTTACTGAGTGATTAAGACAATGTTCTTCGTATTGTGGAGAATATATATATATATATAATATATCTCCTCTGATTTTAAAAAACTAAACTTAGGGACTGGTCTGCATAATAAAGCAAAGAGGCTGGGCATGGTGGCTCATGCCGGTAATCCCAGCACTATTGGGAGGCCAAGGCGGATGGATTGCTTGAGCGCAGGAGTTCCAAGACCAGCCTTGATAACATGGTAAAACCCTGTTTCTACACACACACGCGCGCCACACACACACACACACACACACACACACACACACACAAAAGTTAGCTCAGCATGGTGACATGCACCTGTGGTTGGGAGGTTGAGGTGGGGAGGATTGCTTGAGCTTGAGAGTTTGAGGTTGTGGTGAGGTGAGATGCTGCCAGTGCACTCTAGCCTGGGTAAAAAATTGAGACACTGTCTCAAAACAAAACAAAACAAAACAAAAGCATAAAAAAATTACTGTAAAGGTTAAAATGAATTAAGATGTGATGCTCTATTAGGCTAAAAATACTATGGATGTTTTGGAGAAGAGGGAATATCTTCTTAATCAGCCTTAAAAAAGAAAGAAATTCTGGCACGTGCTTAATGAAGACCCTGCATAAGAAATAATATTTTCATTGGATCAAAACAGCTCATTTGGCTTTATAGCAAAAGGAGGAGAAACCATATTTATGTGTAAGACAAAGCACAAAGGCAAGAAAGTTAGGAGTTTTAGGATCAGTGAATAATACTACTTACGCTGGGGAAAAACTATGGAAGTCTTAAGTTACCATATTCTAAAAAAGTCAGATCTCTAGGGCATACTAGTGATATTTGTTATTCATGAAGTATTTAATCATGGACTGTGTTCTGGGCTTTTTTTTTTAAAAAAAACAAAAATTAACTCAAGATTTCTGGGCTATTTTTTAAGTATTGGATAAAACATCTTGGGTTCTTTTCTTCATAAAGTCAGAGAGACAGAAAAATAACCATTTCAAACTGTGGTAAATGCTGTGTACTGTGAAAGCAATGAACAGGCTGCAATGAGAAGGAAGACGGGGAGGGAATCTCTATGTTTTATTGGATGGTTATGGATGACCTATCTTAAGAACAGTGCATTTCTGTCCTAAGAGAATGGCTATGTGAATGAATTGGTTGTGGGAGAGGAGGAGATTGATTAGTCAGGAATGGCTGCCAGGTTTCTGGCTAAAGCACCTAAGATTCCGTGTCTAAAATGTAGAGCAACTGAAGAAGAAGAATGGAGTTTAGAAAATGGGAAGTTCCCTTCTTATTGTAAGTTCTGAGCTTCCTTGAGACATCCCAAGTGAAGTCGTTAGGTAGGCCATTTTATATGGGTGTGGAACTTGGAGAAGGTGTCCGGAGGAAATAGAAAATTTGTGAATCATTAACAAATGGATGGCATTTAAATCAACATAAATGGATGTTATCTGCTGGGCACAGTGGCTCACACCTGTAATCCCAGCACTTTGGGAGGCTGAGACGACGGATCACTTGAGGCCAGGAGTTTGAGACCAACCTGGCCAACATGGCGAAAACCCTTCTCTACTAAAAAAAATAGAAAAATTATCTGGGTGTGGTGTTGCACACCCATAATCTCAACTTGTTGGGAGCCCGAGGCAGGAGAATTGCTTAAACCTGGGAGGTGGAGGTTGCAGTGAGCCAAGATCGCACCACTGCACTGCAGCCTGGGCAACAGTGAAATTGTGTCTCAAGAAAAAGAAAAAATACATAAATGGATGTGATCCCTGGTGAAAGAGAGATGAGGGATGGGACCTACGGCCAAGCCACAAGGGACTTGGCTGCCATAAATTAGAATCAGACAGATGTGTTTTAATTTCTGATTTTTGATTTCTCTTATTACAGCTTGTGTGATTTATATTGTGATCTGTTCTGAAAGAAAACTAGGTCTCACTGTGTTGCCCAGGCTGGAGTACAATGGTATGATCTCGGCCCACTGCAGCCTCTGCCTCTGGGGCGCAAGCTATTCTCCTGTGTCAGCCTCCCGAATAGCTGGGACTACAGGCGTGCACCACCGCAACCAGCTAAATTTTTGTATTTTTGGTAGAGGCAGGGTTTCACCATGTTGGTTAGGCTGGTCTTGAACTCCCAACCTCAAGTGATCTATCCGCCTCGGCCTTCCAAAGCACTGGGATTACAGGTGTGAACCACTGTTCCCGGCCTTAAGCATTATTCTTGAAGATTACTTGGATTAAAAATTGATAAAATTAATTCAACCAGTAATAGGACAGAAATAAGCATTACTTGTAACAGATGGCAGTCATTACAACATTGGTTGTTGGCATATTTAGATTTATTTTCTTCCTGTAGGTATCCTGCACCCCATGTAACATACCAATTGGAACCCCAGTGAGTGGCTATGCTCTCTACCAGCGACACATTAAAGCAATGCATGAGTCAGCACTCCTGGAGGAGCAGCGGCAGAGGCAAGAACAGATAGATTTGGAATGCAGAAGTTCTACCAGTCCATGTGGCACATCCAAGAGTCCAAACAGAGAGTGGGAAGGTAGGTAAAGAGAGCTATCACCACAGATAAGTTTTATGAAGGGAAACAAAGCTAAACCCAAAAGTAGTGTCCATTGTGCTTTGTAAGTTATCAGCTTCCCAGTTGATTGTTGTATTTGTCCCTAGGAGACACAGTTCCTTAAATTGACCTCTGTTAAGCTATGAAAAAAATGTTAGTAGTATTAACTACTGAAGGATGCCAGTAATATTTTTAGTAGCATTCTAGTTAATGTGAATTTTCTGATATTCATCTTTATGCTGGAAGTCATTATAAATAAAGTCATGCTTTATGTTCCGTTCATCTGAATTTTCAGAGTAAGTGAGAATTGTTGTCCCGTCCTTGAAGCAAATCACCTTCGAATATTACACTGTAATATTCACATTCTCTGGTAGATGAGAGACACAACTTTGTGTAGTGGATATTCCCAATCAGACGCTGGCTCAGCCTTCACCTTGGCATTTGCCAGCTGTGTGGCCACAGGCAAGTCACTTAACCTTTCATAGCTTTAGTTTTCTCATCTGTAAAATGAAAATAATAGTACACATCTACCTTGCTGGGGTTGTAAAGTTAAGGAGCATTTGCTATTGTTATATAACACATGGCTCTGCACTATTTTATGTATAATGTAGTATGTTATTACACACTAATTAGTGTATTAGTATTGCATATACACAGAATTAGTAGCTACTATGGAGGTACCTGTTTTCATTGTTATGTCACTGTTTTTATTTCAAGTGATAGATTTGAGTTGGTGCATTGCTGTTTTAGTTTCTTTTACTTTCTTTAAAAAAAAAGAAGAAAGGAATGTTTTTAAGTTTTAATACATTCTTCTAACATGGTTAGAAGAATTGGCACATGTTTCTGGTTAAGATAATAGTCTACTTATATGCTACAGTATGCTTAGAATATAAGAATACTGAAATAGTCTGAATGATTGAGAAGATTCTTTGTAGTACTTTATGTTGCTAAATAAGAGCTATTAACTTTACAATGCCATGCATTCCAAGGGCTATTTAATATAAAATAGGAACTGTGGTACTTAACTGATCCTGCCGACTATCTGCCCAGATTACACCAATAATGAGTTATTAGTTGCATAACACACTGAAACTCTTATGTTATAGTTTTAAATGTAAACTTGTTAATCTTTTAAACATAAATCTTGTGTTAGGAAAAACGTGAACCAGAATGATAATATCCAGCAGGGAATATAATAAGTGCTAAATGAATATTTCCTTGAATGAAGGTAGAAACATTGATACTTTTTAGGCTTTTAGTCTGTTGCATCTAGGGAATTCTTAATCCCTAGTTCTGTAATTGACACAGCAGGTACTCGGTAATTACACCTTAAAGGAATGAATTATAAATGAATGACATAATGGAGATATCTTTATCATATTTCACTGCAGGGTATTAATGGACTTATCGCAGGTGTTTGTCTTTTGAACATTCCAATTATGAGTAAATCCGTCAGTGGAAAATGATACTTTAGAGGATAATTTAAAAGTCTTTGGATATATTCCTTACATTAATGATTTAGGATAGATTTTGTGAAGAAGAAGTAAAAGTTAGAGAAATGACATTCAAATGGTATCATTTGTTGAACTTATGCCAAAGTATAACATTACTGTTAGTGATATCTCGGTCCTTTTAATATGGATATCATATTATAATTTTAGAGCCTCAGTATCTTTTCTTGGTCTGCTTTATAAAATAAGTTGTGTTTGGGAACTAAAGAAACTGAACCAGGCTAGAGCCCAAAATTCTGAGACCCCAAACTGAATTGTGTTTCTCTGTTAGTCACATTAATGCACATGGTTTAGAACTCAGTGGTATCCTAATTTTTAATCATAATTCAGTCATCTTAAAACCAAATTGTAATTATACTTTTCATTAGTATGACATTAAGAATTTTATAGTTTGACTGAAGGTGATCCTCTACAAAGTAGGGACAGTTGGTTACGTTTTATCCAAAGGTTGTTCAGTTTTAGCTAAACTCCCTTGTATATTCATCCAGTAATTTGTTTAACAAGTACCGGAAGTCTCTCCTTGAGTCTATCCTGTAGTTCAGTGTATAGGATAATCTTTCAAATAACATTTAAATGTTTGCAGTTAAGATGCTTGTGTCTAGGATGTTTGACACAAATAATTTACATTTAACCTCATAGAACAGTTTATAGAACATGAAGAATAGTGAGAGTATGGATTTATGTATAAAATATCACCAAATATTGGTACAGTTCACCTGAATTAGGGCCATGTTTTTTACTTTTTCCTTCATGGACTCATTTAGAAAGTAACAGGCAGCACTTGTTGTCCAACTATTTGGTTGTATTTATATTCTCTTAATGTGAATCGTATAAATAATTACTGTAGGTATCCCTGTTTTAAGTTGCTTAAAGCTTTTCCCATCTGTAGAAAAGGTTGAAGAAGACCTTAGAGAATTGTTTTCACTTATCAGTAACATTTACATGAGTTGACCTCTGCTTTACTGATAACTTTTAAGCCTCTTTTCTGCAGTGAAGGAACTCAAACTTAAGCAATAGAGTTAGAATTGAACTTCTAATGCAAATTTAACAAAATTATTCAATTAAAATAAGAGTTAATGCTTCTATGAAACTGACCCTAGTTTGTTGCATGTTTATTTTGTTGCTGTTGCTGTTTTTCTTTTCCTGCTCTGGATTCACGGTGATTTAAATAGCTGTGTTTAGAACCATCCAAATTTCCATCATTAAAAAAAAAAACCACTACTGTGACTAGCGGATTTTTTTTTTGACATAGTTATAAACTTACTGGAAATGGTAAAATAATCGGACATTGAATTTTTAATACATTGTCATATTAAATTCTCTAGGAAGGAAGTGGTGATTTTCTTTGGGGGTTGGTGGGTTATTTCATAAATCTGTTTACTCAGTATTAGGACATTTACTCTAATTCATTATATTAATATGTCAAAGAAGGAAAAAGTACCATCATCTTGATGGATACCTCAGAGACATCTGAAATTTGACACCCAGTCCTTTAATGGGACACTATTGCACTGTGGTTTAGAGCTAAGGGTCCAGAATTATAATGCTTTTTAAAAAATCCCTGGTAGACCTTTATTGGGCAATGAGATGTGATTTTTCTGAGCCTCAGTTTCCTCATCTGTAAAATGGTGTTAATAATCACATTGGTCTTGAGGGCTAAATAGGTAATTCATGTAACACACACTGCCTAACACTTGAATATCAGTTGGTATTTCTGTAATTGTTTTTGATTTTTAAAAGCACCTTAGTAAATGATTACTAAACATAGTGTAGTAAGGAAATCAGAGGTTTAGGTATTTTAAGGGAAAAGACAAATTATTTACAGGGTAAGATTGTTGACCTAGAAAGCCTAAAAGATCAATTGAAGTTATAAGAACTAAAAGGAAAGTTCAGTAGGTTTCTCAGAAAAAAATTATTACACAGAAATCTGCATCTTTCCTGTATGTCTGCAGTAATCAGGTTTATTTATATAAACCCATATCTTTGAAAGAGTTGGTTTTCTTACCATTATGAAATATCTAGGAAAAATTTTTAACAAGCAGTGTATGGACCTATCTGACAAAAACAAGATTTCTCAACTAGAAAACTCATTATTATGAAATGTCAAGTCTCCTGTATTTATTGATAAATTTAATAAAAGTCTAATGAAAATTTCAGTGATTCTTTATTTTGGGAGGAAGTACTCAAAATGATTTTAAATTTAGATTTACCTGGAAAGATAAATGGATACAACTAGGTAATGAAAATAATAAAATGAGCGGGAATTTGTTCTGACAGACATTAAAATGCTACAAATCTAAGTGGTCAGGGTTACAAATGACTTTTACTTTGTGCTTTTTTGATTTTCAAAAATTAAAGATGTTAATTTCATTTTAAAAAGAAATTGTATTTTAAAGTCGTAATACAACTGCATTTCTGACATGTCCTTTAAATGTTTGAAGTTTCTTTATGCTTTATGTGGAGATAACTTACATGATAAGTAATTTTCATTAGTATTATTGTAGTTATATTCATGGTTTTATAAGCTTAAATAGGATTTTTGGATTTGTTTGATCTGCATTTTTTGAAAGGCTTCTTCTGTTTCTTAATTAAATTTGTTTCTGTGAATATTATCAAGCAGTGAGCTTCAACAGGCTAATTATGAGTTGAAATCCTTGCAAAGCTAATAAACTCCAGTCAGGCCAGATTTGAATGAACAGAATTGCTTGATAATCTGATGCTTGCCTGTTGTGATTTTTTTTTTTTTTCCATGTGAAAACACTTGATTCTCCTTAAGAGGAGAGAGAAGTTCTTGTTCTTTTAAAGGGAAAACTAGTAAATGAATTTTTGAGGATACACAGAAGATTTAGATTTACAGGATTTCTTAATTTCTCTGTGGGTGGATTTTGCCCCCAGGAATGTTAGACTTTAATATTAGTATATAGTCGGATCTGCCCCTGGATGATGTGGGCTTGGTCCTTTCACACTTACTATTTTAATTTGGGGTTCTTCCCTTATTTTGATAACTTTAACTTTCATAGGAAAATCAGTCGCCTATATGCCTTATGCTGAGGTCAAACGTGCTCTAGAACAGGAAGCACAGATGCACAATACTGCAGCAAGGTCAGCCTCACCGTGTAGGCTTTCTCCAAGAGAAGTCAGTAAAGCCGCTCCACAGCCTGATATGAGTGCAGCCTGCTATAGTGTCCCGCCAGGTAAATATCACTCCTCTGTGCAGTGGCTGCTGGCCATCCCCCCACAGATGTCCCATGTGGGTGGTTTAATCTCATGAATGAACTGCTTTTCCAGGACATGTCCTTGCTGTTTCAAAATAACTTTGTTTCTTTGCATTCCATCATCAGTTGTATTTAGTTGAGTTCACTGGGCCACTGGGAAATTTGTGTTCATACATTTATACTGTGACATTGACTGGCTCTTCCTTTAAGAAGAGTACATGAATATGTAAAAGTCTTGATCTCCCCCATCCTCAAAATTCAAGTGTTCTGTGAGAGCCAGAATCAGTAAATGTTTCTCAAAATATGCAAGATGCAAAAAGGATGTATAACTGGTTGTCAGTCATGTCTGTGTATTCTATGAAGTAGTGTTATCAGCTGTTCTTAAGAAGTACCCTAAGAGTGTTGGCAAGAGGTAAACATTTTTGAAGACTGATATTTGCCATGCCAAGCAGAAATAGTTTGAAATGAGCATCAGCTTGAAAGCTCTGGTTTGAAAAGGAGTTGACTATTTCAACCCCACAAATAGTATTTGTGACTTAAATATGTATACAGGCTTAAGTGAATGAGAAATTTAAATAGAAATGTTCATTGTTGGTTTCATCTTGCATTTTTAATTTGCGATTTAAAAATTCAGGATTGACTGAGATAGGTAACATGTTGTAAACTAGGAAATGGACTATTTTAAAATCATTTTTCTTTCCTTTTAAAAGTCCTTCAGCCTGCTCCACATCAAGTGATAACTAATCTCCCTGAAGGTGTTCGGCTTCCGACAACTCGACCAACCAGGCCGCCGCCCCCTCTCATCCCATCATCCAAAACCACAGTGGCTTCAGAAAAACCATCATTTATAATGGGAGGCTCCATCTCACAGGTGAAATGCTTCTCTTGACAGTAGATTTCTTGTCGAATGTGGCTTTGGTGAAACTTTCTCCTCTTCTCGCACTGATCTGTCAGAGTACTGGTAAATAACAATCTCTCTGAATATGGAGCTTCAAGTATAGCAGCAGTCGCTATACTCTTGCCACAAGAGTTTTCAGTGGGTTGTGTACCCAAATTGAGTCGCCATGGCATAACACCCATTTACTTACACTTGGCACTTGGCATACCACCTGATTTAATTTGCATCATTCTAAACTTACAAGTTTTAAACTTAGTTTCAAACAGTAGAATATTTGTTCACTAACCTATGGTAAAGGATCTAAATACTAAATTGTAGGTGGTTAGTATTATAGTTTATTCTGACTTTGGCCACTAAATCTTTTTTCTGGTTCATTACGTTTTTAAAAATTGAGATACAATCTGGTCTTAACAGTTCCATCAGTTTTGACTAACATGTACATCAGTGGTCACACCCCTGTCAAGTTATTGAAGACCTTCCATCACTTCAGAAGTGTTCTCATGTTCGTTCCCAGGCCATCTCCCCCTCCCGCTGCCTGAAGCAACCACTCTTCTACTTCCTGTTGTTGTAGATTTGTCTCGGCTCTTCTAGAACTTCATGTGAATGGAATCAAACATGGTGTACTCTTTTGCGCCTGTCTTCTTTAACTCAGCATAATGGTTTTAGGGAATTTATCCAGGGTTTTATATAATCAGTAGTTTCTTCTTTTTTATTGCTGAGTAATACCAGTTTGTTTATCCATTCTCCTGTTGATGAAAACCTAAGTTGTTTTCAGCAGTCATGAATAAAGCTGGACATTCTTGTAATGGGTTCTTTGTGGACATATGTTTTTATTTTTCTTGTACAATTATCTGGGAGTGGAATTACTAGGTTTGTATGTATTTGATACTTTTCCAGAGTGGTTCTACAATTTGACGCTGCCACTAGCAACGTACGAGACGTGATTGCTCCATTTGCTGTTGTCAGTCTTGGTCATTTTAGTCCTACTTGGTGTGTAATAATATCTTATTGTGGCTGTATTTTACATTTCTCTGACAACAAACAATGTGGGCACTTTTCATGTGCTTATTGGCCATTTGTACACCTAGGAAGTGACTATTTAAATCTGATTATATGTTTCTACTGGGTCTTTTTGATATTGTGTTGTAGGTCTTTATTATAGTTGAAATTTCGCTGTTAGATATATATGTTACAAATGTTTTCTGTTTTTTGTTTGTTAATTTTCTTATTGGTGTTTTGATGAGCAGAAGTTTCAAATTTTTATGTAGTCTAAATATATATTCACACTTTTTTCTCCTATGATTAGTTTTATTTTCCTAAGAAATCTTTGCCTGCTCCAAGGATGTGAGATATATTCACCTGTGTTTCTTTCTGAAAGCTTTATAGTTTTGGTTTTTATATTCAGGCCTGTGACCAGTCTCAAATTAGTTTTTGTGTATAGTATAAGGTCGGGATTAACATTCATCTCTATTTAAATTTCTAGTTGAAAAATAACATCAGGCCGGGTGCGGTGGCTCAAGCCTATAATCCCAGCACTTTGGAAGGCTGAGGTGGGTGGATCACCTGAGGTCAGGAGTTCAAGACCAGCCTGACCAACAGGTGAAACCCCGTCTCTTAAAAAAAAAAAAAAAGAAAGAAAGAGAAAATCAGTTGAAAAGTCTTTTACTCATTTGATTGCTTTAGTTCGTTTGTTAGAAATCATTTGACAGTATATATGGGTCTGTTTCTGCACTCTCTCCATGCTGTTCCACTGATTTACTCGTTCATCCTTCTGTGTTGATTACTGTAGCTTCATTGTAAGTCCTGAAATTATGTAGTATAAGTCTTCAGTGTTTTTGTTTTTCAAGATTGTTTTGACTATTTGATGTCTTTTACATTTTCATATAAGTTATATAATCAGCTTATCAATTTTTATCTCCCCCATTTTTTTTTGGTTCCCAAGTTTTATTCAAGAACTCATATAAAACATTCCAGATAAATGAGTTTTAACCCTCATCTTCCTTTTCTTCTTTGTCCTGGTTGATTTGGAAGTAACACAATTAAAAATTCTCTTTGCTGTTAGCAGCTGTTCACAACCAATTACATAGCTTATTCTTCACATATTTTTTGGGTGGTGAGCTATTTCAAATACCTTTTGGAAAAAAGCACCTCAGAAGTTACAGTGCTTGTGTGCTTGCTCCTTTCGATGGTTACTACCTTTCCCACAAGATTCCCAGCGGTTCCATTCACTTTAATTCTGTCTGAGAGAAACTGCTCACAATTAGCAGCATCTTCTACAGGATAGGTCCAGTCATCCTGTCTTTTTTTTTTTTTTCTTTTGCCCCCCTCCCCCGCCCCCTTCTTCCCCGAACTTTGCCACAAGCTTTTTCATGGGCACCTGGCAGCAGCAAAGGCAGAAACAATCTGTTTGTCATTCTACTTAAAGAAAAAAAATTCTACTGGAATTTATTTTTCTCCCCTCCCCCTCCTCTCCTCCCCTTCATTTGTTTTATTTGCAGGAGGAGTTGAAACATGTTTTAAGGGAGATTTTTACTTTTACCCCCTAAACATGAATCATTTAAGTAAAACCAACTTAACTATATAAATGTAGCAAAGCAAGGGGAAAATAACACAAACTACCCAAGAGGCAAAGATTATGGGGAAGAGGTGGGTGCAGTTGGCATATAACATATGCATAAATGCTTTATAATTTACCTGCTCAGTACTCCTCCCCCAGAAGGCAAGCACAAGGACCCTTTTTAAGAGGATGTTTCCCCCCAAACATCAGAGAATGCTTCAACTTATAGTTTAAGGTTTAAAAGACCAAAAAAAAAAAAAAAAAAAAAAAACTAGCCAAAAAAACCCACAAACCACCCATCTGCTGGGATTTTCGTTGGGATTATATTAAATCTGTAGATCAATTTGGGGTAAAAATGGAAATCTTAACCTCAAATCTTCCAGTCCAGGAACTTATATATCTATTTATCTATATCTTTCAGCAGCGCTTTAAAGTTTTCACTTTAGAGATTTGTACATGTTTTGTTTGATTTATTTGGCTGTTTGATTCCTTTAAATGTTTTTTTTTTTTTTTTTTTTTGAGACAAGGTCTTGCTCTACAGTAGTGCAATCATAGCTCACTGTAGCCTCCAACTTCTGGGCTCAAGTGATCCTCCCACCTCAGCCTTCCGAGTAGCTAGGAATGTTTTTTGTTTTTTTTTTTCTTTTTTTTTGAGATGGAGTCTCGCTCTGTCACCCAAGCTGGAGTGCAGTGGCAGGATCTTGGCTCACCCTCCGCCTCCCAGGTTCAAACAATTCTCCAGCCTCAGCCTCCCAAGTAGCTGGAACTACAGGTGTGCACCACTGTGTCTGGCTAATTTTTTTTGTATTTTTAGTAGGGTCAGGGTTTCACCATGTTGGCCAGGCTGGTCTTGAACTCCTGACCTCAAGTGATCTGCCCCCCTCAGCCTTCCAAAGTGCTGGGATTACACACATGAGCCACCGCACCCAGCCTTTAAATTTTTAGTTTCCAGTTCTTTTATATAGACATACAATTGATCTGTGTATCTTGGCTTTGTCTCCTGCAACCTTTACTTAGTGCTTCTAGTAGGGCTTTTGTTTTGGTATATTTCTTAGGATTTTCTATATATGCATGTCATCTGCAAATAAACAGAGTTTTACTTTTCCCTTTCAAATTTTTATTCCTTTCATTTTCTTGTTTTATTGTAGCGGCTGGGCAAGAGCTTTTGGTGAAATACTGAATAGAATTGGTGAACATGGACATGCATTTCTTGTTGCTCATCTTGGAAGGCATTCAGTATTTTACTGTTAGGCAAAACGTTAAGTTTTTCATGGATGTTTTTCATCAGATTGATGTTTCCTTCCATTCTTATTTTGCTGAGACCTACTCCCACTCCTAGTTCTTATATTTTTTTTTAGCTCCAGAATTTCTATTTTGTTTTTTAATGATTTCTTTCTCTTTATTGCTATTCTCTATCTGGCAAAACATCATTCTTGTACTTTCTTTTTTTTCTTTCTCTCTTCTCGAGCAACTCTGTTTCTCAGGCTGGAGGGTAGGGGCACGATCTTAGCTCACTGCAGCATCAGTCTCCTGAGCTCAAGCAATCCTCCTGCCTCAGCATCCTGGGTAGCTGGAACTAGAGGCATGCGCTACCATGCCAGGCTTTTTATTTTTATTTTTTGTTGAGACAGTCTTAATATATTGTTAAGGCTGGTCTCAGACTCTTGGCCTCCAGCCATCCTCCTGCCTGGGTTTCCCAAAGTGTAAGGATTAAAGAAGGCATGCCACTGCATCTGGCCTCCTTTAATTTAGGCATGGTTCATTTTAGTTCTTGGAATATATTTATAATAGCTGATTTAAAGTCTTTAGTAAGCCCAAAGCTCAGGAATCGTTTCTGTTCACTGCTCTGTTTCATATGTACGGCTCACACTTTCATGTTTCCTTGAGTATCTTGTAAATTTTAGTCAAAAACTGGACATTTTATATAATGTAGCAACTCTGGAACTTGGATTCCCCCACTTTTCAGGGGCTTGTTTCTGGGTTTTTTTAATTTTATTTTATATTTGCTGTTATTATTTGCTTAGTGACTTTTCTTAACTAATTCAGAAAAGTTTGTATTATTTGTTATATGTGGCTACTGAAGTCTGGTTAACTTCAGCTAATGATTAGACAGAGATTTCCTTAAATGTCTAAAATCAGTAAAATCAGTCTTTGCTGAGGAGGCCTCTTTGTGTGTTGGGCACTTGATAGCTTTGCCTTAGTCTTCACTTTCTGGCATGCAGAGCCTTAAAGGCAGCCTGAGTTAAAAGCAGAGGGCCTTCCCATGTCTTTCCTAGGCATAGCCATAGCCTTGCACATGCATATAGTGTTCTAGGTTCTCAGGAATATGTTGGAGTTTTTCAGACCCCCATGAACATCTCATTCTCTGACTTTAAGCGTTTTGGTTAGCGTATTGTTTACCCTGGCTGTTTTCTACTGTCGCACGCAGTAGAGAGGTTAATCACTTGCCTGTGTTTTTGACAGGCCTGTACCTCTCTCTCACTCTAGTCAGGTCAAATATAGACAGCTTTGTCAATGGAGTCTCCCAGAGAACCAGCAGATAAGTCAAACAATGACAGTTATTTGGGAATGAGACTTTTAAGGAGCTCCAACCTTGCTCTTTCCCTTCTAGTGGCTGCCAGGCAGCTAGTTTGCACTAGGATTGTGTGCTTTTGGTTCTCAGCACTACCGTAGAGCTTGATGAGGAGAATGAGAATAGAACAAGTTCAAATGTCACAAAGCCCACTGTTCTTACCTAAATTCAGCTATTTTTTAAAAAAATAAATGTTTCCAGATTTCTACAAGCCTTTGGCTAATTTCCAGTGTTCTTTAAAAGTTGATTGTTACATCACTTGAGCCTGGGAGGTGGAGGTTGCAGTGAGCTGAGATTGCACCACTGCACTCTAGTCTGGGTGATAGAGCAAGACTCTGTTTCAAAAAAAAAAAAAAAAAAAAGTTGATTCTTCCAGTTTTTCCCTGTTTTCTTGTTGCTTTTATGGAAGAGAGTTTTTGGAAGTACTTATTACTTTGCTGTATTTGCTAATATCACTCTCCATAGCATTTTTAGTAGGAATGAATATTAATAATAGTAGCTTACATTTTGATTGCAATGTGTAAGTGCTTTATTTATGTAATTTAGTAATAGCAAATATTATCTACATGTAATGTATGGTAATTTTAGAAGACATATCCTACTCCCTTTAAAATTCTTTTACATTGGTCCGGGCACAGTGGCTCATGCCTGTAATCCCAGCACTTTGGGAGGCTGAGGTAGGTGGATTGCAAGGTCAGGAGTTCGATTTCAGCCTGACCAACATGGTGAAACCCTGTCTCTACTAAAAATACAAAAATTAGCTGGGTTTGGTGGTGTGTGCCTGTAATCCCAGCTACTCAGGAGGCTGAGGCAGAAGAATCACTTGAACTGGGAGGTGGAGGTTGCAGTGAGCCAAGGTCATGCCACTGCACTCCAGTCTGGGTGACAGAGTAAGACTCCATCTCAAAAAAATAATAATAATAAGTAAATAAATTTTTAAAAATAAAATTTTAAAATTAAAACAATCTACAATGAAGATTTTCTTGCTTTACAAAAACTATTCTTAGTTTTGGGTAGAGAGGAGATATATATATATATATATTATTTATTTTTTTTTTTTTTTTTTTTTTTTTGAGATGGAGTCTTGCTCTGTTGCCCAGGCTGGAGTGCAGTGGCATGATCTTGACTCACTGCAACCTCTGCTTCCCAGGTTTAGGCAATTCTCTGCCTCAGCCTCTGGAGTAGCTGGGATTACAGGTGTGTGCCACCACTCCTGGCTAATTGTTTGTTTGTTTATTTATTTATTGGTAGTAGAGACGGGGTTTCACCATGTTGGCCAGGCTGTTCTTGAACTCCTGACCTCGTGATCCACCTGCCTCAGCCTCCCAGAGTGCTGGGATTACAAGCGTGAGCCACCGCGCCTGGCCTGGGGTATACTTTTTTAAAAGCAGAAATGGGAATGCTGACTTTGTGAAATTGACCTTGTGAGAAAACAATGTTTGTTTATTCTTTGAATTTTTTTTTTAGGGAACACCAGGCACTTATTTGACTTCTCATAATCAGGCTTCCTACACTCAAGAAACACCTAAACCCTCAGTGGGATCTATCTCTCTTGGACTGCCACGGCAACAGGAATCTGCTAAATCAGGTCAGTGAGTTAATACAGTCATAATGTGCATAATGTGTCTACGTTTGTAGCATCACAGCCAGTAATTTAGTACTGGGTTGCTTCATGTTTCTTTGCCTTTCCACAGCTACTTTGCCCTACATCAAGCAGGAAGAATTTTCTCCCCGAAGCCAAAACTCACAACCTGAGGGTCTGTTGGTCAGGGCCCAACATGAAGGTGTAGTCAGAGGTAAAATATGCTGTTTGGCAGAAATACTAAACTAGTGTCCCCAATAAATTTATTAAAGTAAGTTATTAATATATTTTAATGATTTTAATATTTTTTAACTATAGTCTTTAAATTCTAAATTTGTTTTCTTTCCATGTAAAAGTTATTTTAAAACTTTGAAATTCCACGTTTCAGCAGTTCTTGAGTATCATTTTGGAAGTACATTTTAATGAAACAAACATCATGGTTTTTGTACTGCTTTTTCCTTTTCTTCTTATTTGAGTAAGAAAGTAGGGGCTGTTTTTTTGTGTTTTGGGGCAGGGGCTGGGGGTGTAATTTGCTAATAGCTTTGTTTGTATTCAGGTACCACAGGAACCATACAAGAAGGAAGTATAACTCGGGGAACTCCAACCAGCAAAATTTCAGTGGAGAGCATTCCCTCCCTACGGGGCTCTATCACTCAGGTTAGTTATGATCATCTCTAATATACTGAACAGAAGCTCAGAAAAAATGAGAAGTAATTCTTAGCACTTGGCTATTAATTTTGTGCCTTAAGCTAATTTTTCTGCATTATGGGACTGGATCTCAGTAGTAGTAAAACCTAGATCTACAAACTATCTACACAGAGACGTTAATGTGATCATTTTGACTGCAAGCTATACTATGTATATTTTGGTTCATTTGAAAAGGTCACTTATTTGCAAATTGGAAGAAGAAACATGTTCTAATTGATGCAGTTCTTATTGTCTTCCTGGAAAAGCTTTTACCATGTGTTTAGCCTAAATAGAAATTGAGAAGAAAACCATTACAAATTATTTGCTTACTTTTGCCCTTGTGGAGAGGCTAGAATCTCAGTATGTGAACTGCCTTATTAGAATCTAATACTAAACCAGGAAATGTGGATGGCATTAACAAAAGCACCAAAAATCTTCCAATTTTAGGCTAAATAAATCACCAATTTTGATTAATAAAATTTCTCTCAGTTGTTAATTTTAACTTGAAATATAAAAAGTTACTTTTTTATTTTTATTTTTTGTATCTTTTTAAAAAGTTCTTTATATATATGCACAAGAGGGAAGATTCTGTTTTGGGAAATCACTGTGAACAGAAACTGTGTCTTGCATTTTCTAAAGTGTTCGTTCGTTGTCACTACGTTTTTCTTTGACTTGTTCCTATTCTCTAGGACAGTTGTTCTCAAAGTGTGATCCCCAGACCAGTAGCATCAGAATCACCTAGAAAATTGCTAGACATTTTCTAGGTGATTCTGATGCTATTGGCAGAAAAGTGCTGGCAGCAGGCATTGCAGTTTTCAGACATATAAATTCTCAGGGCTTACCTCAGATTTACTGAAACCCGACCCTTGTTGTTGGGGCCTGGCAATCTGCTTTCCCAAGCCCTTCAGTGATTATGCTAGGGCCTCACTGGCCAAGTGTGGTTTGTGTAGCAGGGCATTGGCATCACTGGGAAGCTTGCTAGAATAATGCAGAAATGTCAGTCCCCATTCTAGATTATGTGAATCAAAATTCCCATTTTAACGAGATTCCCAGGTGATTTCTTTCTGAGATGTAGTTCACATACAACTTCCTTGAAGGTTAAGTTAAAAACAGAAGAAAAGGGCCAGGCGCAGTGGCTCACGCCTGTAATCCAAGCACTTTGGGAGGCAGAGGTGGGTGGATTATGAGATCAGGAGATCAAGACCATCCTGGCCAACATGATGAAACCCCTTCTCTACTAAAAATAGAAAAATGAGCTGGACGTGGTAGCGGGCACCTGTAGTCCCAGCTACTCGGGAGGCTGAGGCAGGATGAGGCAGGAGAATCGCTCAGACCCGGGAGGCAGAGGTTGCAGTGAGCCAAGATTGTGCCACTGCACTCCAGTCCAGTGACAGAGCGAGACTCTATCTCAAAAAAAAAAAAGAAGAAAGTTACATACTGATTTGTAAAATCTCTCCTTTTACAGTTGGTCAGTTGTTTCTATTTTTACAAGCTAATGCTTTAATATGGACAGAGGGAAATAAATGGGCCTATAGTATTATTTTTGTCTCTTTTGGATACACTAGTATCCAAACTGTGGGGAAGAAAGACAGGATGAACTGGGCCAAAGGGGGACTAAATTTTATCTGTTTGTTTTAAAATCTGTGCATTTGTCGTGAGTACTTCTGAAGTGGGTATTAGGGATTTCTAGATGTTTTCTAATGAGTTCACTTAATGACTTGATAAGTAAATGTATGTCTCTTACCACTATTCTTAAGCATATAGTATCAGATCATGCTCTCTAGGATTTTAGCAGTCCTCAGAGTATAGTGGTGACCCCAAATGTGGGAGTAAACTTGGTCTAGGCCTCTGACTCCTATTTTACTATGCCAAGCTGCTCTCTCTTGCAAAATGCTCTGCATATTAGGTTCTATGAACTATTTTCCTTGAAGGAAGGGCTCGCTGCATAAAAGAAGAATAAAGAGAAGCATGGTCACTGGCAACCCAGAGGAGGATTGATGATGGTGAAAATTTAGATAATCTGACCTAAACTGAATTAGTGTCACAACACGGAGGCATCCAAAGGCCTAACAACCTAGTAGTCAGTTTGATATTTGAAAGTTATTTTTCCCTCATATCACAATTTGAGAGAAAGTTGTAGTACTCTAAAACCTAATTTGTCGTCTTATTTTTATTAGGTTGGTGCAAAAATGTGGTTTCATACTGTGAATTTTAAATCATTATAACTAGTCTCAAACACATCTTTATCAAAATAGGAACTATTACAATCAACACATTTTTTGCCAACAAGAAATAAGTTCGAGATTTGACAAACTCTGCATTTTCTTTCCTTTTCTTTTTCTTTCTTTCTTTTTTTGACAGAGTCTTGTTCTGTCAAAAAAAAAAAAAAATTGTGGTGCAATCTCAGCTCACTGCAACCTCTGCCTCCCGGGCTCAAGTGATTCTCCTGCCTCAGCCACCCAAGTAGCTGGGATTGCAGGTGTGTGCCACCACGCCCAGCTAATTTTTGTATTTTTAGTAGAGATGGGGTTTCGCCATGTTGGGCAGGCTGGTCTTGAACTCCTGGCCTCAGGTGATCCACCCATCTCGACCTCCCAAAGTGCTGAGATTACAGGTATGAGCCACTGTGCCAGGCCATGGAAAGCATTCTGCTGGTTGTGGAAGCATTTTCCCTGCATAAAGCTGTTGAGATGCTTGAAGAAATGGTAGTTGTTTGGTGAGAGAGACGTCAGATGAATATGGCAGATGAGGCAAAACTTCATAGCCCAATTTGTTCAACTTTTAAAGTGTTTGTTGTGTGACGTGCGGTCAGGTGTTGTCGTGGAGAAGAATTAGGCCCTTTCTGTTGCCCATTGCTGGCAGCAGGCATTGGCAGTTTACAGTGCATCTCATTGATTTGCTGCGCATACTTCTCAGTTGTAATGGTCATGCTGGGATTCAGAAAGCTGTAGTGGGTCAGACCGGCAGCAGAGCACCTTTTTTTTCGTGTAAGTTTGGCTTTGGGAAGTGCTTTGGAGTTTCTTAGTCCAGCCACTGAGCTAGTTGTCACCAGTTTTTGTGTAAAATCCACTTTTCATCACATGGCATGATTTGATTGAGAAATGGTTTGTTGTTGCCTAGAATAAGAGAAGACACTTCAAAAGGACGATTTTTTAAAATTTCACTCAGCTCATGAGGCACCCACTTACTTGGAGCTTTTTCACCTTTTCCAATTTGCTTCCAATGCCAAACAGCCGTAGAATGATGGACGTTGAGTTCTTGGCAACTTCTTGTGTAGTTATAAGAGGATCAGCTTCAATGATTGCTCTCGATTGGTCATCGTCAACTTCTGATGGCCGACATACACTCCTCATCTTCAAGGCTCTCGTTTCCTTTGCAGAACTTCTTGAACCACCACTGCACTGTATGCTCGTTAAGTTTCTGGGCCAAATGCGTTGCTGATACTGTGAATTGTCTCCGCTGCTTTATGACCCATTTTGAACTTGAAAAAGAAAATCACTTGAATTTGCTTTTTGTGTAACATCATTTTCATTGTCTAAAATGAATATAAAATAAACAGCAAGTAATAAGTCATTAGCAAATAAAGTGAGAAAATATGCATTAAAATGATACATAGGATGACAACATTCAAAAGAGAAAAGAACATAACCACATTTATTTAAGAATATATTCCAGTATCAAAAGGCAAATTTCAACAATGCAAAAACTGCAATTATGTTTGCACCAACCTAATAAAAGCTGTTACATTTAAACGATTTTTGTCCTTAAGAGAAACTTCTGAGAGTTAAGTCCTGTAATAGAGTCCTCACATGGAGGTGGGAGCAAAGTTGATTCACCTAATATACCTGTCATAATTTTAAGTGTTATGTGGCTGAGTTGAAGGATGAAGATACAGGATATCTTCATGTTTATAAAAATTCAGGCCGGGCGCGGTGGCTCACGCCTATAATCCCAGCACTTTGGGAGGCCAAGGCAGGTGGATCACCCGAGGTCGAGAATTGGAGACCAGCCTGACCAACATGGAGAAACCCCATCTCTACTAAAGATACAAAAATTAGCCGGGCATGATGGCACATGCCTGTAATCCCAGCTACTCGGGTGGCTGAGGCAGGAGAATCACTTGAACCCAGGAGGCGGAGGTTGCAGTGAGCTGAGATTGCACCATTGCACTCCAGCCTGGGCAACAAGAGTGAAACTCTATCTCAAAACAAAAACAAAACAAAACAAAAATTCAATGTCTTAATGTCCTTTCATGTACATCTACTTTCTTCTTTGAAGCTATGGATTAGTCTGACTCTGTGATAGGTTAAATTTTCTGAGCATCTTGTGTTTCCCCTAAACTCGAGTGATTCTTCTGCTACTTGTGCTTGATTTTATGGCAGGGCACCCCGGCTCTGCCCCAGCCTGGCATACCAACAGAGACTTTGGTGAAGGGGTCCATTTCTAGAATGCCCGTTGAAGACAGCAGTCCTGAAAAAGGCAGAGAGGAAGCTGCATCCAAAGGCCATGTTATTTATGAAGGCAAAAGTGGACATATCTTGTCATATGATAGTAAGTATTGTATATATACACCCATAGCCAGTATTACAATATGTGCTAAAAAGATAGGCTTGAATTTTACCACATTTCTGCTATGGGGAAGTCAGTCTATCTTTGCTTAGCCTATGTTTTCTCTCAGTAAAAGGAGTTAGTAATAATACTTGTGTCATGAGAATTTTGTGAATTATTAGCTCAATCAGCGAAAAGCAATTAACAATGCAGAGCCCAGACTAAATGTCCCATAGGTGGTAGCTAAGATTATCAACCGTGGTCAGTTTAGCTTAGGAAAAGAGCCTTTGTTGAACGTTAATGGAATACTTTTATTTTGAAGAGATCCATGTTTTATGAATTAAGAATTAGAGGGTAGGCTGGGTGCAGTGGCTCACGCCTGTAATCCCCCACTTTGGGAGGCTGAGGTAGGTGGATGGATCACGAGGTGAGAGTTCGAGGCTAGCCTGACCAATATGGTGAAACCCCTTCTCTACTAAAAATACAAAAAACATTAGCTGGACATGGTGACATGCACCTGTAATCCCAGCTACTCAGAAGGCTAAGGCAGGAGAATCACTTGAACCTGGAAGGTGGAGGTTGCAGTGAGCAGAGATTGTGCCACTGCACTCCAGTCTGAGTGACCGAGGGAGATTCCGTCTCAAGAAAAAAAAAAAAAGAATTAAAGGGTAGATAATCTGATAATACTGATAACAATATTTAAAATCTCTTTAATAAAACTATTTTAACATCTATGTATATTTTTTAGATGTATTCTTAAGTTATATTTTCTCAGTAATAGTATTTTATTAGAATGACTCAAATGTGATAGCAATATTAGCCAAAGTTTTGACTGAATTTGAGTTCTTATTTGGGCCTGGCTCTGTGACCTTTAAATACTCATTAGCTATGCTTTCTTTCTCTTCCAATACAAAAAAAAAAATAAAGTATATGTGTACATAGTGCCAGATGCTGCAAAATGCTTGGTAGCATTCTTATTTCTCTCTTCTTTACATGTCTGGCATATATTGATTAACATTTTGTTTCCGGGGGGGGGGGTTGAGAAATTAATGTATGTTGTGCAAACCAGAAGTCTGCACACCTCTGTTTCTTTCCACATCCACCAAATCACTACGTCATTTCTGTTCATTTTCCTAAAGTGTGTAGAATCCATCCATACTCTGTATTCATCACTGTCACCATCATCTTTAACCCAGCAGCTGCCTAACTCATCTCCCTACCTTCAGTCTCACTCATATTCAAAGTGTGTACCATATCACTCGTTGCTTGAATTTTCCATTACCCTTAAGATAACTGCAAGCCCCTACCTTAGCTTTATGACCTCTCCAGAAGCTGCTTCCAGCTTAGCTCTTGAGATCTTCCCTTCTTACTTTTCCCCTTAGTCCCTCATGTTTATTTTCCCCACACTCTTTCTCCCAACTCCACTCTACACATTAGCCAGTTACCGAGTTTGTGTTCTTTTAATGTACCATTCTCTGTCTTGCCTAGGGGAGTCTTTGGGTTCACTGTTCACTTCTACCTGTACTTTTTCCTCCTTTTACCTTTGACTTGAACAACTCTTATTCATTCTTCTTCTCAGCTTACACATTACTTCCTCTAAGCAGGCTTATCTGAACCTGAAGGTGTTAGGTTTCTCTCCCCAGCATTTTCATAGCACATTATACTTTCATAGCTCACTGCACTACATAGTCGGTACTGCACTACATAGTCTGTAAGTTTCATACAGAAAGGGACTTAATTTGTAAATCTCATCTGCAAGGCTAGCTTATGTCTGGCACATAGTAGGCATCAATAAACATATGTGAATGAATGAAAATATTTTCTTGAATCATCTACACAAATTTTATTATAGTTTAAGACAAGTTTTTATATTATTTTTATAAGATAGACTGAAATTAACCTATTTACTGTATATTGTATACCTTGTGCTCTGTCTGAGCAAATCTTGTTTGTGTATTCTGCAGATATTAAGAATGCCCGAGAAGGGACTAGGAGTCCAAGAACAGCTCATGAAATTAATTTAAAGAGAAGCTATGAATCAGTGGAAGGAAATATAAAGCAAGGGATGTCAGTGAGGGAGTCGCCTGTATCAGCACCATTAGAGGGTAAAGCTTTGTTTCCAGAATGTTATTTTGATAAGTGTAATTTTATATAATAAGTTTGCATTGTTGAATTAAGTTGTATGCAATTTCTTGTCATTTCCACCTGAAATGTATATTTATATTAATATTAATTGAAGTTTATATTCATATCTGTATATAATTAAAGTGGCATATAACAATGGAGGGAAATAAAATTAAGCATAATTGGTCATATCATAGGTTACTATTAGAATGCTCATATTTGAATGCTCATACAATTTGCAGGTTATTTTTGTTTCAGCTAAGTGAGTTAAAAAAGGTACCAGCTGGGCGTGGTAGTTCATACCTGTAATCCCAGCACTTTGGGAGGCCAAGGCAGGTGGATCACGAGGTCAGGAGATCGAGAGCATCCTGGCTAACACGGCGAAACCCCGTCTCTACTAAAAAGTACAAAAATTATCCGGGCATGTTGGCACGCGCCTGTAGTCCCAGCTACTTGGGAGGCTGAGACAGGAGAATAGCTTGAACCCAGGAGGCAGACGTTGCAGTGAGTGGAGATCTCACCATTGCACTCCAGCCTGGGCAACAGAGGGAGACTGTCTCAAAAAATAAAATAAAATAGGTAAAATTTGTTATGAGAACTTCATTTTGAATTGTGAGGCAGATGAAGTGGTGTAATGGATAAAGACATAAATTTGAATTGCAGCTTCACTTTTCCCTGAATTCCTCTGAGCCTGTTTCTTCCTCTGTAAATTAAGGGGTCGTACCTAACGTCATGTGAGGATTGGAAGCAGGTGTCTGAACTGGCACTACTCATGTGATATGCCTTCAGTACATAATCATTATGATTTTGTTTTGTTAATCTCCCACTTTGTTTAAATCTTAACCTGCCTCAACCAATTTTAAACTAGATGAAATACTAAAAGCAGGGTAAGTCTTATGTAATTTTCCAAGAGCTGTATTTTTCTCTATGGTAAAAAAAATCACACCTCACTTTTACTGTAAATATGTGTGGTTATTTCTAACCCCTTAATTATATTTATCAGCAACAATAATGTGAAATTTCTTAGGTTATTTACAACTCTTTTGTTTTGATTTGCATGTTTTATTTAATACATTTTCCTGTTTTTATGGTATTCGTATTTCCCATTTTCCCTTTATCACAACTATATTTCATTTTTAAAAAACTTTTCTTCTTTATATTCTTTATTTTTTATTTTTTTTAAATAATTTTTTCTTTTTATTCTTTCTTTCTTTTTTTTCTTAGAGACGGGGTTTCACCATATTGGTCAGGCTGGTCTCGAACTCCGAACCTCAGGTGATCCACCCGCCTCAGCCTCCCAAAGTGCTGGGATTACAGGTGTGAGCCCCTGCGCCCGGCCCCTATCACAAGTATATTTCAAAGCTAAGCAATGATTTCCAATCCTATCTTTCCTGTTGATAAATAAATGTTCGGATTTTAGATTTAACTTTGAAAGTATCTTTCCTTTTCAACCTTTCATTAGATGCCTTTGATGACCATTTTTTATTTAGGAAAATATTTACAAAGGACCATGTGGTGTCATATTAGATACTTCTTCTGGATAGTTCATAAACTTAAATTGACATTCCTTCCTTCATAGAGCATTTATCGTAAACATATACTTTAAGAACAACATTCAGTATATGTGAGTTGACATACACGTTATGTTGAATAATTGAATTGCATTCTTGTTTTGAAAGGGCTGATATGCCGAGCATTACCCAGGGGGAGTCCTCATTCTGACCTCAAAGAAAGGACTGTATTGTCTGGCTCCATAATGCAGGGTAAACTTTCTGTTTGTTTTGCCTTTTTATTTATAACTGCCTCCCTGGCAAAATCGTTTGACATTAATTTACAGTGCATTTCTGCTTTTCAAGATATTTTCCCTTTTGAAATATTAAATATTAAAGTCTTGGTTATTACTTTTCTGCCTCTGGGCTACATAATTTATTGGAAGGTGACAGTTTCTTAATCTTTTAATATAGAGACATGTTTATTATGCAAGAACCATTCTGTGACTATTGTGAATGATGTATTAATATTATATCTTGAGCAACCCTAAAGAAATAATGATAGATGAATACTGATTTGAGGATCTGTTGTAAACAGAAAATTAGAGACTACAAGATGCCAAGGCATTAATTATTTTAAATTATGTTAAAATATATGTAACAAAATTTATCATTTTAACCATTTTTAAGTGCACAGTTCAATGACATTGTCGTGCAACCATCAGCATTATTTTAATGTTTCCTGAACTGTTTTTCAAGGCACACCAAGAGCCACAACTGAAAGCTTTGAAGATGGTCTTAAATATCCCAAACAAATTAAAAGGGAAAGTCCTCCCATACGAGCATTTGAAGGTGCCATTACCAAAGGAAAACCATATGATGGTATCACCACCATCAAAGAAATGGGGCGTTCCATTCATGAGATTCCAAGGCAAGATATTTTAACTCAGGAAAGTCGGAAAACTCCAGAAGTGGTCCAGAGCACGAGGCCGATAATTGAGGGTCCCATTTCCCAGGTAACTAAGTTTTGGCTCTTTTTGTCAGTAACTGGTATTTATTGGAACATTTTTAAAAGTGTGACTTAATAATTATAAGTGGTTCTTATGATGTCAGACCTTCTGGAAATAAACATGAAAGTTTCCTGTACTTTTTTTTTTTTTTTTTTTTTTTTTTTCCCGCTCTGTGGGCCAGGCTGGAGTGCAGTGGTATGATCACAGCTCTGTAGCCTTGACCTCCTGGGCTCCAGCGATCCTCCCACCTCAGCCTCCCAAGTAGCTAGGACTACAGGCATGTACCAGCACACCCAGAATTTCTGTATTTTTTTGTAGATACAGGGCTTTGCCATGTTGCCAAGGCTGGTCTCGAGCTTGTGAGCTCAAGTGATCTGCCCACCTCAGCATCCCAAAGTGTTGGGATCACAGGCATGAGCCACTGCGCCTGGCCTTTGTGTACTTCTTATCATCAGGTTTTCTCTGTGTCCATAGCATGGAGTGTGGAATGTGAGAACGTAGGCAGCTCAGGGGATCACTGGGGTTGTGATTGAGATGTCCAAACAGACAAAAAGGTCACCCAGCAAACTGTAACTGCCATGGGCCAGACATAGACCTGAGATAGAAAAATAGGCAGATGACTTTGCCACTGTAATGTTTGTTTCCTTCCCCTTAGGGCACACCAATAAAGTTTGACAGCAACTCAGGTCAATCTGCCATCAAACACAATGTCAAATCCTTAATCACGGGGCCTAGCAAACTATCCCGTGGCATGCCTCCGCTGGAAATTGTACCAGAGAACATAAAAGTGGTAGAGCGGGGAAAATATGAAGATGTGAAAGCAGGCGAGCCCGTGCGTTCCCGACACACGTCAGTGGTAAGCTCTGGCCCCTCCGTTCTTAGGTCCACACTACATGAAGCTCCCAAAGCACAACTGAGCCCTGGGATTTATGATGACACCAGTGCACGGAGGACCCCTGTGAGTTACCAAAACACCATGTCCAGAGGCTCACCCATGATGAACAGAACTTCTGATGGTATGTTGTTTTTGAGGCTTGGTCTGATCCTTTTTATTGCATTAATAAAAAAAAGAAAAGAAAACTCTTGTCAAGTAGTAAATATCGAATTGTTAGCTTTAGAGTATCCCAAGATCTGCAGGTCATGCTTGCTTCTGGAGTATGAAAGGCTACCAATTTGAAAGTAGGAATAATTTAAGTAAAATACCTAATATTTAAATCAAGTGCAGATTATGCTGTAGAGTTAAGTGTATTTTTAAAGGTGGATTTTCAGCCAATTACATAAGGTTTTCTGGAAGTCAGTTTTGACATTGTTCCTTCAGTGGCAGTGTGGTGTGGAAGCTGAAAGTAGGCTCTGGAATAAGACTGTGTAAGCTTGAATGAACATTATTACTGTGTAAACTCAGATGGGTTACTTAGCTGTTTTCTGATTTGTAAAATCATAATGTAACATTAAGACCTACCTCTCTGGATTGTTAGGAAGATGGGGTAGTACAAGTAAAGAACTTAAAATGGTGCTTAATATTTACGCAGGGCTCAGTCAATGTGAATTATTACTGTTGTTGTTACCGTTACTACTATTGTTATCACTATATCCCCATGCTGCTGGCAGCTACATCAATTGAAAAGTGATTTTTACCACATGATTTTTACCAAGTGGTCCCTGAAGCAACATGAGGCCCTTAAAAATGCATGTACTTAGCATTTTTTATTATCATATAAATTTATTGATGACTCGCATGCTAGGTCCTAGGCTAGACACTTCGAGCTGTAAGAAGAGTGTTTTGGCAGGTGTCAGGGGCATAGCACAGAGTGAGGAGAAGGGGGAAGTTCTTGTTAGGGATAGGGTGGTGAATCCAAAGTCTGTAGCTTTAGTTCTGATGGAGAATTGCCCTGCAGAGGGAAGGGCACTCCATATTTGAGCACATTGCAACTTGGAAGGGGATGTGATAAACCAGTGCGCTTTCTTTCTTTGGGGAGGCAGATTTGTCTGATTGTGGTAAGTTTATAATATCAAAATATTAGTAATTAGATGTGATGGTTGCACAACCCTCATCTTGTACTTAATGTCACTATGAATTGTACCTTTTAAAATGGCTAAAATTACAAATTTTATGTTAGGTATATTTCACCACAGTTAAAAAAATTGAGGGTGGCCGGGCATGGTGGCTCACACCTGTTATCTCAGCAGTTTGGAAGGCCAAGTCGGGTAGGTCAAAAGGTCAGGAGATGGAGACCATCCTGGCCAACATGGTGAAATCCCGTCTCTACTAAAAATACAAAAAAAATTAGCCGGGTTACCTGTAGTCCCAGCTACTCAGGAGGCTGAGGCAGGAGAATCGCTTGAATTTGGGAGGCAGAGGCTACAGTGAGCTGAGATCGTGCCACTGCACTCCAGCCTGGGTGACAGAGGGAGACTTCGTCTCAAAAAAAAAAAATTGAGGGTGATGGCTAATAAGTGTTTGAATATATAGGTATTGGTGGGACAGGCTGACTACTCTGAATAACATCATTTAGAAGAGGAGAGGCTGGAGTAGGGAGGAGATAGACATTGGTGAAGGAATGAGAAATTAGTAAAACTTGTGGTTAATGGGTGGGAAGGAGTAGCATAACACAGGCAATGAGAGAAAATTGAAGTTTACTACATGTGAGGACAAAATAATTTAGAATGTTAAAGTCATACGAAAAACAAAATCATTCATAATGAGATTTAAAGAAGAGCTGAATTTTATTTTTAATGTAAAATACTGATGCTATGATCCAAAATGTGGCAGTGCTTTCCAAATCTCAGTTTCTACTAGTTTTTTACATTTTCATATTTTGCAATATTAAATGTTGAGAAGAAAGAGAAGATCAAAATACACGAATATAGTCTGTATTTGAATGGTTGAGAAATGGACAAATATTATTATACTTTGCAAGTTGCTTAAGAACTTGTGGGATTGGCTCTTTTTTTCCAGTTACAATTTCTTCCAACAAGTCTACCAATCATGAAAGGAAATCGACACTGACCCCTACCCAAAGGGAAAGTATACCAGCGAAGTCTCCAGTGCCTGGGGTGGATCCTGTTGTGAGCCACAGTCCGTTTGATCCCCATCACAGAGGCAGCGCTGCAGGAGAGGTTTATCGGAGCCACCTGCCCACGCACTTAGATCCAGCCATGCCTTTTCACAGGGCTTTGGATCCTGGTAAACACAAAATACAGTGACAATCTATGGCAAAGAAACATGCCACCTGTATGACTTTTCAGCTTTCTGTGATAGTGCAATGGCATGTATCATTGATGTACAGCTCAATGATTTTTCACAAACTAAATGCCCGCGTGCTACCAGTACCCAGATCAAGAAATAAACTCTTATCAGCACCCATTAAAGAACTAAAAGTAATAGTATATGAAAAGCTCTCTGATCTGATGGCACTTGGCAAAGCTAATTGAAAAAGTGGGTTAATGTGAATAATTATTTTAAAATGACAGAGGCATACCTTAAACATGTTAACATACAGCATAAATAGACGTTCATCTACCAGTACTCTGATCTAAGGCCACGGTTTTTTCCCTGTCCAACTACTAACCAGGCCCGACCCTGCTTAGCTTCCGAAATCGGACGAGATTGGGCGTGTTCCGGGTGGTATGGCCATAGACGGGCCGTGGCTTTTTCATAAACGATTGATTAAACCTCACTGTCTTTCTTATATAAAAGAAATTCACATTTCCAGGTTTTTCTTTTTTTAAGTAAAGCTAGAACTTCCAAGTAAAGACACTTCCAAGCAATAAAGAATCCTTTTAGATTTTTCAGTCTTATAAAGTTGAATAAGATTCAACACCTAATTCAGCTTCTGTATCAAGTCTTTCCAAAGCTATTAACTTAGTTTCACAGAAACCACTCTTCATTCTCCTTTGATTTACAGAGTATGTCATTAAGTTACATAATTCTAGTAACAAGTATAGCTGGAAGAAACTTTGGAACACCACTGACATTGGTAGACAGAACCTGGTGTTTTACATAAGGAGGGGGAGAGGAGCAGTCACGCCTGTTGGTTAAGAGAGGCTCAGCTGGGCTCTTATAATCTGCTGGACCAGCAGCTGCACCTTGTCCTCCCAGGGTGCAGTCCTTGCTCTTCCTTGACACTATTGGCTGAGCTCAGTCACAAATGCGTTTTCTGCTCAAACCTCTTCTCTGGCCTAAATTACTCTTTGCTTATTACTTACGTCCTTCAGGTTGAAATTAGGACACAGAATACATGTTTCTCACTTTGGTCCTTAGGGAAGAATTTTCGTTACCAGTATGCTAAATTTTAACAGTAAGAATTCTAAGGGTTATTTACATTTCATGATAGCAGAGTATCTGTGGGAAATATCCAAAAGCTGTGTAAATGCCATCAAATTATTTGTCACTTGACAACACTGTTTCAGAGGAGCCCAATGTCTATTACTTAGAGCACTATCTCCCAGATTGTGTCAGCTGACAGACTTATCTACCTTCTAGATGAAGGGGAAACAAATATTCCAGAAAACGTGTTATTTGTTTTTCTAGGGAGAACATATACATACAAAATAGGTCACTCAGGTTCTCAGACAAAATGGAATGTTTCTAGTTTCTATTTAGTGTTTATCATAGTTTTCATTTTGTAGTGGATTCATTTGGTTGTTTTTGAGCCTGAGGTGGATTATAATGTTTCAAGGATAGAGACATTATCTTCTACTTTTTACCACACCTAACCCTTCCTCGTGTCTTATGTCATTCTCTCACGAAAACTACAGCTTTTTGGCCAAATCCTGTTGCCACTCGTGTTTGTAAATAAAGTTTTATTAGGACACAGCTACACCATTTATTCCTTTTCTCTTTAGCTCTCTTTGTGCTACAGTGATGGAGTTGAGCAGCTGTGACAGATACGAAATGGCCCACAAAGCCTAAAATATTTACTATTTGGCTCTTTTTGTCAAAAGTTTGCCATTCTCTGCTCCATACACATGGCCTAATTAAATCCTTGTAATCTAATCATTTTCACCCCCCTGGAGAGTAAAGTTGCTGATTGATTGCCGCGAAGTGTTTTCATATACATTTCATTGGTTATATTGGACAATCAGTACTATAAAAATAATTTTAGTTTCAAATGCAACTCTTGCAGATGACAGATAAAAATGTAATAAAGTTACATGTCAAAGATTGAAAGTAAAACTACTTGAGAAGTTTTTAGCTACTGTTATCCTTCCCCTTTTCCATTACATCTCAGACAGTAGAATGAATTAGAATTGATATTGCTAATATATCAAGGTCTAAAATAAATCCACCTTAATCCTTGTAGCTAAGTAAAAGTTCCATGTGCACTAGCTCAGCACATGATTTTTGTAGATGGTGTTTAGCAAATGCATTTCAGCCAGTACAAAACTCATTGCCTTTCTCTCATTCTCTCAATCAGCAGCGGCTGCTTACCTGTTTCAGAGACAGCTTTCACCAACTCCAGGTTACCCAAGTCAGTATCAGCTTTACGCAATGGAGAACACAAGACAGACAATCTTAAATGATTACATTACCTCACAACAGATGCAAGTGAACTTGCGTCCAGATGTGGCCAGAGGACTATCCCCAAGAGAGCAGCCACTGGGTCTCCCATACCCAGCAACGAGAGGTGTGTGTCTTTGCATTTCAGAATTCATAGATTTTATGTTTGCTCAGTGTTTTTTAGGTACTCAATAAATACTTGTTGAATGGGGCTGGGTGCGGTGGCTCACACCTGTAATCCCAACACTTTGGGAGGCTGAGGTGGGCAGATCCCCTGAGGTCGGGAGTTCAAGACCAGCCCAACCAGCATGGAGAAACTCCATTGCTACTAAAAATACAAAATTAGCTGAGCATGGTGGCACATGCCTGTGATCCCAGCTACTTGGGAGGCTGAGGCAAGAGAATCACTTGAACCCAGGAGGCAGAGGTTGCAGTGAGCTGAGATTGCGCTATTGCACTCCAGCCTGGGCAAAAAGAACAAAACTCTGTCTCAAAAAAAAAAAAAAAACCAAAAAAACAAAAAAAACTTGTTGAATGAATGATGTAACGAAGAAAAGAACTCTATGTCCTTCTTCCCATAGACTTTTTAGGCCAGAGTCATACATTGAGACAAGGCGTTTTAATGAATACTGAAATTGAACCAAATCCTTGTGCTGAGTATTTGTAATCCATGTCTTACAAGTTTGTTCTGTCTCTTTAATCTGCCCATACTTTGAGGTTACTGATGTGGAGTAGAGTATTTAACATCCTTTTCTAGAGTTAAAGCATGTCTTAAAAAATAATGATGATAGTAAACATTTTTGTTTATATTAAATTATCCTTGATTCATAGAGATAAGACAAAATCCAAAAGTCATGTATGGTTCTGTACCTATAGAATAACACTTAACATAAATCCTATTTGTCTTTTGGATAGGAATCATTGACCTGACCAATATGCCTCCAGCAATTTTAGTGCCTCATCCAGGGGGAACAAGCACTCCTCCCATGGACAGAATCACTTATATTCCTGGTACACAGATTACTTTCCCTCCCAGACCGTACAACTCTGCTTCCATGTCTCCAGGTAAGATTCTGCAGTCACACATCACTCTAATAGAACAAATGTGTTCACGTTTTTACAACATAGCCTTTTAAGGTATTTTGGGCAGTTTTTCCTCATTTTTATTTTTATTTTTATTTTTGACAGAGTCTCTCTCTGTCGCCCAGGCTGGAGTGCAGTGGTGCAGTCTCGGCTCACCACAACCTCTGCCTCCCGGGTTCAAGCGATTCTCCTGCCTCAGCCTCCTGAGTAGCTGGGACTACAGGCATGTGCCACCATACCTGGCTAATTTTTTTGTATTTGTAGTAGAGATGGGGTTTCACCATGTTAGCCAGGATCGTCTCAATCTCCTGACCTCATGATCTGCCCACCTCGTCCTCCTAAAAATGCTGGGATTACAGTCATGAGCCACTGTGCCCAGCTGGTTTCTTGTTTTTCATTTAATGTTTACTAGTAGTTCCTATGTGCCAACTGTCACTAGAAACCTTAGAAATGCCCTAAAACTTATGTTATACTGCAGTTGTTATCCAGGACTCTTAATAAAACAAACTTCTTTTTCTTTTTTCTTGCTTTTTTTTGTTTTGTTTTATTTTGTTTTTGTTGTTGTTTGTTTGTTTGTTTTTGGAGATAGAGTCTGACTCTGTTGCCCAGGCTGGAGTGCAGTGGTGTGATCTCAGCTCACTGCAACCTCCATCTCCCAGGTTAAGAGATTCTCGTGCCTCAGCCTCTGGAGTAGCTGGGATCACAGGTGCGCACCACCACACCTGGCTAATTTTTCTGTGTTTTTAGTAGAGTCAGGGTCTCACTATGTTGCCCAGGCTGGTCTCAAACTCCTGGCTTCCAGTGATCCACCTGTCTTGGACTCCCAAAGTGCTGAGATTACAGGTGTGAGCCACCACACCTGGCCAAAGCAAACTTCTCCTATCCCAAATTTGAAGCTTTTTGAAAAATTTTCAGTTACTTAGAATTTCAAAATTGTTTGATATACTCAGTGAGTTGACATTTTTATCTTTAAGCTGCAGGTGTATGTTTTACAGGACACCCAACACACCTTGCAGCTGCTGCAAGTGCTGAGAGGGAACGGGAGCGGGAGCGGGAGAAGGAGCGTGAGCGGGGAGCGGATTGCTGCGGCTTCCTCGGATCTCTACCTGCGGCCAGGTCAGGGAAAGGCATTGCTCTTCCATCTTCTGGACACATCTTGGCAGTTCTGTGCGCTGTGCTTAATGCTGCACACAAAAAATTTTGATGCAAACAAAAATTCTAAGACAACATCATTACAGGCCCCAAGTGAAAAACAGGTGAAAATGCTGTAGAAGCTGAGATGGTAGAGACATGAATTTTACACTGAAGAATGTTTTCATAATGAAAGTATCATTTTTATTTGGTGCAAACAGTGGACTGCAGTTGGGCCTGAAGTTACTGGTCACAGAAGCTTTGAAGGCTGAAATAACAGCCCTAGCAAAAACTCCTAGATGTAAACATATTGTTGAGCTTGAGTTTAGAGGTGGAATGGAAAATACAGTTAGCAGCTTGTGTAGCATCTTGAATTACAATGAAATGTTGTGTCCAGGAGGCAGGTGACATGATCAGAGGGCCATTTACACAGGAGTGGAATAGGTGGATTAAAACCCTGAAGGGTATGGCTGGTCCAAGAAGGCCAGTGAGACTGTCAGTAGTTGTGTGTGCTAATAGCAGCCTGGAATACTTTACACTGGGAATGGCCAGAAAAGAACTGCTGGGAAGAATATCACTGTAGACTCAAAGGGACTTATCTTGAGAAAGAGATGAGAAACAAGATTAGTCTGCAGTAAAGATACAGCATGATGAGAGACAGCAAAGAGATAATGATTTTAGACATACGGGTTGAATATCCCAAATGCTTAGAACCAGGATTTTTTCAGATTTTGGAATATTGGCATTATGCCAGCTGGACATCCCTAATCCAAAAACAATGAAATTTGAAGTGCTCCAGTGAGCGTTTACTTTGAGTGTCATGTCAGCTCAGAAAGTTTCAGATATTGGAGCATTTCTTACCCAGATTTGGGATGCCCAACCTATACTTAGTCTCGTGTGTCCATGGGCAGTCTTTTATCCATGGTATACTTGCCCTTTTCAGTTCTTTTAATTAAATTATTGACTATGTCTGTATTGTTAGATACTCTGATCTGGTACTCAGAAGAAGAGACAAAGCTTGGAGATGCTGATTTAGGAGTAAACTTGCAAGAGCTGAAGATCTGGCTTGAATGAGATTTCCAAGGGTCAGGAGTGTAAAGAGCAGATCAGTCTTTAGATATTACCAGGACAGTTGATCTAGGTCAAGGCAAAAGGAAGCAGAGATGTGATCAGAGAGATAGAGGCAGAACCAAAGGGCACAGTGGCAGGAGGTTGTCACACTGGTATTGTCATAGGAAACAAACCTTTGAAGTCAATATGAATGGCAATATATGGATGGAGCCCAAAAGTGAGTCATCATATTTGGTCTGGTAATATCATTTCTGAGGTGTTATCTTAAATAATTCGGTGGTTGCAAAGCTCAGACACATTTAGATACAATTACTTCACCCAGAGGATCTTGTATAATCTATGTATAGTAAGATTATCTATGTATCTTTATCTGTGTACAATAAAAATCACTTAAGAATCTGACCATAGGAAATGCTTTAATGAATTGTAAGGCAGAATTGTAATATTGATTCCATGTTAATTGCATAAAACATGGAAAATTGATTTAATTAAAAAACCCTCAAACAATGATACATAACTTTGGTAGAGACAGATTTTTAAAATGTTGGTGATCCTATAGATGAAAAAAATTTAAGGCACAAAGATACCATTTTTCTGTGTCAGACATGTAAGAAAGTTGATAAATATTGTGTTGGAGTTCCTACAGAAACACACTCATATGTTGGCAATGGCAGCATAAATTGGTGTAGCCTCTAAGGAGATAAAAATTTTAAATACTCTGGTCTAGTAATTCCACGTCTAGGAAAATATCCCATAGAAATACTCAGATAAGCTGGCCATGGTGGCTCATGCCTATAATCCCAGCTACTCAGGAGGCCAAGATAGGAAGATTGCTTGAGGCCAGGCATTGAAGACTAGCCTCAGCAACATAGTGAGACCCTGTCTCTAAAAAATATATATATATAAAATTAGCCAGGAGTGGTGGTGCACACCTGTAGTCCTAGCTACTCAGGAGGCTGAAGTGGGATGGCCCCTTGAGTCCAGGAGTTTGAGGCTGCAGTGAGCTATAGAGTGCCACTGCACTCCATCCTGATGACAGTGTGATGCTGTCTCTTAAACATTTTAAAATTTAATTTAAAAAATAAATATTCATATGAACTGATGAATGGATCAGAAGGGAGAAAACTGCTGAGAAGCCTGGCTGAGGTGGTGGTGTCTGTGAAAAGGAGGGGTGTGTGCTAAAACTGCTGGCTGTTATGAGGCCAGTGAGTGTGTTAGAAGGTTGGAGTGAGGACATAGAACAAGACGAGGTTGAGAAGAAAGTGATTAGTGAGGGATTTAAGAATTCAAGATCTCTACATGAAGTAGTTCTGACCAAGTCCAAGCTCTGATTTTGTTATGGGAGAGTTAAGAGAGTTAAGTGAACAAAAATATGTAAAACATTGAAGAAGTGTAGTTGTTGGAGCCAAGTTTTGTGGGAGGATGATGTGAATGATTCCGTGTCAAAGAGAGCTTGCTGAGAGAAAGAGTCACCTGTGAAGGGGACAGTGAAGAAGTGAAGCAGGGTGAACTGTGGTTGAATGAAACAGCCTCAAACCCTAGTGTAGCAGTGGTATATTATTTTCATTATGATGCTTAGAAAGTTGTGCCTGATTTGCTTTTGGAAATCATATACACACTAGAGTTTGAGGAAATGATTTGTAGTAGTACTTCTTGTTGGTGCTGTTTTATTTTTGAAATCAAGATTGAAATTTATCAGGGAAATGGAGATGACAGTAAACGATAGGTGATGTTTTGTTTCAAGTTACTGCTGTAGTTTTATTGTATCTTTTTTTTTTTTTTAATTTGAGACAAAGTCTCACTCTGTCGCCAGGCTGGAGTGCAGTAGTGCAATCTTGGCTCACTGCAACCTCCACCTCTTGGGTTTAAGCAGTTCTCCTGACTCAGCTTCCTGAGTAGCTGGGACTACTCAGGCACATGCCACCATGCCCAGCTAATTTTTGTATTTTTAATTGAGACGGGGTTTCACCATGTTGGCCAGGATGGTCTCAATCTCTTGACCTCGTGATCCGCCCACCTTGGCCTCCCAAAGTGCTGAGATTACAGGCGTGAGCCACTACACCCGGCCTTATTGTATCTTTATTGGGAAACTTTTAGAACATATTTCTGGAAAGGCCAGAAAGTAGACTATCAAGTTTCTTGTCTTGTTTTCCTTTTTTCTGTTTAGGTATATTAGGAAATAAACAATCCATAAATATTGCTTCCTTTTGTCTCTCACTTCCTCCTTATGTCTTTCTCCCTTTTTCTTTTTGCCCCTGCAGGCTCAGAACAGCCGGGCCGACCTGGCAGTCATGGATATGTTCGCTCCCCTTCCCCTTCAGTAAGAACTCAGGAGACCATGTTGCAACAGAGACCCAGTGTTTTCCAAGGAACCAATGGAACCAGTGTAATCACACCTTTGGATCCAACTGCTCAGCTACGAATCATGTCAGTCTCTTGTACACATTTTGACAAAAGTCTCCTGCATATACATTTTAAAATTTGTGACTGCAGTAGTCTAAGTATAGTCATACTTTCTCCCTGTGCCACAAAGCCTTTTTTTGTTATTGCAGTTTGTCCTTCCATCTCCTCACCGTATTCCCAGTAAATGGTCTTCCCTTCACAGAGCTGTGATTTGGTTTTATTTACAGGCCACTGCCTGCTGCGGGGCCCTTCAATAAGCCAAGGTCTGCCAGCCTCCCGTTACAACACTGCTGCGGATGCCCTGGCCGCTCTTGTGGATGCTGCAGCTTCTGCACCCCAGATGGATGTGTCCAAAACAAAAGAGAGTAAGCATGAAGCTGCCAGGTTAGAAGAAAATTTGAGAAGCAGGTCAGCAGCAGTTAGTGAACAGCAGCAGCTAGAGCAGAAAACCCTGGAGGTGGAGAAGAGATCTGTTCAGTGTTTATACACTTCTTCAGCCTTTCCAAGTGGCAAGCCCCAGCCTCATTCTTCAGTAGTTTATTCTGAGGCTGGGAAAGATAAAGGGCCTCCTCCAAAATCCAGATATGAGGAAGAGCTAAGGACCCGAGGGAAGACTACCATTACTGCAGCTAACTTCATAGACGTGATCATCACCCGGCAAATTGCCTCGGACAAGGATGCAAGGGAACGTGGCTCTCAAAGTTCAGACTCTTCTAGTAGCTGTATGTATCTCAATCTGAGTTTCACAATGTGATATCTGAGTAAAGAATTACTTTTTCCTTTAGGTCAAGTAAACTATATGGTATTAAAAATCCTAATGCTTGATAGTAAATGTAATGCAAAAATGTATCTTTTGCTGTTTTTATGATTAAATATCCCAGTTTCCTACATATAAGCATATCAATGTATTTTCCACAAGAAAACTGTACCATTTATGTAGTTAAATTTGGAAAGTAGAAAGCAGACCTTATTAACATATTTAGACATTTGAAAGGGAATGGATATATTGCCAGGCTCTGTGCTACTGAGGTGTAATTTCTCAGGAAGCATTTGCTAGGACATAGTTTTATATTTATGCCAATACCCCAAAGCCTCGAATATCCTTTTTCTAAGACACAGATTTTTAAAAGTGAGACTGCCTTATTATTGGTGATTTGTATTTATATTGCCTCTTTCTTGCAAGTTGGATTTTGTTCAAATCTGGTTAGTCATTGTGATGGCTACCCTGCAAATCTGATACTACACTAAATGCTAGAAAAGTTATATTTTAAATTTTCTTTTAAACTATTACTTCAATTCTATGTAGAATTGCAGAAAGAACAAGCAGGTATTTAAATGAGCATTTGTTAATATTAGAAGTAATTTAATCCTATATAGTCATGTTTCTGTTATCTCCATTGAATAAATTTAATAGAGTTAGAGATCATGAAAAATAATTATTTCTTATGCTCCAGAATACAATGTGCAGTTCTTTTAAAAGTATCCACTAGCTTAATTATAATTTGTTTGGGTAACATCTACCCCATCAGTGAGGCTTTTAGAGAGAGAGGGTAGTAGTGTGTAGACAGAAGACTTCTTTTAGCCTGAGATTAGGAAAATCTGTGATATAGATTTTCTGTTTGCAGAAAATCGTTAGCTGAGAAAGAAATATTCTGTAGTTGTATGAATAGGGTTTTTGAAGGGAAGTCACCAGCACACTGGAAGATCTCACCAAGGCTCATTGAATGGTGTATAACACACGGATTCCTTAATCACTGGATTAAACATTTCTTTTCAGTTTGCATCAAAAACCAAACCTTGCTCTAGAAATTTTGTTTTCATTAGGTGTGAAAACAGAAAGTTCATCTTTTCTGAGTGTCCATGTCTCTGTATGTGGTAATCTTTTTATCACTGGTCAGTGAATTCCATGATGTCCACAGGCTATGTACAGTTCTTCAGTGAGGTGTTTTCAGTTTGACTCTTGAGAGCCTCCCTCATCCTGAAGGTGAAGTTCATTTTCATAGTCTCGCCCCTTAAGGCTTCAAGAGCAATGTGAACACGGTTTGGAATCAGACTTACTGAGTGAATATTGGAAGTTGTAAGCAGAATTAGGATGTTGAATACATAAACAGTGATGAGTAACAGTGGATACAAAAGTCACAAATTACTGTAAACTACTTAGATATTTATTTTAGTTTCTCAATGATCATTTCTGACCCATTTATCAAGTTTCCAATCTCCTAAGTGTACTAAAACCCAGGTAGTGGCAGTTTCCATGACTTGGTGGGGGATAGGAAGGACTGTTGAGTACCAGAGGAGCAGGTGGTGGCTAGGGGAGCAGAGTTCATCCCCCACCTGCTGCATCTGTGTCCAGCCAGGCCCATGTACCCTTTGGAGCTCTGACAGTGCTCTCAGATTCTGTAGTGTAGTTTGTGGATGTGAAGAGCCCTCTGAATGCAGAAGTTCCTGAGCAGGTGGTTACATCTGCCTCTCCCCCAACTGTCAGCTATGAAGCCATAGCAGGACTGTGAGAAGCTGCCTGTCAGCCCCACCACATAGCCCCTCTGCGTCTTAGAGGACTCTGATGTGGGCATCCTCCAGAGTTGGTTGACATCTTCCCTTTCTGGGAATATACTTCACTTCAGATATTCTTTACCATTTCTGGTTATTTTCACAATGTAACCACAGTTCTAAAAAATTATTACTATTTGGAGTAACTGTCAGCAAATAACTGTTAGCAATACTCCAGTTATTTGAGAAAATCATTATATGGTGTTATGTAATCCATAGCTTTAAAAATCATCATGGTAGTGAATGAAACAGCTTTATAGCCTCAGTGTTTTTCTAAGAACAGAATGTCCCACAGAATTGGAATTATTGGAATCAATTATTGAGATCTACTCCCTCATTTGTTAATTAATTTCTTCTCATAAATGTTTCCCTGGTGATTTCTTTTCCAGCTCCCAGGAAAATATCATAAATCTGTTCTCAGTTCCGACTCATTTCAGTGTTTATTATTGGGTGTTAAAACATGTCTTAAAGCCCATAAAACTTCAGAAAACTGTCATTAACCTGGAATACCAATGAACATGGTTGATCAGAATTGAAAATATGCTATAGGTTTGAAGAACTTAGACTTTAGAAACTTTTCCTAGGATTAGTTTTAAAATAAGATTTTCTTTTCTTAAAGTATCTTCTCACAGGTATGAAACACCTGGTGATGCTATTGAGGTGATAAGTCCTGCCAGCTCGCCTGCACCACCCCAGGAAAAGCTGCAGACCTATCAGCCAGAGGTTGTTAAGGCAAATCAAGCTGAAAGTATGTCTTTTTAAGCCACCATTTACATGTTTTCATATTTGCATTTATCACTTGCTTCTAATTATCTGTCTAGACCATGTTAAGAAATAACTTGTTTTGTTTAAGGTAATCTTATGCGAGCCTGCTTTAGAAACATTTAACATTGCACTAGTGAAAAACAACTTTTCAGCTATTGATTCTTTATTTTTTAATGATACAGAAAATAGTTTATGTTAAATTTGTTTGCGTACTTCTGCATTTATATTTTATTCTGTTAGTCCTCAGACTTCTGTCGGTGAATAATTTTTTTTCCAAAATTAAGATAAGTTCTTTGTTTGGAGCTATGTGCCACATCCTTTCATGTGTTCTTCTGAATTATATTTAACCTTTGATAATGAGTGAAAGGCATGGGCATTCCTGGAGTAAGACACCTATGTGTTCTCTACTAGATGATCCTACCAGACAATATGAAGGGCCATTACCTCACTATCGACCACAGCAGGAATCACCATCTCCCCCAACAACAGTTGCCCCCTTCTTCACAGGCAGAGGGAATGGGGCAAGTGCCTAGGACCCATCGGCTGATCACACTTGCTGATCACATCTGTGTAAGTTTTTCATTATTCTTACTAATTTTTCTTTTGATCATGCAGAAAGCAAATTTCATGTAGAAAAAGAAAATTATAATAAAGATATCTAGATTTCTTAATACTTTTTTTTGCAAGTACTCAGTGAGTTTTACCACTTCCTTCTTTTCTCGTTCACAGCAAATTATCACACAAGATTTTGCTAGAAATCAAGTTTCCTCGCAGACTCCCCAGCAGCCTCCTAATTCTACATTCCAGAACTCACCATCCTCTTTGGTGTCTACACCTGTGAGGACTAAAACGTCAAACCGTTACAGCCCCAGAATCCCAGGTTCAGTCTGTCCATCATCAAAGACCAGGTTCAAGAGTCTCTCCAGAAAATCTTGTGGACAAATCCAGGGGAAGGTATGATCTTTATTTCAAATTACATATAAATTTCCCAACAGTAAAACAAATGGAATATATCTATAGGATAAGGAATGTGTTTCTCACAACTAAAGTTCGTTTGCCTTTATTCCTAGGAAACTGTAAATGAGGTTTTTTCCCTTGAATATTATTCTTAGAATGTCCGCTGTCTTGGCATTTGGTACTGCGTCTTTTTAACGTATATTCAAAAGTTGATGATTATATTCTGTTTGTTGGTTTGTAAAGACAGTTAAGAAGAATGTGTAGTTTGGTAGTGGTTTAGGGACACTTGAGTGGTCCTTCCGAATAATACCTCTCATATTTATCTGTCTCAGTGGTTTCTATTGGATCAGCATCAGTAGAGGTTTAAGAAGGTGATACTGGCCAGGTACAGTGGCTCATGCCTATAATGCCAGCACTTTGGGAGGCTGAGGTAGGAGGATTGCTTGAGCCCAGGAATTTGAGACCAGCCTGGGCAACACAGTGAGATCTCACCTCTACAAAAAAACTTAAAAAAAAAAAATGGTGACATTAAATAAAGGAAAGGGAAGCCAATAGTGGCATCATGGGTGGAAACATGTTATATGGCAGGGCTCTCTTGATAACGAGCATATCTTCTTATATTCTGTGATTGGTTTAAATAAAGTGGACACAGGATATTTGCTTCAAAGTGGTAGACTAAATATTAGCATGTGTTACATTATCACTGCCAAGCACAAAGGGAAGTAAATTTAAGAATGCTGAGAAGGCCAGGCACAGTGGCTCATGCCTGTAATCCCAGCAGTTTGGGAGGGCGAAGTTGGCAAATCACCTGAGGTCAGGAGTTCAAGACCAGCCTGGTCAACATGCTGAAACCCCGTCTCTACAAAAGTACAAAAAAATTAGCTGGGCATGATATTGAGTGCCTGTAATCTCAGCTACTCTGGAGGCTGAGGTGGAAGAATCGCTTGAACTTGAGAGGGGAGGCAGAGGTTACATTGAGCCGAGATTGTGCCCCTGCACTCCAGCCTGGGTGACAGAGCTGAAAAATGCTGAGAACAAGACGGATATTAGCAGATCAAAGATTCTGGCAGATACCTGGAAGATACAGAGGACAGGTGAGCCAGAGTAGTGGAAGCGATGGCTCAAGCCTGAAAAAGAGCAATTTGTAGCAGAAGTATTCTCCAGCCTACCTACCAACCCATCAAAGCAAGCAAAGAGAAAGAAAAATACAGATAAGAAGCTAGATGGTCTTCTTTTTTAAGAAAACATTTTGTTGTGGAAGTTTTCAAATACATACAAAAGTAGAGAGAACAATATAATACACCTCTAAGTTTCCATCACCCAATTTTGGTGATCATCAGTGTATGACGAGTTTTGTTTCATTTTTATCCCCGCTTGGCCTAACCCCCCAAACTGGATAATTTTGAAGTGAATTTCGGACTTAGTCATTAGAAGAAGTTGGATAACTTTAAGGATAAGATGAAAGCACATTTATTCTCTTTTAGCCAAAACAAAACAAAAAAAAAGAAGAAAGAAAGAAATGCAGTTATCAAGGAAAAATTGAACTCTGTCGTAGTGTCATGGTCCATTCCTGATGAAAATGTTTACATAAATCTGTGGTGTTAGAAAACAGCATCAACTGATTTTCATTTTATTTATTTAATTATTTAACTTTCATTTTAAGTTTAGGAGCACATGTGCAGGTTTATTATATAGGTAAACTTGTGTCATGGCGGTTTGTTGTAAATATTATTTTGTCACCCAGGTATTAAGCCTGAACTCATGTTATTTTTTCCTGAGCTGCCACCTGCTCCCCACCCTACACCCTCCGATAGGCCTCAGTGTGTGTTTTTATCCTCCATGTGTCTGTGTGTTCTCATCATTTAGCTCCCACTTACAAGTGAGAACATGTGGTATTTGGTTTTCTGTTCCTGCGTTAGTTTGCCAAGGATAATGGCCTCCAGCTCCATCATGTCCCTGAAAAGGACAGGAGCTCATTCTTTTTAATGGCTCCATGGTATTCCATGGTGTATATGTACCACATTTTCTTTATCCAGTCAATCACTGGTGGGCATTTGGGTTGATTCCATGTCTTTGCTATTGTGAATAGTGAGTGCTACAGTGAACATACACACACATGTGTCTTTATAATAGAATGACTTATATTTCTTTGGGTATATACCCAGTAATGGGATTGTGGGTTGAATGGTAGTTCTGTATTTAGGTCTTTGAGGAATCACCACAGTGTCTTTCATGGTGGTTGAACTAATTTACACTCCCCACCAACAGTGTATAAGTGTTCCATTTCTCCACAACCTTTCCAGGATCTGTTATTTTTTCACTTTTTAATAGCCATTCTGACTGGTGTGAGATGGTGTCTCATTGTGGTTTTGATTTGCACTTCTCTCTTTTTTTTTTTTTTTTGTTTTTTTTTTTAGACAGAGTCTTGCCATGTCACCAAAACTGGAGTGCAGTGGTACAGATCTCAACTCACTACAACCTCTGCTTCCTGGGTTCAAGCTATTCTCCTGCCTTAGCCTCCCAAGTAGCTGGGATTACAGGTGCCTGCCACCATACCCAGCTAATTTTTGTACTTTTAGTAGAGATGGGGTTTCACTATGTTGGCCAAGCTGGTCTTGAACTCTGACCTCAGCTGATCCACCTGCCTCAGCTTCCCAAAGTGGTGGGATTACAGGCGTGAGCCCCTGCACCTGGCTTGATGTGCACTTCTCTAATGGTCAGTGATACTGAGCTTTTTTTTTTTTCCATATGTCTTCTTTTGGAAAGTATCTGTTCATGTCCTTTGACCACTCTTTTTTGTTTGCTTGGAGACAGAGTCTCATTCTTGTTGCCCAGGCTGGATTTCAGTGGTGCAGCCTCAACCTCCCAGGTAACAGGTGATTCTCCCACCTCAGCCTCCCAAGTAGCTGGGATTACAGGCACATGCCACCACACTCACTTTGCCCACTCTTTAATGGAGTTGTTTTTTTTCTTAAATTTGTTTAAGCTCTTTATACATTGCTGAATATTAGACCTTGTCAGATGCATCGTTTGCAACATTTTTCTCCCATTCTGTAGGTTGTCTGTTCACTCTGTTTTTAGTTTCCTTTGCTGTGCAGAAGCTCTTTTAGTTTAATTAGATCCCACTTGTCAATTTTTGCTTTTGTTGCAGTTGTTTTCATTAGAAATCTTTGTTCATATGTCCTGAAAGGTATTTCCTATGTTGTCTTCCAAGGTTTTTATAGTTTTTTTTTTTTTTTGAGACGGAGTTTGGTCCTCTCCCCAGGCTGGAATGTAATAGCATGATCTCGGTTCACTGAAACCTCTGCCTCCCAGGTTCAAGTGATTCTCCTGCCTCAGCCTCCTGAATAGCTGGGATTACCGGCACCCACCACCACATCCAGCTAATTTTTGTATTTATAGTAGAGACAGGGTTTCACCAGGTTGGCCAGTCTGGTCTCAAACTCCTGACCTCAGGTGATCCTCCCGCCTCGGCCTCCCAAAGTGCTGGGATTACAGGCTTGAGCCACCCCACCCAGCAAGAGGGGCCCAGTTTTAATCTTCTGCGTGTGATATCCAATTATCCCAGTACCATTTATTGATATGGAATCCTTTCCTCATTGCTTGTTTTTGTCAGGTTTGTATACAATCAGTTGTAGGTGTGAGGCCTTATTTCTGGGTTCTCTATTCTGTTCCATTGATCTGTGTGTCTTATTTTTGTACCAGTACCATGCTGTTTTGGTTACTATAGTCCTGTATTATAGTTTGAAGTCAGGTAGTGTCACGACTACAGCTTTGTTCTTTTTGTTTAGTATTGCCTTGGCTATTTGGGCTCTTTTTTTGGATCTATATGAATTTTAAAATTGTTTTTTTTTTAGTTCTGTGAAGAATGTCATTGGTAGTTTAATAGGAATAGCATTGAATCTGTAAACTGCTTTGGGTAGTGTGGCCATTTTAACGATATTGATTATTCCTATCCATGAGCATGGAATGTTTGTTCATTTGTTTATGTCATCTTTTATTTTTTTGAGAAGTGTTTTGTAGTTCTCCTTGCGGAGATCTTTCACCTCCCTGGTTAGCCGTATTCCTAGGTATTTTATTCTTTTTGTGGCAGTTGTGAATCAAATTGCATTCCTTCCTTGGCTGTCGGCTTGACTCTTGGTGGTGGATAGGAATGCTAGTGATTTTTTGCACATTGATGTTGTACCCTGAGACTTTGCTGGTTGTTTATCAGCTTTAGGAGCTTTGGGGCTGAGTCTATGGAGTTTTCTAGATAGAGGATTATGTCCTCTACAAACAGAGATAGTCTGACTTCCTTTCTTCCTATTTGGATGCCCTTTCTTTCTTTCTCTTGCCTGGTCACCCTGGCCATGATTTCCAATAAGATGTTGAATAAAAGTGGTGACAGAGGGCATCCTTGTCTTGTGCTGACTTTCAAGAGGAACACTTCCAGCTTTTCCCCCATTCAGTATGATGTTAGCTGTGGGTTTTTATTTATGGCTCTTTTATTATGTTGAGGCATCCTGCTTTAATATCTAGTTTACTGACAATTTTTAACATTGAAGGGTATTGAATTTTATTGAAAGCCTTTTCTGAATCTATTGAGATCTGTGTATATTGAACCAATCTTGCATATTAGGGATAAAACTACTTTATTGTGGTGGATAGCTTTTTTGTTTTTGTTTTGTTTTTCGTTTTTTTCTTTGAGGCAGTCTCGCTCTGTTGCCCAGGCTGGAGTGCAGTGGTGCTATCTCGGCTCGCCACAACCTCTGCCTCCTGGGTTCAAGCAATTTTCCTGCCTCAGCCTCCCAAGTAGCTGGGATTACAGGTATGTGCCACCATTCCTGGCTAATTTTTAAATTTTTTGTAGAGACGGGGTTTCACTGTGTTGGCCAGGCCGGACTGAAACTCCTGACCTCGTGATCCAGCCGCCTCGGCCTCCCAAAGTGCTGGCATTACAGGTGTGAGCCACCGTGCCCAGCGGATAAGTTTTTTAATGTCCTGCTAGATTTGGTTTGCCAGTATTTTGTTGAGGATTTTTGCATCAATGTTCATCAAGGATATTGGCCTGAAGTTTTCTTTTTGTTGTTGTTGTGTCTCTGCCACGTTTTGGTATCAGGACGATGCTGGCCTCAGAATGAGATAGGAAGGGTCCTTCCTCAATGTTTGCAATATTTTCAGCAGGAATGGTGCCAGCTCTTCTTGTCCACCTGGTAGAATTCAGCTGTGAATTTGTCTGGCCATGGGCTTCTTTTGGGTAGTAGGCTATTTATTACTGACTCAATTTCAGAGCTCGTTATTGCTCTCTTCAGGGAATCAGTTTCTTCCTGGTTCAGTTTTGGAAGGGTGTATGTGTTCAGAAATTTATCCATTTCTTCTAGATTTCCTACATTTACATGCATAAAGTTGTCCATAATATTCTCTGATGGTTGTTTGTATTTCTGTGGGGTCAGTGGTGATACTCCCCTTGTCATTTCTCATTCTGTTTACTTGAATCTTTTCTGTTAATCTTACCTAGTGGTCTGTTTTATTAATTTTTTTCTAAAAACCAGATCCTGAATTTGTTGATCTTTTGAGTGTTTTTTTTGTGTCTCAGTCTCCTTCAGTTCAGCTTCAGTTTTGGTTATTTCTTGTTTTCTGCTAGCTTTGAGATTTGTTTGCTCTTGGTTATGTTGTTAGCTTGTTAACTTGAGATCTTTCTAACTTTTTGATGTGGCCATTGAGTGCTATAAATTTCTCTCTTAACATTGCCTTAGCTATGTCCCAGAGATTCTGGTATGTTGTATCTTTGTTCTCATTAGTTTCAAAGAACTTGCTTTCTGCTTTAATTTCATTATTTACTTGATAGTCATTCAGGAGCAGGTTACTCAATTTCCATGTAATTGTATGGACTGATTTTTATAAGAAAACACAGAGGAGTTTCTCTGTAGTTCTAGAAAAGGATGCGATGCAGTAAATCAACAAAGGGTTGACCAATATTGGGAGGTGGAGGTTGCATAGGAAAAAGAGGTAGAAGTAAGGGTATGTGTGCTAATTTCTTCATTTTTAAAAAGAATATGTAAAAGGCCTGGCCGGGTGAGGTGGCTCATGCCTGTAATACCAGCACTTTGGGAGGCCAAGGTGGGCGGATCACGAGGTCAGGAGTTCAAGACCAGCCTGGCCAACATGGTGAAACCCCATCTCTACTGAAAATACAAAAACTAGCTGGGTGTGGTGCGCCTGTATTACTGGCTACTCGGGAGGCTGAGGCAGGAGAATCGTTTAAACCCGGGAGGCGGAAGTTGCAGTAAGCTGAGATCATGCCACTGTACTCCAGCCTGGGCGACAGAACGAGAGTCTGTCTCAAAAAAAAAAGAAAGAAAATGTAAAAGGCCAAAGTATGCTATGTAAAGTTAAAATGGGCAAAATTAAAGTAAAATGAGCAAACCAGCTGGTTGGCTGACACTTGTAATCTCAGTGTATTGGGAGACCAAGGTGAGAGGATTGCTTGAGGTCAGGGGTTTGAGACCAGCCTGGGTAACATAGTGAGACCCCATCTCCACAAAAGCTAAAAAATAAAATTACCCAGGCTTGGTGGCGTGCACCTGTAGTCCCAGCTACTTGGGAGCCCGAGGTTAGGAGGATCGCCTGAGCCCAGAAGTCAAGGCTGCAGTAAGCAGTGATCGTACTACTGCACTCTAGCCTCGGTGACAGAGGGAGACCCTGTCTCAAAAAAATAAAAATAAAAATAGGCTGGGCCCGGTGGCTCATGCCTGTAATCCCAGCACTTTGGGAGGCCCAGGTGGGCAGATCACTATGTCAGGAATTCGAGACCAGCCTGGCCAACATAGTAAAACCCTGTCTCTACTAAAAATACAAAAAAAAATTAGCTGGGCATGGTAGCGCATGCTTGTAATCCCAGCTACTTGGGAGGCTGAGGCAAGGAGAAACTCTTGAAACTGGGAGGCAAAGGATACAGTGAGCCAAGATCACACCACTGCATTCCAGCCTGGGCGACACTGTAAGGCTCCATCTCAAATAAAAATTAAATTAAATTAAAATAGGCAACTACAGAGAAGATAAATTCTTCATCATTCATGGAAGAGAGTTGACAGATACTGTTTCAAGTTTGATAAATAAAAAAGTACATATTTAAGATTATTTAAAGAGTTTTGGAGGTAAATACCAAAGCAACTAAAAAAAACGTGGTTATCTTGAACAACTGGAAGGGGCTGATTGGGAAAGGCCGTAACAAATGATATTATAATTTTGCTTAAGTATAACTCTCATAATTCTGGATGTTGAAAGTCACCGGTGGCTTTAATATGCATAATCACTATGTCAAAAAATTTTAGGGGGCCAGGCAGGTGGATCACTTGAGGTCAGGAGTTTGAGACCAGCCTGGCCAACATGGTGAAACCCTGTCCCTAATAAAAATACAAAAATCAATCAACCTGTAATCCCAGCTACTCAGAAGTCTGAGGTACTAGAATCCCTTCAACCTGGGAGGCATAGGTTGCAGTGAGCCAGGATTGTGCCACTGCACTCCAGCCAGGATGACAGAGGGAGACTCTGTCTTAAAAAAAAAAAAAAAAAAGAGGATGTAGGGGGAAGGAGTGGTGGGGCCAGGTGCTTGTAATTCCCAATACTTGTGGACCCTGAGATGGGAGGATTGCTTGAGCCCAGGAATTTGAGGCCAGCAACATAGTGAGACCCCCCGTCTCTACAAAAAATTAAAAAGGAGCCACACCGACATAATAAAATATACAATAAAAACATTAGCTGGGCATGGTGGTGCATGCCTGTAATCCCAGGTACTTGGGAGATGGAAGTGAGAGGATTACTTGAGCTCAGGAATTTGAGGCTGCCGTGAGCTATGATTGTTTGCATACCTGTACTCCAGCCTGGGCAACAGAGTAGGACCCTGTCTCTAAAAAAAATAAAAATAGTAATAATAAGATAAACGGGCCAGGCACAGTGGCTCATGCCTGTAATCCCAGAACTTTGGGATGCTGAGGCGGGCAGATCACCTGAAGTCAGGAGGCCTGGCCAGCATAGTGAAACCCTGTCTCTACTAAAAATACAAAAATTTTGCTGAGCAGTAGCCAATAAGAAAAAGAAAAAAAAAGAAATAAAAAAAAAAATACAAAAATTAGCCAGCATGGTGGCACTTGCCTGTAATCCTAGCTACTTGGAAGGCTGAGGCAGGAGAATCGCTTGAACCTGGGAGGCAGAGGTTGCAATTAGCCTAGGTCACGCCACTGCACTCCAGCCCGGGGCGACAAAGCCAGACTTTGTCAAAAAAATAAAATAAAAATAAATGGTGGGAGCTAAACAGTGTGTCTGTCGTATATTGTTCTTATCAAATGATATCCAGAGAAAAAATATAAAATTGCAGAGAACCCCTCTGCCGTAATATAGTGTAACTCGAACCTGTGTTGACTCATCTGATAAAACTTCTTGGGTATCATTTTAGTACTGAAGTCCTTTATTTTTAACTTGATGATGAAAAAACTGGTCAGTCATGACTCAAAATAGGAAAACCCTTGAGGGTTCACCTGGACTAAGGAGCCAAGGGTGGGATTGCGTCCAACGTTGAAACACACGTGGAGCCTCAGGACGCAGCTGCTGCTGCTGCCCAGGCAGCCCTCTCTGGACGTGGGCACTTGTGGGTCAAGTGGCAGTAACAGAGTGTTTTATTTTTTTATAACTATGTATATAGTGAATACCTGAAGCAACTTTTTTACGGACAGAAACTGGCAGCTTTTGTTCTTTCTTCTGAATGAAGTCATAAGTTAACCAGTTTCTATTTAGGTAAGTCCTAGGTACGCCTTTGAAACAGAATCTAATATTTTACATATTACAATAGTAGGCCCGGAAAATCCCCAGAGAGGAGTCACGTCTCTTCGGAGCCCTACGAGCCCATCTCCCCCACCTCAAGTTCCAGTTGTACATGAGAAACAGGACAGCTTGCTGCTCTTGTCTCAGAGGGGCGCAGAGCCTACAGAGCAGAGGTAAGTGCACTTCCTAGTGACAGCAGTGATTCATGGCGCGGGTGCTCATGCTTTAACATTTCCTTAAGTTAGTGCCATTTTTCTACTTTGGGCTTTTATGTCTGGATGGGATTCTCAGAGTATCATTTGTCTCTGTTTTCCTAGTGATCTAATGCTAGTGGATTTTAGCAAAAAAAAATTCACAATATCATAATATTTAAATAGGTTAGAAAATATTTATTATTATTCTTGAAATTAAATCTTTCTAGATAGTTTTTTTTTTAATGTTTTTTGTCTAGGAGGAAGAATCACTCACTGATTCAGCCAGCATTTGAATGCTTATTGTATACCAAGCACTGTGGACTCTGAATGGATTTTATCTTACCTATTTCTAACCCTGACCCCAATCCTATTAATTATTAAATTATTATCCCCATTTGGATTAGATACCTTTGAGTTGACTCCTTTCCAGTAAGTCCCCTTACCGCCACCTGAGTGATTTGTCTAAAACCCATAGCAGAATCCAGCAGCCAGTCTTTAAGCATGGCATCTGAGTTCTTGTGTGACCAGGTTTATGCTGCCTATTCAGCTTCACTTCCCACTGCCTCACCCCTACACTGGAGTCTCTGTCCATACCATTTTGCTTATTATTCCCTGAATTCCTTTCTGTCCATACTTCTGCAGTTTGCCTAGCGCAGAACACCCTCTGGTGATGTGCCAAGAGCCAGACGTGTCCCTTGCTCATGGTCATACTGATGCTAATGGGGAAAGGCCAGTTTTAAACTAAGGTCTTTCTAACTCCAAATTGCTAATGTATTTCTTACAATGCGTTGCTATTAATTTGTTGCATTTATTCTTAGGCAGCTAAATAGATACTGCTACTTTTCAATGAAATGAAGAAAATCCATTTTTGGAGAGGGAGTGATATTCAATTTAATTATACGTTTATATTTTTCCCCCTATGTTTGTGAGTTTTTTGAGGACAGGGACCATGTCTTATTCCTGTTCCTGTCACCTTAATTGTCTTTCTTGGCACAGAGTAAGTGTTCTTGTGTTTGAATGATGAATAAGTCCACATGACTGGATTAGGTTGTCAGTAACCTGTATTCTGCGTTCTCATCTCTGGCTCTACCTAGATCCTTGGTGGCCTCGAGCTGTTAGGGAAAAGTTGTTTTTTAAAATGTGTATGAAACATAAAACTCTTTATATTAAACTCAGCTCATTTGTTAGGTGTCTTGAAATGACTGTAACAAATAGGCAGTTTTATTCCTCTATCCCTGTTGCATTCCATTCCAACTGTTGATTGCTTAGATCTGAGTTCTTGCTATTTTATAGGCAAGCATGCTATTATAATTTTAGTGTACTCAAAACTAATTCTAGTAAAATAGTTTGCAGTTTATGTGGCAACCATGAATATATCAGTGTTTGTGCTGTTAAGCAGAGAGAATCGTAAGCTGTTTGAGTTTTCCTATTAATACTCATTTGCTGCTGCTTCATTCCTTCTTAAGAATTTCTACTCCAGATTATCTCCATTCTAATTCTAATTTTAGGATTTCATTTTGAGAGTTACATCATTTGACTGTCCTCAAATGATGTACTAAATGGCTTTTGATTATGTGTGGTTTCTTAGGGCTGTAACCACAAACACGGGATGAGGAGGCAGTAGTTTCCTGAGTGCTCCCTGACTGTTGTTGTCATCGATAGGAATGTCCCCAGGATTAGGAGTACGTGGTTGTAATATACCTAACTTTGGCCTTAACAGGAATGATTCCCGCTCACCAGGGAGTATAAGCTACTTGCCTTCATTCTTCACCAAGCTTGAAAACACATCACCCATGGTTAAATCAAAGAAGCAGGAGATTTTTCGTAAGTTGAACTCCTCTGGTGGAGGTGACTCTGATATGGGTAAGTGGGATTTCTTTCATGAACCTCAAATAAAACATGCATTAATAATGATATCTCTAGTGTTGGCTTTCCTATAATGCTTGACTTTACCGGGCATCTGTCCAACACATCTGATCCTAGCATTCCTTCTCAAGTGCCTGTCAGCCCGTGAAGAGTTCTAATGAGGAAGCAGGAGCTTGCTCCTTTCTAAAGTTGTGCTGTTTCTCTTTGAACAAATGCTGTGTCTAGGTTACTTTTCCTTATAGGGGACTGGATTAACTCTCCGTAGTTCTTCTTTCTCCCCTACCCACCAAGTCTTACTTTTGTCCATTTGGGCCCATCCCCCACAGATATTTGAAGACATGTCCTTCAGGGGTCCTCTCAATCAGTGTCCCCAGTTTCATCATCTGTTTATCACATGTCCTCATTATGAGTACCCCTACCATCTCAATTATTCTCCACCAAAAACGTTTAGCCTAGCCTTTCACTAGGCTCCAAGTAATACAGAATAGAGTAGTGTAATATGATATATGCTAAATTCATTTTTTTTTTTTTTTTTTTTTTGAGACAGTCTCACTCTATTGCCAGGCTGGAATGCAGTGGCGAATCTCAGCTCACTGCAATCTCTGCCTCCTGGGTTCAAGCAATTCTCCTGCCTCAGCCTCCTGAGTAGCTGGAACTACAGGTGGTGCACCACCATGCGCAGCTAATTTTTTTGTATTTTTAGTAGAGACGGGGTTTCACCATGTTGGCCAGGATGATCTTGATCTCTTGACCTCGTGATCCACCTGCCTCGGCCTCCCAAAGTGCTGGAGTTACAGGCGTGACATCACTTTTAAAGTAGCCTAAAACTGTATTAGCTTTTTGGTGGCCACCTGTACACTGTTAAGTTATAGTGTACTTAGTTTGAATGTTGATGTCAAGGTCTTGGGCTACTGTTAATCCATACCTTGCCCTTGCCCTACTTTTGCAGTAACTAGCTCCATGTATAGGACAAGTCCAAGTCTGCCTGTGCTTGCTCCAGTCCAACTACTTTTTCTACCTTACCAGTGTCTTTCTGGACTTCAGTTGAGTCATTCACTATTCATATGCAACTCTGATAAACTCACGGTGTAAAAATATAACATTGGCCAGGCACGGTGGCTCACACCTGGAATCTCAGCACTTTGGGAGGCCAAGATAGGAGGATTGATTGGGCCCAGGAGTTCAAGACTAGCCTGGACAACACAGGGAGACCCCGTCTCTACAAAATATACAAAAAATCAGCTGGGCGTGGTGGTGTATGCCCCTGTGGTCCTATTTACATGGGAAGCTGAGGTGGGAGGATCGCTTGAGCCTGGGAAGTTGAGGCTGCAGTGAGCCATGATTGGGTCACTGCATTCCAGCCTAGGCCACAGAGTGAGATGTCTCAAAAAAAAAAAAAAAATTGGCCGGGTGCGGTGGCTCACACCTATAATCACAGCACTTTGGGAGGCCCAGGCAGGCAGATCACGAGGTTTGAGACCAGCCTGACCAACATGGTGAAACCCTGTCTCTACTGAAAATACAAAAAAAGTTAGCTCGGCGTGATCGCATGTGCCTGTAATCCCAGCTACTCAAGAGGCTGAGGCAGGAGAATCGCTTGAACGTGGGAGGTGGAGGTTGCAGTGAGCCGAGATCGTGCCACTGCACTCCAGCCTGGGCGACAGAATGAGACTCTGTCTTAAAAAATAATAATAATTAAAAATAAAGATTGGCTGGGTGTGTGGTGGCTCATGTCTGTAATCCCAGCACTTTGGGAGGCTGAGGCAGGCAGATCACTTAAGATCAGGAGTTTGAGACCAGCCTGGGTAACATGGTGAAACCCCATCTCTACTAAAAATACAAAAATCAGCTGGTCATGATGGTGTGTGCCTATAATCCTAGCTACTCGGGAGCCTGAAGCATGAGAATCGCTTGAACCTGGGAGGCAGAGGTTGCAGTGAGCCAAGATTGTGCAGCCTGGGTAACAGAGTGAGTCTCCATCTCAAAAAAATAATAAAATAAAAATATAAAAATAATGTAGCAAAAGGTTACCTAGCACGTACTATGTGCTAAGCTCTATTCAAAGCATGTGTAGATATAATCTCATTTAATCCTCACAGCAACCCTACATGTTACACATTATAATTATCTCCACTTTTGTAGCTGAGGAAACTGAGACTCAGGTTTAAGAGCTGGCACAGTTAACATAGTAATGAGGCTGCAGTTCAAACCCAGACATTCCAGCTACAGAATCCATGTTGCTAATGATGGACCAACTGGCTTGTAACAGTTCCACGCTCAGGATCCTAGCCAGATTGTTGGTAAGATAGCCTAGCTAATGCTCTGTGGCAGGACCTTTCCTCTGGGTTGATACGCAAATATTAGTCAGAACCTCCTCATACTCTGTCAGCACAATCACTTTTACTGTCTCCCTGGTCTTATCAGTCTTTGCCTAGGTTAGTCCCCGTGATAGAGAGACTTTGGGTATACCACAGTCTGCTTTATTCTTTATTTTTGTTTAAAGTTCAGCTTTGTATTGAACATATTATAAGAGATTTAGTCAAAACGACCAAAGCCCATGTCATCATCAGACCCCCTCAGATTCTTCTTTCTTTGCTTCCACTTTCTTTGTAGCTGGAGCAGCAGCAGTGGAGGGGGCAGGACCTCCCGCTGGTACAGCACCAGCTGCTGGAGCAGGTTCACCAGCTCCTGTATTGCAGATGAGGCTACCAATGTTGACATTGCCCCGGGCCTTTGCAAACAAGCCGGGCCAAAAAGGTTCAACATTTACACCAGCTGTTTTAATGAGGGCATTGATCTTATCCTCCAAGATGGTCACCTCATCTTCATGCAGAGTGAGGGCCAAGTAGATGCAGGCGTGCTCAGAGAGGGGGGCCATGGCGTGGGCGAGTGTGGGGCTGGCGCTGTTGGATGCACTGCTAGTTGCATGATGAAGTGAGGGCCTCACCCCAACACGGCTCAGCTTCCTCAGAAAGACCAAGCACTGTGACGGCAGCTGAGGAAAGGGTGATGTGCTTTATTTCTGTAATCTGCCATCTACTAGTCTTCTGACCCTGTCAAAAGAAAGAAAAGTGGGGGCCTTGCACTGTAAACTGCCTGGTGGATGTGTGTTTAGAGCTGTCACTCTGTGTGACTGATAAGTGTTGAACGCCAAGGAGAAAAGGATGAGCCAGTGTCACCAGTTTGTGAACTTGTCCTTGCTCTTAATTACTAGATTCTCTGTTCAGGTGGCAAGAAAATCATCTGAAAGACAAATGTATTAGAATGCTGACCAGAATTGTTATCAGGCTTACAGATGGCCTTTCTTTTTTGTGGGGGGGACCTGAGTGTTGCTCTGTCATCCAGGCTGGAGTGCAGTGGTGCAATCTCGGCTTACCACAGCCTCCGCCTCCCGGGTTCAAGGAATTCTCCTGCTTCAGCCTCCTGAGTAGCTGAGATTACAGGCGCCTGCCACTATGCCCGGCTAATTTTGTATTTTTAGTAGAGATGGAGTTTCTCCATGTTGGCCAGGCTGATCTTGAACTCCTGACGTCACGTGATCCACCTGCCTTGGCCTCCCAAAGTGCGGGAATTACAGGCGTGAACCACCGCGTCCAGCCGCATTTTTCAAAAAATACTGTTACTAGTACTTTATATCTCCAGTCTTCAACAGTTTATTATTTACAGCTCCTCAAGTGACACCAACAAAAATATGCTCTCGTTTTCAAATGCTCTCAGAACTCAGAGATGAATTTGTGTGAGCATGGAGAGCTAGAGATATCAGAGCAGCAGGAACTGAGATTCAGATCATTTCACCGTTGTATGGTTTGCTCTCATCCTCTAGCCTTTGTCTTGCCCTTGAAGTGGGAAACTCTTGACAGAGAAATGCCCTGTGTGAACCGAAGAAGCCTACTTTATAGTTTTTTCCTCCCTTGCCTAATGTTTTGAGTAGGATATTGCTATGTTGGGTATTTTAGTATGATGGATGGTCTCTATTCTCTGAAAATGTATGATGAAACGAGTACCTAACTTTAATAGGAGATAATCATGTCTTAAGGGAAGTACTAACAGAATTGCTTTCAAGTCTGGGATTTTTTTTTTTTTTTTTTTTTTGCAAGAACTGTTTTTCATGGTGGAAAGGATAATTTATATTAAAGAACCAGTGGGCCCACCATGGCACATTTAGGCCTCACTGGGAAGTAGAACTAAATGAAACCCATCAGCAACCAATACAGCTTTACTTCACCTCACTGTATCTGAACTCAGTGTTCCCAAGGACATCAAGGACTTTATTTTTTTGAAAACCTTAATGCTTTAAAATTTACTTTATTGGATCTCTTTGCAGCTTTTACCATAGTGAACCACTTTCCTTTCCCGAAATGCTTTCTTCTCTTGGCTTTCTTGATACCATGTTCTCCTCTTTCTTTACTTCTCTGGCCATTTCCGTCTCCTTAGAAGCTCAGTCTTGCTTTGCCTGGCCGTTGATTGTTGGTTTTCCCCAGGGCTCACTTCTCAGTCCCTTTCTCCTCATGCTTTATGATCTGAGTCATCTCATCTGCTCTGGGGATTTAAATGGTCAGTTGTATGCTGAAAACTCCCAAATTTGTATCTGCAGTCCAGCTTTTCCTGCTAAGCTCTACTTACATATCTTTGCAGACCTCATTACTTCTTGACTAACTTACTGGCTCCCTAAGCATCTAAAATTGAATTCATATTCTACCTCCCCACACAAAAAGTTCCTCCTTCCCTACCGCAGTTGCCCTCACTCTGGCCATCACTATCCTGGCCTCTCTGCCTCCTGATGGGAGTTACCTCCTCCCGTCAAGTTGACCTCCACCGTGGCTTTCACATGTCTACCTTCCCTTCTGCTAATTTCTGAGCAGTTACCACATTCTTGCTCAATAGTAGGTACCAGTCACCTGGATTGCTTATTAAATAGTTGAATTATGGGGCCCTAGGAATGTAGAAAATTTACTAAGCTACCCCAGGTGATTCTGATTTGTATGGCCTCAGCAAGTACCACACTGCACTGTAAGCTCCATAAGCAAAGGAAGGGGTATTCTGCAAATGTAGTATCTAAGGATTATCATTGGTTAACTATAGGAAATTGTCTTCATCTGACCATTTTTGATCAATAAGAAGGTAATCTTATGATTCAGCCAAATAACTGCTCAATTAAATATCTAATGAATGAATGACTCCTCTTCCACGCACTTCATGATAACAGGGCTCTGTTATTTCAGGCTCAGTTTATTTACCTTGTCACCTGGCTCATAAGTAAGACTATCATCCATGGCCATTGTTTTCTAGTTCTTCTGAAGACTTTTCTCCTCTCTTTGTCAGTTTAAATCCTCCCTGATCAACCAAATTTGTTTCTAGGCACATGCACTCTTCCCTCTTCTTTAATGTGCTCACCCCTTGGTTAAGAGTCCATCTTTCTTTGGTCTCATTAGAAATTTCACATTCTGGCTGAGCACAGTGGCCCATGCCTACAATCCCAGCACTTGGGAAGGCAGGTGGATCACCTGAGGTCAAGAGTTTGAGACCAGCCTGGCCAACATGGTGAAACCCCATCTCTACTAAAAATACAAAACTTAGCTGGACTTGGTGGTGGAGGCCTGTAATCCCAGCTACTTGGGAGGCTGAGGCAGGAGAATTGCTTGAACCTGGGTGGCAGAGGCTGCAGTGAGCCGAGATCACACCATTGTACTCCAGCCTGGGTGACAAGACAAAACTCTGTCTCAAAACAGAGAGAGAAATTTTCACATTTTTTGGGACATCATTTGCCCACCCACTTGCTTCCTGAATTCCTTTTTTCTCTCTAAAATTCTCAGCATTAAGTCAGGAATGACAGAAACACCATTTACGTCCCAAATTCTTCCCCCTATAATAAAGGCACGCTGCTTTATTATAGGTGGTTCACAGGTCTTATGCTGTTTTTCAAACTGCAGATTACAAGTTGCACAGTCAGCAGGAATGAAAAGGATTAACAGTCTTTTTTTTCCAGCAAATATCCTGAGTTTCTAGTTAGCAATACAGGGAAACACACAGTCATTTTCGTAGTATTCACTGAGGCAGCTTTCCTCTGGATCTAATCCCAGGCTGCCTGGGTACTTGTTGCAGTCATCTCAGAGTCCAAGGTTTCTTCTTCGTTAGAAAGCCTTGATTCCTGTTCTAAGAACAGCATTTTCCTATTTGTTTCTATAGCAGTGCAAACTTTCTTCCCCTTTTTCTGGGTTACATTGCTCCTTTATTTATTTACTCTTTTTTGTTGTTGTTGTTAACAGATGGGAGAGTCTCACTGTGTTGCCCAGGCTGGCCTCAAATTCCTGAGCTCAAGCAGTCTTGCCTCAGCCTCCTGAGTAGCTGGGGGACCAGAAGCGCACCACTGCACCCAGCTTACTGCTCCTCCTTTGATGTTCCTACTTACCTATTTCCTGATTTCCTTTTAAAAAACTAAGCCTGGGCAACAGAGTGAGACGCCGTCTCAAAAAAATGTTCTTCAATTTTATCTTCACTCAATGAAGGTGGGGATCATGGAAAATAAAAAGATTAATTTTATTATAGGAATTTTTTGAGACTTTAGTTTGGTATATACAATTATCACATCTTAATTAACTTAAATGTTTGCTTAAATATAGCAGCTGCTCAGCCAGGAACTGAGATCTTTAATCTGCCAGCAGTTACTACATCAGGTAAGATTGAAAAGACATTATTTACCAATACAAAATTGGTACAGCAGTAGTCAGTCCAACAAATGTACTGAGTAGCAACTGTATACCAGGGAGTGACTGCTCCAATATGAAAAAATGAATAAATAATTTAGTGAAGGAAGGTTTAGTCAGTAGCACAGAAAGGAACTGAGATCCAATACATTCCTATTGAAAAGATAAATGAACAAAAAGAATGGAAACTATTAAAGAACAGTGTTAGAAACTAGGGAACTGGGAAAACTGTTGAGTAACTTTTAATAGAAGTGTGGGTGACTCATTCACTTCGGAAAGAAATTTCCTTAAGGAGTTATTTGTGGATTAAGATGATCTCTGGGCCAGGCATGGTGGCACCCAGCACTTTGGGAGGCCAAGGTGGGCGGATCATCTGAGGTTGGGAGTTTGAGATCAGCCTGACCAATATGGTGAAACTCCATCTCTACTAAAATTACAAAATTTTAACTGGGTGTGGTGGTGGGTACCTGTAATCCCAGCTACTTGGAAGACTGAGGCGGGAAAACCCCTTGAACCTGGGGGCGGAGGTTGCAGTGAGCCGAGATCGTGCCACTGCACTCTAGCCTGAGTGCGACAGAGTGAGACATCGCCTCAAAAAAAAAAGATGGTCTCTGTGTATTGGGTCCTGGTGGTGTTCTAGGTGACTTGCCAAGTGCTATATGTATTCCGTGGGCTGAAGGGACTGTTCATGTTTGTTTCCTGATTGGCCTTTCAGAAATAACGTGAAATGCTTTTGATTCTCTTTCAGGCTCAGTTAGCTCTAGAGGTCATTCTTTTGCTGATCCTGCCAGTAATCTCGGGCTGGAAGACATTATCAGGAAGGCTCTCATGGGAAGCTTTGATGACAAAGTTGAGGATCATGGAGTTGTCATGTCCCAGCCTATGGGAGTAGTGTCTGGTACTGCCAACACCTCAGTTGTGACCAGTGGTGAGACACGGAGAGAGGAAGGGGACCCATCACCTCATTCAGGTACAGCTTTCATTTTAGTGCTTTTCTGCTGCTTTTCCCCCTCAAAGCCAGTTTACTTCCCAAGTTCCAGTGCCTCACTGAGAGATTTCATGTATGTCTGTCCTTATGTGCTCAGAGTCACCTCTTAGGGTTTCAGTTACTTAAAGTTTTTAAAAACCTACCAAGACATTATAATGACATGAACAGAAATAAAAAGGAAGAAAATTACACAAAGTGTCACCCTCCTGGGATGTCCATTTGTTTGTTTCCATCTAGTCCTCATCTATACATACTACATTGTAACTGTAACACAAATACAATGTTTTTGAATAAAAATGATTTAACTGTAAAAATTAGGCTCAGTATAAAACATTCGTAAACTGGTGGGGCGTGGTGGCTCACACGTAATCCCAGCACTCTGGGAAGCTGAGGTGGGCAGATCCTGAGATCAAGAGATAGACACCATTCTGGCCAACATACTGAAACCTGTCTCTACTAAAAAGACAAAAATCACTGGGTGTGGTGGCGCAGGCCTGTAGTCCCCGCTACTCAGGAGGCTGAGGCAGGAGAATCACTTGAACCCAGGAGACAGAGGTTGCAGTGAGCTGAGATCACGCCACTGCACTCCAGCCTGGCGACGAGACTCCGTCTCTAAATAAATACGTTAATAAATTAAAGTTAAATAATCATATGCGAAAGAAAAGGTTAGGAAAAAGATGTAATCCTAGCACTTTGGGAGGCCAAGGTGGGTGGATCACTTGAGCTCAGGAGTTCAAGACCAGCCTGGGCAACATGGTGAAAACCCCATCTCTACAAAAAACACAAAAATTAGCTGGGCCTGGTGGCTTGCACCTGTAACCCCAGCTACCTGTGTGGGCTGAGGTGGGAGGATCACTTGAGCTTGAGGAGGCAGAGGTTTCATTGAGCTGGGATTGTGCCACTGCACTCCAGCCCAGGTGACAAAGTAAGACACTTTCTGAAAAAAGGGAAGAAAAAAGCCAACTCTTCAAGTTACACCATGCAGAATGCTAGTGCTTCTATCTGATAAGCATTGTTTCAGACCTCTGTATGAGATTTTATACGTTCTGTTAAAAACAAGCACAGAAAAAAAAATCCTGTTTTAATCTTATAACCCTTCTCTTAATATTTTGAGAGTATCTCTTGTGCTTTTGAAAATTACCTGAAATTCAGCAGTTTCTGTTTTAGTTTAGATACTCTGGTTAAGAAAAAGATTTAAAAAGATTAGAGGTCTTAAAAAAAACACCAAAAAACCTATACATGTTAACTTTAAGACCTTATCAGTTTACTTCCTGCTCTGAAAAATAAGCATCATATTCCTCTTTCTGTTCTTACCTTCCAATTTTTATTGGCTTTAACTGTGTGTGTGTGTTTTAAGGTTATAAGACTGGTGACTTAGGCAATTACACTGTACGGGTTGTGTGGGAATTTGGGGCAGTGTGAAAATGTTCTGCTGGGGCTGAGTAAAGTATTTGCTGGTGACCTGGGCTCTGATCTCTTCTGAGATCTTTTTCACGTTTTTTCTAGAGCACAGTCAGAGGTGTCTCACTTACGTGAACTTCTACTGAGTTCATCAGCTGCAAAGTCTGGGAAAACAGAAAGGGCTACCATCACTTGCTGAGCCTCTGCTCAAGTCCTGTAGTAGCATGAAGCAGCTTTGTTTTGCACTTTTTCCTTTACATACTGTTTCTTTGTGTGGTGTGTTGTTAACACCAGTTGGGAAGGGGGGTTGGTCGTTATGATTTTTGTCACCCTGCCTTCTTCCTTTAGTAGTTTCTGTACTCTGAGGCCAGTAAAGAAGCCTTGAAGTTCCAGAAATTTCAGTTCCTTAATTACCACATTTTAAAATTAATGGCAGGAGGACGACCCTTTTTTTTTGATTGCTACAAGTGAAATTCTGGCTTTCTTTTAAATACAAGCATACCTCGTTTTATTGTATGGTGTTGTTTTTTTTTTTTAACTGTAGGTTTGTGGCAACCCTGCAAGTCTATAGGTACTATTTTTCTAATAGCATGCGTTCTCCTTTTTGTCTCTGTCACATTTTGGTAATTCTCACAATATTTCAAATTTGTTCATGATTATTATCTCTGTGACTGATCAGTGATCTTTGATACTGTAATTGCTTTGGGGCACCATGAGCAGCGCCCGTATTAAGATGGCAAACTTGGCTGGGGCGCAGTGGCTCATGCCTGTAATCCCAGCACTTTGGGAGGCTGAGGCAGGCGGATCACCTGAGGTCAGGAGTTCGAGACCAGCCACGGAGAAACCCCATCTCTACTGAAAATACTAAATAAGCCTGGCTTGCTGGCACATGCCTGTAATCCCAGCTACTTGGGAGGCTGAGGCAGGAGAATCACTTGAACCCAGGAGGTGAAGGTTGCGGTGAGCCAAGATCGTGCCATTGCACTCCAGCCTGGGCAACAAGAGCAAAACTCCATCTCAAAAAAAAAAATGCTGGTGTGCATCCTGACTGCTCCACTCACAGTTGTTCCCTGTCTCTCACCTCCTCTGGCTTCCTTATTCCCTGACACACAACAATACTGAAATTAGGCCAGTTAATAAGCCTATGATGGCTTCTGAGTGTTCAAGTGAAGAGTCACAAGTCTCTCACTTAAAATCAAAAGTTAGAAATGATTAAGCTTAGTGAGAAAGGCAGGTTGAAAGCCAAGACAGGCAGAAAGCTAGACCTTATGCGCCAAACAATTAGTCAGATTGTAAATGCAAAGGACAAGTTTTTGAAGGAAATTGTTATTCCAGTGAACACACAAATGGTAAGAAAGCAAAACAGTGATTTGTGATACACAGAAAGTTTTAGTGGTCTGGATAGAAGACCAAAGACCAGCCACAACATTCCCTTAAGCCAAAACCTAATCCTGTTCCAAGCCGTAACTCCTCAGTTCTATGAAGGTTGAGAGAGGTGAGGAAGCCACAGATGAGAAGATTGAAGCTAGCAGAGGCTGGTTGAGAGGCTGAAGCTGTCTCCCTAACATAAAAGTGCAAGGTGAGGGAGAAAGTGCTGATGAAGACTCTGCAGCAAGTTACTCAGAAGACCTAGCTAAGAACATTGATAAAGGTGACTACATTAAACAACAGATCTTCCATATAGACAAAACAGCCTTCTACTGGAACAGTCCAAAACTTCAAAAGACAGGCTGACTCTCTTGTTAGGGGCTAATGCAGGCGTTGATTTTAAGTTGAAGCCAGCGCTCCTTTACCATTCTGAAATTCCTAAGGCACTTAAGAATTATGCTCGGTCTACTCACCTGCTCTATAAACGGAGCAAAGCCTAGACGACAGCATGTGTTTACAGAATGGCTTGCTGAATATTTTAAGCCCACTGTTCAGACCTACTACTTAGAAAAAAAGTATGACTTTCAAAATATTACTGCTCATTAACAATGCACCTTAATCACCCAAGAGCTCTGTTGGAAAGGTTCAAGGAGATGTTGTTTTCATGCCTGCTAACACAACATCCATTCTGTAGCCCATGGATCATAGAGTAATTTCCACTTCCACGTCTTATTATTTAAGAAATTTATAGCTGCCACAGTGATTCCTCTGATGGATCTGAGTAAACTGAAAACCTTCTGAAAAGGATTCACCATTTTAGATGCTATTAAAGACATTTGTAATTCATGGGAGAAGGTCAGAGTATCAACATTAACAGGAGTTTGGAAGATGATTCCAACTCCCGTGGATAACTTGGGAGGAGGTCAAGACATCAGCGGAGGGAGTCACTGCAGGTGTGGTAGAAATAGCAAGAGAGGCTGTGTGTGATGGCTCATACCTGTAATCCCAGCACTTTGGGTGGCTGAGGCAGTAGACCCACTTGAATCTAGGAGTTTGATACTGGCCTGAGCAACATACTGAGACCCCATCTCTGCAAAAATTTTAAAAAGTAGCCAAGTGTGGTGGTGTGTACCTGTGGTCCCAGCTACTTGATTCTGAGGTGGGAGGATTGCTTGAGCCCAAGAAGTTGAGGCTTTCGTGATTGTGCCACTGCAGTCCAGCCTGGGCAGCAGAGGTGAGACCCTGCCTTAAAAAAGAAAAAAAGAAATACCAAGAGAACTAGAACTAGTAGTGGAGGCTGCAGATGTAACTGAATTGCTGCAATCTCATGATTAAACTTGAAATGAATGAGGAGTTGCTTCTTAAGAACCTAAGCAAAGAAAGTGGTTTCTTAGATTGATTCTGCCTCTGAAGATGCTGTGAACATCGTTGAAATGACAACAAAGGATTTAGAATATTACATAAACCCAATTAATAAAGCAGGGTTAAGGATCGACTCCAATTTTGAAAGTTCTACTGTGGGTAAAATGCTATATCATTGCATGCTACAAATAAATCTTTCATAAAAAAAACAGAAATTGCCACAGCCACCCCCAGCCTTCGGCAGCCACCATGTGGATTAGTCAGCAGCCATCCACATGGAGGCAAGACCATCCATCAGCAAAATGATTCTGACTTACTGAACCCTCAGTATCTCTAAGGTATCCCTGTAGAGTTTTATTTCATTGAGTACTAGGGTCTGGATTCTTCATGTTACCATTCTGCTTTTTTCATTTAGCACTATATAATCATTAGCATTTGGGTGATTTTTGAGAACTTAAATATATTAATACTTTAACTTGAATTTCACTTTTAGGAGGAGTTTGCAAACCAAAGCTGATCAGCAAGTCAAACAGCAGGAAATCTAAATCTCCTATCCCTGGGCAAGGCTACTTAGGAACTGAACGGCCGTCTTCAGTCTCCTCTGTACATTCAGAAGGGGATTACCATAGGCAGACACCAGGGTGGGCCTGGGAAGACAGGCCCTCTTCAACAGGTAAGGAGCCTGCTTTAGCTGTTAGAACACGAGACAAAGCAGCTTGTATCAATGTCCTGGTTATTAGTTCTTCAAAATTCAGCAATTTTTCTAATTTGGAAACCTATATTCCCATTTCTGTTTAATTAATAGGTTCCACTTTCCAGAATAGAAATGTTTTTTTGGGTGGTCTTGCTCTGTCACCCAGGCTGGAGTGCAATGGCATGATCATGGCTCACTGCAGCCTCAACCTCCGAGGTTCAGGTGATCCTCCCACCTGAGCCGCCCAAGTAGCTGGGACCACCACTATGCCTGGCTAATTTTTTTTTTTTTTTTTTTTTTTTGTAGGGATGAGATCTCACTGTTACCCACGCTGGTCTCGAACTCCTGAACTCATTCCTCCTGCCTTGGCCTCCCAAAGTGTTAGTATTACAGACATCAACCAATGCACACACCCAGAATAGAAACTGAATGCACATATAACCTGAAACATTTTTAGAATGCAAAACCCAATTACCGTAAACAAAGGAAGAGCTATGAAAAAATAATCTCATCCATTCTCACTTCTGTATTACACTGGTAGTGAGCATTTACTGTCCGCAAAGCAAACAATGCGGTTTTAGTTCTTTTGCGAACTGTACCTGAATGTACCATGCCACTTCTAAGACAACTTCACCTTTCATATTGGCATTCTTAGAAAAGTTCTTAGGGAAATACTAAGAAATCAAAATTAGAAATGAGAAGACTAGTTTAAAAAGCCATCATCTGGTCTGGTGTGGTGGCTCATGCCCGTTATCCCAGCACTTTGGGAGGCTGAGGCGGGCAGATCACTTGAGGTCAGTAGTTAAGACCAGGCTGGCCAACATGGTGAAACTCTGTCTCTACTAAAAATACAAAAATTAGCCAGGTGCAGTGGTGGGCTCCTGTAACCCCAGCTACTCGGGAGGCTGAGGTGGGAGAGTTGCTTGAATCTGAGAGGCATTTGCAGTGAGCTGAGATTGCACCGCTGCACCCGCTTGGGCGACAGAGTGAGACTCCAACTTCAAAAAGCTGTCATCTGTCTGTGCATTCACTACATTTACACAAACTAATGAAAAATAATACTCCCAGGATACTATTTTCTATTTTGTGCCTATTTGTAAACTTAAAAAACGTAAAATAACTATCATCATGGTAGCTTTAAAAAGTAACAGACTTTTTAAATAAAACTGGGATATTACGGATTTTAAAGTTTCAGATAATTATAAGCCTTCTTCTCCTTAGGATTAAATACATGTCACTGAAAAAAATCTGAAATGTGCCCTCCCCCTTAAGACATATATAAATTATATCAGGCTTTTGCATTATAAAACTCATGCCACATGCAAAGTGGTTGTTTGAATTTGAAAGCTTTCAGCCTAGACCAGTGGTTCCTGCTTCTCAAATCTCTCTTAGGGAAGTATTTAGACCATACATGAGACTTACTATTTGATGAAATGGTTGTTTTATGTTTTTGGGGTTTCTTAAGCCGTAGGAGGCTTTCTGGGGGACAGGTAAACATCTAGAAACTGATGAAGGGTAGCAGTGTTGATTAATTACCTCATTTCTGTCTTTATACTTTAAAATCTGCCCAGTGAGAGTGAGCAGATGACATGCATCTTGCTGCCCCTAGGTCCGCTCACATTCCTGGCTACTTGTCCGTTGATACTTTTGCATTTCTCTTGAAGAGTTAAGAAAGCTCTTGGTGTAACCTGACCCTGTTTCAATTAGAGCTTAATACTTAATAGTTCCACTTGGATTCTCCATGGAAACACCTGATAGTTATAGACTTAACTAAAAATCTATCCTGGGCTTTCTCTTCTGGGCTAAGCAGCCCTCACCCATATGCTCCTCGTGTTACTCTTCTTTTTTGAACTCACACTGATTGCTACATATCATTGGCTAGGATTTAAGTGGTGAGACTTTGGCCCTTCTGTGTTGTATTCATTTTGTTTTCATGGTGTCACATGACCATTTTAGAGTAATCCTGTTCTACTATATCCTACAAAAGTTGGATTGGATGAAATAGAAGGTATGCTCATGACAATGAAAACCTAATTTTTCTTTTGTCAGGCTCAACTCAGTTTCCCTATAACCCTCTGACCATGCGGATGCTAAGCAGTACGCCACCAACACCGATTGCATGTGCTCCCTCTGCTGTGAACCAAGCAGCTCCTCACCAACAGAACAGGATCTGGGAGCGAGAGCCTGCCCCGCTCCTCTCAGCACAGTACGAGACCCTGTCGGATAGTGATGACTGAACTGCACAAAGTGAGAGGAACAGGGTGCAGGAAAGGATCTCCAGTTCTTGATGGTTTAATTTTTAGTAGCAGGTCAAAAACCTGCCCTCCTATGACTTATGCCCTGAGACTTTACAGGACAGCCAGCCCACAGATGATGAAGAAATGATGGAAATTTATTTGGAGAGTCAACAAAAAAACAAAAAACTGCCTTGATACAGGCAATTCAGTGGACTATAATAGTGGAGGGTTGAAATGTAGAGTTTTTAAAAAGTGGACAGTTCCGGTTCTTACATCTGTTTGTAAAGAAAACCATAATGTCTTTAAATCCCTCTTCTGTAAATAGATTATCTTTTTGCAGTGTATATCCCCTTGCTGTAGTATCTGGTGTACTTATGTTAAAATCAGCGCATCAACTTTGGGGGTGATTTTTAATAATCTTTTTGTCTATCTTTTTAACCCTAGCCTTCTAAACAACCTCATACAGCCCAGTTACATAATGTTGGCTGTCACGGGCATTGTACTTTTATCTGATTTTGTTTCCTCTAAATTCAGCTTTCCAGTGATGTTTAAAATCTTGTGGAAATGTTTAGATTTTTAACACAGACCCTGTCATAAAATCTGTACATTAGAGTCAGAAGGTAGAAGTAACAAATTCTGCCATATTGTAAATTTCCAGTGCAGGCTTTTTTTTTTTCCATTAGTAGCACTGAAAAAATATTACTGCATGGGTATGTTCTAGTTCAGTTTATAAAGTTTTAAAAGCTTATTGGAGGCATACCTCACTGTTATGCACACTGGTAATTTAACCATGCCCCTGAGTATTCCTTTTCTCCTGCATTTGATGCAGCCCAACAAAGCTTTTGTTTTGAAATAAATTTGACTACCCTGTCCATAGCTATAGTAGATTATTTGTGGTTTAAGGCTCCTGGTGTCTCAGGTTCCAAAGAAAAAGCTCACGTATTTTTCCCTTAGTTTGCTATGATTGGTCAAGTTAAAAGATAACGATCTATGTAGTATTTAGATGTGCTTTGTGCTGCATCCTGTAAAACTCATGGTGAACACAGCCCTTTCCACATTGCTCCGGATCAGCACTTATCTCACTTTGCTTCCTTGGGACAAGAGTTTACTGCTAAATGTTTCATTTCACAGATTCTCAAGGTGCAAATAATTTAAAAGATGGAATTCTAAACTAATTATGGTACTAGAGGGCCAGTGCTATCTTTAATTAAGAATTGCTTGCTGAATTTTAAAGTTTTTTTCATACAATTTATCATAGCATTTAAGTATCTTTCCATAACATACAGATACTAACAGTTTTGGGAGAATGCCACTGGCAGCTGGAAAGGGGAGAAATAGATCTCTCAGGATGATAAAAATTAGCACTTTACAGACTTTCAAGTAGACCTAAACTTTTAAACAAAAGTACTCAAGGCTTTTAAGGAAGCAGCTCTAAGATTAGCTGCTGACCAAGACCCTCCTATCACTGGTGTCTAATCCCTATGCTGGGATGAAGACACAAGGTTTAGTACTTAGCCCATGTAGTTAAATTAGTGACAGAGATAGGCCATGAGCCCACATTTGTCTTCAGTGAAAGCTTTCATTTCTGTCCCTGTTCCACTCCTGTATACCTGAGGTCTCCAACGTAAACTTTAGATCAGGCTTAGTGGTCAGCATTCCTATTATTTGGAAAGTTGGTATTTTTACAATACATATATGTAAACACATAAAAATTTCAATATGAAAAACAATGACTAAATGTTCCACTTTACAGTTTTCTGATGAATTTTTTTTCAGGTACTGGTAATATTTTAGAGTTTGTTAATTTATATTGCCAACCTACCATAAAAGAGATTATGATGGTATTTTTCTATGACCCTGAGGGTCTTAAGCTATTCGGAGTCAGAATACAGTTGACCCTTGAACAACATGGGTTTGAACTGTGTGGGTCCACTTATACATGGATTTTCTTCCACCTCTGCCACCCGAGAGAGCAAGACCAACCCCTTCTCTTCCTCGGCCTACTCAACATGAAGATGCTGAGGATGAAGACTTCATGATGATCTACTTCCACTTAATAGTAAATATATTTTCTCTTCCTTATAATCTTAGTAACATTTTCTCTTCTCTAGCTTTATTGTAAGAATATAGTATGTAATACATACACAAAACATGTGTCAATCGACTATGTTATCCGTAAGACTTCTGGTCAACAGTAGCCATTAAGTTTTGGAGGAGACAAAGTTAGATGTGGATTTCTGACTACTTAGGGGGTCCTGCCCCTAATTCCTATATTGTTTGAAGGTCAACTGTATAGTTTCTGAGAACATGTCAGATCAGAGCCTAACTTGTTACTCTTGCAGTTCCACTTGAGGACCCAAAGGTGAGCTGCTGGGAACCACTCACTCCATCCTCGTCATAACACATGTGCAAATTACTTTATTTACCATCACCTGGAGAAGAAATCTCAGAATGGGAGTTAAAATCCAGTAACAGTTCTTGGTTCCAAAAAAAAAAAAAAGGACCGAATTCTCACATGGCTTACCTGTGGGGGTTCACCTTATCATGATCCAAGTGGTAAGCACAGGATGGAGCAGTACTGACGACTTACTGAAGTTCACTGCAAACCAAGGCCTGATATTTGTAGGCTTAGATTTCAGTGTTGTGACACGATATCCTTACACGTGAGTTTTTTTAACACTCAGAACTAAAGTCTTCCAAATACGCTTCATAGAAATATTCTGACAGCCGATCTTACAGTGCGTGTTTATGACTGGAAATTTCATGCTTTAATTGTTTACACTGATTCTATTTTTACAATATGCCCTGAAAAACTCCACTGACCACTGGACAGTCCAAAAATTTAATCATATAATTTTAACCAATTCACTTTTGAATTTAGACCAGTCAGTAAAGGAAATCAGTCCTCCTTTTGCTTCGGTACCTTATTTTACAACAGTGCAAATGAACTGTAATGAGAACACCCACACGAAGAGACTGTCCTGAAAACTCCTAGTGTTTCCAACAACCGGACCATGAACTTAATTACTGTGGATGATTTAAAATTAATAAACAAATAAAACTTGCAATGAAAAACCTTTCAGTAACCCCTGCAGTTGTGAAAAGGTAAAAACATTCTCAATGCAAAAGGTAAGTGGTTGACGTTAATTTTTTAAAGAAATCACCATATGTTAATAGTGGGTTCTACTGACAGTCTGATTTATATTGTATTTATCTGAGCTAGACTTGATTAACGGCATTATCTGGGTGGTAAATAATATGAGATTAGACAGAACAAAATTATAGTTTTAGCCTAATCCCTGAGGATTTGGACCTCAGGGTTTCCGGGGTTTTCATTAATTCTTCAGGAAGTTTGTTGTTTTTTTTGTTTTTTGAGAAATGCAAAGATTACTGGGATACGTACAATATTGTTGTGTAGTCGTCTCGTTTATTACGAAAGAAGATTCTTCCAGTATGTACATACGAACCAAAAATGTCAGTTTATCGGTCCCACTCACGTCCCCACCCACGCAGGCATACTAACAGTGTCAGTATTCCTTCATGGTGCCTAGAAAAACTGTCTTTTCCCTTAGGTAAATGGCTCAAGATATATTTGTACAACTGCTGAGGTAAGAGCATCCACCTATGTATCTATCTTTACATACTTTGAGGCAATGTGATAAGCTCTTTTAGCATAGCAGTCTATTCATTCAAAGTCATCTAACCAAATACCTTCTCCCATGGCTAACAATCTCAGTGTTTCCCTACTTCACAGATGAAGATTCTGAAATCACAAAAGCAAAAAGGCTAGGACTAAGATCCAGGTCAGTAGTTCAACTATACCAGCCGTACACATCAGAATTAATTACGAGAAGTTTTGAAATACACCTGTAGGGCCCTATTCTGACTCAGAACAGCCTGGGCGTGTGTGTCCTTAAAGAGTACTTGAGATGACTCAGTTGTGTGACTAAGGCTGGGAAGTAGAGTGCTCAGATAACATCGACAAAAGGTTACATCATTGTTTCTAGCCCACCCCTATTTTTAAGTAGTTTTATATAACCAGATACATACAGTTCACTTTTATTTAAATTCAAATAAAATTTGGGTGCTATATACTGTCACATGCCCAATTCCCACTTTAAAACTTCATGCTGGATGCTGGTAGGAAATTATTACTTTCTCTCTTTATGCATTAAATTCCACGTTGTGCTTCATGACACATCATAAGAAAAACTCACCATGAGAAAGGTAATTCTGGTCAGTTTGCCAGATATTGATAAAGTAAGAGAAGAGAGAGCAGCAAATGAGTAGACCACAAACTGATGACTGATTGATAGAAATGCCAGGCTGAATCACCACACCCACAGCCCACAGGAAAGCCAGCCCATATTAACCTATAGTTCTACTGAGACCAGCAGGGACAGCACCTGGTCACATGTTACAACCGAAACCATTACTTAACAGCAGTCCTGAAAGATCATAATCACTGGGAATGAAAGTCATTTTTCCTTTAAAATACAAACATGACAGTGTATATAACTCGTCCTTCACTAAGGCGAAATTGAGGAAACCTGAATATCAAAAATGACAGATTTAAGCCATTGATTTGGGTGCCACAGAGACAGGAATAATAGCTATTCTTCTGCATTACTAGACATTATTCTCCCTACACAAAAATGGATTTAGAGCTTGACAGAATTTAAGTCAAAGGTATACTTTTCCTTGACAGCTCAGCCAACTCTTCCCTGATGTGTTGTACAGAAATTTCATCTCTTTTCAGCTCTGCTTGCTTCAGTGCTTCCTGGTAGATCTCTTTTGCTTGTGTATATCGTTCTAAAACAACCCAGAGAGAAGGGATAGTAAGAAAGTGTATGTTTTCAAGGTGATTCTGAAGAGAGAGCACTAATGAGGATATAGGGATAATTTACTGTGTGCTTATGAAGTGACAGGCTGGTGCTGCCTCATCTCATCCCCCATTTGACAGGCTGGAACTCCACTGAATTCTATGGATTTTCTAACCGTCCATTCCAGTATATCCTGGGGTCCTCAATTAGGCAAAGATTTCATGAATGGTGGTATGTGTAATACACCTGTCATCCCAGGTTTCTGAAAATGATAGGTGTAGTGTGCTGGCACTCAGTTTGACCGACATTTCTATCATACCGGCTTCACCAGCACACTATGAGAAACACATTGTAACTGAGCACATTTAGAAATCTGTAAAGGACTACTGACGTAAGGGACTATCATCACAGTTTTCTGCAGCTTGATGGGATTCGACAGGCTAGTGCAGGACTGTAGAAGTTTTGTGAATTGAGCACAATCGTACTTCAGCCTAATACCTCGGTTTTTTCTGCCATTATTCAACCAGCCCTTTAATGTACGAAGTGTCTTCATTGGCCCCTGCCTTCCCTACACACCATTTCACAATTTACCAATATACCACACCATTTCCCAATTCAGTGACACCCTCCCTTAAAGCAAGTCAGTTAAGTTTCCATTGCTACCTACCTCTGTGCATCAAAACTGCAGCTAGATTACTGAGTACCATGTGTAGCTCAGGATGATTTATCTGTCTTGCCAGATCTGATGCCCTTTGCATATAAATATAGGCCTCATCAAAGCGGCCCTGTGCATCCAGGGTAGTAGCCAGGTCACTCATCAGCACAATCGTCTATATGTAAAAGAAAAAAAGTTTTTTCTTTAAAAACATGCCTGCATAGAATGTTAATGTGGAGTTCATCCAACTGTGAATATATAAGATTTAATCTTCCCTAGCATTCCACAAACGATGAGGGGTATCAGCCTTTAACAAATTTGTGGGCATTTGTTAATCACATTGTACAGTGGACAATGTTAGTTTGACCTTTTGAGAAATTCCAATCTGGAAATGAGGGAACGGATGTACCTTATTCCAACTAATTACCCAATTAGAAGCACCAAATGAAAAACAAGAAGCAGCAGCTATATATCTGATCCCAGTTAAGGCTGAGCAACTTCGAGAGCCAGCCCCTTAGGGTCTGTTTGCCTCTGGAGCTCCACTGTATTACGCTGTTCCTGCCGATAACCCCGAGGCTCATCAAAAACAAGAAATACACCATCTAGTTTAGGAGGATGCCCAGTGAGAGTTTTTTTAATCTGGCTACTATGAGAGGTAGCTTTCCATACCTTCTTCCCCACTGATGCCATGCTTTAAGCCCCTTGACTCTAGTACTTGGGGATCTGAATTCTGTGCTTGCTTGCTTCTTACTCCTCACTCCATTAAGGGACTCTTCATAATAAGTCGTAAATCCCTTTCATGGAGATAATTCATAGCTCAACTTCCCTTTTCTTCTAAAACTTATTACTTACCCTACCCATATACCCCAGCCTTGGGACACATTCAGTTAAAGTTGTCTTACATTGGGAGTAGCGAGCATTCATAGCCAAAGCGATGCACTCCTTACATCTAAGAACTTATTTTGATGGAGGAAGAGACCCAAAAAGATGATTTCAATTCAATGTGTTTAGTGTTCTAACACAGAGCTTTACATATTATACTTAAATTCTGTAATATGCCAATGATTTAAAAGTGTTTTTAATGTCCCTGATTCCTTCCCTCACCTCCTGCCATTTTAACTGTGGGGCAAGGAAGGCAAGGCTATTGGTGTATTAAAATGTTCCTCATAAAGATTCCAATGGGGGTATATACAGACCCCACTCTGAAATACTGTGCTGTGTCCTTTGAAGCCTGACCAGTCCTGCCTTGTAGAAAGGTTGCTCTGTTGTGCAACCCATGGCTCGTGCACATGTTCTGGGCAGACCTAGTAACTGATAACTAGTCCCAAATCTTTTCTGAAACAACTGGTGGTAAGAAAATGAGTAGACTGGGGAGCAAGGAGGATCTAGGACCATCTGCTGATTCTGTTCTCAATGAGTGTGACATTTCACACCCGTCAATTTGAAGCCTTTGTTTTATATTCCCTCTTCTATGTTTTCCTCCCTTACCTGTGGGTGTCTTTCTCCTTGTATTTCTTCAGAAATCTGCAGAGCTTTTCATACATCCTTTGTGCCTGTGATGGCTGCTTGGAGAACAGAAGGTAGCGAGCACAGGCGTCTAAGCACATGCCCAGGAGGAGGTGGGTATTGGCTTTCTCTTCCACTAAGGAGAGAAGAGGAATCAGCAAGTCTACCCAAATCCTTGTTACCAGGACCTACATGTCACTTAGGGAACAACGTAGGTGGATTAACATCCAGTTAAATGACATATTCCAGACTAGCTGGAATCATGGAACTTCACCCTACATTTTAAGCAGATTAAGAGTCCACACATCAATTAAAATGTGGAATGTTATTTTTAGTTTGAAACAATATTCAGCGGAAACAAATGAAGATAAAGAAGAATGAGTTAACAACAAAAAGTCTAAGGCCAATGAAAAATCTGCAAGGTATAAGAAAAGCAATGCAGTAAGAAAACAGAACACTCAAAATCCTGAAGTACAAAGTCACAAGCCGAATTTAAAGAATGCAAGGTAAAATTTTAAAAAGCTAATCCATTCAGAAAAGAAGAATAAAGCTTACAATGACACAGCATCTCTCAACACATTCAACAACTGACTATACAGTGGAAAAAGAACAAGCTTAAAACACCTAATGCCACATTAAAAGAATTGGAAAACACAGATATAGAGCCCAGTAACCTATATCAACCTGTGTAAGACTTCTAATAGATGATACAAATAATGCAGAAATGGTCATAAGCAAGATTATCTGGAAGTTCTGCAAACACTCAGCAGAAGGTAAATGTTCACACAATAAAAGACTAGAAAAAGAGGTGACCTTAGATACTCTTAGGCAACAAATTAGTAGACATCCAAGTGAGTATGTTCAGTTGGGTTTATTTACCAGCAAAGCTGTTGTTCATATCAAACCCTTTTCCTTCCATGTTTTCAGTTTTCAGAAATCTTACAAGTGGCATACAGAGTTTAAGGAAGACTATGTTACTATAATGAGACTTTTCTAATACCTTCTCATTTAGAAAAAAAAGTACAGCTTATTTCTATCGCTTATTTGATTTTACATAAATATGCTCTTTGAGCACATCTGATTTTCAATGTGAAAATAAATATTAAAAGTGTTCTTGGAGTTATTTCTATACAGAACTAACACCAGAATCATCTGAATCATCAGACTCATCTATTCTGGAAAAATCGGATTTATCAAATGAATCTTCAACCAACAACTGTTCAAGAATGATGTTAACATCACACATAGGCATGCTATGTTTTCTAGGATTTGACATTTTCAGCGATCAAGAATTACTGTATTTTGTAAATGGAAATACCACTACTAAAAACAGAATGCTATAATTAGAATGATGTCTTTTGTTTGCAAAGTTGATATACTAGAGCGATGTGAAAATGGTAAAAACGAGATATTTTGTGGCAATGATTAAAAAAGATGTTCAGTAGTATAACGAAAGTACAAGAATAAAGTGACAAGCAATTCTAGTCCTGTTCTAAGTAGTGGAGTGGAAGCAAAAGCAGTAAAGCTTTTTAGAGAAAACAATTAATGAGGTACAATTTAGCTACTTAAAATTCATAGCACATTTAAAATTCACAGCACATTCTGACCACAATAAAAATGATAACACTTTTTGAAAAGCAAACTTTTCTAAAAATAAATGTTACCAAACTTTTAGAAAACACAAAACCTTTAACAACTGCCAAGAGAAAATTTCATAGATATAATAAAGTTCCCCTAAAGAGGTCCTTTTCTAGTAATTTACTTAAACGTGGTTCTTTGAAATATTAATATAAAAACTGCTAGAAGTTAGACAAGAAAAAAGGTAGTTTAATAACTAAGAAATATATTGGAATAGTTTATACAGAGCTCCTAAAAGATCATTTGAAACTGAGGCATTATTTACTTCTTCAAACATGATTCTCTTTCATAAGTTACTTCTGCTCACAGAAAAAGATATACTACTACCTATACTCAGTCCATGAAGCAAACAGGATTCACTATGGAATTTTTTACTCAAAATATTATCAAATGGAACAATCATATATATTAAGGAGATGGCCAAACAGCATTTATTCCAGGAATATAAGAATAGCTCAATATACTTAATGTATCAGAGTATCAAACTAGGTTTACATAAATATAGACTAAAAGGGAATTTGATAAACTACTGGAGCAATTATATGCATTTATTAACAATAGCAAAAGAGCATCTCTTAATTTACAAAAACTTGAGTATAGACCTCTAACTCTCCCATACCCCCCTCACCATCAATAGCAATATAGGAAGTCTACAAGGGTCTTTGAAAGTAGAGATATTTGTTGCCCAAATTCCAGGAATACCCTGAAATATCTGCTAAACTAAATCTCTTATTAGTCAACTGACTAGCACTTCCTGATTAGTCTTAATGGTTTTAGTGGAGGAAATAAAGCAGGATCTAACCTAACGCTATAGATGAAACCCAACTGCTTCAAACACCTAGAAATCTTAGGAAAAATACAACACACATCCTTTGCATGCACAGCTGAGCTCCCAAGAGAAGGAAACCCCAAAAGCCAGAAATCAGGAGTAAGCTAAAACCCAAAGTGGAGAGCCTGTGAGTTGACACAGCAAAACCCCAGTTTTTGTTGGTTTTGTAGGATAGTTTGAGTGTCTCTGTCATCCAAGAATTAAAGCTGTTGATTTGTACTAAACAGAAAACTCGATCTGAAGCCAATGCATAAAACCAGGATAATTACCATTAAGACCACAACCCCAGGAAAAGAATATATGTGAAAAAAACTGCACCACTCCATCCTTCACTCCCCCAACCCCCCCCAACCACAGGCACAGGGAAACAACAAGGAGGCTTGAATGGCCAAGTCTGGGATCTAGATGAGAAAAATGACTACCATGTAAATTTGATGTCTAATTTATAACATCCATTTAGGCCAGGAGCTGAGTGCCTGGAAGACACAAAACTATTCTGGAATCTTACTGTATAGCTAAAACCTTGCTGAAGATGAATGTATAATCCAAAATTAGTAAACATGACAATTCATCATAAATGAGAATCAGCAGACAGTGAAAAAGCAGGCCTCATCCTCAAGAATTTTAGATAATCAGAACAACTCGAGTAGTTCTAATTTTTTACTTGTAGTAAGTCAAGCATATTCCACCTCACAGTCTTATACCTGTAATTGCCCTTTGCCTGTAATTTTCTTCCCTCAAATAGCCACTTGGCCTATTCTCTCCCATTCAGCAGGTTTTCTTACTAACAAGGCCTTCCCTACCCCCTCTATGAGACTGCATACTGCCCCAACATATTCCTGGTATACATATTCCTTCATAAATATCTACATAGCACTTACTCATCTTTGTACACACCAACTTGCTGGATAGTGCTTACTATGCATCTTTCCCCCACCAGAAATATAGCTCCATGAGTCAGTGACTGTCTTATTTATATCTGTATCTCAGCACCTAGCAGCCTATCTAGCATGTAATGGGCACCCAGTATTTCTGACTGAATCGTTGAATGTACAAACAAATAGAAGGAATTAAACACATAAAAGGGCTGGGCATGGTGGCTAACACCTGCAATCCTGTAGTTTGGGAGGCTGAGGCAGAAGGACCACTTCAGCCCAGGAGGTCAAGGCCAACCTGGGTAACAGCACAACCTCATCTCTACCAAAAAAAAAAAAAAAAGAAAAGAAAAATTAGCCAGACATGTTGCCACGTGCCTGTAGTCCTAATTCTTTTGGAGGCTGAGGTGGGAGGATCTTGAGATCAGGAGTTTGAGGCAGTGAGCTGTGATGGTGTCACTGCACTCATTCCAGCCTGGGCAACAAAGGAAGACCCTGTCTCTTGGGAAAAAACCCATAAAGGTACTGAACTCAATAGGGAAAAATAATGAAACTAAAAATTATAATTACAGATTTAAACATTAGCACCCCATCAATCTATGAAAACTCAATGTAGAGATGTCACTACAAATCAAGACGTAAGAAGTACAAACTATTAAGGTAAATAAATATCAAGATTCTGTTAATATCCAAATTTTTAATCTATGTCAAATGCTCTAATGTGAAAAGACAAGCTACAAGGAGATATGTAACCCACAAAAATATAAAATGATTGAATACATAACTCTTACAAATCATTAAGAAAGACAACCCCTCAAAAAAATAAGCAAAGGATATGAAGAGCTAATTTTCAGAGCAGGTAATCTGGATAGCCAATAAATACATAAAAAGATATTCTATTTTACCAGTAATCAGAAACATATAGTGAAGCCACAATGAAATTCCTTCTCAAACCCAGCAATTATAAAAAAAACTGACAATAACAAAGATATACAGAGGGCATCAAGAACACTAATATACTGCTAGTCAAAATGTAAATGTAAAACCACTTTGATAAGCAATTTGGTTTCTGCTTCTGTTGTTTTTGAGACAGAGTCTTGCTCTGTTGCCTAGGCTGGAGTGATCTCAGCTCACTGCAACCTCTACCTTCCCAGGTTTAGGTGATTCTTGTGCCTCAGCCTCCCAAGTAGTTGGGATTACAGGTACCCACCAACACACCTGGCTAATTTTTGTATTATTATTATTTTTTAAGTAGAGATGGGTTTTCACCATGTTGGCCAGGCTGGTCTCCAACTCCTGAACTCAAGTGATCTGCCCGCCTCAGCCTCCCAAAGTGCTGGGATTACAGGCATGAGCCACTGTGCCAAGCCTGAGAAGCAGTTTGGTATATGCACCCTGGCAACTCCACTTTTATATACATATTCTAGGAAATATCTTACAGGTGTGCACAAAGACACAGGTCCAAAAATGTTCAATGAAGTATGACTTTTAATAGCAAAACATACAGAATAACCCAACAGGTCCATCAATAGAAGAATTGTGGTATACTTCTACAATGGACTCTATACCATGGTTGTACTGAGGAAACACGGCCACCTTTAGCTTGTACCATCCCTTGTGAGAACAGAAAACGTTCAACTTACCCCTCACACCAGTGGATTAATTAGAGGAAGTCACCCTTTAAAGACAGATGCAACCCAGCAGACATGCAGTTTGGCAAACAGGGACTGTGCTAAGAAAACTGCTTTAAATATCCGCCTGATGCATCTCAACAACAAAACGTTGAGTGACAAAAGCAAACTACAGAAACAACTGTACAGTATGATACCATTCATATTGTTTAAAAATAGCCCTATTGTATATTTTTGTTTTTGAGATACAGTCTTTGCTCTGTCACCCAGGCTGAAGTGCAGTGGCGCAATCTCGGCTGGCTGCAACCTCTGTCTCCCGGGTTCAAGTGCTTCTCCTGCCTCAGCCTCCCGAGTAGCTGGAATTACAGGTGCTTACCACCATGCCAGGCTAATTTTTTTTTTTTTTTTTTTTGAGATGGAGGATTTACCAAATATACTTTCAGCCTTGGCCAAATTTCAGCATTTTACCATATTTGCTTTGGAATATATACATATATATATGATGTTTAAACCCCTGTATACCCCTCTGTGCATAGGGGTAGCTACTATCCTGAATTTGGTCTTGTTTGTCTACCTATTGCACTTGTATATATCAATAAACAATATACTGCTGGGTGCGATGGCTCACACCTGTAATCCCAGCACTTTGGGAGGCCGAGGCAGGCAGATAATGAGGTCAGGAGATCAAGACCATCCTGGCCAACATGGTGAAACTCCGTCTCTACTAAAAATACAAAAATTAGCTGGGCATGGTGGCGTGCACCTGTAGTCCCTTCCAGCTACTGGGGAGGCTGAGGTGGAAGATCTGCTTGAACCCAGGAGGCAGAGGTTGCAGTGAGCCAAGATTGCGCCACTGCACTCCAGCCTGGGTGACACAGTGAGACCCTATCTCAAAAAGCAAAAAACAAATCAGAAGAAAAGCACAGAAGTGACTTTTCTTTTTTTTTCCTTTTTGAGACGGAGTCTCACTTTGTCTGGCACAATCTCGACTCACTGCAACCACCACTCCCCGGGTCCAAGGGATTCTCTTGCCTCAGCCTCCCAAGTAGCTGGGGTTACAGGTGCCTGCCACCGTGCCTGGCTAATTTTTGTATTTTTAGTAGAGACGGGGGTTTCACCAGCTTGGCCAGGTTGGTCTTGAACTCCTGACCTCATGATCTGCCTGTCTCAGCCTCCCAAAGTGCTGGGGTTACAGGTGTGAGCCACCGCAGCCGGTCCAGAACTGACTTTTCTTAATAATAAATGGGTAATGTGGAATATAAACTGAAAAACCTCCCAAAATACAGATGAAAAAAACTGATGGAAGAGGGGATAATGTGAAGGATAGAGAAGAGAGAGGTCAACATACAGGTAAATGACATTCCAGACAAAGAGGCCAGAGCATGTGGAACAGAAGCACTGAGCCAGGTCAGACTACAAAGCTCCAGAGAACTGGATGCTAAAAATGAAGGTTCACAAGGCACTAAGCAAGCTTCGTAAACAGACAACTCCCTAACCTCAAAATAAACTACTTAAAAAGCAAGGCAAATAAGCAGGCTTTACAATTCCCCTCTGCAATAAATTCCACTAAGTCTAAAATTCCAGATCAAAGAGAAAAAACAAGTGAGGAAAAGGGAAAGGCAGGACAATGTTAAAATGTAGTCAGGTCATTTTAGAGAAGTAACTGAAAACAGTATTTTTTCCTCTGAGTCAAATATGTCTAAGAAATGTTTAGGTCACTCCTTACAGAACTGAAAATCATATATATACCTTCCCTACAAAATACAAATACAGATCCATGAGGGAAAAGAAGTTCCTATAAGAGGAACAAAAATGGAAAGCACTTTTTAAAATGCAATAATTAGACCAATTATCCCTTTTAATACTAATTTTTAAAAGGTTTTCAGATTCTGTATCACAAGACAATGATACTCAGGTTTTTTAAAAATTCAACCATAGCATTCTACAAAAGACACACTGAGGCTGGGCGTGGTGGCTCACGCCTGTAATCCCAGCACTGTGGGAGGCCGGGGAGGCAGATCGCCTGAGGTCGGGAGTTCCAGACCAGCCTAACCAACAGGGAGAAACCCCGTGTCTACTAAAAAAAATTAGCCAGGTGTGTTGGTGGATGCCTGTAATCCCAGCTACTCAGGCGGCTGAGACAGGAGAATCACTTGAACCCAGGAGGCAGAAGTTTCAGTGAGCCAAGATGGCGCCATTGCACTCCAGCCTGGGCAACAAGAGTGAAACTTGGTCTCAAAAAAAAAAAAAAAAAGGCAATGTCAAGATACATACACAGAAAAACACACACACACACACACACACACACACACACACACACACACACTGAAAAATGACTCAAAAGGCTGGGCGCGGTGGCTCACGCCTGGAATCGCCAACACTTTGGGAGGCTGAGGCGGGTGGATCATGAGGTCAGGAGTTCAAGACCAGACTGGCCAACGTGGTGAGACCCCCGTCTCTACTGAAAAAAAAAAAAAAAAATCGCTGGGCATGGTGGCTCATGCCTGTAATCCCAGCTGAGGTAGGAGAACTGCTTGAACCAGGACCTGGGAGGCCAAAGTTGCAGTGAGCCGAGATCACGCCACTGCACGCCAGCCTGGGCTACAGAGCAAGACTCCATCTCAAAAAAAAAAAAACAAAACTCAGAAAAGTTTTAGGGTAAGATACAGTAGATAATATAAAACTAGAATTTGTAACAAATACCTTAAATAGGGAAAAAGGAATCATTTTCCTGTTGAAGGCATAATTCATACCACAGATAATACATCTGAGACTGTCTAAACAGAGCACAGAAACAAGTATAAAGAAAAAAGATTTAAAAAAATTTATCGGCTGGGCACAGTAGCTCAGGCCTGATTTACCCAGCAGTTTGGGAGGCTGTTGGGATTACAGTTTGGGAGGCTGAGGCAGGCAGATCACCTGAGGTCAGGAGTTCAGGAACAGCCTGGCAATTATGGTGAAACCTCATCTCTAATAAAAACACAAAAAATTGGCCAGGCGCAGTGGCTCACGCCTGTAATCCCAGCATTTTGGGAAGCCGAGGTGGGCGGATCACCTGAGGTCAGGAGTTTGAGACCAGACTGGCCAACACGGTGAAACCTTGTCTCAACTAAAGATACAAAACTTAGCTGGATGTGGTGGTATGTGCCTGTAATCCCAGCTACTTGGGAGGCTGAGGCACAAGAATTGCTTGAACCTGGGAGGCAGGGGTTGCAATGAGCCAAGATCATGCCACTGCACTCCAGCCTGGGCAACAGACAGACTATCTCAAAAAAAAAAAAAAAAAAAAAAGGTCCATGCCCACCTGGCACAGACCTGGGACTATAGCTACTTGGTAGGCTGAGGCAGGAGAATGGCTTGAACCTGGGAGGCAGAGGAGCCGAGATCATGCCACTGTACTCCAGCCTGGATGACAGAGTGAGAATCCGTCTCAAGGTAAAAAAAAAAAAAAAAAAACATCTAGAACAACTAGACAAAATCAGTAAGGACAAAAAAGACTTGAATAACACTATAAACCAATTAAACCTAACAGACATTCACAGAAAACTCCAACAACAGAATACATGCAATTCTCAAATGCACATGCAACAGTCTCCAGGATAAGCCATATGTGAGGCCATAAAACGTCTCAATAAATAAAATCATGCACAGTTGTTCTATGAACACAATGGAATGAAACTGGATCCAACAGAAGGAAATTTGAGAAATTCACTAATACGTGAAAATTAATCAATATACTCCTAAATATCCAAAGGGTCAAAGAAAAAATCACAAAAAAAATTGGAAAATACTTGAGACACGTGAAAAAACACCAAAATTAATGAGATGTTATAAATTAATAGTTATAAGTGGCAATTATGTCAGAAGAAAAACCTTAAGTCAATAACCTAATCTCCCACCTAAGAAACCAAAAAAAAAGAAAAAGAAAAAGAAAACAAAATAAACCCAAAGCAAACAAGAGAGATGTAATAAAGACAGAGTAGAAGTAAGTGAAATGGAAAATAGAAAAATAAAGAAAATTAATGAAACCAGAATTTGGCTCTTTGAATGAATCAACAAAATTAAAACCAAGGAGAAGTTATAAATACAATAGCCAGAAAAGTCCTTCATAAAATTGAGAGTGGTAAAATATAGGTGCCAAATCATATAAGAAATTAGTAAATATATCACATTCCACAAACTTTTTTATAGTCCCTAATGAGTACTGATCATAGACCTGGAGCATTTGATTCTCGTACCTCTATGAGGTAAGTTCTATTACTATTTTCATTTTATTGATAAGGAAGTTAAGAACAGAGAAGTTAAACAGCTTGTCCATTGCTAATAAGTGGCAGAACCAGAATCTGAACTGAGGCTCCAGACTTCAAACACTCATGGTACCAAATATTACGTCATCAAAAATAACTTTTCAGAAATGTTTTGAGTATTTAAAGTATGAAAAGGAATAAACCTTTCAAGGAAAGGAGAAGGAAGAAATCAATGGGAAACATCTTTTCACTAGTTAAAAAAAATAAATCATAAAATTAGGAACTAGAAAAGGAAGATGATCTCAGACATATAAGAGCAGTGTAAAATATGCTTTAAAAATATAATTCCTTAAAGTTTCTTCTAGGAAATTAATAGGTTTATAAAATTTGTTCACCATATGTTCATTTATGCAACAGATATTTATTAATGCTTATCATGTATTTAGCACTATCCTATGAATTGAAATTAAATCAAGAAAATGGAAGAAATACATGAGTAATCAAGATGGAAGGAAAAAGCTGCCAGAGAATTAACTCAGGAGTTCTGGTCCATCTGGCATCATAGACTACAACTTTTCAAGAAACAGATCATTCCAATGCAATATCCCATACTTATTTCAGAATAGAAAATACAGAAACCATCCCAATTCATTTTATCACAATACACCCTGCGATGACAAATAATACAAACACAATGATACAAACAAATACAATAAGAAATACACTGTGGATCTCTTAAGAAACACAAAAGTTACGTATCAGCATTAAATATTATTCAGCAGTACACAGGTATTGAGCAATTAACCTACAAGCAAGCTTGGTCTGCTCTAGATATATAATAGTAATAAATATATTCACATAGTTTGGCACCAAATTGTATGTAAGACTAAGCTGCCTATTACTACTATTGCTTAATGTTCTAAAGGTACAGCCAATGAACTAATTTCATAAAGGGAGGGGAGGGAAACAGTAGTATAACTTTCTGGAAGGAAACAGTTACAGGTTGAGTATTCATTATCTGAAATGTTTAGGACCAAAAGTGTTCCAGATTTCAGATTTTTTCAGAATTTGGAATATTTGCTTTGGATACTGCCAGCATGCCAAAACCAAAATCCAAATTCGAATGCTCCAATGAGCACTCTGAGCATCATGTTGGCACTCAGAAAGCTTTGGATCTGGGGGATGCTCAACCTGCATCATGATTTCCGGAATGTATAATTATAAATCTGGAATTAGTATGAGTATCTTTTTACATTATCTTTTTCTTTTACTTTTTTCTGACTTCATTTCTCAGAATTAGTGTGAATATCAACTGTGGGTAACCCCCCCCATATAGGCACCGAGGAATGAGAGCTAAGCAGAACCCTGGCACAGCTAGGGCTTGAAGAATATCTCACTTTATAGTGTTACTACTCAGCTATTTCCTTTTCCTTTACATAATCATGTATTAGTTTATAGAATTAGGGCTTGAAGAATCCCTTTATATAATCCTCTGTATATAATCATATAATAGTTGATAGTATGAGTGCGTAAAGAATATTTCCCTACATATATACCTATAATTATATCTTAGTTTATAATCGGAGGAATGCCTAGAGTGGACACAGTACAGAGCATGAATTAAGGAATAAGCAGCTTATAATCGGAGGAATGCCTAGAGCAGACACAGTGCAGAGCACGATTTAAGGGAAAAACAGTTACACCAGGACAAGAATCCACGGCCCAGGCGGCAGCGTTCAGTATCGTAAAGATACCCCGCTGTATGGCAGGTTTGGGGCAAGAGCCACTCCTCCTGATAAAGGAGTTGTCGAACCTTGCTCCAGTTCTTGTGGAAAGCTTCCTTCAGAACGGAAATCCACCTTGGTGACTATGAACTTTATCAGCTCTTGCTACTGTGCTGCTTGAAAAGCATCTTCCCATAGAACCCATTGAAAGCTGCCAGAAGGTGGCGGTAACCTTGACAGCTCTGTCACTGCTATGTGACTTAAAGCATCCTTCTATAAATCTTCTTAGAAGTAGTTTGCCCATAGATAGAAATATTGCACACTGCACACTCTTCAATGCGCACAGCCCACCTTCTAGCCTCGGTGACCTAACGGGGGTGGGACCCCTTACTGCACACGGCCCTTGCCTTCATGGGAATGGGTCCCTTGCTGCGCACTGTCCACCTCCTAGCCTAGGTGACCTCGTAGGGGTGGACCCCATGTTTTATTGCTCACGACCCTATCACTATCCTTAAAGATGATTTCACTCACTGCCCTGCCCCCTAACCTATACACAATAAATACTCATGCTTCTGGACATTCAGGGCCTCGCCTGACTCCGCTTATAGGTGGTGTGGCCCCCTGAGCCCAGCTGCGTTTTCCTTGTCCTTCTGTGTCCTGTGTCTTTATTTCTCGGATTCTGCGCCTCAGCACAGCATAAGGCTCACCCCACAACGCTGTGGGGCCCTCAGCCCTACAATCAACTGAAAAGCAAAGAGTTCAGTCAAGGAGTCAGAATCATATGTAATAAATAGCTGTCATCTATATGAAGAAAACTATAATGTAATTCCTCAGTGAGACGGCTCACTACTACAAATATCTCCCTTTGTTAGCAGAGCAGCTGTTTGTCCCAGTATCCATTCTTTTCTCACATGACTCACATCCTCAGGAAACGATATCAATCAGTTTTAGCCAATCATGATAATCCATTTTTCTTGCCAAGGACTGGGTTAGAAATGGCATGTGACTCAATTCTAGCCAATGAGAAGTAAGGATAAATTTACTTGGAGACTTCGAGGAAAGATTATCTTGATCCTATGAGAAACATCAAAGAAGTCTCCTTTTTCTCTGGACACTGTCATTTCTGGATGAGATTCCTGGGAATTGCTATAGTCACGTTTCAACCACCAGGGGAGCATGGAAAAAGCCAACACATTGAGAGTGAGTGAGGAAAGAGGGAAAGAGCCTGTTCCTTCATGATTTCAATTGAATCATGTTCATTGAATGATAAATGTTGTGTTATCAACTAACACAACAGCCTGCTCCCTATCGCTGACTGCCAGTTACTTGACGTAAGTGTCCTTACTGTTAAACCTAATTTAGTTGAAATTTCTGCTCTTTACAGTCAAAGGTATGCTAACTTTAATTCAGATGGCAATCTCCCCAAACTAATTTGTAAATATAATGCAAATCTGATAATTCAGTCTCAAAGCACTTTGGGAAGTTGACAGAATTCTAAAATTCATGTGAAAAGTGAAAAGTAGGAAGGAATTTTGCAAAGGAAGCATGTGTCAGCTGTCCTATCTTATTAACTCAAATATTTAATTCAAACAATGTATACGTTGAGTCCTCAAATACATTAGAATGGAAAATCCCAAAAGAAACCCAAGTATATACTACTTAGTACATAAAGATTGATTACTATCTGTAAGAAAAGTTACCAGCTTCACACCAAAATAAATTCCAGATATACTAAAAAGTTAAACTGTTTAGAAATAAAGAAAATAGAAGATTGTAAGGAAAGATGAGTGAGAATTCATATGATTTCAAAGCTTGAAAAATACCTCTCTAAGCATTAAGCTCCAGAAGGACAGAGACTTTTGCCTTCCTTGCTGCTATTCAAATCCTAGAATACCTGGCACAGAACAGCTACTTAGTATTTATTAAAAATTAATAAAAGCAAAGGAAATTAGAAATGAATTCTGATCTAATTCTAAAAAGATTACTCAGACAAGTCATAAAAATGTCCTAAAATGAATACATATTATGATTCATTTATATAATTTTTTTTTTTTTTTGAGACAGGGTCTCTCTCTGTTGCCTATGCTGAAGTGCACTGACACTATGACAGCTCACTGCAGCCTCAACCTCTTGGTCTTAAGTTATCCTCCTGCCTCAGTCTCCTAAGTAGCTGGGACCACAGGCATGTGTCACTGTGCCCAACTCATTTTTTTTATTTTCTGAAGAGACAGGATCTCACCATGTTGCCCAGTCTGATCTCAAACTCTTGAGCTCAAGTGATCCTCCCACCTGGGCCTCCCAAAGTGTTGGGATTACAGGTATGAGTCACTGCACTCAGCCTACTTAAATTTTTAAAAGCAATATGCAAAAACTAAATGACATCTTAAGGGATACAGAGTAAAACTAAAGAAAAGCAAATGAATGACAGTGACAAGATTAAGGAGAGCAGTATCTCAGGCAGAAAGAGCTCCAAAGGTACTTGTAATGCTGGGCCACTTGTCTATTTTCACAACCCCCCCCTTTTTTCTCCAAGACAGGGTCTTGCTCTGTCATCCAGGCTGGAGTGCAGTGGTGCAATCTCAGCTTACTGCAACCTTCACTTCCCAGGCTCAAAAGATTCTCCACCTCAACCTCCCGAGTGGCTGGGACTACAGGGGTGCACCACCACGCTCAGCTAATTTTTGTACATATGGGGTTTTGCCACATTGCCAGAGCTGGTCTTGAACACCTGGCCTCAAGTGTCCGCCCACCTCCGCCTTCCGAAGTGCTGGGATTACAGGCGTGACCCACTGTGCCTGGCCAATTCTCATAATTTTTTATACAAATGTTAATTTCATGTTCCCTTTTCATTAGGGAAAAAAAAAACCCCACTCTATAAACACAAATCAGGAGGAAAACTCAAGAGACAAAGGGTTAATATTTTTACAATAAAGCTCCAATAAAAGATCAACCTCTCAGCACCCTAAGACACGGTGAGAAAGAAAAAGATACACCTCACTGCTTATCAAGGAAATGCCAGATAATGCACCAAGGCCATATCATCAAGCTAACAAAGATTATAAAAATTAATGAGTTTTGGAGAGGAGGACATAGCCTTACCACAATAATACAAACCACTAACAAACACTTTTTGAGCAGCTACAATGTATTATTCTAACTGTTTTTTATGTATTAACTCATTCAACCTTCCTAAAGGTCCTATGAGTACTACTTTTAATCCCACACTGAAGAAAAAGCACACAGGGATTAAGTAATTTGATCAAAGTCACAAAGTAAATAAATAGCACAACCAGGAAATATAAAGTAACACAGCCCTTTCAAAGGCAATTTGGCAACAGTCATCAACAACCTTAAAATGTGCTGCTACTCCTGACTTCGAAATCTCAGTGCTAAGAATCCACTTTAAAGAAACAGATTTGGACACTATCTTGATGCCCAATGACAGACTTACTATTCTGAACTGAACACATGTGTTTCTCTCCACTCCTTCCCCAAATACCACTAAAATGAAAGTTACAGGAGGAAAAGATGTAACACGGCCAGGACCAGTGGCTCATGTCTGTAATTCCAACAATTTGGGAGGCTGAGGCAGGCGGATCACCTGAGGTCAGGAGTTTGAGACCAGCCTGGCCAACACTGAAACGCTGTCTTTACTAAAAATACAAAATTAGCCGGGCATGGTGGCTCACACCTGTAGTCCCAGCTACTTGGAAGGCAGAGGCATAAGAATCACTTAAACCCAGGAGGCAGAGCTTAGAGTGAGCCGAGATCACGCCACTGCACTCCAGCCTGGGTGAAAGAGTGAGACTCCTGTCTCAACAAAAACAAAAAAAAAAGGAAGATGAAGACCGAATGCCTATGGCCAGCCATGCCAATGAAAAGTGAGCCAACGTGAACTCCAGAATACTAGAAAAGCTTATAAATTGAAGAAAGCAAGTAATATGGTTAAGTGAAGAATCTGACATATACATAACAAACAGAGCCACAAAAAAACCTAGTTAACTGCAAAGGAAGTAAAACGTACACAAAAGGAAATGCAATTCTGTAATCATGTTACTTGGCTCAGCAGCTAACAGTATTCATACACTCACAACGTAGACATAACCAGAAATTGCACTAAATCTTCACTTTTCCCTAAGTCAGCAGATTCTGAAAATAATGAATCAGGAAATAACAATTTTATGTTATTGAGAAATGTAAAGGTAAATACCAGAAGAAATTGGTTAAAAGTTGAAAACAGATGGGGTGGGGTGAGGTAGCAAGAAAATGTAATCTTAAATTAAGCTTTGTACTATTAATATTATTTGACTTTTTATACTAACAGGTAACAATGGAAATCAATTTTAAAAAGAAAAATGTAAATTTGTTGTAAAAAATTATAGAATACTCAGAGAAACACAAATATAAATTCCCTATAAATCAACCAAAGAGAATCACTGCCTATATTTTGATATCTATCATTCGGCCTTTGTTCCATGTCTATCTTTAGCCTACATATTAACTATACTGTTTTGTAAACAAAGTTTTCACTTAATATTTTATGGGCATTTCCTCAGTAAGTACATATAATATTTACATGGGGAACAAGATAATTACCCTAGAGCAAGTTTTTATGTGATCTTAAGTAATGTTCTCTTAGGATAGAGTTAGTTGTGTCAATACAAAGCACATAAATTTGATAATGGATTTGCTTTGTGCAAAACTGAATAAGTAGGAATTTATTTCTTTTCCCAAAAAAAATAAGATGAAGAATCCTGTAACATATTTTCTATATTGCACAACTAGTAAAATGTAAAAATAATGTTTATAATAGAAATTAGCTTGCTCTATCCAACAAGAATTCCTTTGCCTAGAAAAAAAAGAAGCGTTTTCACAATATGTTACTAAATTTTTAAAACTCAGGTTACAAAGTAGGATATACAGTATCATCCCAAATTTATTTCTTAAAATGTAACCCAAAAAGACGTACTAAAAAACAAACAGTAGCTCTTTCTTAGCAGTATGATTATAGATGATCTTTACTTCTTAGCGCTTTTCTAAATTTTCTTCAGTGTTTACTGATACTACTTTTTGAGTCAGAAAATGTAGCTTTACACTCCTAAGTAACCGCAGTCAACACTACGAATGAAAGATAGCAAGGGTGTGAATAGTTCAAAAGTGACTTGCTTGACAGCTAGACTTGTTTTTACACCTCTTGTGGGATTTCCTCAAAGCACTTCCACACTGCACTGAAACTGGATTTACTTGTTGGTCTTTCTTGGGTCTTTTGTTCTTTCATTCAGTAATTATTGAGCCTCTATTATGTGCCAGGCACTGTTTTGGCACCAAGGATTTAGCAGGGAGCATAATGGATGAAGTCTCTAACCTTCTTTGATAAGGAAGACAAAGACTAAAAATTTTTGAACAAAAACATACTTTTAGTGGAGAAACAAACACAAGCACACAACACACACACCTCTACTTTCAAATGTGATGAAGTAAAGGAAAGAGGAGTAGATCAATAGTAAGGTTGGAAGAGATGACTGTTTTAGTGAGGGGAGGACTCCAAGGAAGTGATATTTGAGCAGCGACCTGAGTGAAGTACGGGAGAAAACAGAACAGTCTACGTAGAGGGAATATCAAGCAAAAAAGTCTTAAAGCAGCACTGAGCTTGGAATGTGCAAGAATAAGACCAGTGTGGACAGACTGGAACCAGCAAGGGAGAGCAGCAGATGGCATGGAAGAGGTAGGCGGGCCCAGGTCATAAGAGCCTTACAGGTCCACGCAAGGACTCTAAGTTTTTTCTAAAGGTGATCAAAGGTACTGAGGTCTTGAAACAGTGATGGCCTGGACCAATGCAGTAGGGTAAGGGGATGAGACATGGTCAGATGTGGATATATTTTGATGGCTGATCCAATACAAATTGCTAATGGATTAGATATGAGGAATGAAGAAGAAATCATGGACAATTCTCAGGTTCTTGGTCAAAGCAACTAAATGAGTGAGTGTTGTGCCATTTATAAAATTGGGACTGACTAGTGGATAAACAAATCGTGAGTGGCAAAACTGAGGAGACCCATTTTGGACATGTTAAGTATGAGATGACTATTAGAAGTCAAGTCAAGATGTCAGGTAGGCAATCATAATCATAAGTCTGCATTTGGGGGCAAGTTGGGGCTGAAGGTGTAAATCTAATATTTAAAGGTATGGAATTAAAGGATATCTCCTAGGTGTGGGGGCAGAAAGAAAAGAGAATAGGGCTGAAAACAGCCCCACGACCTGCCAACACTCACCTCACTGGAGAGACCAGTGAAGCATCCCAGAAGCCAAGTGAAAGTATTTTCAGTAAAGACAGTGATCCCCTAAGTTAAAGCTGCTAATGAGTAAGTTAAGGATTGAGAAGTAACCACTGGATTTGGTGACCTGGATAAAGGTAGCTTCAGTGGAGTGGTGAAGACAAAAAATTGGCGTACAGTGACCCCTCCTAATGCACGGTTTCACTTTCTGGGGTTTCCGTTATCTGCAGTCAATCACGGTCCAAAAAATATTAAATGGGAAATTTCCAAACATAAATAATTCATAAGTTTCTAAATTGCATGCCATTCTGGGTAGCATGATGAAATCTTGGACTGCCCCACTCCATCCAGACCAGGACATGCAATCATCTCTTTGTCCAGCATACCCATGCTGCATACAGCACCTGGCCTCAGTCACTTAGCCGCAGTCTCAGTTATCAGATCAACCCACTGTGTTGCAGTACTTGTGCTCAAGCAATCCGTATTTTACATAATGGTCCCAAAGTGCAATAGTGACGCTGGCAATTTGAATATGACAAAGAGAAGTCAGAAAGTGCTTCCTTTTAATGAAAAGGTGAAAGTTCTCGACTTAATAAGAAAAAAAAATTGTATGCTAAAGTTGCTAAGCTCTACAAAGAATGAATCTTCTGTCTGTGACACTGTTAACACTATACTGTTGTAACTCCTCTAGGTTATTGTTGTTAATCTCTTACTGTGCCTAATATAAATTAAATTTTATCACAGGTACATATGTACAGTAAAAACACTGTGTTAGAATTTGTTTCAGGCATCTACTGAGGGAACGACTGTATGTTCAGGAGAGAGAAGACAATTAGGTCCAGTAGAGTTGACTGCTGTATCCCTACCATCTCAATAGCCCTTGGTATAGATTAGGTATTGAATAAATGTCAAATATGAAAATTCTCAATATTTCAACCCAAATTAAGAAATCCAAAATGGAGCGCTAAGAGCTTCCTGCTCATCCAGTTCTATTCCTAGCCTCCATAATGAGTGAGGATGCGTTGCAAAAACATGAGCTTTTTTCTTCTTTCTTAACTTGCTGTATATCTAGGGCTAAAACATAAGCATTTCGATTGGTAGCTGAACTAAAAGATAAAAGAAAGACCTCCTTCTGCTCCCTGATTGTCCATAAGTTGTATGTAACTAAAAGTTAACAGATAAACTATGAACGTGTCACCAACAGTGTTAAAAAAACCCACCAAAACAGCAGTCAAATATTTTAAACAAAACATCTTATTCCAAAACTTCTGCTGATACCTTAAAGACAGCCACTTATTTTATAAAATAGGTAACTTTCCCTCTTCCCAATTTAGATCTCTTTCCATTTCTCAAAGTGTAAAATAAAGCCTTTTGTGGAGAAAAGGCAATGCCCAGATAACAGGTTTCCTACCTGATATAATGTCTTCTGCTAATTCCTTCTCTCTTTCAATTTTTTCCTCTAGAGTTGAAATGCAGAATTCATAGCCAGCAAGAGCAAATTCCTGCCTGTAAAGCAAAATCAGTAATCAGTCATTTACCTTTTCTTTTTTTTTCTTTGAAGCGGAGTTTCACTCGTCACCCAGGCTGGAGTGCAATGGCGCAACCTCAGCTCACTGCAACCTCCACCTCCTGGGTTCAAGCGATTCTCCTACCTCATCCTACCAAGTAGCTGGAATTACACACACCTGCCACCACGCCCAGCTGATTTTTGTATTTTTAGTAGAGACAGGGTTTCACCAGGTTGGCTAGGCTGGTCTCGAACTCCTGGCCTTAGGTGATCCGCCTACCTTGGCCTCCCAAGGTGCTGGGATTACAGGCATGAGCCACTTTGCCTGGTCCATTTACCTTTTCATAAAATCCTCTTTTTTTTCATTTTTCCAGCTCAATTTAAACATTATCAGTAAAGGAAGTGTGAAATAGGAAGAGGGAACTTGCTTAAAGTCTAAAGAGTGTCAAATCTGCTATTTCTCAGAAGTATTTTTTTAAGTCATCCATTTAATATAACTTAAGACATAAAGAGCTATGAATGCTGCTATAATTTTAATAACTGACATAGCCAGTAGTCTTCATCATCTCCCACAAACAAATGGTATCCAGTGAATCAGTTTCTCCATGTATGAAAGCCTTGCCCCTGTTCAAGTAATACTACCCTGAAGTAGGTGGCTCAGGCCACCCTGCAGTTGAGGATTCCAACTGTTGACCTCATACAGCTTCTGAGGAGTTTAGTCATTTTATATTTCTTTCAAGCTGTAGGTCTTCGATCAAAGTTTCTTTTACAGGGCCAGGTGCAGTGGCTCATGCCTGTAATCCCCACACTTTGGGAGTCCGAGGCCAGTGGATCACCTGAGGTCAGGAGTTCAAGATCAGCCTGGCTAATATGGCGAAACTCTGTCTCTACTAAAAATACAAAAATCAGCCAGGCATTGTGGCAGGCGCCTGTAATCCCAGCTACTCAGGAGGCTGAGGCAGGAGAATCATTTGAGCCCAGAAGGCGGAGGTTACAGTGAGCTGAGATCGTGCCATTGCACTCCAGCGTGGGTGACGAGAGTAAAACTCCATCCCCTCCAAAAAAAAATTTCTTTTACAGAAATGGAACTCCTAGCTATGACAAGAGAAGTCATTCAACCCAACCGTGTAGCCCCGGACCCTCACAATCATCTGGAGAGGGTTCAGTCAATCCAAGCAGACAGACATACTGCTGCTTTTAGAGACGCAGAGGAAATGTGACAGAAATCCCTTCTCCATTCAGGAGCTCAGCTTTGGTTCTTGTCCTTCAGTTTTGGCTTTAGTTTCTTACAGAAGTGGCACTAAAAAGCTCATCTTCTCTAGTGCTTTGCCAGTGGAGAATTTATGACCCTACTATTCTGCTCTGTTCTCAGAAGAACAGAAGCATCCCCTTCCTCCCCTAGACTCAAACCTTGGCAAGAGGGCCCTCTCTAGCCATAACACAGGGCAAGTGGACACTGCCCACAAGGGGCTCCCAGTCAGAGCCAAGAGGTCTACAAACAATTCCCCTCCTAACCTATATCAGCCTTTCTAAGCCCCAGATCTGGCCATGTCTTTTCTGGTCTCATGTTTCTCTTAATAAAACAAACTGAAAAGTACACAGTACTCAGTAACTTAGAGGCTAATTATTACTAGCTTTCACCTCTACAAGACTATGAGTTTGTTTTACTCAACAACGCTTATTAGCTCTGGGCTTCTTCTTACCCTAGGAGTTCATTCCCAATCAAGAACTAGGCATGTTGTTACAACTCCAAGGAAGACTGATCAAGATGCAGTGTTCCATGGCATGGTCCAAACTCAAAGCTCCTCAAAAGACTTGAAGTCAAAGGCTTCAGTGGAAGCTCTAGCCTCTCTAGTGTCCAATTAGAATGCAAAGAGACTATGCAGGTCCTGATGAGAACAAAGGAGCTGGTGAGTAGGACAGCAGGGACCAATGCCAGGGCCTGGCCTCGGTGAGTACCCTTTCTACAGCATCAGGCTCCATGTCACTCCAAACCTCTCACACCAACTTCTGCATCACTAAAACCCTAAGGGAAGCTAATCTTAGGTCTCTCCCTAAACTCACCCCAAAATATAACTCTCTAGAGGAGTTCTCTGCTTACAACCTACATGCTTCATCTTTGGACTCTATTTATACCAGCCAAGTGGCTTCTTCAAAGTATTAATATATCATCCCCAGCAGCTTTCACATTGCTCTTTCCTCTTCTAGGAAAAGTTAAACTACAGTTCTAACTCTTCCCTTCCCACTCCAAGCAGCAACAGAACACTTGATTAGCTTTGTCACAGGGCAGCCAGAGACGTTGTGTGCCCCACTAGGCAGGCTAATGGAAACAGCAGGGGCAAACTGGAAAAGACTGACAATTTCAAAGACGAGGGATAGAACCCTTTCTGAGTATGACACCCAACTTCTGGGAGACCCAGATGACCAGTAGGCAATGAATATTATGTAATATCCCAGAGACAGTTTTCTGCCCACAGTCCTACTCCCTGGCTGCTATACTTACCTATTCTGCGCAGCATAGATACTGGCCAACTTCAGGGAGATTTCAATTATTGCATTGTCCTCCTGTGAGAGAAAGAGAAATGAAGGGAATTCATAACAAGTAAAATTTTCTCATGCAATATTTCAGATCAACTTTCAGACTGCCGGTGGCCTCAAAGCTATAGTCTTTATTCTTTTAGAGTGATTAGCCAACTGTCAATTCCTTGGTGACCATGCTGTTGCATTTAGCGAAAGAATGGCAATTTCTATACAGATCTTGGAAGGGAAACTCTACCTTTCCAGACCAAAGCGTATGGTGGGGGCTGGGCAGAGTTTTCAGGAGACAAGATTGTTTTGAAAACTGCTTCATTGAGGGGGCCAATACTAAGCAATGTCCTTACCTGCTTCATGCCCCCTCCAAGGAGGTAACTCATTGTTGCTTTAAAAAGTTGTTCAGCCTAAAAGCATAAGGAAAAGATTTTTCTTTTAATTGGGCCTCACTATATAGATGACCCTGGATTCTCAGTACCAGTCTGATGCCTCATTCCTTGTGAAACACATATACTCACACACACACACACACAAGGAAAATACCCTTTTGAAAGGAAAGCAGATCAAAATATCAGGACCGCCAACATCCTCTATGTACCTTAAACTACTCTGTGATAAGTAGAAAACAACCTCGGAGATTAACTTCTTATCCAAACCCACTGTGGCACAGACTACAAACTGCCTCCTAATAGTTACTCTCCATCTTTTTGATTACAGAATCCCCTCAATTTAGCCTGGGAAACATGGTGAAACCCTGTCTCTACAAAAAAAAAGAAAATTTAGCCAGGTGTTGTGGCATACGCCTGGAGTCCCAGCAACTCAGGAGGCTGAGGTGGGAGGATCAACTGAGCCTGGGAGGTCGAGGTTGCAGTCAGCTATGATCAAGCCTCCGCACTCCAACCTGGGCAAGAGAGCAACACCTTATCTTGGAAAAAAAAAAAAAAATTCAGTCAATTTTAGCACATTGGCCCCCTGAAATTAGATTTGGTCATATGATGAGATTTAGGCCAAGGGATGCAGGCAGAAAGAATGTGAACTTCTAAATCATATAAGGAAGCTGCTCACAGTCTACCTTCTCTCCCTTCCTGGAGGCTGGAGGTGAGTCAGCTCACCCAGGCAGATGAGGGCTTATCTTAGAAGGAACCTGGACTTCTGGATCAGAGAGCAATGGTGCCTGTGTCTATCTGCCTTCAGTCTTTAGCCTATCTCTGGACTAACACAATAAAGAGAAATGCATTTTTATCTGTTTGAGTCACTATTTTGGGGTCTCTTTGTTACAGCAGCTTAGCCTGTACCCTTACTATTACGGTTCCCTTGAGGCTACTCCTTTACAAATTCAAGGTATTACAAAGTAATTTACTTACATTTTCAAGCTGACCTCGTATAAATGCTAAGTTGGCCATCTGAAAGCAAATTACAAATTGTTTTTCAGTTTAGAGCACTGTTCCTATTTATTTTAAAACTTTAAAATTCCCTTTTGCTTTCACCCTCAAAATTTTAAAAATGGTTTAAAATGAAAAGCATGTCACCAATTAATCTGCTAGAAGCACAGAACAGCAATCGTGTTTGAAGTAAATACTTGCACATACTTTGTTGATAACAAACCAAATCTAGGTCCACTCATCATTAAAGAAACACGCTAATGGCTGGGCACGGTGGCTCACGCCTATAATCCCAGCACTTTGGGGGGCCGAGGCAGGCAGATCACCTGAGGTTGGGAGTTCAAGACCAGCCTGACCAACACAGAGAAACCTCGTCTCTACTAATAACACAAAAATTAGTAGGACGTGGTGGCACATGCCTGTAATCCCAGCTACTTGGGAGGCTGAGGCAGAGAATCACTTTAACTCGGGAGGCGGAGGTTGTGATGAGTCAAGATCGCACTGTAGTACTCCAGCCTGGGCAACAACAGTAAAACTCTGTCTCAAAAAAAAAAAAAAAAAAAGAAACATGCTAATGATACTGGTTTCTTTTCGGTCTGGAATTGGAATTGAGAGGTCTTATGTCACCCCAAGGGTAAAAAAACTGAAGCCAGGCATGGTGACTCACACCCGTAATTCCAGCACTTTGAGAGGCCAAGGCAGGTGGATCACCTGATGTCAGGAGTTGGGAGATCAGCCTGGCCAATATGGTGAAACCTCGTCTCTACTACAACACAAAAATTACCCAGGCATAGTGGTGCACGTCTGTAATCCCAGCTACTCGGGAGGCTGAGGCACATGAATTGTTTGAGCTCACGAGGTGGAGGATGCTGTGAATCAAGATCGCGCCACTGAAATGCAGCCTGGGTAACAGAGCGAGACTCCATCTCAAAAACAAAAACAAAAACAAAACAAACCTGAAGCCAACAGAAAATTCAGTAAAAAAGAAAAAGAGCTTCGGCCGGGCGCGGTGGCTCAAGCCTGTAATCCCAGCACTTTGGGAGGCCGAGGCGGGTGGATCACGAGGTCAAGAGATCGAGACCATCTGGCCAACATGGTGAAACCCTGTCTCTACTAAAAATACAAAAAAATTTTAGCTGGGTGTGGTGGCCCGCGCCTGTAGTCCCAGCTACCCAGGAGGCTGAGGCAGGAAAATCGCTTGAACCTGGGAGGCGGAGGTTGCAGTGAGCAGAGATCGCACCACTGCACTCCAGCCTGGCGCCTGGCGACAGAACGAGACTCTGTCTCAGGAAGGAAAAAAAAACAAAAAGAGCTTTAGAACATCATGAAAGTCAGGAATATAAATCAGGACAACTAACAACCTTCCCCTTCCATCCAACCTTTCTCCTCAGTGGTTCAGACTGGTGATAGAGTTACCATATCATAAGTGTAAGTGATGGCCTTCTTGTTATCAGTCTGGTAGGCGAGACGAAGAACATCATGCAAAATTAACTCAGCCTCTTCTGGCTCATCTTCATGATGCTCAACTGAAAAGAGAAGACAAACAAAATAACAGAAAGTGAAACATAAAGTAGATGCATATGCTACCAGACACAAGTGTATGTAACTACGCATTCCAACTGACAGAAGGAAGCTACTCATTCATCAGACATTTACTGAATTCCTAGCATGTACAAGGCATTGTCTACAGAGGTGACAGGGAGACCGTTGCAGCTAGGTGTGGCCATCTGATGAAGTTTTGGCCAAGAGACTCGGGCAGAAGAAACGTGATCTTACAACATATTTTATAAGGAAGTTGCTTGTCCTTCATCCTCTAATTTCCTACAGGCTGGAGGTGACCATATAGAGCAGGAAAGCTTAATTAAAACTAATAAGAGCTATAAAGATGACAGAAAGAAATGAAAGGGGCCTCCTCTAAATGGGAATTAGGTTAGCCTTCCAAGAACATGACAGCTAAACTGAGGTAGGAAGGATGAGAATGAGTCAACTAAATAAGGAACTGGGGAGAAGAATAACTCTAACAAAGAGGGTAGAGAATGAATGAAGTCCCTACAAGGTGAAGAGAATGGTTTTGGGGGAGAAATGGAAAGAACCAGATGTGAAGGGAGGATGGTGAGTCAGAGTATTATTGCCAAACTGGTGGGCAAGGTATGCTGGTTTAGATAATGTGGGGTGTTGCAAGCCATGGCAAGGAGTTTGTATTTTATCCTAAATGCAGTGAGTAGCCATTTAGAGCTTTCAGGCAAGGAGATGATATGATACTTTTTTTTTTTTGGTTGCTCTGGTTTCTGCAAGAATATATTGCAGGGAGACAGGAGGGCAGGGAAGACTACTGGAGCACAGGTGGTGGCAGTGATGGTTTGCACTAGGGTGACAGCAGGGGAGACAGAGAAATAGGGAGATTTGAGAAATATTTTGCATTTGTTGGAAACAGGACCTGTTGCTGGTCTGTAAGAGAATTGGAAGGCAATGGTAAGATAACATAAGTTTTTTTTTGTTTTTTTTTTTTTTTTTTTGAGACAGAGTCTCACTCAGTCACCAGGCGCCAGGCTGGAGTGCAGTGGCACGACCTTGGCTCACTGCAACCTCCGCTGCCCGGGTTCAAGCATTCTCCTGCCTCAGCCTCCCGAGTAGCTGGGACTACAGGCGCGCGCCACCACGCCCAGCTAATTTTTTTGTATTTTTAGTAGAGACGGGGTTTCACCATGTTGACCAGGACGGTCTCGATCTCTTGACCTCGTGATCCGCCCCGCCTCGGCCTCCCAAAGTGCTGGGATTACAGGCGTGAGCCACCGCGCCCGGCAAGATAACATAAGTTTTAAGGATGACTACGAGGTTTCCAGGCTGAAAAATTGATGGTAGTAAAGAGATGGTGAAAGCATATGTTGAGGAGGCATTAAAGATGGAGTTTGGTTTGGGGCATGTTAAATCTGATGGTATGTCAGTAGCACACTACTGGGAATACAAATTTGGACGTGGTTGGCATAGAGTCGGTATTTAGCACAATGAAAGAGATGAGATAACTTGGAGAAAATAAAATAGAAAAGGATGTGGAGAAAAGGAAAAATTCAAGAAAGAACCGAATCGCATAACCAACACTAAACTGCCATTTTCAGGCCGATATATACGTGCGAAATTATGTCACTTCAGCTAGGCTGGTTAATCGATAAAAACAATTACAAAACGTTCTCGATATTTCGTTTGCATAAAAGGATGACGCCTGGGGTGCCATCTCCATTTGCACTTGACACTGCAGAGGTATTACTGCAGGCCTTAGAGTCGGAAAAGCCTGGATGAATTCCAATCCCCTCTCGGATGACCCACCTCATTCTCGGCAATTCTACCAGCGGAGCCTCCATCCACTCTTCGGCGAGGCGGAGAAAGTAATGCGCAGCGACAAGGCCGCCGGACCCCGCTCACAAAGGCTACCGCGCTCGACCGGGCGCAGGGCCCGGAGCCGCCTCACCTTGGCTCGCTTCAGCAGCTGGATGATCTCGGCCTCGGCCTCGTCCGCCCCGTCCTCGGCGGCGGCCCCGTCGGTTCCCTGCTGCTCCTCCTCCTCTGCCGCAGCGGGGCTCGAGAACCCGGCGAGCGCTGCGGGAAGGGGCTCTGAGGTCACCGGGCCCGGCCCGCGCCCCTGTCCCCGCCCGGCAGGCCCCGCCCGGCCCGCGCCCCTCACCTGCCAGCAGCGGCAGCAGGCCCGGGCCCCGGCCGTGCGGCGCAACTCGGGATAGCGGCACCCGGACCTCGGGTCCCGGGCGTCCTGCCAGACCCGGGAGTAGGCGCGCCGAGCAGCCCCGGCACCGCCGCCCCGGGGCCCGCAGGAGGCCTCCGCCCAAGCTCCGGCTCAGTAGCCGGTACATACTCCAGCCGCTTCCTTTACGCACTGCAGGCCGGGCGCGATCCTAGCCCCCGCCCCCGCGCCGAGCGCCCTCCGGATTGGCCGGGCCGTGACGACTGAACAAGACATGGTTGCGTCCGCACGCGCGATGACGCACGCCGACTTCACTCCGTCTAGCCCTGCCCCGGCAGGCGAGGGGTCGGGATCCTCCGCTTGTCGGCGCTGTTGTCTGGCGCGTTGCGGCTGTCTGCCTGATGAGGAGGGTGTGTCCTGCGAAGCGATGGCCGTTGTATTGCCGGCGGTCGTGGAGGAGCTCTTGAGCGAGATGGCCGCGGCGGTGCAGGAGAGCGCGCGAAGTACGGGACGGAGGTCGTGTGTAGTTGCGCCGTGGGCGCAGGCCGGGCATCCGGGCACCGCAGGGCCGGGAGGCAGGAGGCGGGGCGTCCGGGCCTGGCCCTGCCTTTTCTGCGTGTGGTTCTGTAAACCTCGGGTTCTTTAAAAAAAAAAAGCGAAATTGGAACAAGTAAAAGTCAAATTGATTCAGCAAATGTTTAGGGTACAGCGCAGTTGCAGGAGCCCCTCCATCGGAGCGAGCAGGCCAGTGGGGACCGAAGTGCCGAAACCTGGCTGGGTCCCCGAGAGGGGTTCCTGCCCCGGGGTGGAAGGGACAGGAGCCTACCGTGAGTGATAGAAACGTGGAGTTCTGGATTATTTTACTCGAAATTTTGAGTTATTAAACTTTTTTTTTTTTGAGACGGAGTCTCGCTCGTCACCCAGGCTGGAGTGCAATGGCGTGATCTCGGCTCACCGCAACCTCCGCCTCCTGGGTTGAAGCAATTCTGCCTCAGCCACCCGAGTAGCTGGGACTACAGGGGGCGCGCCACCATGCCCAGCTAATTTTTGTATTTTTAGTAGAGACGGGGTTTCACCATATTGACCAAGATGGTCTCGAGCTCTTGACCTTGTGATCCGCCCACCTGGGCCTCCCAAAGCGCTGGGATTATAGGCGTGAGCCACTGCGCCCGGCCTAAACTTTTTCTCAAATTCTGATGTTAACATTAAAGTTAATGCTTTCATACACTTTGTTTAGAAAGTAGGCCTGGCGCGGTGGCTCACGCCTGTAATCCCAGCTCTTTGGGAGGCCGAGGCAGGTAGGTCACGTGAGGTCAGGAGTTCACGCCAGCCTGGCCAACATGGTGAAACCTCATCTCAACTAAAAATACAAAAAATTAGCTCGGCGTGGTGGCGGGCACCTGTAATCTCAGCTACTCAGGAGACTGAGGCACGAGAGTAACTTGAACCCAGGAGGCGGAGATCGTGCCGTTGCACTCCAGCCTGGGCAACAGAGCAAGACTCTGTCTCAAAAAAAAAAAAAAAAAAAGAAGCCTTTTTATTACGGTTTTAGTGGGGTTTGGGGAAGGAGTAAAACCAGATGCATAGGTTCAGTTGTCCATAACACATAGAAATGTTTGTGGTTTTAGTGTTTTTTAAGATTTTTACATCAGTGGTCACTGGCTTAACATAATTAACTTTTTTTTTCATTCTGATTTTACAGTTCCTGATGAATATCTGTTATCGTAAGTACATATACTGTTGTGTTTGAATTTTTTTTAACCATTAATGTTAAAATCCTTTCAACATCAACTCTTGATTTTTAAAAATATTCTTACTACCAGGCACAGTAACTCACACATGTAATCCCAGCACTTTGGGAGGCAAAGGCAGGAAGATCGCTGGAGCCCAGGAGTTCTACACCAGCCTGAGCAAAATAGGGACACACACCCCCTCCATCTCTACAAAAGAAATTTGAAAATAGAAATAAAAGGCCAGGCGCTGTGGCTTACACCTGTAATCCCAGCACTTTGAGAAGCCGAGGCAGGTGGATCACTTGAGGTCAGGAGTTCAAGACCAGCCAGACCAACATGGTGAAACCTTGTCTCTACTAAAAATACAAAATTAGCGGGGCATGGTGACACACACCTGTAATCTCAGCTACTTGTGAGGCTGAGGCAGGAGAACTGCTTAAACCCGGGACGTGGAGGTTGCATATCTTGCTGAGATTGTGCCATTGCACTCCAGCCTGGGTAACAAGAGCGAAACTCCATCTCAAAAAAAATTTTTTTTAAGTAGAAAATAGAATAAAAAATATTCTGGCCAGGCGTGGTGGCTCACACCTGTAAACCCAGCACTTTGGGAGGCCAAGGTGGGCAGATCACGAGGTCAGGAGATCGAGACCATCCAGGCTAATATGGTGAAACCTTGACTCTACTAAAAATACAAAAAATTAGCTGGGCGTGGTGGCACCCACCTGAAGTCCCAGCTACTCGGGAGGCTGAGGCAGGAGAATTTTTGAACCCGGGAGGTGGAGGTTACGGTAAGCCAAGATCACACCATTGCACTCCAGCCTGGGCAACAAGAGTGAAAAGCCGTCTCAAAAAAAAAAAAAAAAAAAAAAAAAAATCTTACTAAACTAGGAACAATATTTTCTTGACATGATTCTTAAAAATTTGTCTGAATTCAATAACCAACACCATGTCAGACAGTACAAAGCATTACAATATTGTCCTGTTTGCCACTCTTATTTAATGTTGTTTTAAAAATTGTAATTATTAAGCTAACACATGAAAAAGAAATTAGAAGTGTATCTGCAAGGAAAGACAATTATCATTATTTGCAGATGACACAACTACTTAAATGAGGCCAGATGTGGTGGCTTACACCTGTAATCCCAACACTTTGGGAGGCCGAGGTGGGTGGGTGGATCACAAGGTCAGGAGTTCAAGACCAGCCTGGCCAAGATGGTGAAACCCCGTCTCTACTAAAAATACAAAAGTTAGCCAGGCATAGTGGTGGGCACCTGTAATCCCAGCTACCTGGGAGGCTGAGGCAGGGAATTGCTTGAACCCGGGAGCTGGAGGTTGCAGTGAGCCAAGATCGGACGATCTTGAAATAAAATACCGTATTTCTGAAATAAAGAGGGACAGAGTTTCCCTGTATTTGCCCAGGCTGGAGTGCAATGGCACAATCTCGGCTCACCACAACCTCTGCCTCCCGGGTTCAAGCGATTCACCTGCCTCAACCTCCCGAGTAACTGGGATTACAGGTGTGTGCCACCACGCCCAGCTATTTTTGTATTTTCAATAGAGACAGGGTTTTTCCATGTTGGTCAGGCTGGTCTTGAACTCCCGACCTCAAGTGATCTGCCTGCCTCAGCTTCCCAAAGTCCTGGGATTACAGACGTGAGCCACTGCACCTGTGTATTTCTTAAATTTTTAATAAGAATTGTATATTACTGGAAAAAATTTACTACTTTAAAAACAAAAGGGCAAAGAATAAAAGATGCAAATAGCCGAATACTTTGGGAGGAAAAGGTAAATCTTACTAGTGGCCACAAAAATACAAATTAAAATAACGTAACTTTTCATCTAGAAAATTAGTGACCATAGAAAAGAAGTTGACACAAATATGGGGAAAGGGATCATTTATACCCTGCTGGCAGGAATGTAAATTCAGGATAACAGGCAATAGGAACTTTAAAACAGACATATTCTTTGACCCAGAAATTCCATGTAGAAGAACATATACCCAGGAAGTAATTATGGACGTTCATAAAGATTTTACAGTGAGGATAGTCATCCAATATTGTTTATGTTAGCAATACAACCTAGAAACAATCTAATAATTTATGGAGTTTGAGGAGAATAAAAATGATTCATCTTTACAGTAGAGTTCTTAGTAACCATTAAAAGTGAAAAAAAGTGACATGGAAAATTTTTTTTTCTGGAAAACTTTTTAATGCATTCAAGAGATATTCAGAATAGGTCATAAAGTGGATAGAGCAGGTTAAAAAATTTCTTTGTGTTTTTTTTGTCTCGCTTTGTCGCCCAGGCTGGAGTACAGTGGCGTGATCTCGGCTCACTGCAACCTCTGCCTGCCAGGATCCAGCAATTCTCCTGTCAACCTCCCAAGTAGCTGGGACTGCAGGCGCTTGCCACCACACCTGGCTAAATTTTGTATTTTTTAGTAGAGATGGGGTTTTACCACATTGGCCAGGCTGGTCTTGATCTCCTGACCTTGTGATCCACTCACCTTGGTCTCCCAAAGTGCTGGGATTACAGGTGTGAGCCACTGCACCTGGCCTTAAAAAAAATTCTTAAAGGTAATTGCTGTGATTGATTGGTAAGGTTCCGCCAAATTTTATTTCATTATTTTTTTGTATTTATTAAATATTATACATCTCTGTCATCCAGGCAGGCTGGCTTGCAGTGGTGCAATCATGGGGTCACTGCAGCCTAAACCTCCAGGCTCAAGTGAGCCTCCCTAGCAGCTGGGACTACAGGTACATGCCCCCACAACCCAGCTAATTTTTTGATTTTGTAGACTACAAGTACAATGTCAAATGTCAAAATTAAAAGTTTAACTTTTAATTTTGCCTCATAGGTAAGGGGAAGGTAGGAGAGGTACAGGAAGCACTAAAATAAGCATAAAGAGGGCTTCTTTATCACTAACAGTGATAAAGGGAGTACTCTTCCGTTATTAAAAGTGTAATACAAGAAGATCTGAAATAAGTACACAAGATCATAACAATAATTCTGGGGAATGAGGGAGTCCGTCGGTTTTGCTGTATTATTTTCCTTTTTCCAAATAAAGTGAATTTTAAAAAATGCTAAGGCTAGTGATCCTTTTGGTCAAGTTACTGAGGTGACTTTGAGTATCAGGCCTTCTAATGTGAAGCTTTTTTATTTCACAGGCTGAAGTTTCTCTTTGGCTCATCAGCCACCCAGGCCTTGGACCTAGTGGATCGACAGTCCATCACCTTAATCTCATCACCCAGTGGAAGGCGTGTTTACCAGGTAGAAGTCTAGAGATGGGGGTGATCCCTACAGAAACCCCTGAAGACAAAATATTTTCTTCATCCTTGTGGAAGCTGGTGACCAGCTTTAAATCATTTCCTGGACTGGGCTGGGCGTGGTGGCTCATGCCTGTAATCCCAGCACTTTGGGAGGCTGAGGCAGGCGGGCCAAGAGATCAAGACCATCCTGGCCAACATGGTGAAACCCCATCTCTACTAAAAATACACAAATTAGCTGGGCTGGTGACCAGCTTTAAATCATTTCCTGGACTGGGCTGGGCGCGGTGGCTCATGCCTGTAATCCCAGCACTTTGGGAGGCTAAGGCAGGCAGGCCAAGAGATCAAGACCATCCTGGCCAACATGGCGAAACCCTATAGTCCCAGCTACTCGGGAGGCTGAGGCAGGAGAATCGCTTGAACTCGGGAGGCAGAAGTTGTAGTGAGCTGAGATCGGGCCACTAATTGGGCCACTGCACTCCAGCCTCGTCACAGAGGGAGACTCTGTCTCAAAAAAAAAAATTTCCTGAACTGTTAAAAAGTTTTTGACCTAACTTGGTAAAATTAACAAATTGGTAATTTTTAAAAATTTTTATTTACTTTTTAATTGACAGAAATTGTCTTTATTCATGGCGTATAACATGATGTTTTGATATATGGATACCTTGTAGAATAACTGAATCAAATTAATTAACATATCCAATACCTTACATACTTATTTTTTGTGGTAAGAACACTTAAAATCCACTATCTTAGCAATTTTCAAGTATACAATACTTCAGTCTTTTTCTTTGTTTTTATAGAGATAGGGTCTCACCAGGCTGGTCTCAAACTCCTAGGCTCAAGCGATCCTCCAGCCTTGGCCTCTCAAAGTACAGGTATGAGCACCACCCCTCGCCAGTACACTGTTATTAAATATAGTCACCATGTTGTATCATGGTTATCCTGAACTTATGTGTCCTGTCTAACTGACATTTGTACCCTTTGACCAATATCTCCTTGTCTTCCTCCCCCAGTCCCAAGGCCCCTGGTGACCACTATTCTTTCTTCTTCTATCAGTTAACTTTTTTGTTTTTTTTTTTGGAGACAGAGTCTTGCTCTGTCACCAGGAGCCAGGCTGGAGTGCAGTGGTGCAATCTTGGCTCACTGCAACCTCCGCCTCCCGGGTTCAAGCAATTCTCCTGCCTCAGCCTCCCGTGTTTGTTTGTTTTAAACAAAGACAGGGTCTCACTCTGTTGCCCAGGCTGGTCTTGAACTCCTGGCCTCAAGCAGTCGTCCCTCCTCAGCCTCCCAAATTGCTGGGATTACTGGCATGAGCCATTGCACCCAGCCTATGAATTCAGCTTTTTGTAGATTCCATATATAAGTGAGATCATATGGTATTTGTCATTCTATACCTGGCTTATTTCACTTAGCATAGCTTCACTTCACAGAATCCTCAGACATTTTTGTAATTAAAATAAGATGGCCGGGCGCGGGCACAGTGGCTCACGCCTGTAATCCCAGCACTTCAGGAGGCTGAGGCCAGCCCGGCCAATATGGCAAAACCCCATCTCTATTAAAAATACAAAAGTTAGCCGGGCATGGTGGCACATGCCTGTAATCCCAGCTACTCAAGAGGCTGAGGCAGGGGAATTGCTTGAACCCAGGAGGCAGAGGTTGCAGTGAGCCAAGATCACACCACTGCACTCCAGCCTGGGCAACAAAGTGAGACTCCATCTCAAAAAAAAGGAAAAAGAATTCTATATGTCACTGCTGGATGTTGCGGGAATCTGCTTTAATGCTCTTCCTTCGGTTTAAGTTTCCACACACGCTAGGGAATTCTTTTCATTGATACTGAGTGGTCTAGATGATATGTTTATAACATGTCAGAGCCTTGCAGTAGCTAATATGCAAGGTGTGGTTTTTCAACATCTAATTTGTAACTGGGCTGAAATCTTTTTTTTTTTTTTTTTTGAGACAGAGTCTCACTCTGTCACCCAGCCTGGAGTACAGTGGCACAGTCTCAGCTCACTGCAACCTCCGCCTCCTGGATTCAAACAGTTCTCCTGCCTCAGCCTCCTGAATAGCCGGGACTACAGGCACCCACCACCACTCTCAGCTAATTTTTGTATTTTTAGTAGAGACAGGGTTTCACTATATTGACCAGGCTGGTCTGGAACTCCTGACCTCGTGATCTGCCCACCTTGGCCTCCCTCAGTGCTGGGATTACAGACATGAGCCACCGTGCTTGGCCTGATGAAATCTTGAATGGGTTCGGTAGGCATCTTCTTACCTAATCATTGGCCATTTCTGGTAACCTAAAAACCCCCAAGGAATTCTGACTGCATCAAAAAAACATACTGAGGCTGGGTATGGTAGCTCATGCCTATAATCCCAGCTCTTTGGGAGGCCGAGGTGGGAGGATCACTTAAGCCCAGCAGTTCAAGACCAGCCTGGACAACATAGCAAGACCCCATCTCTACAGAATCTTTTTAAATTAGCATAGTGTGGTGGCACACACCAGCACTCCTAGCTACTCAGGAGGCTGAGGTGGGAAGATCACTTTAGCCAAGCAGTTCAGTACTGCAGTGAGCTATGATCACACCACTGCACTCGAGCTTGAATGACAGAGCAAGACCTTGTCTTAAAGAAATCAAAAGTTAATAGAAACTGTACGGAGATAACTGCATTAAATGAACCACTGAAAATGTGATAAAAGCACAGCACTGGAATCTGCTGTTTGTTCTTGCAGTAAAACCATACCTGTAGCTTTATTCTCTGCAGGTAGGAAAGATTAAAGAATCCTAGGAGTGCTAATATTATAATAAAAAAAATTAAAACTTCTTGCTTTTTCATTTAGATTGCCACCTGAGAGCCTAAAAGTGCTTTGAAGGCCCTGTGGCAAATTCCTAAGTGGCAGTTTATTATAAAATCACCCTTAGGATATTTCTTCTTCCCTCAAATACTAATAATAATCTTACACCTCCAGTTTGGAAGTTAACTCTAGGAATGAAGACCTCAACAAAAAGTTTTTGGCTGCTTGGTGGTGGAGAGACTTAAATGAATGATTTCTCCAACAAATTTGTGCAATCATACTACAGATGTATATTTTTTTTCCTGTACCTCTCCTTTTTGTTCCTCTTGACTGCCACCAAGACTGTTAGACTGGGCCTCTTACCAACCCACTATATATCAGTGTCCCCCTTCCATTCTGCTAGGTGAGTAGGCAGATCTGAGCTTGCCTCTTTTCCTGAGACCTCCATTCTGAACAGCTGAGTCATTCCTTTTGCAAGGCTCTTTGCTTTATTTATTCTCTCTGTTCTCATACTCTCAAATGCTTTTCAAAAGCCTCTTCCCACTTTCTTCTTTTCTTCTTCTGTGACCTATCTTTTTTTTTTTTTAAACAGCTCTCACTTTATCACCCAGGCTGCAGTGCAGTGGTGCAATCACAGCTCACTGCAGCCTTGACCTCCCAGGCTCAATGAGTCCTCCCACCTCAGCTTCCCAAGTAGCTGGGACTGCTGGCGTGTGCCACCACACCTGACTTTTAAAAACAATTTTTTATAGAGACAAGATCTCACCATGTTGCCCAGGCTGGTCTCGAATTCTGGGACTCAAGTGATCCTCCCACCTCAGCCTCCCAAAGTGCTGGGATTACAGGCATGAACCACACCCAGCTTGAGATATATCTTACTCCTGCCCTGCTACTGACGCTTTACCTGTTTTTACTATCTCTTTAGATATGTAGGAAGCTTTAGAAATATACACACCTCCTGCGAAATACCAAAGGTTAAGAACCCCCACAATAAAATGTAGACGAGAGATTTTTCCCCCTCCACTTCCTCTTACTACAGTCAGCCCATAGAGTGGGTCCTATGAATCACTAGGCACAGGAACATAATGGTTTATGTGGTTGGTTGAACTAACCTGAAACTCCTCAATTTCTTTTTGAAGTCCTAACTGCACACTGAAGGGAAGAGAAGTTGCTTCCTCTTTTATGTAAAACATTACTGCAGTTCTTCTCAGTGCAATTTGCAGAGCAGCTCTGAGTCTTTAAATAGATAAAAGGGAAGAGGTGGTTTTTCCAGCACATCTTCTGAGGTCTGATCCTGTCTATCCTTTTCTTCCTAGGTACTTGGAAGTTCTGGGAAAACATACACATGTTTGGCTTCTTGTCATTACTGTTCATGTCCTGCATTTGCCTTCTCAGTGCTACGGAAGAGTGACAGCATCCTGGTGAGGACGGGGAAGGCTCTTCCCACTGTAATTGAATGTAGAGAGAAATCACCCTTACTTTGTGGTTTAACTATTCTATAAAATGGAAATCTTACTACTTGTTGAAACAGATAGTAGTTTTTTGTCCTTGACTTCAGTTAGTCATCTCTTAGGGGTTTAGCCTCCCAAATGCAATGTCATTTTTAGAACTACATCAATTTCCTGAATTTTTATTTAAAGGATCATGAGTGAAGCTTTGAGAAGGACAAAAAGGGAATCCCAGAAGTGGGCACTGGGGAATTAGATGGCCCAATGAAAATGTGAACTAAATTTGATGTTGGCAGTCTCTTCACATTAACTGTAAGACAGCCTGGCACCACACTTGACCTTCACATGGGGTATGAGTACCTTCGCCTATTCCTTAAAGCCTTTGCCAGTTTCATCAGAGTCCAGTGCATGAAGCAGAAACACGACATATTCACACATACCTTATTCCAAAGGGAAAAACGCTGCCTTCCTGAAAGCAGGCAGCTATTTTTAAGTCTTGCCAAAGAAGAAAATAATGGTGTCCACTCCATTCTTCCCCTTTCTTTTACACTGTTAAGTTCTTAAACATCTTTGGACCTGGGTGGCAAGTTGGGTACACCATTGTACAAGAGGCCACGTTCATAACTGATGTGCCGTAAGTTTATTTCACCTGCAAGTGACAGGATTGAACCAGGGCCCCTTCAAGATCTAAAGCTGCGTTCTCTGACATCAGATTCAACATAGTCATCTCCCCAGAGGTGTGTACAGGCCAATATATATGAGAGTTTTGCCACTATTCCCTGCCCTCCCAATCCCAGAAGTATACCACAGTAGTTAAGAGAGTAGCCTATAGACTCTGATGAGCATGTGGTTATAATACCTGTCTTCTTAGGGTAGCTGTCAGATTTAAGTGAGATAATCTATGAGAAGCACTTAACAGCATAGTGCCCCAAGGAATGTTAAAACGTTGCTGTGGCAGCTTTCTGAAGGCAAGGAAAAAAAATAACTTAGGACTAAAGTGAGGAGCAGAGCTAGTCTTGGTTTTCACCATGGGTTGCATACCCTGTGCCTGATGGATCTAAGCCATTTTCCAAAGCAGCAGGTAAAATAAGTCTGTCTTTGTCCACTCTGATTTCTAAAGAGAATACACTTGTCTCATCATCTTTATCTGCAGTTTTTATTTATTTATTTTTTTGAGACGGAGTCTGGCTGTGTCACCCAGGCTGTAGTGCAGTGGCATGATCTCAGCTCACTGCAACCTTCACCTCCTGGGTTCAAGTGATTCTCATCCCTCAGCCTTCCGAGCAGCTGTAATTACAGGCGTGCGCCACCACACCCAGCTAATTTTTGTATTTTTGATAGAGACGGGGTTTTGCTTTGTCAGCCAGGCTGGTCTTGAACTCCTGACCTCAAGTGATCCACCAACCTTGGCCTCCCAAAGTGCTGGGATTACAGGCATGAGCCACCATGCCAGGTCTATCTGCACTTTTTAGACAATCAGCTAGAGACCCTGAAATCTGTGTGCCCTAGTTCTTTCCTGCTGAGTAAGGTGGTAATGAGACATCTTGGATAGACTGGCCATCCCCACCTCTGCCTGTTTCTAATAGGTATGTGTGTTTTATATTTCAGTGCAAGCATCTCCTGGCAGTTTACCTTAGTCAGGTTATGAGGACCTGTCAGCAGCTAAGTGTCTCCGACAAGCAGCTGACTGACATATTATTGATGGAGAAGAAACAAGAACCATAAAAGGTACAGATTGAGCATCATTCTTTCAAAATAGAGTCCTGTCAAGAAATGCATTTAATATGTCATGATTCACATGGAAAAGAGGTGACATACATCTTCAGAGACTTCTTGTTACTGTCCTTTTTCCCTCCGTGACTGCAGGAGGTGCTCTGGGTTGGAGCCGTGGGCTGTGGAGGGTTTGCATGTGGTTAGAAGCCCTGTGCGGACTTCTCAAGAAAAACCTGAGCCAGTCTCTAAGGCACTTGGGTAAAAAATGTCCCTGGATGGAATCAAGATTTTAAATTCAAAGAAAGCTTAATATCATGTTGTGTCCACATTATTTAGTCTTAAGTAACTGAATTAGTAGTAATTTTTAAAAGGTTGGAATGGTGGGCTAAACAGAGTAAGAGGAACTTGAGATGAGTAGGTAGTTCTTTTCCTTGGGTCCAGAAAACTATTGAGCGTCAACAGTAGATCATAGCAGAGATGTGGCTAAACAGCAGCAGGTATGAAAAGACTTAGAGGTTCTGGTTTCTGTAAGCTTCAAATATCTGTGATATTGGTAGCAAAACAGCTTAAGTAGGCTGTATTGTTTGAGAGGTAGTATCGAGAACAAGGGAAGAACCGGTTTCACTCTGCGTGCATTTCTGATCTTTGTAACAGGGCAAATGAAGGAACAGATGAAAAATCATGTCCTAGAAGGAAACTATAGGTACTACCAGGGATTTTCAGTCTGAAGAAGAAAAGACAAAATAGATAACAGGAGTATTGGAAGGGAGAGCAATGAGACTCAGTTGGACACTAAGAGAGAGCAAAGAAGTAATAATTCATGAAGAAGAAAATAAAATCAATTTCATCATAAGACAAGAACTTAGGGTAAAGCTGCCCACAGCCAGAAGAGGATCCTGGAAGGACAGGAACTCCGTCTGCAGCATTTCATAAGCATGTAATATCCTTGCAGGGATACTGCAGAAGGAATTGACACAACGGACAAACAGATGATACAGGTGATTTTACAGCCCAAGAAAGGCCCATGCTTTTGCCCCCAGACCATGAGGTGCTAGTGAATAAACGCTGGGTGAAAAGTCCAGGGCCCGGATGTTGTAATGTCCTGTGGTTGGCAGATGTTTTTTGTTTTGTTAAAGTGTAACAAATAAAATCTATCAAGACTTTTCTGCTACTCAGGAAACTTGGACTCAGTATAACTTACTTTTTTTCCAGCAGCCTTCAGGGTAGAGTTTAGAAGGTAGATGTAACAAGCCCATGCAGCACCCTAAGCTTGTCTTTTTAAGTTTTATTTTTATTTAACCTCATATACACACAGAGTTAAATAATTTTGCTTAGTAAAATTTTCACACTTTGGGTTCCAAGAGCTTAACCAAACTTGAACTTTGGAGCGAAGCAAAATTCCCTACCTAGCTCTAGAAGGCAGAATTTGGTAGAGGAGGGATCCCATTTCACCAGCTTTTTTCCCCCCAGGTAGTTTTCTGTATATGGAAAAGAATGGAGCTTAAAATTATGTGATCAAAATTCAACTTAACTTATGAGACTGTCATTTCCTTAAATTAATACAGCAGTTTCTTGATTAAATAATTATACTTTTTTTTTTGAGATGGCGTCTCACTCTGTCGCCTGCCGGAGTACAGTGGGGTGATCTCGGCTCAGTGCAACCTCTACTTCTCAGGTTCAAGCGATTCTCCTGCCTCAGCCTCCCGAGTAGCTGGGACTACAGGCACACACCACCACACCCAGCTGATTTTTGTATTTCTTAGTAGAGATGGGTTTTCACCACATTGGACAGGCTGGTCTCGAACTCCTGACCTTATAATCTACCTGCCTTGGCCTCCCAAAGTGCTGGGATTACAGGCGTGAGCCACCACGCTTGGCCAAATAATTATACTTTTAATTTTTGAGGTCACCTTCCTAGGAGCAAGTATACATTTCTAGTACAGCCAACTTTTATTTTTCCATTGCTTCTAAGTTAAAAAATATTTGCATTATAATAATTCACAGTGTTTCACAGTAAAATAATTTCAGTAATTTTCCACCATAAACAAGGCACACTTTTAAAAACAAAAGACTCTGTTAGAATCCATTCAAGCTGTCAGCATCATCCACACAGTAAAAGCAGCTGAATAGATCATAAAGATATTTGTCAACTCTTGGAGCCTACTAGTGACACATACATATTAGCTAGATATGTGGTAGCTCCAGGGAAGTGCCCAAGAGAGGCAGTCCATTTCCTTGTGAGGTGTAGCTATCTTTCACAGTGAGAATCAGCCAGCCGTGTCCTCTTTGTTTAAGTGGATTTGTATCTTCTCCTTGAAGAGGCCAGAGCCTAGATCATAGGCCCACACCGAGAGCAGGCTGTGCCCCAGCCTGACCATTCCCACTCTTGACATCTGTTTGGCAGAGAAGATACCTGGAGATAATTTTGTGGAAAGTATAGCGGAAGTCTCGGTTCCGGTAAGCATAGACAATGGGATTGACAACTGAATTGGCATGTGACAGAAGAATGGCCATATTCATTGCCCACTTGGGCTTATTTTTACCCTGAGCTGGCTGGAAAAGAGTGACACAGTTAACCACATGAACTGGTAGCCAGCACAGGGCAAAAATCCCCCACAATCATGGCCAGTGATTTGGCCGCATGGATCTCCCGCTGAAGGGTAGTCCTCGAGTGGTCCATCAGCTCAGTGCGCTGAAGCTGCCTGCAGGCCACCATGAAGATCTTGATGTAGATCACCAGCATTATAAGCAGGGGGGGGCAGAACACACCCAAAGAAATTGAAATATACCATGTAGCTCATGGGGACTACATTTTCAAAGAGACATTTCACAAGGCAGCAGCTTTCATTCGTGCTTCCATCCCAGGGCTCTGTGCAGTTGCTGGTGGCACTGTCTTTACTGTTCCACCCCAGGAATGGAGTCAATCCGATGCCAAAGGCAAGGACCCAGAGGACAGCAATGACCCCTCTTGCTCGGGTCCCAGTGACCAAACTTTTATACCTGTTTAAAAGAACACCATCTGTTATGGTCAGTTTATAGTGCTCTGCAATCAAAATCTAAGACCCCACCTCCTCTTTATTTCCATGACCCTTTAAGTTCACCTTCCAAGGCACCGTGCTGTTTATCCTCAGTACTAAACACGTGTAAGCAGGGATGAGCAGCTTGCTGTAGCAAGCTCAATAAGATCTTCATTCTTGACTTAGTAACTCCTTTCCATTTAGTGACAAAAGATGGCCAATGACAAGAGGCGGAGAAGCCTTAAGGAAGTGCTGTTAAGTCCTTAACTTCCTCGATAGGTTCTTGTAAACTGTGACTTGAAGTGAAATCACACACTGTATGTGTCACGGAAAGTTAACTCTTGTTTATATTGTTAAATAAATTTTAGCCTAAAGCTGCCTCCTTACATATTTTAAATTCAGCCTAAAGGTTTCTCTGTACATCAAGAACTATAACAAGTGGAGGTGTATACAGACTGCAGCCTACTCTTGTGCCAATCCTCGACTTTTGGCCAATCAAATGTGGCCAACTGTTCAACCGTGTTCAAATAGGGCAAATGCCGAGCTATAACCGATCCAGCTATTTCTGTACCTCACTTCCATCTACTGTACATCACTTTCCTTTTTCTGTCCACAAATTCTCTTAAACCACGCGACTGCACTGGAGTCTCTGAGCCTACTCTGGCTCGGCAGGCTGTGCAATTTGTGAATCATTCTTTGCTCAATTAAGCTCTTTTAAATTGAATTCAGCTGAAGTTTTTTTTTTTTTTTTAAACAATATCAATTGTGGTAAAATTGGCTTTGTTATACAGTGCATCATTTTGCTTCAAGTCACAAGTTTCCAAGAACTGACTGACTTCCTTTTTTCTGCCAGATAAAAGAATTCAGAAGGAGACTTCCTATACTTCCTAATTACTGAGGTACTGGCCTTTGAGTCTAGGTCTTCTGTAAAGCATTGGTCTAGGTCAGCAGTCCCCAGGCTTTTTGGCACCCAGGGACCAGTTTCATGGAAGACAATTTTTCCACAGACTGGGGGTGGAGGGGGATGCATTAGATTCTCATAAGGAGCGCACAGCCTAGATGCGCTGTGTGCACACTTCACAATAGGGTTCAGCTCCTCTGAGAATCTAATGCCACTGATCTGCAGGAGGCCGAGCTCAGGTGGTAATGCTCGCGTGCCTGCTGACCTTCTGCCGTGTGTGGCCGGGTTCCTAACAGGACACGGACCAGTACTAGTCTGTGGCCCAGGGGTTGGGGAACCCTGTTCTAGGTGCTTGAGATACACCAGTGAACAGAACACACAAAGATCCCTACTAAATTTTAAGAGACTTAGAGTCTAGCAGGGATAAACAAATACAAGTTAGTAAACTGTATGGAGATGTGTGTGGTATGAAAAATGAAAAAGCAGAGTAAGAACTATCAGAACGGGCAGAACTGGATAAGGTGACACTTGAACAAAGGCCTGAGGCAGGGGCTCCAGGCAAGGATCTTTCTGGCTTCCTACAAGCAACACAAGAGATTTGCCTAGGACTATGGGCAGAATTATTTCTGAATACCTCTGCAGACTGCTGGAGAAACAGTTCTGGCAATGCCCCTGTCTACTGAGAAATGCTAGTTGCATAGTTGATAAAAATTGGGAAATAGCAAACATTAAATTTTTTGGTCATTTTTAAGCCATTGGATCCAGGAGTTTGAGACCAACCTGGGCAGTAATGCTCCATCTGTACAAAAAAACACAAAACTTAGCCGGGCAGGGTGGGGTACATCTGTGGTTCCACCTACTCGGGAGAATGAAGTGGGAGAGTCAGGATTACTTGAGCCCAGGAGGTTGAGGCTGCAGTGAGCTGTGATTGCAGCACTGCACTCCAGCCTGGGTGACAGAGCGAGGCCTTGTCTCAAAAAAACAAAAATACTAGAAACCGCTGGGTGCAGTGGCTCACACCTGTAATCCCAGCACTTTGGGAGGCCGAGGCAGGTGGATCACGAGGTCAGAAGTTCAAGACCAGCCTGGCCAAGATAGTGAAACCCTGTCTCTACTAAAAATATAAAAATTAGCTGGGCGTGGTGGCAGGTGCCTGTAAGCCCAGCTACTCGCGAGGCTGAGGCAGGAGAATTGCTTGAACCCGGGCGGCAGAGGTTTTAGTGAGCCGAGATCATGCCACTGCACTCCTTCCTGGGCGATAGAGTAAGACTCCGTCTCAAAAAAAAAAATACTAGAAATCACTATTGGGGATACCAATCCAAAGGGACAAGGTCCTAGTCCTTAAGAAGTTGATATTTGAGTTGAGGAATATGACATGTATCAGATAAGCCAGCTTATCTTATAGAGCAACAGATACCATAATATACCTTTTAGACATTTTGCTATAAACCAGTCTTATCCATGGTTTATAGCAAAGGTATAAATTTTGTTAACAACTGGTCCATAATACATACGTAATGTATAAATGAACATAATCAATGTAATGTATTAAGTAAATGAAGTAAAAGCCTTCTGTAATCTCTGGGAGAAAACTGGGAAATAATTTGATTGACATTACCTGAAGACTTGCCAATAGGAAGTGTTTGTTTCCTTTCCCTGCAGGCTAAGGTGTACACTTCCCAGGCAAGGCCGCAGAGCCCTCCAGCCTCAGCTCCACATGTCCAGTGCCTGTCATTCTTGACCAGTGGCTCCCGCTGGCTCATGCTATTCTCAACATCAGACAAAGCATCTGTTGCTTTTACAAGTTAACTTCCTTTCTTAGTTACCTCTTAGGTAGATGTGGCCACTCCCATTCTCCTGCCCCATAACTCACCTGTCATAGAGCTGACTTATCTGATGCATGTGGTAGCCCTAAACTGGAATGTCAGCCTCTTAAGGACTAGGACCTTGTCCCCTTGTATTGGTATCCCCAGGACCTCGCATAGTGCCCGGCACATAGTATGTTCTTAATATAGCCATTATAGGCTGGGCACAGTGGCTCACACCTGTAATCCTAGCACTTCAGGAGGCCTAGGCGGGCAGATCACTTGAGGTCAGGCGTTCGAAACCAGCCTGGCCAACATGGTGAAACCCTGTCTCTCCTAAAAATACAAAAATTAGCTAGGCATGGTGGTGGGCACCTGTAATCCAGCTACTCGGGAGGCTAAGGTAGGAAAATTGCCTGAACCCAAGAGGCAGAGGATGCAATGAGCCAAGATCGTGCCATTGCACCCCAGTCTGGGCAACAGAGTGAGACTCCGTCTCAAAAAAACAAAAGACTAGGACCTACAAAAAGGACTGGAGGTCCCCTAGCAGATACAATACATTTATCATTTGTTACCTGACTGTATTAAGCAGGTTTAAAGAAAGATTCTACTTACTAAGAATACTTGAGGTTACAGCCTGGACATGCAGAAGAACCAGTAGTTTACTGAGGAAGTGAACTGAGGTCTTGCCTCATAATTTACAGTGATCTGTAATCTTTTCTACTCCCTCTTAGCAACAGGCAGCTCAGTTGTGGGCCCCTATACTGCAGATGACCTGCCGGGCTCAGTTTCTCACTGAATCTTTCTTGGCCAAACCCTTTCTGTTTCCCATCTCATTCAGGAATGTAAAGCCTTCCTCAAAGACAAAAGTTACCCTTTGCCATTGCCTCACTGGAGATTCGAATAACACAGTTAGTCCCTGCAGCATAACAAGGAAGCCTCCCAAAGGCAGAGCACTTAGAATCACAGAACTTCCGGTCCACAAGGCAGCCCATATAGCAGCCTGCCCTAACTCCTTTGTTCACAGGACTGAACTGTATCGAGTACAGCAGATAACAGGGCAGCTCTGGAGGATGAATTTATATTTGGGATAAGGAAATTATGGCACTTCCATTCTCATGATTGGTCAAGTGGATACATGAAATGGTTCTGATAGTGAGACATACAAGGACATCTGCTAGGGGACCTCCAGGAAAGATTTTACTTCCTGATGAAGACAGACCCATGAGGAGAGCTCTGCCCCATGCCCATCCTTTTCTGTTTTTGATGCTCTTGTGGAAGGCTGTGATGCCTAGAGCTGCAGCAGCCACACTGTGACCATGAGAGACAAGCCTGGAGCAAAGCAGAAGAAAACAGTAGAGCCTGGGTCCTTGATGACACCTTTGAACCACTACACTGACCCTAGAGCCATCATGGCTTCTTCATATTCTGGTTTCAAAAGATAATTAAATGTCTTGATTGCTGATAACATTGTTAGATACTCTGTTAACGCAGCCAAACTGGAGAGGACTTTTATCTTTCTAGTCCAATATCTCTTATTTCACAAATAAAATAAGAAAAACAAAGCAAATACACAAACCAAAGACCACAAGCTAAATCAGTACTCAGAGGCCTGTGTTCCTTGCACTATGTCACGCTGCCTCTTATTTTACCTTTTTTTAAAAGCAATATTATATTTGGGGTACGGTGTACATACAGGGGTCGTTCATGGGGGTGGCTTCCCACTAGATTTCAGAACAACAACTGGAATCCACCCATATCTGAACTTCTCACAACTACTGAATCCTACACATGTGCAAAACTTTCATGCCTTGTCTCGGATAAGGAAAAGCAGCTAATTCAATCAGTGGGGCAGCTGGTCACTGCCTTCTCTGTGAACCTCCATCACCACCTCTCTTCCCTGTTGGATCATGGCTTCATTCGAAGAGTTCTTCCATTGTGCCACACGTTCTGCTAGGCACTGGAAACACAATCCCTGCCCTTGTGGAACATAAGCTAATGGGAAAGACAGAAATCAGTAAGTAAACATATAAATATGAAATTATGAATTGGGATGGGTTCAGCTATACCAAAATGAATAGGATACACTGATAAGGGAAAACCAGAGGCCTTGGATACAGGATGTCAGGAAGGGCTTTCAGGCAGAAAGCTAAAGGTTGAGGAGTGAAAAATTTGAAAAGTAGAACATTCCAGGCAGAGAGAACAGCATGTGCTAAATAAGGCTGTCATGCAGGAAAATGAGTCCAGGGCGAGTCAGGGACCAATTCATAGGCACTGGGACCCATGGAAGGCTTTTAAGCAGGGGATGGCACTGATTTATGTTGTATAAAGGTCACCTGGCCAGAGTACAGAGACTGAATTTTAGGGGAGATCAGTTAGGATCTCCCCTCTGATAGAGAGATAGTTAGGAAACTATTTCAGTAGCTGGCTCGAGAAAACGTCGACTTGGGCCAGGGTGACAGCAAAGATGATGGAAATGGATATACGCTTTGGAGGCAGAACCAACAGGTCCTGAAGATCGACCAGGTGCGGGAAGATGAAGACTCAAGGGTGATTCCTTAGGGTTTTCCCTCTGTGTGTTTGCATTTCCTGAAAGAGAGGATTAAAGGAAGAGTGGGATAAAGATCAAGAGAATGGTGAGCATACTGCTGAAAATAATAGAGAACATGCACGAAAAGGGGACAGATTATTAAAAAAGATAAGAGTGGGAGGAGGTGGAGGATGCAGGATCCAGGGTACGTGGGGGAAGACACTTCCTCAGCTGTAGCAGAAGGAAGGACAAGAATAGTGCCAGTGCACAGAGGGGGGACCATTGAGCGGTAAGAAGATGGGGCAGCATCTCCTTCAAGAACTGCTGTTACCTCAGAGGACAGAGAAAGTCACCAGCTGAGGCAGAGGAAGAACCACAGAACCAAACTCCAAGCTTTGGTGACAGATGCCTGCAGATCCTCCCCCAGCTGTCCGGACACATCCATGGCATGGCTACCTCCGCCTACGCACCTGCTCTTTGGGCAGCTCTGGGCTGTGGACCTCTCGCATCTCATCAAATCACACCTCCTGAGAGCTGCTATCCTTAGTTTACAGATGTGGAAGCCAGGACTCAGAAAGGCTACGTGATGTGCCTGCTGCTGCTAAATTGCCGTCAGGACACAGACCTAGTCTAATCTGATTCCAAGTTTGCCCCAAACGGCTGTTTTCCTGCATAGGAATCTATAGCTCTTACGTGTTTATCTCACAAATCCCAGCTCCCTCCTCCGTCTGACCACCCAGCCATAGGTCAGCGGCTTGAAGATCTGAAGGAAGGGGCTTCTGCCACCCTCCTGGGAGGCAGTCCTCAAGGACAGCAAAAAGAGGCCTGCTGGAGGACATAACCAGACTGCTTGGCACAACCTCCGTGGGAAGCAGGTGTGTGCTCTGCGATGTCATGGTATGTGTGTACAGTCACCCTGCAGTATGTCTACATGGGGTTGGCTGCAGGACCCCCACGTATGCCGAAGTCCTCACATACTTAGGTTCTGCAATCAGCAGTCCTCCGTATACGTGGGTTTCACATCCCAGGAATACTGCATTTTCAGTCACATTTTGTTGAAAAAAATTCATGTACAAGTGAACCTGTGTGGTTCAAACCTGTGCTGTTCAAGGGTCAGCTGTGTTGACTTTGGTCACAGTTCCTGGCTTATAACTCCCATAGCCCTTGTTACTTCTCCCCAAGACAGGCCGTGATAACTAAATATATACCTTCCTCTGTCTGTCTTAGAGCTGACCATAAAGAAATTCTCTGACCTACCTTGTTTGATTGTCATACAACCCCCATTTCAGAAGGGGTCCTGCCCCTGCCCTAGAAGAAGCTACACAGAGAGGCCAAGAAGCATCTGAACAGATACGCTTTGCTGAGTTTCCCCCACTCAGCCTATCAGTCTGAGATCATTCCCTTTTCATCTACTCACGTGTCCACCCAGTTGTCCATGTTTCAGTCATATCTATCCAATGGAGAATCCAAAAAAGGGCTATGAGGAAAGGGTATGGAGAGCTTCAGGATGGCGGAATACATGGAGGTTCCTGTAGGGTGGTATGCCCAAGGAGGGCATGGAAACGCCACGCTCCTTCTCACACTTCACCCTGTGCATCTCTTCATCTACGTCCTTTGTAATAGCATTTCTTAAAATTAAAAAAAAATTTTTTTGAGATGGAGTCTCGCTCTGTCACCCAGACCGGAGTGCAATGGTATGATCTCGGCTCAATACAACTTCCACCTTCTGGGTTCAAGCGATTCTCTTGCCTCAGCCTCCCAAGTAGCTGGGATTACAGGCACTCGTCACCACACCCAGCTAATTTTTGTATTTTTTTTTTAGTAGAGATGGGGTTTCGCCATGTTGGCCAGGCTGGTCTCAAACTCCTGACCTCAGGTGATCCACCTGCCATGGCCTCCCAAAGTGCTGGGATTACAGGTGTGAGCCTCTGTGCCCAACCTGTAATATCCTTTATAATAAACCAGAAAACTTACGTAAATATTCCTGAGTTCTGTGAGCCACTCTAGCAAATTAAACCCAAGGAAGGGATTGTGGGATACCTGATTTATAGCTGGTTGGAAGTGGGGGGGGCAGTCTTGTGGGACTGAGCCCTCAACCTCTGGGATCTGATGCTGTCTCCAGGTAGAGAGTGTCAGAATTGAACTGGAGGACACTCTACTGGTATCTGCTGCAGAATTGACTGCTTACTTGTTGGTAAGGAGAAATCCCAACACATCTGGTCACAGAAATCTTCTGTGTTGATTGTTGTGTTGTGAGAGCAAACAGTTTGGGGATTTTTTCCTGCTCAGAGGCTCCAAAGACAGAAGCACTTTTAGCACCAGAGCTCCAGCTCCATAATGGCAGGACAGTTGGACCCAGGCAGAGGGTAGGAGACAGGGATGCTGCAGAAAGCAAGCAGGTGTGGCCGGGCACAGTGGCTCATGCCTGTAATCCCAGTATTTTGGGAGGCCAAGGTGGGTGGATCGCCTGAGGTCAGGAGTTCGAGACCAGCCTGGCCAATATGGTGAAATCCCACCTCTACTAAAAATACAAAAGCTAGCCAGGTGTGGTGGTGCATGCCTGTAATCCCAGCTACTCAGGAGGCTGAGGCAGGAGAATTGCTTGAACCCAGGAGACGGAGGTTGCAGTGAGCTGAGATCACACCATTGCACTCTAGCCTGGGCAACAGAGTGAGACTCCATCCCAAAAAAAAAAAAAAAAAAAAATTAGCCGGGCGTGGTGGCAGATGCCTGTAATCCCAGATACTGGGGAGGCTGAGGGAGGAGAATTGCTTGAACCCGGGAGGCAGAGGTTGCAGTGAGCCAAGATCGCACCATTGCACTCCAGCCTGGGCAACAGAGCGAGACTCTGTCTCAAACAAACAAACAAACAAAAAACAAGCAGGTGTCCCTGCACTGGAAGGAACGAACCCTGGGGACTCTGGCATGGCAGGAGGGCTCTGGTAACTGCCTGCCAGGCCCTCTTCTTTCCCACTTCCTGCTGGGCCTCCGTCCTCTCCCCAGGCCTGTCTCCCTCCCCGGCCCTAACCCTTGCTGCTGACTGCCTCACTCCCCGCGCTCTGGAACACCCTCAGGTCTGCATGTGTGTTTCCATCTCCCTAAAACATTCCTGAAGGGCATGGGCCACGTCCGTCTGTTCGCCTGCCCATGGCAGTCACTGCTCTGCTGCAGAGGGCACTGGGCACTGCAGTGAGGCCAGGGAAGCAGGACAGCCGCCCCAAGTGTAGGAGAGTGAATAACAGGCAACTGAAAAGTGAACACAGGAAACACAGGCAGCTTTATTATTTCAAACAAGGCAGAAACAATCCCAGCCTTTGCAGGCCCACACAAAAGGGGGGGTTCTGGGAAAGTCCACACTTTGGGAAATGACTGTGCCCCACCACTGTGTACGGAGCTGTGCTCTGATCCATCCATTCTCCTTATAAGGAGCTCATTAGCTAAGGAGATTGATAGAAAAACAGTCACATGGAGGGGATCAACAAAAGAGAACAGTGTGAATACTGAGGTTACATAAGGAAACAGGGAACCGCCAAAGCCTGCATAACAAGCCCTGTCCTATTTCTGGGGCAGGGTCTCCTCCTGCTCTGGCTCTGTGGCCCTCAGCTCAAACCAGGCTTAGAAATCAATTCCCAGCTCTCAGGGTGCTCCTAGTTAGATCCTCAAGGGCAACGACCCAGGGAGCAACACTGAACCTGGTCAGTCCAGCCACAGGCTGGTTGGAGCCTGAGCTTCCCATCAGAAACACTGGCCCCACAACCCACCTCCAACCTTTGCCAAGGCTTTTAACATAGACAGAATGTGTACAAAGCACTTTATAAATGCAGATTGCTAAGTAAATGCAGATAGAGTTCTACTGCCACTTCTTAAAATTGTTTCCTGATTGTTTAGGGACTTTTTTCCCTTTATAGTCTATCTAGCTTACAAATTTTAAATTCCTGTGAAATACATACATTTCTGCTATAAAGCAATATATACATTCTTAGAAAACCTTATGTTGCTGGGCGTAATCCCAGCATTTTGGGAGGCCAAGGCGGGTGGATCATCTGAGGTCAGGAGGTCGAGACCAGCCCAACCAACATGGTAAAACCCCATCTCTACTAAAAATACAAAATTACCCAGGCATGGTGTCACATGCCTGTAATCCCAGCTACTTGGGAGGCTGAGGCAGGAGAAACGCTTGAACCGGGGGAGGCAAAGGTTGCAGTGAGGCGAGATCGTGCCACTGCACTCCAGCCTGGGCAATGGGAGCGAAACTGCATCTCAAAAAAAGAAAAAAAAGAAAAAGAAAACCTCATGTTATCTTATTGCACATAATTAACCGCACTTGTGTGGAAAATGGGGCTAGGGCAAACCACTCAAACCGACAAAACATTGTCACTAGGGCACTAACAAAATCTTTTCAGCTACCCAGGCAGGCAGTTCAGTGGGGTGAGAGGGTACCACCATGGGTATTAAAAATGCACCAAAAAAGTAAAATAGAAATCCTGGCAAACTTTAATTAGAGCAAGGCTGACAGGTGCCAAGACAGTGCAGATGAAAGAGGAGTTCTGAGCCAGGGTACTGTTACTAAGTTGGGCCTGGAGGCAGCGCCTTGGTGGTGGTCTTGCCACCGCCAAGACCCCAACAGGCTAGGAGATGTGCCTTTTCTCTGGGAGTGCGAGTGGTTTTATTTCTTGTTTCTAGAAGCCCACAGGGACTCCTGCAGCAGAGCAGCCAGAGAGCCTTTTCCTTTCCTGTTGAAAACTGTCATTCTCCTCCCACTATTCCACCTCCTTTGCCTAGGCAAAATCACAGGTGAACCAAAGCAATGTGCATTATACCAACATCCTTCCCCTGCTCACCTGCCACGCGTGAATTAATTCACAGTTCACACGGAAGCAGAGCAGCTTATCTGCTCCTGAGCATTCACAGCAGCTCATGACCGCCCAGAGCACCTCTCCTGTGTACCTACCACACAACTGCATTTTCTGTCTCTCTCCACTGAAGGATGAGCTCCTCCATGGAACAGACTCACAGCTGTATCCAAAATGCCTAACACTGCCTGGCAAGCAAATGGTGAGAGGAAGCCTGAGTTTATAAGAAGGGAACAGAATCCTGCCTTCTTAATCAAAGATACGTGTTGAACACCCAGTCGGGAGTTGTAAATGAAGCAAGGCGTCAGGTGCGTGAACATGGTTTCAGCTTCAGCTTGTAAACCACTAGAGGCTATCTATATAAGAGGGGATATTTTTATGACGAGCCTCTAAACAGCCTCTCCTTTTTCAGATTTCCCATGGGACCAAACTATAAAAGGGTTTTTAAAAAAATACGAACAGAAAAAGAATTGAAATTTTAATAGCACTATAATTCATCTTTTTATTTTTTTTTTGAGACGGAGTCTCACTCTTGTTGCCCAGGCTGGAATGCGAGTGCAGTGGCACGATCTCAGCTCACTGCAACCCCCACCTCCTGTGTTCAAGCCATTCTCCTGCCTCAGCCTTCCAAGTAGCTGGGACTACAGGTGCCTGCCACCATGCCCGGCTAATTTTTTTGTATTTTTAGTAGAGATGGGGTTTTACCACGCTGGCTAGTCTGGTCTTGAACTCCTGACTTCTGGTGATCCACCTGCCTCAGCCTCCCAAAGTGCTGGGATTAAGCGTGAGCCACCATGCTCGGCCTAAAATTAATCATTTTAAACCTTCCCACAAAGAAAATTTTAGGCCCAGATGACTTCACTAATTAATTCTACCAAACATTTAAGGAACAAATAAAATCATTCTTATATTTAAAAATATATATAAATAAGGCCGGGCATGGTGGCTCACGCCTGTAATCCCAGCACTTTGGGAGGCTAAGGCAGGCAGATCATCTGAGGTCAGGAGTTCAAGACCAGCCTGACCAACACGGAGGAGACCCTGTCTCTACTAAAAAAAATACAAAATCAGCTGGGCATGGTGGCGCATGCCTGTAATCCTAGCTACTTGGGAGGCTGAGGCAGGAGAATTGCTTGAACCAGGGAGGCAGAGGTTGCAGTGAGCCGAGATCACACCATTGCACTCCAGCCTGGGCAATAAGAGCAAAACTCCGCCTCAAAAAAAAAAAAAAAAAAAAAAGAAGTAGATACTATTGGATTTTACTTATATGAAGTTGAGGTCTAGGAATGGGAAGCAGGCCTCTCTGCCATCTGTGTCCTGAGGGCAAACCACCTTGTCTTAGCAGATGGTCATAGCTATAGCCTGCGGGCCAGTCTGAGGAAAGGACGGTGCCTGCCTGCCCACTCGATAGCAAGGTGTGGTCACCAGAGGTTACTTTCAGGCCGAGTCTTCCCAGGAGGCCGTGGCCCTGGGCTGCTGTGGCTCCTGCGGGGTTCTCATCTACTCCAGCAAGTTCAGACATGTCTGAATTCCAGTGGTGGACCTGGCTGAGCCTGAGCTGAGCCTACTGCCATATGTGAAGGCGGCTGGGAGAGATGTCACTTGTCCTGCACAGTCACCTAAGAACAACAGATGGGTAATGCAGGTCTCAGTAAAGAAAGTTGGCAGCACTCCCCATCAGCTTCCTATGGCAAGAGAGGCAATCCAGGGTGGCCTGCCAGTGATTCAACCAGTTGAGATTGAGGATAGGGACCAGGACCAGGTTTCCCAGAGTTCCCCTTTGGGCCTGGTTTTGGTGATTCTTTTGCACTGTTTCATGGATCACATGGGACACAGAGACAGACCAAAGCTGCTAGGCTCCAGACTCTGATCTCTTTCCCATAAAATAAGCAGCCCCTGAGAGAAAGGGCCCCTGCCTGGAACCAGACCAAAAGAGAATAGGACAATCTGTCCTCTGACGCAAAAAGTGCCCTCCCAAGACTGGAGTTATGAAACACTGCCTCAGATGTGACATTAACTGTCAAAAGCATCAGCCACCATATACACAAACGACCAGTGAGAAGAGGACATCAGAAGGCACTTGGTTGATGTGGTATCTGCCAGGTTTCTCCATCATAACTACCTTTCCCATTTTAATTAGTAGGTATCTTGTGGTACGTGTTTGGGGACTGTAAGGATCTTACTCCTCATCAAACTTTCACCCATGAGTTTTAGTACCTATTGATGATTCTTGCCTGAATCAGTTCTTACTGTGACCACTGTGAAATGGTGATTTGCTTAACTCAATCATTCCTTCTCATTAATTAGATGGCATTCTACTGTAAGCAAGACGTCTTGTAATTCACTATTTAAAAAAAAAGGCCAGGTGCAGTGGCTCATGCCTGTAATCCCAGCACTCTGGGAGGCCAAGGCTGGTGAATCATGAGGTCAGGAGTTCGAGACCAGTCTGACTAATATAGTGAAACCCCATATCTACTAAAAATACAAAAAATTAGCTGGGTGTGCTAGTATGCACCTGTAGTCCCAGCTACTCGGGAGGCTGAAGCAGGAGAATAGTGTGAACCCGGAGACAGGGGTTGCAGTGAGCCGAGATCGTGCCATTGCACTTCAGCCTGGGCGACAGTCCAAGACTCCATCTCAAAAACAAAAACAAAAGTCTCCTCCTACCTCTGTTTATTGCTAGGGCCCAGAGAAAATGATACTCCAGTAGCACTGAACAAATCTACCCAAATCTTGGTTTCTATATACAATTCTACACTAAAAGGAACCAAGGCTCTTTGGAAAATGGCTGGTACTCAAATTGCAAAATATAATGTGAGCCTAGAATACCTTTCTATCCTAAAATATAAGAAAGTGCTCAAAAACAATGGGAACACTCAAACAGAAGTGATCTTGCAGGGGCCCCTCTCTCATTGGCTGAATTTGGGCATCAAAATAAATAACAGGAATGGATTATAACTCATTTAATGAAAATAAAATTCCCTAAGTCCATACTGATATTAAGAAAATGTCTTTACGGAAGAATGCAAACTGATAAATGTGGAGGGAATGAGAAAAAAAGAAAATTACCAATTTGTTTTGTTTTGTTTTTTGAGACTGAGTCTTGCTCTATCACCCAGGCTCGAGTGCAGTGGTGCAATCTCGGCTCACTGCAACCTCTGCCTCCCAGGTTCAAGCGATTCTCGTGCCTCAGCCTCCTGAGTAGCTGGGATTACAGGTTCCCACCATCACACCTGGCTAATTTTTGTATTTTTAGTAGAGATGGGGTTGCACCATGTTGGCCAGGCTGGTCTTGAACTCCTGACCTCAAGTGATCTGCCCACCTCGGCCTCCCAAAGTGCTGGGATTACAGGTGTGAGCCACAGAACCTGGCCTGAAAATTACCATTTTATAATCACCACAGTTGCTGTGGTATGAATGTGTCCCCCAGAGTTCATGTGTTAGAAAGCTAATCTCCAATGCAATAGTGCTGAGAGGTGTGACCTTGAAGAGGTGACCAGGTCATGAGGGCTCTGGCCTCATGAATGAATGAATGTCACCATCATGGGAGTGGGTTCATTATCTTGAGAAGGGTTCTTTTATAAAAGCAAGTGCATCCCTCTCTTGCTTGCTCACTCTCTTGCCTCTCACTTTCTGCCATGGGATGATGCAGCAAGAAGGCCCTCACCAGATGCTGGCACTTGATATCAGACTTCCCAGCCTTCGTAACTGTGGTAATAAATTTGTTTTCATTATAAATTACACAGTCTGTGATATTGTTATAACAGCATAGAATGGACTAAGACAATAGTAATAACTCATTCAGGCGAGAATAATCAATGGAGAAAACATACCATTACAGTGAAGAACCCTGGCAGACACAACCTTCACCATGTGATCAGATTTATATCAACAATGGAAGAAACTGACATTGTGTGCCTCCTTACTTGACGGACTGACTGAGGACGCAGCATCACCCATGTAGACAGTATTGCCACCACAAAGGTTTAACCTGAATGTTACCATAAGGAAACAACCAAACTCAAATTGAGGGACATTCGGCAAAACAACGTGAACTCAAAAATGTTTTTTGTGTGTTTGTTTTGAGACAAGGTCTCACTCTGTGGCCCAGGCACAGTGGTACACTCACTATTATAATAGGGTGGTGCAAAAGTAATAGCAGTTTTTTCCTTTTTTTAAATGGCAAAACCACAATTACTTTTGCACCAACCTAATAGCTCACTGTAACCTTGAACTCCTGGGCTCAAGCCATCCTCCCACCTCAGCCTCCTGAGTAGCTAGGACTACAGGCATGCACCACCACACCTGGCAAATTTTCTTATTTTTCATGGAGCTAGGGCCTTGCTGTGTTGCCCAGGCTGGTCTTGAACTTCTGGCCTCAAGTGATCCTCCTGCTCGGCCTCCCATTACAGGTGTGAGCCACCGCGCCCAGGTGAAAATATTAATGTCTTGAAAGACTAAAACAAACAAAAAACTGAGGAACTCTTTCAGATTAAAGGAACATATTAAATGCAAACATGACCTTTTAATAGAACCTGGACTTTTTAAAAAGAACACCTATAAAGATATGATTGGGATAACTGGGAACATCTGACTACAGCCTGTGGTACCTATTAACATTTCTGAATGTGATGCTTGTGCCAGTGTATGTGTGTGACAGTGAGAAACCAAATGTAGCAAAATATTCATAATTTGTGAATGTAAGTGAAAAGCTATATAAGAATTCACTGTTATGACTTGTGCAACTTAAAAGTTGTGAAAAAATACACAGCTTCAGAATGACTCATTATTTCTGAAACCACAAATCTGTTAGATGAGTCAAACAGATACACATATGTACTGTACTCATAAAGTCCCTGCAATTAAAAAACTAGATTGCTGTCTGGGTGTGGTGCCTCACACTTGTAACCCCTGCACTTTGGGAGGCCGAGCGGGCAGATCACAAGTTCAGGAGTTCGAGACCAGCCTGGCCAACACAGTGAAACCCTGTCTCTACTAAAAATACAAAAAATAGCTCGGTGTGGTGATGGGTACCTGTAATCCCAGCTACTCGGGAGGCTGAGGCAGGAGAATAGCTTGAACCTGGGAGGCGGAGGTTGCAGTGAGCTGAGATTGTGCCACTGTACTCCAGCCTGGGCGACAGAGCTAGACTTCATCTAAAAAAAACCAAAAAACCAAAAAATACGTAGGTTGCTAAATGATTTCTGAAAATGCCAAATTTAGGAGGTATTTTACCCCTCTGCAACACTGCTAACCGTTCCATCAAAGTCTCCCTGCTGGTTTTAGTGAGGCCAGTCTAGCTTTTCTGCTTCTTCAGTTTCTCCTACCTCTCCTCTCAGAACACCCGACACGGGATTCTTTTTTTTTGAGATGGAGTCTCACACTGTTGCCCAGGCTGGAGTGCAATGGCATGATCTCTGCTCACCACAACCTCCACCTCCTGGGTTCCAGCGATTCTCCTGCCTCAGCCTCCAGAGTAGCTGGGACTACAGGTGCCCGCCACCATACCTGGCTAATGTTTTGCATTTTTAGTAGAGACGGGGTTTCACCTTGTTGGCCAGGCTGGTCTTGAACCCCTGACCTCATAATCCACTCACCTCGGCCTCCCAAAGTGCTGGGATTACCGGTGTGGGCCACCACGCCCAGCCGGGATTCTTATCTCTAGGCAACAAGCTCATCAGTTTAGAGCTAATCCCACCCCCTGAGTATACACACAGAGAGACATGTGTTCATACATTTAAATGCACATGTATACTGCCAACTCTTAAATATGTCACAAGCCAAGTCAGCGACTGGACAATGTACTGGGGATAATGAGAAAGCAACAGACATGAGCTCTGCTCATGATAGAGACAGGATGGCAAACCTTAAACAAATTACAAATAATTAAGAAAACAGCTGCAAGTATGCAGAGAGCTACAAAAGAGCCCTGTGTGCCTCCCAGAGAGAATGTCATTTTAAGGGGCACAGTGAGAATGAGGAAGAATCAGCAGGAGAAGAGGTAGAGAGAAGGTCATCACAGGCAGAGGGAAAAGCATGCGTAAAGGCCTGAGCTCTGTAGGCCTCAGGAACTGAGAGGGGTCTTGAGAAGTCAGGGCAGAGAAATAAAGGAAAGAGAGGAGAAGGATGAGGCCAGAAGCAGATCTAGGCCCCAGACCAGGGGGGGTAGCAGGGGCATGGGAGAGATCTGTGTTATTCTAAGGCACTGGGAGCACTGGGTAAAGGAAGGAGATGCACACAGGGGTTCATTTCAGAAAGATTGCAGCTATGTGAAGAATGAGCTAAACGGGCAAGGATGGATGCAGAGAGACCAGGTAGGAAACTGCTGCCCTCAAATGGGGCAGACATGGAGATGGGGCCAATGAGAAGTGAATGGAGGGAGGGTTTAAGAATTATACCTGGGTTGGGCGCAGTGGCTCACACCTGTAATCCCAGCACTTTGGGAGGCTGAGGCAGGTGGATCACCTGAGGTCGGGAGTTGAAGACCAGCCTAACCAACATGGAGAAACCCCGTCTCTACTAACAATACAAAATTAGCCAGGCATGGTGGTGCATGCCTGTAATCCCAGCTACTTGGGAGGCTGACGCAGGAGAATCGCTTAAACTTGGGAGGCAGAGGTTGCGGAGAGCCAAGATCATGCCATTGTACTCCAGCCTGGGCAACAAGAGTGAAACTGTCTCAAAAAAAAAAAAAAAAAAAAAAAAGGCTGGGCGCAGTGGCTCATGCCTGTAATCCCAGCACTTTGGGAGGCTGAGGCAGGCAGATCACGAGGTCAAGAAATTGAGACCATCCTGGCCAACATGGTGAAACCCCATCTCTACTAAAAATACAAAAATTAGCCGGGTGTGGTGGCATGTGCCTGTAATCCCAGCTACTCGAGAGGCTGAGGCAGGAACCTGGGAGGGGGACATTTCAATGAGCCAAGATCACACCACTACACTACAGCCGGCGACAGAGCAAGACTCTGTCTCAAAAAAAATAAATAAATAAAGTGTACCTGACAGGTCCTGGTTCTACTACAATGTCATTCAATAAAGCTTTGTAGTTCTCTACATTTAAAAAAAAAAAAAGCAAAAAAACAAAGAACACTTAGCAGTGGTGCTGAAATCAGCAGTGGAAATGGAGATGTCATAGAAAGCTGTTTTGGGAAGTCTGCAGGTGGCGGGACTGGTGCAAAACAGGCGGAACACTAAAGAAGGTTGGGCAGAGACAGGTGGGAGGAGTTTGAACACGTTTAAATGGGGGAAGGGAAGAGGCTGCTGTGCAGCAGTAATAAACAGCGCTAGGCTCCCGTTAAAGCAGGAGGAGTTGGGTCCAGAACCAGGTGGAAGGACTAGCAGCCCCAAACTCCCTAAGATTCGACCACTGCTGCATCTCTCAACCTGCAGGCACCTTCAGCACAACCTAGGCAACACTTTCCCAATGCCCCCATCTCCAGGATGGCATCACCCAGGCGACCCGAAATCTAGGAGTCATCCAGCAGTCTTCCCTCTCCCTCATGTCTGACATCCAATTGAGTCACCAAGTCCTTTTAAACCTGTCCCCTGTGTGCCCTGTCTTCCAGCCAGAAGCACACTACTGAGTATGTGCTATTGATGGGATCCGCTTGCCAATCACTTGCGCTGACTCATCACTGGTCCATAATGGCAGATCTCACGCACATAAATTCCACTCAGCTTGGCTCTAACTACCCACATTTCTGGGTGTCACTCACTGATTGCAGCTCCAGGGCCCATCTGTGGTTCTCAGGACTCTTTCCTTGGTTGGCTGCATGGCTTTACCTGTGGCTCCTCTGCTCCAGGCTTTGCTGCGCTCCATGGCTGGCATCAAACATCAGCCTTCTCTGGTGCAGAAGTTGTGGTTCTACAAGTCTTCAATATCTAGAGTCTGCCGCCATCTCCATGGCCTCTACCCTGGTCATGTTTTCTTCCTTTTCACCTGGATGGCAAGTGGCTACCCTATATCATCTTGTCCTGTCCATGCCTTCCTCCAGCTGTGCACCAGTGACTTTAAAAATGCAAACCTGACTATATCAAACTCCTGATTAAAATCCTACCTTGGCAATCCAAGTTCCACCTAATTATCGCTCCTCAGAAAATCACATTTTAATGACAATAAAGACACACAGGCCGGAAGTGATGGCTCATGCCTGTAAATCCTTTCACTTCGGGAGGCTGAGGCAGGTAGATCACCTGAGGTCAGGAGTTCACCAGTTGGCCTGGCCAACATGGTGAAACCTCATCTCTACTAAAAATACAAAATTAGCCAGGCGTGGTGGCGCATGCCTGTAATCCTAACTACCTGGGAGGCTGAGGCAGGATTATCACTTGAACCCAGGAGGCAGAGGTTGCAGTGAGCCAAAACCGTGACACTGCACTCCAGACTGGGCAACAAGAGTGAAACTCTGTCTCAAAAAAAAAAAAAAAAAAAAAAGACACACAAAGATAAATAAATTCATAATCATCCTAAAAACAGAAGTGGAGAGTGATTATAATCATCCTAAAAACAAGCAGAAGGTGATATCAGCAAACCAGAGATTTTGATGAGTTTCTAAAAACAGAAGGCAGACAGGATCATCAGCATGAATCATGGAGCCTTAAATTGGAAATATAGATGGCCAGGATGAGAGGCTCCAGTCTAGCAAACAGCAGGGATCAGAATGGGATTAAGAAAAGAACAGAAATCGAGAGGAAGATAGCCTGTGGGCCAGCTTTGGGGGCTGCCCCCACCACTACAGAGCTGTAGCATTGATCCCCTACCCCTCCCACAGTCTCCACAAGCTGCAGCTTGAGACCTAGTGATAAAGGGTGGGGGAGGGGAAGAGTTTCTGTTATGTACAATTCTGTGCCACGCGAGGAATCTCAACCATGTGAATCTAAAAAATGTTTTTCAAAGTCAATTTAAAATCCTTTAGTCTTCATCAAAAGTAAACATATTAATGCTAAAATTTTATTTTAAAAAAAAATAGAAGAACAAAGGAAAAAAAAGTCAAGGAACTCTTCCAGAGAATGCGGAAGCACTGGGAGCTGTAAGAGAAGAGCCACCAGTAAAGGAGGGGGAGATCCCCGTCTACCTATTAAGAACCCCACAGGCGGCCAGGCGCAGTGGCTCACCCCTATAATCCCAGCATTTTGGGAGGCTGAGGCAGGTAGATCATCTGAGGTCAGGAGTTTGAGACCAGCCTGGCCAACATGGTGAAACACTGTCTCTCCTAAAAATACAAAAATTAGCCAGGCGTTATGGTGGGCACCTGTAATCCCAGCTACTCAGGAGGCTGAGGCAAGAGAAGTGCTTGAGCCCGGGAGACACAGGTTGCAATGAGCAGAGATCGTGCCACTGCACTCCAGCCTGGCCGACAGAGCAGGGCTTTGTCTCAAAAAAAAAAAAAAAAAAAAAAAAAAGAAAACAAGAGAATCCCAGAGGAAATGGAAAGAAGGAATTAATCAAGAAAATACACTTTTCCCTTGTTATACACAGGGGATTGGTCCCAGGGCACCCAAGTATACCAAAATCCACATGTAAAAGTCCTGAAGTTTGCCCCAGGAACCCTAATACAGGAAAAGTTGGCCCTCTGTATACTCAGGTTCACATCCTGAAAATACTGCAGTTTCAATCTGCATTTGGTTGAAAAAAAATCCATTTTAAGTGGACCCGCACAGTTCAAACCCAAGTTGTTCAAGGGTCAACTGTATTCTTCTTTTAAAGCTTCAGACCTGGCCTGGCGTGGTGGCTCAGGCCTGTAATCCCAGCACTTTGGGAGGCCAAGGCAGGTGGATCACAAGGTCAGGAGATCGAGACCATCCTGGCTAACAAGATGAAACCCCGTCTCTACTAAAAATACAAAAAATGAGCCGGGTGTGGTGGCACACCCCTGTAGTCCCAGCTACTCAGGGGCTGAGGCAGGAGAATCACTTGAACCGGGAGGCAGAGGTTGCAGTGAGCCGAGATCACGCCATTGTACTCCAGCCTGGGTAACGGAGCAAGACTTGTGTCAAAAAAAAAAGAAAAAATTTCAGAGTTGAAGATGGACTGGCCGGGCGCGGTGGCTCAAGCCTGTAATCCCAGCACTTTGGGAGGCCGAGGTGGGCAGATCACGAGGTCAAGAGATTGAGACCATCCTGGCCAACATGGTGAAACCCCATCTCTACTAAAAAATACAAAAAAACAATTAGCTGGGCGTGGTGGCGTGTGCCTGTAGTCCCAGCTACCCAGGAGGCTGAGGCAGGAGAATTGCTTGAACCCGGGAGGCGGAGGTTGCAGTGAGCCAAGATCGCGCCACTGCACTCCAGCCTGGCGCCTGGCAACAGAGCAAGACTCTGTCTCAAAAAAAAAAAAAAAAAAAAAAAAAAAAGGACGGACCGAAGTCTTTAGATTGGCAAGTTTCACCTACTAGTGCCATCCCCAATGAACAGGAAAAACTAAAAGTCACTATTTAGACCCAGCCTCACGAAATTTCAGAACACCAAGGAAAAACAAATGATCCCAAAGGTTTCCAGAGCAAAGATACAAGTTATAAGTAAGAACCACAGACACACCAGACTTCATGAGCAATACCGGGTGTTACAGCAACGGCTTCAGACTTCTGAGGGAAAACACTTCCAAGCCACAATCCATCAACCAACCCATCATATGTGAGAAATAAAAGCTTTTTTTTTTTTTGAGACAGAGTCTCATTCCGTTGCCCAGGCTGGAGTGCAGTGGTGTGAACACAGCTCACTGCAGCCTCAACCTCCTGGGCTCAAGCAATCCTCCTGCCTCAGCCTCCCAAAGGGCTGGGATTACAGGTGTGAGCCATTGCACCAGGCCAAAAAAACATTTTTACACATAAGAACCCAGAAAGTTTATCTCTATGTCTAACAAATACAGAATCCTAGAAAGAGTAAAGAGAATATGGAATACAGGAAACGCTGGAACCACTCCAAAGGAGCAGTAAAGGAAGCCCCAACAGCTTTGTGGCACATGTAGCAAGGGCAGGAGGAGGCTCCGCATGAGGGTGATTAAGAAGCTGGGTGACCATGAGGATGTGGGAAGGCAGGTTTCCTCTAACTCTCTCATTTCCAGATGGTAAACGTGAGCAGGCTAAAGCGTGACATAATTTTGAGTAAAGTCTGCGTAATGGATGGCATCTAAAATTAGGATCCTGGCCAGGCACGGTGGCTCATGCCTATAATCCCAGCACGTTGGGAGGCCGAGGTGGGCAGATCACCTGAGGTCAGGAGTTCGAGACCAGCCTGGCCAATACGATGAAACCCCGTCTCTACTAAAAACACAAAAATTAGCCGGGTGTGGTGGCACGTGCCTGTAATCCCAGCTACTCAGGAGGCTGAGGCACGAGAATTGCTTGAACCTGGGAAGCAAAGGTTGCAGTGAGCCGAGATCACACCGCTGCACTCCAGCCTGGTCATTGCAGTGAGACTCCGTCTCAAGAAAATAAAATAAAAATAGAATCCATCTGACCTGGACGTGAGAAGTTCCTCCCTGAGAAGCATGGGCGTGTGGGGCAGCCTGCGTTCCCTACTCCATTTGGACTGTTCCGTCCAGGGTGAACACCACAGACGCAAGTGAACCACTCATAAGTGCTCCTTCTCAGTTTCCAGTTTTCAGGAACTGTCTACATAAAGTTCAGGAAATGTTTTCATAGAATGAAATGTAAATGGTATAAACCTTAACACCATAAAAGTCATCGTATAACGCAAATGTGTTCAATACCCAATCTGTGTAGAGGAAGCCATGAGAAATAGTGGTTGCCTCTGACAGGCAGAGGAGGAGAGCAGAGATCTGAGACAGGTGACTGCCTCTCCGCAGCTTCCCCTGTGTCGTTTCAGTTTCTTTACAGCAGCATGAGTTACTTTCCAAAGGGAAAACCTGGTGACGTAGGCGGCGCGCCCACAGTAACCGCGCGGCTGACGGAAACCAGGAGCAGACGTGGGAAAGGAATGGGGGGCACGCTCTTCCTCGTTTTTCTTGACAGTCAGCAGATACAATCACCACCTGACAGGAATACAGGCTGAAATGTCCACAGGAAAAAAACCTAACAGAAATTCAAGTGGCGGGTAGGGAAGAAGGCTGGCAAGGGCCACGGCCTCGCGGTTCACTGCCGGGAGTCAATGGATTCTGCTTCAAGATGGCGCGCAAAACCAGGACTCAGCCCCGCAGCGTCCCCTCAGGGCAAATGCCAAGAGAAACGGTGTGGGGGCAGCCCCCAGCAGAGGGACTGGTGGGGGGGCTCTTGCTTTCCCTTTTGTGCCTTTCTGTACTTTTGACTGTTTACTTCTGTGCCCACTGGTTGATTTCTAACCCCCAAAAAACAGAAAATAATAAATGCGACTCCTTCATGGGCTCACCAGCACCTTCAGGACAAAATCCAAACCCCTCAGCAAGCTCTAGGCCCTCCTTGAGCCCCACCTGTCCCCCACGACAGCCCGATCCCGTGCCCACTCACACCCCCAAAGTGCGAGGCTCCCAAGGTTTGAGGCCAGCTCAGGAGCACCCCTGCTCCTACGCACTTTCTCCGCTTTCATTCTGTCTAAGAAGGTACATTTGCTTTTTGCCATTGAGTTCCCACTGCCCATGGCGCTGTCTCCCCCGGTTAGCCTCGGAGTCCAACTGCTGATCATATTAATGCCCTCGGGGGAGAATAACCATGTCTAAAGCCCCATTCTGGAGTCAGTAATGAATCTGAGGCAAAAGGAAAGGTTGGGCCTCAGGTCCTCAATCCCAGGGAGGAGCAGGTGGGAGGAGAGCCACAGGGCTTTGCAGCTGTCAGGCAAATGCTGTGAGATTCCATTCACACGGCCAGGGCTTGGCTTCTTTCCTCACTCAGCCATTTGACGGTTAGCTGGAGTCTTCTTTGTGCAGGTAATACATATATTTTTTATTTTTATTTTTATTTTTTTTTTAGAGACAGGGTTTCACCATGTTGGCCAGGCTGGTCTCGAACTCCCGACCTCAGGTGATCCACCAGCCTCGGCCTCCCAAAGTGCTGGGATTACAGGCATAAGCCACCACACCCCGCCTGTCCAGGTAATATTTAAAGTGATCTAATCACAATTTGCCGGTGTCCTTATTCATGCACCACTAGAAGGGACCCCTTATCAAGGGGGTGTTTCGGGATGACCTTGGGTGTACAGTCCCCTCCAGCTGCTCACAGGATGGTTAAAGGCTCCTGGGAAGATAGGCTGACTCGGTCCTGGCTTCCATGTGACCCTGGACTAAACGTAAGTCTCTGCGCCTCCATCTCCCTATCTGTGAGGTGGTGAAGATAATTGCATCTGCTCCCATTGTGTAGTCATAACGATTAAAGTAAATTAGGGATGTAAGGTGCCTAGCACCCAGAAACAGCTTGGGAACAATGGCCGCCATTCACAAGACTGAAAATCCCAATGTCCAGAATAGCTAAGGACACTTCCCCATATCTGTCCCTGCAGGGTACACCCATGCTGTGCTCACAAACTGACACATGAGAAGAATGAGATACAGGGATTGGGTCCTGCCCTGCACATGGTCACTAAGAAAGGAGGCAGATTATCTGTAGTGGGAAAACGTTGACTTTTGTTCCTTCATCTTTTTCTCCAGGCAACCAAAGGCAGCCACTGTGCTTTTTAGAATTCAGTGGAGATGTCCATGGCACGAGGCCAGGAACCATTGCCCTGGCCATGCTGCTCCAGGGCACCTGGCCACCTCCAGGCATGCAGAGCCTCTGCAGGTTGTGCTGGTCTGGAGAGGAGACCTTTGCCCTCGGGGGGGCAGCTCCAAGCTCCTGTCCCAGGGCAGGGCCCAAGGTGGCTTGAGCAGGTCCTCCTTCCCCCGCCTCCTTCAGAGGAAACCTGTCGACAGCACCCCCCCACGCATGCCAAGTCCGCCTCCATCTCCCCTGCCCTTAAGTTCCTATGTGGTCCTGATGACCGTCCAGCCAGGTCAGGCTGACACTACCCCTCCCCGAGGGGACAGGGCCTTCAGGTACCCTCTGGATTGAATTACCCCTGGTTCCCAGACACGTTTGAGGGCCTCACTGACCAAACCAGACCTTGGCCCCTGCCTAGACATGTGTGTGCCCCGTGGAACCAACACGCTGGGAACCAGCCCCTTGTCTCAGCTGGAGGTCCCAGCAGGATTATAAACAGCACCTGCTGATTTTAAGGCTGCCATGTGGCCTGAGAAGTCGAGTTGAGAGGACTGTGTGCTAACAATGGAGAATAAATGACAACGCTCAGGCCTGGGTGATGCCCTGATGGACGTAACAGGGTGGCTCCTGGCCTGTACATGGGACCAGGAGCCAGGGCCCACAGGCCATGCCCCAACCACCCGCAGCCCCCAGCTTAGCCTGGGCCTCTGGCCCACAGCCCCTGCTGGCTGCCTGGCAGTCCCCAGACACCTCTGCATTCCTGTCCACCCTTTTGTCCCTCAGACCCATGAGATATTTTCAGAAGATGGTTTTCCTGTCTTCTGTTCATTAGAACTTATGGGAGCAGCTTCTCTTCTGGCATTTCACAGAGCCCTTGAGCCCTCACTGTACATCTGCTGTCTGGGACCCTCCCTTCCCACATGTCCAGCTGTTCCCTGGGTGTGACGTAGGCCAGCGTGTGCTCTTTTCACCCAGTCACTCATGCATTCATCCAAAATGTGGTTTCCTGCCCTGTGTCAGCATCGCGCTGCATCCTGGGTTGTAAGACAAAGCCCCTGCCCACAAAGCTCGCACACTGGGAGCAGAGAGACTCTAAGTAAGGACATGGTTTAATGGGATAACTAAAGATAGTGGTAAACCAGTGTGGTGGCTGAGAAGCCTCTCCAGGTGGGTGAAATGAGGAACGGAGGTGCAAGGACCACAGGTGGGGAAAGGAACTTGGCCATGATGAGCTAGGATGGGGGGCCTCAACTGACCTGTTCACCTTGGCCTCCTAAACTGCTGGGATGACAGGCAGGAGCCACTGTGCCTGGGCTATAGCTCAATTTTTTTTTTGAGATGTAGTTTTGCTCTTGTTGCTCAGGCTGGAGTGCAATGGCGCAGTCTCAGCTCATTGCAACTTCTGCCTCCCCCAGTTCAAGTGATTCTCCTGCCTCAGCCTCCTGAGTATCTGGGATTACATGCACCTGCCACCACGCCCGGTATTTTTAGTAGAGATGGGGTTTCACCATGTTGGTCAGGCTGGTCTTGAACTCTTGACCTCAGGTGATCCACCCGCCTCGGCCTCCCAAAGTGCTGGGATTACAGGCGTGAATCACCGAGCCCAGCCCTATAGCTCAATTTATTAAACCATTCAGAACCCCCTGCCAATTTCCACCCTAAGTGGAGGCCACATTTCACACAAGGCATAAAGTCTTGCTAAGAAGTCTTTAATCCCTACCTTGCAGACCAGACATGTCAGACCCAGAGAAAAGCTTCAGTGTGGCAAGAGCAGGGAGGGTGACAGGGTAGGTAGGGTCCAGGGACAAGTCAGACAAACACAGTGTTGGACCCATCTGGCCAACTAACCCTCCCCGATCCACCCTCCTTCAGCTCTACTAGGAAAACAGCTGGCCTTGGCCCGGCCAGACTCAATGCCACAGGGCCAGGGAAACTGAGTCTACAGAGCAGGGAAGGCTCCCACACTGGGTGTTGAAGGGAACGGGATTGGAGCAGGGAGGAGGAAGTGCCCCTGCCTTCGGGTGAAGTGAGAGCTGGGAGCAGCTGCAGGCAGGGCCCACACCCTCCTGCCTGTCCATGCCCACATCCCCCCAGCCCAGGAGCTGCACACCCACTCCTGATGGCACCACTGGGACTGGACCCCCACCAGGCCTCAACATCAGGTACTGTCTGTGGACTTGACCAGAGGCAATGGACTTCTGTTTGTTGCCACCCCTCCCCTGAAGGCAAAGGGCAGTGCCTGGTGCAAGCAGACACTCCTTTTCCCAGCCAGGCCAAGGGTATCATATTTGTCCCAGGCATTCTCTCCGGGCTCCCCCTCCCTTCTACACAGTCATCTCACACCAGTAAACACCTTGGCAACGCAGTGGCAGGTGGGGCTGTGGTCTCTGCGGCCACAGGGCTCACACTCAGAGCTGGTGAACTGGGAGGAACTGGGGTAGGTCCCAGGACTATCTTTCCTAAGGCTTCAGCCCTCACTCCCTGCACCTCGCCCCTCCTTATTGCTTGGCTTCAAAGCAGAGACACCTCCTCCCAAACAGGGCACTTCCGACTTTACTCTCACCTGGAGTTCTGCAACCCCAGGAGGGCCTCAGGGCCAAGCCAGAGCTTGGGGCATCCTGCACCCAGCCCGTGTCAGTCAAGTGAGGAGAGCTTCAGGCCCCGACTCTAGGAGGGTTCTCAAATTGGTGGAACCAGAAGTCCCTGGTTAAAGATACAACTGCTGGAATCCCCCCCACACCCCATTCCAGAGATTCTGATTCAGTACAACTGGGTGGGGCCCTGTAATCTGTATTTTAACCTGCTCACAAGGGGCCAGGAACTGTTAGGCCAGCTGAGGGAAGGCCTGCCCCAGGCACCAGCCCCCCAGAGGGAAGCCCTGGGGGCCCCAGTTCACCTCTCCCACCCACTAGGGTTGGGTGGTGCTATGGCCAGGTCAGATAACCACCTCTGGGGCAGGGAGCTGGGGGCTCCCAGTGCACCTCTTCCAGACCTTCAAGCTCTGTGGCTGGGCCAGGAAGGCAGGATGGGGCGAGCCTCAGTGTTCTCCCCCTCTGCCCTTGGCAATGCAAAGACGTTCAGGGCCTGTGATTCAGATTTCCCCTTAACACACCCACACCCATTTTTTTCAAGACCCCGCCCAGCACAAACCCGGACAAGAACTAACAGATTTAAACTTTTATGGAACTTCCTACTCCCTGTGGCCTGGGAGATTCTTCCAGTAACTCCCCCTCTGGGTCTCCGCAAGGGCAAGTCCAAGGGGTTTCCATTAGATGGACAACTCAGGCTGGGGCTCGTGACTGCCCTGCTGGATGCGAAACATCCAAGAGGCTGTCAGGTAACAACGATGACACCAAAAGGCAGGGAAGGGACCCAGAAGAAAGGAGAAGAGACTGCTGTGCCTCCTTAACTTTTGGAAATCCCTGGGCTGTCACAGCTGATGAAACGCACGATGCCTCCTGGTCCAACAGCACCAACAGTAGCACGTGGAATGACCAGACACTCACATGAGGCTCATGGCCCTCCCCAGCAGGAGGTTCCTGTTCCTGCTGGGACCCAGGACACAACCCACAGGGACCAGACTCAACACAGCTGCCTACTCAGATGGCCTCTGGGAGCGCTTTCCCGCTCAGTTCCCACAAACACATTCTCCTACAACCACCAGTTTACTGCAGGCAGGATTCTCCTCCCGACACAGCAGAACACTTTTCTCCCTGTCTTCCAAACCAGTGCCACACACGGCCCTGCAGGGTGGCCTGATGGCATGGGTGGGGACACGTTGCCAGGTCTGAGTTTAAGCCCCAGCTCTGACACCCGTCCCTGATACACTATCCCGGGCAAGACTCCAACCTCCCTGAGCTACCCCTCCTTCTCTACAAGATGCAGGTTAGAGCACCTATCCTCTGGAGTTACTGCAAGGACTGCTAGGGACACGTTTATTATAAACTGCCTGGCCCAGAGGTGGCACCTAATAAATGACTTCCTTCCCTTCCTTCCTACTCTGTGACTTAGGTTCCCTGTCTCAGCTCCAAATATAAAGAGATCTCAAGCTCTCCTCAGAAATGCCAAAGAGGCCCAGGCACCAAAGACAGAGAATAAATATTTTCGACAAACCCTCAATTTTGAAGTCAACTCCCCCTGGGAATCCACTCTGATTGCTGGCTGACTCCATCCCCTGAATCCTAAATTTTCTCCGTGTGGGAGAAAGAGTGGACAGGTAAGTTCGCCACCATTTTCTGCAATTCTGGCTACACTTCTCAGCCAGCTCGAGACAGGGTAGCAGGAGATACAGTTACACAAGGGCAGGGAGGCTGCAAGGCCGCTCACCAGACACCAGGAAGCTGGTGTCTGGAACTCCTTTAAAAGTATATGGAGGAGGCCAGGAACTCCTTTTAAAAGTATATAGAGGAGGCCAGGCGCAGTGGCTCACGCCTGTAATCCCAGCACTTTGGGAGGCAGAGGCAGGCAGATCAGGAGGTCAGGAGTTCGATACCAGCCTGGCCAATATGGTGAAACCCTATCTCTACTAAAAAATACAAAAATTAGCTGGGTGTGGTGGTGCATGCCTGTAGTCCCAGCTCTTGGAGAAGCTCAGGCAGGAGAATTGCTTGAACCCAGGAGGCAGAGGTTGCAGTAAGCTGAGATTGCACCACTGCACTCCAGCCTGGTGACAGAGTGAGATCCCGTCTCAAAAAAAAAAGTACATGGAGGTGATCTGAGTCACCATTACACATTCAGGAACAAGTATCCATAGAGTTCCCCAAAGTTAACGGACACCTTCCCCTGGGATGGGCCCGGCCGCCTCTCTGCAGCAGGCACGTTCTGAAGTTGGTTCATGTGTGCCCATCCTGACGGTGCGATGCCCAGCGTCCAAAGTAGCCTTGCCCTTGGTGGGACCTCCCCGGCCTCCGGGACCCGTAGCACCCACGGGACCGCGTCTAGCCGCCGCTCTGGACCCCGGCCCTGCTCTGGGGCAGCCGCTCTCTCGGACATCGCCGCTGCCGGTGAATGTTAGGAATGGCCTTCGCGGCACGGGTGGAGATGCGATCACCAAACCTCACGCGCCCCGGGCTCCACCCACCCACGGGGTTGACGCTTTCTCCGGGGTTTCCACGACGCCTCGCCGGGCGCCAGGGGGTGGGGGGGCACACTCCCTGGATCCCCTAAAGTTGTCTCTACGCAGATCTCCTTAGAGGGACGAGCATCCGGGACGACTTGGGTGCCCGGGCGCACTCGTCTAGGGGCGAGGCGGGGTGGCCAGTATGGGAACTAGATCTCCAAGAGCGCCAAGTGCCCCCAGCCTGACCCGTCTGGGGTCCGGAGGGAGGAACCCGGGACTGGAGAGGGCGACCCATTTAGGAGCTCTGACGGGGCCCCCGAGCTCGGGCGACGCCGCGCGCCTCACCTGAGAGGGACACAAACGGCCAGGTACCTGTCGACTGCCACGGCCAGGAGACTGAAAATGGAGCTCTGCGTGAGCACCAGCACGAAGCAGGCCAGGAAGAGGCAGCTGTAGAAGTCAGTGCAGAAGCCCAGGCTGATGGTGATAGCAAAGGGGATAGCGAACAGCCCCACAGCCACATCGGCCGCAGCCAGGGACACCAGGAAGTAGTTGGTGGGCGTCTGCAGCGCGCTCGCCGTGCCCACCGCGGCGCACACTAGCACGTTGCCCGCCACCGACAGCACGGCGATGACCAGCTCCAGCGCCACATACAGCGCGTCCTGTGTCTCCAGCAGCATGGCCGGGCCGGCTGGGCCCCGGGCGTCCCCTACCGGAGCCTGGCCGGGCGCGGGGCAGCTGCGTGAGCCCCGCCGGGCATGGCCGCAGCGCCCAGACCGCGCCTCCACCGGCCGCTTCTGAGCCTCGGGGCTGAGGCGCTGGGGGCCGGGACCCAGGGGTCGGGTCCGCGGCCAAGAGGCGGCACCCATTGGCCGGCACGCCCGCCCTTCTCCGACTGGGCGGAGCACCACCCCCCTCGCCGCGCCCGAAGTTCGCGCTAACGTGGGGCCCCTCCGGTCCCGGCACGGCGCCGCGTCTTGGTGGCGGCGGGTAACTAACAAATTGCCCCAACTCCCAGTCACGCTGGAGGTCGGAGGCTGCGTCCCAGTGCTCGCACTGCCGTCCAGTCCGGGCGGCTCCTGGGATGGGGCCGGGCTCTGCCCGGGGCGCCCGCCGGTCCCAGAAGCCGCCGCAAGAGGACCCTCCAGGGTCACGCACCCCGGGCGGGGCGAGCTGAGGACTCCTTGCTAACCCTGCGCACCCGGGGCAGGCCGAGTGGATGGGGTGCCGCCGGGCAGGCAGGGAGCCGAGCCCGAAGTCCCCGCTCGTGGCCTCGGGCCGCGCGGCCCCACCCGAGCTGTCCCCAGACCGCGGCGCGGGACCGCAAGGAGCCCTCGGGCGCTGCAGCCCCGCCCGCCTCCCTGAGCTGCTCCGCGCCGTTTTCCACCCTTGCCCGCTACTCTGCGCCCCCTCAACCCCTGGCCACTACCCGGACGCCCTGCTCTGCCTTCTACCTTAGGACAAGCTCATGTCTGTCCCGTCCTGCGTCCACCGCCCGAAAATACCAGTGTTCCCCCAGGCCCTCTGTTCTTTACACACCTGGATTGGCACAGGCTCCCGAGGCCTCCCACGTGGCCCTCACACCCTTAACTCCCAAATCTCTCGCTTCAACCCTAACCTCCTCCTGAGGGCCAGATCCGAGCATCCCACTGACTCACCGGGAGAGAGACTGGTGCCCCCAAATCCAACAAGTCCAAAACCAAGCTCATCTCGAATTCTCCCCAAACCTGTGCTGCCGCCTTTTCCTGGGACTCCATTCGTTATTGACCTCGCAACCCTCACCCACCCTAGGAAGCTTGCTGACACCTGAGCCTCCGCCTTTCTCCTCCTCCCAAGGATCAGCAGTGCTGTTGATTCTGCTTCCACAGCCTTGCTTCCCTCTACCCGCAAAGTCCTGCCTGGAGTCCCTCCTAACCACCTGCTTCTGCCATCGCTGCCTGCCTGCCTGTGCGTCCTCAGCTTCTGCAGCCCTCACCAACACCGCAGTTCTAGATCCTGGCCACTCTATTTCCCCTCCCGAAAGCCTTTGCTGGTAGTCACCAAAGAGAATGGGTAAGGAGATTTACCAGCAACAGGAAAAGATGCTTGTAAAATCATGTTAAGCAAAAAACAAAACATGGGGTGACTGCTAAAGAGTACAGGATTTTTTTTTTTTTTTTTTTTTTTTTTTTGAGACAGAGTCTCACTCCATCACCAGGCGCCAGGCTGGAGTGCAGTGGCGCGACCTCGGCTCACTGCAACCTCCGCCGCCCGGGTTCAAGCAATTCTCCTGCCTCAGCCTCCCGAGTAGCTGGGACTACAGGCGCGTGCCACCACGCCCAGCTAATTTTTTTGTATTTTTAGTAGAGATGGGGTTTCACCATGTTGACCAGGATGGTCTCGATCTCTTGACCTCGTGATCCGCCCGCCTCGGCCTCCCAAAGTGCTGGGATTACAGGCGTGAGCCACCGCGCCTGGCCGAGTACAGGATTTTTTAGGGTGATAAAATTTTTCTCGGCTGGGTGCGGTGGCTCATGCCTGTAACCCCAGAACCTTGGGAAGCCCAGGCGGGTGAATCATGAGGTCAGGAGATGGAGATGATCCTGGCCAACATGGTGAAACCTCGTCTCTACTAAAAATACAAAAATTAGCTGGGCGTAGTGGCACGCACCTGTAGTCCCAGCTACTAAGGAGGCAGAGGCAGGAGAATGGCTTGAACCAGGGAGGCAGAGGTTGCAGTGAGCCAAGATCGTGCCACTGCACTCCAGCCTGGTGACACAGCAAAACTCCATCTCAAAAAAAAAAAAAAAAAAAATCTCAATGTGGTGATGGTTGTACAGTTCTGTGGATATACCCCAAAGCCACTGAACTGTACATTTGAAAGGGATGCATTGTGCGTCATATAAATTATATCTCAACTAAGCTGTAACGACAACAACATGGCTCATGCCTATAATCCCAACACTTTGGGATGCCAAGGTGGGAGGATCATTTGAGGCCAGGGGCTCAAGACCAGCCTGGCCAATGTAGGGCTCAAGTGATCCACTCACCTTTGCCTCCCAAAGTTCTGGGATTACAGATATGGTCCCCCACAACCAGCGAGATAAAACTGTCTGGAGGAAATGGCGCTGGGGGTGTGGAAAAGTGTGTGTGTTTAGGGGTGGATGAGAGAAAAGTTTACACTGCAGTTACCTGAGAAGACAACACCAGGCAGGATTAACAAGAGGCTGGTAAAAAATTAAAAAGAAAAACTAAAAAATGAGATGTCCATAGGAGGCTTTGAAAAGCTCTTATTCAAGCCAGGCGGAGTGACTCACGCTTGTAATCCCAGCACTTGGGAGGCCAAGGCAGGTGGACCAACTTGACCAACAAGACCAGCCTGACCAACGTGGTGAAATCCCGTCTCTACTAAAAATACAAAAACTAGCCGGGTGTGGTGGCAGGTGCCTGTAATCCCAGCTACTCAGGAGGCTATGGCAGGATAATTGTTTGAACCTGGAAGGTGGAGGTTGCAGTGAGCCAATATCACGCCATTGCACTCCAGCCTGGGCAAGAGAGCGAAACTCTGTCTTTAAAAAAAAAAAAAAAAGAAAAGAAAGAAAAGAAAAGCTCTTATTCTTGGGAATATGTAAGGCCTTGTGCATGTGCATAGGCCCAGGAAAGACATGAAAATGCCATAATCTGTCACCTTTGGCTGACTTTGAGGCTGTACCTAAGCAGGAAATGAAGTCTAAAGTAGAGTTGTCAATCGTCTCTAGAGCATTGAAAATGTACCCCAACACACACACTAAGCCCTTTTGCAAAGGCAAAAGGATTCAAGGCATTTAAGGAAATTGCTATCCAATTATCAGCTGACCACTAAGCTAACTAGGAAGAGACTTCAGCTCCCGCACGTGACAAAAAATACAGACATCAGAAGAATTTGTCCAGGAAATTCACTAAATAAACAAACAGCAAAAACAGCAACAAACAGCATCAACCAGAAACCCTGGAATGGCAGGATCCAATATTCAGAATTGCCGCGTTTTATTATTTTAAATGTGCTGCTTTCAACAAAAGATTCCAAGACATGCATATAAAAAAGGAAAATATGGCCCACATACAGGAGAAGAAAGAAACAATAGAAACTGTTCCTGAGAAAGCCGAGATGTTGGGTTTACTAGGCAAAGATTGTATGTATATATGTTTTATTTAATTAATGTTTTTTAGAGATAGGGTCTCACTCTGTTGTCCAGGCTGGAGTGCAGTGGCACGATCATGATTCACTGCCGTCTCGAACTCCTGGGATCCAGTGATCCTTTCATCTTAGCCTCCTGAGTAGCTGAGACTATGGATATATGCACCACGGTGGCTAATTTTTAAATTTTTTTGTAGAGATGGGGGTCTCATTTTGTTTTCCAGCCTCATCTCAAACTCTCGGCTGCAAGTGATCCTTCTGCCTCAGAGGCCCAAAGTGCTGAAACTACAGGTATGAGCCACGTGCCTGGGGCCTAGACAAAGATTCTTAAATCAGCTATTTTAAACATGTTCAAAAAATTAAAAAGGGCCAGGCGCAGTGGCTCACGCCTGTAATCCCAGCACTTTGGGAGGCTGAGGCAGGTGGATCACCTGAGGTCAGGAGTTTGAGACCAGCCTGGCCAACATGGTGAAATCCCGTCTCTACTAAAAAAATACAAAATTAGCCAGGCATCATAGCTCACGCCTATAATCCCAGCTACTTGGGAGGCTGAGGCATGAAAATCGTCTGAACCTGAGAGGTGGAGGTTGCAGTGAGCCAAGATTCCACAACTGCACTCCAGCCTGGGTGACAAGAGAGAGACTCTGTCTCCAAAAAAACATAAAATAAAATAAAAACAAAAAATTAAAAGGGAATCATGTCTAAAGAATTAAAAGAAAGATGTTTCACTAAACAGAGATAAAAGAAAGATGTCTCACCAAACACAGAATCTCAAAAAAGAGATGGAAATGAAGACTCAAATAGAAATTCTGGAGTTGAAAAGTACAATAACAGGCCAGGCATGTGGCTCACACCTGTAATCCCATCACGCTGGGAGGTCAGAGGGCAAGGAGGGCAGGTCACTTGAGGTCAGGAGTTTGAGACCAGCCCGGCCAACATGGTGAAACCCCACCTCTACTAAAAACAAACAAATAAAAAAATATTAGCTGGGCATGGTGGCATGCTCCTGTAATTCCAGCTACTCAGGAGGCTGAGGTGGAATCGCTTGAACCTGGAAGGTGGAGGTTGCAGTGAGCCAAGATCTCACCACTGCCTTCCAGCCTGGGTGACAGAGTGAGACTCCATCTCAAAAAAAAAGTACAATAACAAATGAAAAATTTAACAGAAGGGCTCAACAGCAAATTTGAACTTGCAAAAGTAAAAATTAGTAAACTCGAATATACTGATCAGTTGAGATAATCCAGTTTGACGAACATAAAGAAAAAAGATGAAAATCAATAGCGTTTCAGAGACCTTGGGAATATTATTAAGTGTACTAATATATGCAAAATGAGAGTAGCAGAAAGAGAAGAGAGTGTGAGAGAAACAAAAATTTTAACATAATGGCCAAAAACTTCCCAAATTTGAAGAAAAAAGTAAGTATGTACATCAAAGAAACTCAGTGAACTCTAAGTCGGATAAAATCAAAGATATCGACACCTAGACACATCACAGTCAAATTGTCAAAAGCTAAAGTCAAAACGAAAATCTTCAAGGCATCAGGAGAAAGGTGACTTATATACAAGGAATACTCAATAAGATTAACATCTGACTTCTAATCAGAAGTCATGGAGACCAGAAAAGGTGTCTACTATGACATAGTAAACGCTCTGAAAGAAAAAGACTGCCAAACAAAAATTCTGTATCTACTAAAAATGTCCTTCAAAAATGATGCAAATATTAAGATAGTAGATAAACAAAAATTCACTAACAGATCTACAATGAATACTAAAGGGATTTATTCAGGCTGAAATGAAAGAACACTAGACAATAACTCAATATGCATGAAGAAATAAAGTATACCAGAAAAACTTACTACAAAAACAACTATAAAAGTGAGAATAAAAAGTAAATATAGGTCAGGCACGATGGCTCACACCTTAATTCCAACACTTTGGGAGGTCAGGGTGGGCAGATAATTTGATGTCAGCATTTGAGACTAGCCTGGCCAACATGGTAAAACTCTGTCTCTACCAAAAAATACAAAAATTGGCCAGCTGTGGTCCCACTACTTGGGAGGCTGAGGCAGGAGAATCACTTGAACCTGGGAGGTGGAGGTTGCAGTGAGCTGAGACTGCACCACTGTACTCCACCTTGGGCAACAGAGTGAGACTCTGTCTCTAAATAAATAAATAAAAATAAATAAATACAAAAGACAGCATAAAACAATAATTAGAAATATGTGCTGATGGACACATTTGTATGATGATAATAGCCAAAAGGAGGGAAGGAAATTGAGCAATATAAAAAGAAAGCTTTTTTATATCATTATATATTCTGAAATTTTAACAAATAATTGACAAGTGAATTAAAATGGTACACTAGATAATACCTATTTAACAAAAGAGAAGTCAACAATGGAGGAATAGAGGAATAAAAAAGATATAAGATATATAGAAAATACATAGCAAAACGGCAGATGTAAATATCACCTTCTCAGTGATTACATTAAATGTAAATGGATTAAACACTTCAATTACAAGCCAGATATTGGCAGAATAGAATAGATTTTTTAAAAAATATTCAAATATATGCTGTCTGTAAGAGACACACATTAGATTCAAAGACATGAATAGACTGAAAGTAAAATGATAGAAAAAACATACCGTGGAGAGAGATCCAAGATGGCCGATTACCAGCAGCTCAGGATTGTAGCTCCCACTGAAAGCGCAGAGAGTGAGTGGACGCCACATTTTCAGACGAAATTTTATTGCCCACGGACCAAGAGATTCCCGGCGGAGGAGCCCCACGGGTCGCCAGCGCGACTCTTTTGGCCGGCGCCACCGTTTTACAGGCGCCCCGGCACGGCAGTTCTCAGTCCGGAGTATACGGGACTGAGTGCCCTTTTGGGTTGGCGTTGGAGCTCCGGGAAGGCAGAGTGTCCCGTTCAGCTGATTGAAAAGCGGACTGAATTGGGGAACCAGACCGGGAGATTCCCGGGCAGAAAAGTGCCACAAATCTTAACGCTGCTGTTTCAGCCGGTGTAGTGGGTCGCCGCAGGGGAAGGCTGATCCCCCCACCCCCACACACAAAAAAACAGCAATTGGAACTGCTGAGGACTGAGAGTTTCACAGCAAGTACAGCTGAACCTGGGAAGGTCCAGCTTTGTGGGGAGGGGCATCCGCCGAAGGAAAACTAAGAAACAGAAAAAACTTTACCACCAACAAGCTGGACGTCCACTCAGAGACCTAATCTGAAAGTCAGCAATTACACAGATGACAGGTAGATAAATCCACAAAGATGGGAAGAAACCAGCGCAAAAAAGCTGAAAACACCCCGAAATCAGAATGTCTTTCCTCCTACAGAGGATTGCAGTTCCTCATTACCAATTGAACAAGGCCTGATCGAGAATGAATGTGAGGAATCAACAGAATCAGGCTTCAGAAGGTGGATAATGAGAAACTTCTGTGAGCTAAAAGAACATGTTCTAGCCCAATGCAAGGAAACTAAGAACCTTGAAAAAAGGTTTGACGGAAATGTTAACGAGAATGGACAATTTAAAGAGGAATATAAGTGAATTAATGGAGCTGAAAAACACAATACAAGAACTTCGCGAAGTATGCACAAGTTTTAATAGTCGAATTGATCAAGCACAAGAAAGGATTTCAGAGGTCGAAGACCAACTTAACGAAATAAAACGAGAAGACAAGATTAGAGAAAAAAGGGTAAAAAGGAATGAGCAAAGTCTCCAAGAAATATGGGACTATGTGAAAAGACCTAATCCACGTTTGATAGGTGTACCTGAATGTGACGAAGAGAATGAATCCAAGCTGGAAAATATTCTTCAGGATATTATCCAGGAAAACTTTCCCAACCTAGCAAGGCAGGACAATACTCAACTCCAGGTAATACACAGAACACCACAAAGATATTCCTCAAAAAGAGCAACCCCAAGGCACATAATCACTAGATTCACCAGGGTTGAAATGAAGGAGAAAATACTAAAGGCAGCCAGAGAGAAAGGTCAGGTTACCCACAAGGGGAAGCCTATCAGACTCACAGCAGATCTCTCAGCAGAAACCCTACAGGCCAGAAGAGAGTGGGGGCCAATATTCAACATCCTTAAAGAAAAGAACTTTCAACTCAGAATTTCATATCCAGCCAAACGAAGTTTCATAAGTGAAGGAAAAATAAAATTTTTTACGAACAAGCAAGTACTCAGAGATTTCATCACCACCAGGCCTGCTTTACAAGAGCTTCTGAAAGAAGCACTATATGCAGAAAGGAACAACCAGTATCAGCCATTCCAAGAAACCCATCAGTAAGCTGCATCCAGACCCATCTCACATGCAAAGATATACAGAGACTGAAAACAAAGGGATGGAGGAAGATTTGCCAACCAAATGGAGAGAAAAAAAAAAAAAAAGCAGGAGTTGCAATTCTCGTCTCTGGTAAAATAGACTTTAATAGAAACCAAAAGAGATAAGAAGGACATTGTATAATGGTAGAGGGATCAATGTAATGGGAAGAGCTAACCATCCTAAGTCTATGTGCACCCAATATAGGAGCACCCAGATACATAGGGCAACTTCTTGGTGACTTACAAAGAGACTTGGACTCCCACACAATAATAGTGGGAGACTTTAACACTACATTGTCAATATTGGACAGATCAATGAGACAGAAGGTTAACAAGGATACCCGGGACTTGAACTTAGACCTCGAATAAGTAATCTTAATAAATATTTACAGAACTCTCTACTCCAAATCCACAAAACATACATTTTCTTCAGTATCACATCACATCTATTCTAAAAGTGACCACACGATTGGGAGTAAATCACTCCCCAGCAATTGCATAGCATTTCATAGGTTTAAATGAAATATTGGTTGGCTGTTTGTTTTTATTTTCCTCCCTTATTGCTTCCTGTCTCCATTGTATAAAACAATTATTAGTATAAAAGAGCTTTTCAATACCCATTTTTAGACTCCATTCTAGCGTGGGCAATAGAGCAAGATTCCCGTTCTCTCTCCCTCTTTTTCTTCTTTTTCCCTTTCTTTCATTGTCTTTTTTCCTTCTTTATCTCTTTCTCTCTTTCTTTCTTTTCTTTCAAAAAAAAAAATACAAAAAAATAAAAAAAAGAAAAGATGAAGAATAACGAGGTTTTTGTATACCTGAAATGAAAAAAAAAAAACAAAACCAAGAAAAGTATTCAGAGCCAAGACCAGTAACAGCTCCCACCAAAAAAAGTTGTGCACCTCACATTTCATGACTGTTTAATGGCTTTTCACTGAAACGCCTAGTCAAATGTTCATTTCTCCCCCAATGTCATTCCATTTTGAAATTATTAATCATGTCCTTTCCAGATGTTTGTCTTTCTCCCCCCCAAAAAAAAATACCATGCAAAGGGTAACCAAAAGAGAGCTAGGGAGGCTATACTGATATTAAACAAAATAGATTTTAAGACAGAAGTTGTTATGGAGACAAATAATAATGTTTCACAAGAAAAGTTGATCTGTTATAAATTATGCATCTAATAACAGAGCCCCAAAACACATAAAATGAAAATTGTCAGAATTGAAAGGAGAAACAGGCAATTCAACAAAAATTCAATTCAATAGTGCACTTTCATGGATAGAAAATGGGTAGAAAAACTAGACAACTACACGGAAGATTAAGGAAATAGAAGACTTGAACAACACTATAAACCAGCTAGAACTAACAGATATACACTCAATGCTATATTAGAATAGGATACACATTCTTTGCAGGGGCATGTGGAACATTTCCTAAAGTAGACAGTATGTTAGGCCACAAAACAAGCTTCAATTTAGATCATATAAAGTATGTTGTACAACCATGATAGAGTAACATTTTGAAAATGTCAATAATAAAATATGGAGGATTCACAAATATTTGCATATTCAGTGATACACTTGCAAATAATCAAAGGATCAAAGAAGTTTCGTGGTTTTTTGAATTGTTGTTTTGTTTTGAGATGGAGTCTCACTCTGTCGCCCAGGCTGGAGTGCAGTGGTGTGATCTTGGCTAACTGCAACCACTGCCTCCCAGGTTCAAGCAATTCTCATACCTCAGCCTTCCAAGTAGCTGGGATTACAGGTGGGAGGCACTGTGCCTCGCCAAAGAAGATATTAAGGAAACTAGAAACTACTTTGAGATATTTTGAGAAAACAAAAACAATATACCAAGATATATGGGATGCAGTAAACGTAGTGCTTAGAGGAAAATTTATAGTCGTAGATACCTATATTTAAAAAGATATTTCTTCTTAGTTATTAATCAAATTAATAATTAAGGCTTATGCAACTAAAAAAAGCAACTTAAGCAACTAAAAAAAGAAAAGGAAACTAACCTAAAGCAGACAGAAGGAAGGAAAAGAGTAAATATTAAAGTGGAAAATAAATAAAGCATAAAAAACTAGAGAAAATCACTAGAACCAAAAGCTGATTTTTTGATAAGATCAATAAAATTGAACAAACCTTTAGCTAGACTGATCAAGAGAAAAGCAAGTAAAATTACCAAAATCAGAAATGAAAAGACATTACTATATAATTTATCATATAGTAATAAAAATTTACATTTATAGTAATTTAAAACTTTTTTTCTAGAAAGAAAAGCCCAGGTCCAGATGGCTTCACTGGTGAATTCTACCAAATGTTTAAAGAAGAATGAACAGAAATCTTTCACAAATTGTTCCCAAAAATAGAAGGGGAGGAAACACTTCCCACCTTGTTCTAGGAGACAAATATTATCCTAATACTAAAGCCAGACAAATATATATAAGAAAACAACAGAGCAACATTCCTTATGAACATAGCTCCAAAAATTCTCAACTGAATCCAGCAACATAAAACAAGTATTATATACTATGATGAGGGCTGGTCGCAGTGGCTCATACCTGTATTCCCAGCACTTTGGGAGGCCAAGGTGGGTGGATCATTTCAGGTCAGGAGTTTGAGACCAGCCTGGCCAACATGGTGAAACCCCATCTCTACTAAAAACACAAAAATTAGCTGGGTGTGGTGGTGGTTGCCTATAATCTCAGCTACTCAGGAGGCTGAGGCAAGAGAATGGATTGAGAGGTTGTGGTGAGCTAAGATCGCGCCACTGCACTCCAGCCTGGGTGACAGAGCAAGCCTCTGTCTCAAAAATATAAATAAATAAAATATGTACTATAATCAGGTGAGATTTATCTCAGGAATGCTAGGTTGGTTTAATGAATAAGATTTAATTTATGTAATATACGTTATTAATAGAATAAAGGACAAAAATAACATGATCATCTCAATATACCCAGAAAAAGTATTTAGTAAAATCTAACATCCTTTCATGATTTAAAAAAATCAACAAAATAGAAATGGAAGGAAATATCTTCAACCTGATAAAGGACATCTATGAAAAACTCAAAGCTAATAGTAGTATACTCAATGGTAAGACTTCAAGCATTCCCTCTAAGATCAAGAATAAGACAAGGATTTTGCTCTCACTCCTTCTATTCAGAATTGTTTTGAGGGTTCTAGCCAGGGCAATAAAGACAAAGGAAAAAAACTAAAAACATATAATAAGAGGCATCCAGATTAGAAAGGAGAAATAAAACTAAAACTCTCTCTCTCTCTCTCTCCTCTATATATATCTATATATACACACACACATACATACACATACACACACATATATATACACACATATATGTGTATGTGTGTATACATATATATATATGCCATAATCTTGTATATAGAAAACCCTAAGAGATACAGAAAACAAAAACAAAACTTATTACAACAAATAAATGCCTTCAGCAAGGTTGCAGAATACAAGATCAATATCTTGGACAAAATATAAAATTAACTGTATCTTTACCCAATAGCAATGAATAATCTTAAGAAAACAACTTCATTTACAGTAGCATCAAAAACAAAATTCTTAGGAATAAATTTAACCAAAGAAGTACAAGACTTTTACAAAAAAAACAACAAAACATCACTGACATAATTTGTTGTTGTTTTTTTTGAGACAGAGTCTGGCTCTGTCACCCAGGCTGGGGTGCAATGGTGCAATCTTGGGTCAGTGCAACCTCCACCTCCTGGGTTCAAGCAATTCTTGTGCTTCAGCCTCCCAAGTAGCTGAGACTACAGGTGCGTGCTACCACATCAGGCTAATTTTTTATTTTTAGTAGAGACAGGGTTTGACCATATTGGCCCGGCTGGTCTCAAACTCCTGACCTTGTGATCGGACCACCTCAGCCTCCCAAAGTGCTGGGATTACATGTGTGAGCCACTACACCTGGCCTACATCATTGAAATAAAGAAAACCCAAATAACTGGAAAGATACTCTATGTTCATGGATTAGAAGACGTTATTAAGATGGCAATACTACAAAAATTGATTTACACATTCAATGCAATCTCTCAAAATCTCTGCTGGCTTTTTTGCAAAAATTGACCAGCTGATACTAAAATTTATATGGAAATGCAGAGGACCCAGAATAGCAAAAACAATCTTGAAAAAGGAAAACAAATTTGAAGGACTAACACTTCTTTCTTTTTCCTTTATTTTTATTTGTTATTTTTAAATTTTTACTTTTAAATGAACATTTATTGATTTCAAAACTTATTACAAAGCTGCAGTAATCAAAACAATGAGGTACTGGCATAAGGGCAGACATATAGATTGATGAATTAGAATTTGAGACTCCAGAAATAAATCCTTACATTTACAGTCAATTGATATTTGACAAGGGTTTCATGACAGTTTTTTTTTTCTTCTTGAGACGAAGTCTCGCCCTGTCACCCAGGCTGGAGTGCAATGGTGCTATCTCAGCTCACTGCAACCTCTGCCTCCTGGGTTCAAACGATTCTCCTGCCTCAGCTACCTGAATAGCTGGAATGACAGGCACATGCCACTACATGTGGATAATTTTTTGTATCTTTTTAGTAGAGATGGGATTTCACCATGTTGGCCAGGCTGGTCTCAAACTCCTGACTTTGTGATCTGCCTGCCTCGGCCTCTCAAAGTATTGGGATTATAGGTGTGAGCCACCATGTTTTGATTCTGGCCAAGGACAGCCTTTTTAACAAATGCTCCTGGGACAGCTGAGTATCCACATGCAAAGGAATGAAGTTGAGCCACTACCTCACACCATATACAAAAATCAGCTCAAAATGGATGAAAAACCTAAATGTAAGCGCTAAAACTATAAAACTCTTAGAAAAAAATGTAGGTGTAAATCTTCATGACCTCGGGCAACAATTTCTTTCTTTCTTTTTTTTTTTTTTTTGAGATAGAGTCTCACTCTGACAACCAAGCTGGAGTGCAGTGGCACGATCTCACTGCAACCTCCACCTGCCGGGGTCAAGCAATTCTCCTGCCTCGGCCTCCTAAGTAGCTGGGACTGCAGGTACATACCACCATGCCTGGCTTATTTTTGCATTTTTAGTAGAGACGGGGTTTCACCATGTTAGCCAGCATGGCCTCGCTCTACTGACCTTGTGATCTGCCCATCTTCGCCTCCCAAATTGCTGGATTACAGGCGTGACCCACTGCACCCGGCCTGGGCAACAATTTCTTAACTATGACACCAGGATACCCAAGCAATCAGATAAAAAGTCTATACATTGAACTTCTTCAAAGTTAAAAACTTTTGTACATCAAAGGGCACTATCAAGAGAATGAAAAAACAGCTCAAAAAATGGTAGAAAATAGGTTGGGCAAGGTGACTCTCGCCTGTAATCCCAGCACTTTGGGAGGCCGAGGCAGGCAGATCACCTGAGGTCAGGAGTTCAAGACCAGCCCGGCCAACATGGTGAAACCCCACCTCTGCTAAAAATACAACAATTAGCTGGGCATGGTGGCGGGTACCTGTAATCCCAGCTATTCGGGAGGCTGAGGCAGGAGAATCATTTGAACCAGGGTGACAAAGAGACCCGGTCTCAAACAAACAAACAAAAACAAAATGGGAGAAAATATTTGCAAATCATATATCTAATAAAAGTCTAGTGTCCAGGGCAGGCATGGTGGCTCATACCTGTAATCCCAGCACTTTGGGAGGCCGAGGCGAGCAAATCACCTGAGGTCAGGAGTTTGAGACCAGCCTGGCCAACATGGTGAAAACCTGTCTCTACTAAAAATACAAAAATTAGCCGGGCATGGTGGCAGGTGCCTGTAATCCCAGCTACTTGGGAGGCTGAGGCACAAGAATGGGTTGAACCCGGGAGGCAGAAGTTGCAGTGAGCTGAGATCACACCACTGCATTCCAGCCTGGGTGACAGTGAGACCCTGTCTCAAAAAAAAAAAAAAAAAAGACAAATAATCCAATTTTTAAAATGGGCAAAGGACTTGAATGGACACGTCTCCAAAGAAGATATACAAAAGCAAGTCACATAGCTTGTAACTTGGTCCTATATAGAGAGGTGAAGTGGCTGAGACTGCAGGTGACTGGATGACCTTCCCAGAGCCACAACACACAGCTGCTAAGTGGCAGAGCTGGGTCTTAAGCCAGGTCTGTTTGCATTCCTGCTGCCCCTCTGGTGATGCCCACACCATGCCCATCCCAGGGCCAGATCTGCATGTGGATCCTTGCTAAGGAAAAAGACATGGAAGTCTTTCTTAGGCTATTTCTACCCAACATTGATGTCCTTCAAAGATATCAGATCTCACTTCACATAGGAGTGGGTGCTGGGGAGGACTGAAGGTCTCCAGCCTTCTGGAGTAAGATGAAGAGTTGCCTCGGAGGTGACCTTAGGTTCAGGCCCTTGGTAGAGGTCAGCACTGAAGCGCTAAGCTCCAAGGGGGAAAGTCCCAGGTGGGATAACATAGACAGCAAATCTGGACATCCTGCTTTTCTCTTTTCTTTTCTGTCTGTGGCTCCTTTTAAATTTTTTGTAGAGATGTTTTTGCTGTGTTGCCCAGGCTGGTCTCAAACTCTTGGGCTGAAGAGATCCTCCTGCCTCAGCCTCCCATGGCACTGGGATTACAGGCATAAGCAACAGTACCTGGCCAACACTGCATCTCTATAGTGTGTTTTGATATGAGCAGGGTGCATCCTCCTTCATTCTTATTCCAAATTTTCTTGGCTTTATCTTTCCTAGCAAACTCAGACTTACTTGTCAAGTTCCAAACAAGTGCTGTCAGGCCAGCTGTGCTGAACAAACACTCAGGTGGATATTATGGATTTTAGCAGACACTGTTTTCTCTAAATGAAAAAATATGGACATTTTAATGATAGTTTTATGATTTGGCACTTGAGGCTGAGGTCAGGAAAATAACCATAATGCCCAGGGCCTGCTGTTTGTGAGCATTTCAGCTTTTCTGCTGAGCCTGGGCTAAGCTAAGTGCCCACGGTGCTCTGCTCCACCCGATGCAAATCATCACCCTTGGGAATTCAAATGTCTCTGGATTATATCTGAGTGTGGCAAATGAGTCAGTGAAAGTTCTTCCTGGCCAGGCACGGTGGTTCACACCTGTAATCCCAGAACTTTGTGAGGCCAATGCAGGCAGATCGCTTGAGCTCAGGAGTTCAAGACCAGCTTAGCCAACAGAGTGAAACCGTCTCTACAAAAAATACAAAAATTAGCCAGGTGAGGTGGTGCACACCTGTTGTCCCAGCTACTCTGGAGACTGAGGTAGGAGGATCTCTTGAGCCTGGGAGGCGGAGGTTGCAGTGAGCCAAAATCGTGCCACTGTACTCCAGCCTGGGTGACAGAGTGAGACTGTCACCAAAAAAAAAAAAAAAAAAAAGACATATACACCAATTGTAGTGTCTTATATTCATATAAACCAACCACACAAAAAAGAGAATATTAAAAAAAAAAAGTTCTTCCTGAGAGGCTCAGCAGGGTTGCCCCAGGATGCTCAGTTTCAAATCACCACAGCCCTGATTCCTCCTCTGCCTTACAGAGCGCCCCCAGGGTGTGGGGTTAGAGACACATTCTGGTCCAATGCTGCAGCCTCATGTCAACTGTGTGGCCTCGAGGCAATAGGATAGCCTCAGTTTCCCCAAGCTGACATTTTAAAAAATCTTCTTAAGCATTTTGGTGTCATTAACCAAAACGTACATTCACATTACTGTGCATCATTCATCTCCATAATGTTTCTCATCCTGCAAAACTGAAACTCTGTCCCCATAACTCTTACTCCCCATTTTCCCCTTCCCCCAGCCCCTGGCAACCACCATTCTATTTTCTGTCTCTATGAATCTGACTATTCTAGCACCTCATATAGGTGGAATCACACAGGGTTTGTCCTTCTGTGTCTGGCTTACTTCACTCAGCATAACGTCCTCAAGGTTCATGCAGATTGTAGCACTGTGTCAGAATTTCCTTCCTTCTTAAAGTTGAATAAGATCTCATGAAATAGATGAATCATGTTTTCTTTATCCAGTAATCCGTGGATGGATGCTTGAGTTGCTTCCACCTTTCTGCTGTTGTGCAGAGTGCTGCTGTGAACGCAGGTGGGCACCAGGTTGACTTTTGATACCAGATGAAGGGAGGAAAGCACAGGGCTCCTTGGCCACCTCCACAAGGAAAGCCCTCCTGGCCAGGGCAGCCCCTCATGAGCTGGGCTGAGAAGAGCATGGTCAGTGAGTTTTTTCCATGATGGTTCTACCGTAGCCTCAGCACATCTTGGAGTCCACCCCATGGCTCCTGGGCTCACCTGCTCATTCCATTCACCCGACTCCAGAAAGAGCTCCTGGCTTTTTCCTGTTTTAGGCTGAATTTCACTTCACATTCGACACCACTGTCATCCCCAGAGGGTTCAAACATTCTCTAATCGGACCTAAACGTCCACATCTTCCTGACTCCCAAATTGTCAGTAGGCCACTGGGAACTCACGGTGTCATCAGAAAACCCCCACATCCTCAGTCTCTTCTCGGGCATCCCTTCACCCTCGCACTCTGCTGGAAGCCGGGCTCTCCCCCTGAAGACGCTGTTTCCCCTGCAGCTCTCTCAAGTGGCGGCTGTTTTTGTTTCTCACACCCTGCCTTCTCCGAGGACCTGTGGCTGACAGAGCTCATCTCCCCACTTTTCCAGAATATTCCTCCTCTCTCTTTCCATAACAACCCAGCCTCTCCGAATGCATGCTTGGGGACCACACAACTCTAGAGCCCTGCTTGCTGCAGTCACCTCTAGACCTCCAGCCACTCTGCCCACTTGGGGAAGGTTTCTCCTCCTCCTCACATTGTCCTTCTGTCGCCAGACACTCCTGTGCTCATTTCTGGCAGTTTTAACAATGTTGTCCATGAATCCTCCTGCCTCTGTTTCCCAATCTCTTCCTTCACATCTCTCTTTCCCTCTAACACACCTGACCCACCTTCATAAAGTCCTGGCCAAGGCTGAGACTTGTCACTCTCGGTAACTGCATCTTCTCCAGAGTTTCTGCTTCAGGTGTCCCCTCTTGGACAATTGCCTCCACCTCGGCAGCCTATTTCCTCCACCTGCCCCTTGGCCTCGTCTGGCTGACATCTAGCCCTGTGCCCTTGTACAGCTGCACCTGTACACACCTCGGCCAACAGTCTCCCCCACTCAGCCTCCCTGTTCCGTGTGTGCCTGGAATCTGGCTCCTTCCCCTGTCTCCCTGTGGGCAATGAATATGAAAAGGCAGTTCACAGAAAAAGGAACACAAATAGAATTTTAAAACACATTCAGCCTCATTTGTAACAAAATGCCAATGAAAACTAAATTCAGACACCACTTCTCACCTATTAGACTGGCAAAAATCCAGATGTCTGATAGCACACTCTGTGGGCCAAGCTGTGAGGAGACACTCTTCTATGATGCTGATGAGAGAACAAGTTAATCCAATTTCCACAGGAGCAATTTGGCAGTTTCTATCAGAAGCATAAACCCTGTGACCCAGCAAGTATGTGTTTGAAACTTATACACACGAACATAGACATACGCACATTAATAATGATAGCATTGTCATAATAGAAAAAGACTGGAAACGGTCCCCATGTTCATCATCTATGGGGTGACTCTACATCCCAGTTTGCTTGGAATGGCCCTGGTTTACACCTTTGGCCCAGTATAATTAATAATAGAGCCCTGTTCACTCCTGAAAGTGTCCCAATCTGGATGGTTGATTTTATGGCTGCCCTAATCATAGGGGACTAGATAATTGATGCTACACTCATATAATAGTATACCAAGCAGCAGAAAAAAAGAATGTGGATGCTTTCTATGTACTGATAGGTAAATGTCTCCAAGACACATTGCTAAGTGAAAAGAAAAACCCAAACAAAAACAAAAGGCAAGGTGCAGAACAAAATGCATCGTATGCTAACTTTCAGGTTAAAAATAAGAGGATATGATGCTGCTATTCACATTTGCCTGTATGTGCCTAAGAAACTCTGGAAGGATACACAAAATACTCGTAACAGTGGTTACCAGTGTGTATGCATCTGGGAAAGGAAGGGAAGACTGAGTGGCAGAGACTTTCACTGTATATTTTTTCATAATTTTTTTTATTTTTAAGTAAAAATAAATTTTTGAATCTATTCAGAGTTAAACTTTAAGATGAAAAAGTATATAAATTGTCACAGAGACTTCTGGTTGTCTAAACAATATTCATCCTTCCTTTTTGTAATAGAACCCCAGACTAGATTTCCCACTCTCCCTTGCAGCTAGGTGTAGCCATGGGACTAATGAAATAGAACTGAAAGTGTCACACGAGTCTTCTAGGAAGACATAAACTTTATCCTGTCACCTGGGATATAGTTGTGATGACTGGAACTGACAGCCATTTTCATTTATGAGGATAAATGCCACTCCCTTAAGGATGTGAATGCTGAAAAGTGCCTGGATCCCTAATGATTTTGTGAATTCAACATGCTAGTTTTGCAAGTTTTACCTCTGGACTTCTTTTTTTTAATGAGAAGGAAGTTTCTTGCCTTAAAGCACTGGTTTTCAGGACTCTGTTCCTTGCCACTTAACCTAATTCTAACTGATACGGACGTGTGCTGATAAACTACCAAAAAATGTTAATTTTCATTACCCATTTTTGGTATGATGACAGGACATTTTTATTTTCTTTGTACCTTTGGTATTTTCTGTACTGAACATGTATTTTAATATCAACTGTCATTTTAAAACAACATTTATATGATCACAGAAAATGGATCTTGTAGTTTCTGGTTTTGTGTCAGGAGAATTTCACTTTCAAAGGAGATAATGACAGCAATGATCATGAGGGATGATATCTCCAGAAGCCATTCGGAGTGGCGCTTTGTTAGCAGCAGAGACCCCACAGCATCCCTGCTGCTGCAGAAGTACAGACTGAGGCCTTCCAGTTGAGGAAAGCTGCCTGTTGCTTTAAATTGTAAGGGACCTAGAAGATGCTTGGAACCAATTCTGACTGAGATTTGCCAAATCCCCAGGCTCAGTTTGTCTGCTTTCTGCTGGAAAACAGGTTTCCATTGTCTATGACTGTCTGAAGCAGGGGAAAAAATCCTCCATGGCCTGGGGAGATGGATGATAAAACTCACATGGGTTCCCCTCTGGCTCATTGACTCATCCTGGAATGATCGGAAGCCTGTAAGGCTGGCACATGTTCTTGGACTCAAACGTTGGTTTCTTATATTGCCATATACAAACAATTCCAGAGCGAGAATTTTTATAGAAGACATGTTGACAGGGGCTCTGTGAGAAGACCATTAGCAGGGAGCTCCCAGATGCCTGCAGTTGTGAAATCTGTGAGTCATCCTTTTGGCCCCCTGCTGTGCTTCTCCAGCTGGGCTTGCAGCCTCCAAGGGATGAGGCCTGTCACAGATACCTGCATGGTGCTATGATGCATCTTTCTGGCATGTCATTTTTATGCAAAAATTTGTGGGGGGGAAAGTCATCATTTTTATATTAAACTGTCACTGTTTTGCAAATATGCATTGAAAAAGAAAAAAAACTATCACTGATGTGTTACGATGCCTTTTATTTATTTTGTATAAATTCAGGAGGTACAAGCACAGTTTTGTTCCATGGGTAGACTGCACAGTGGGGAAGTCTGGGCTTTTGGAATAGCCATCACCTGAAGAGTATACATTGCACCCATTAAGTAACTTCTCACGCTTCACTCCCCTTCCACCTTCACACCCTTCTGAGTCTCCCATGTCTATTAGTCCACTCTGCATGTCCATGTGTGCACGTTATTTAGCTCCCACTTATAATGAGAACATTCAGTATTTGACTTTCTAGAAAATCTGAAGCATTTATAAGGCTTTCAAAATAAAAGATTTCAAAAGTAATTCTTGTAGTACACAGCTTCAAACTGTGTTCTGAGACCCCCTAGGGGGCCACTGGGGTACTCTGGTCTTGGGAAAAGGTTTAAAACTCTGGCTTACAGGATTTCACACTGACACTAATTGAAACTATCTTCGGGGCTGTATTACATCCAATCTTGTCTAGATACATTCACTCAATTCCTTCATGAAGAAAGGTTGTTGTTGTTGTTTAATAAAAGGTGGCTGGAGAAAGTGGGTCTTTTCCATCCTGTACACCCCAACCCAGCTGGCCGCTGGAGCCTCCTCTGCCCCTCACCTGCCATCCCACCTAACCTCCCTTCCCTTCCTACCCCCTGGGCACCTCCACTGCAGTACCTGGTGGCCATCTCCTGACCTCAGGAGGCTCAACCCCTGCAACATGCCTGCCATCAGGGTCCCAGGCACCCATTTCCTGCTGAGGAGGTGGTGCCAGGACACACCAGAGGACCAAATACATAGGTCTCTGCCCTGGCACACCTTGCAGTCCCTGGTTGAGGGTGGGAAACAGACATTTACCCCAAAATGACACCCATAGCTGGAGAGCTAAACATCTGATGATGGTCCTGAAGGAAAAATGAAGGCCACATTATTTCAGGGGGCCCAGTTGAATTGGAGTAAGGGAATGGAGAGGTGCTTCTCTAAGGCAGTCTTGTTTTAGGTAATCCCGAAAGGTGAGTAGTAGTTGGTAGGTAGAGGACGGACGCAGAGATGACTCAACCGACTGCAGTGGGATTGGACAGGCACCTTCTGAAGGCTTTGGCTGGAAAATTTGGGTCAAACAATTCAAACTAGTTCCTACCAGAACCTGGAATAGGCCACTGGGCTTTAGAACAAGACGCTTCCAGTGGGCACCATGGTAGTAGGATGGCAGGGAGCCCATCATGGCTTCCTTCCCCCAGGAGGTGGCACCAAGGATGCCACGCTGCATCTGGAGCATATCTGCTTACAGCTGCCAGCAGTTGGGCTGGGCACTGGACAGCTGCCCAGGGAGCAGAGAAGAAAATAAACTTCCTCCTGGAGACTGAGAAGGGACAGAAACCGGATGTTGGTGGGGAGCTCAGGATCTGTCTGGGTGGTTCACTCAGGCTTCACTATTTGCTCCTCCTGCCTGGGCCTCCAGTTGTCCCCAGTCACAGTGACCTGCCTGCCCCAAGGCTTTTAGAGGGCTGCCAATGAAATTTGAAATTCAGATAAACAACAAATAACTCCCCAGTCTGTCCCAAATACTGCAGGAGGTGTACTTATGCTAAGAAATTATTTGTTGTTGGCCAGGCACAGTGGCTCATGCCTGTAATCCCAGCACTTTGGAAGGCCGAGGAGGGCAGGTCACAAGGTCAGGAGTTCGAGACCAGCCTGGCCAATATGGCAAAACCCCCCCATCTCTACTGAAAATACAAAAATAAGATGGGTGTGGTGGCATGCGGCACCCAGCAACTCGGGAGGCTGAGGCAGGAGAATTGCTTGAATCCAGGAGGTGGAGGTTGCAGTGAGCCGAAGTCATGCCACTGCACTCCAGCCTGGGTAGCAGAGCAAGACTCTGTCTCAAAAAAACAAAAACAACAGCAACAACAATAGAAATTATTCATTGTTTATCTGAAATCCAAATGTAATTGAGCATCCTGTGTTGTATGTGGTGACTGTACTCAGCCTACAAACTAAGCCACCTCAGCCCCATTCATCAGGGGACCGGCCCACGAAATTCTGCAAGTCTGGCACCTCCTATATCCTGATGGGTGAGTAATGTAACAGGTATTACAAGGTTCAAGCTTAGGGGCCTGTACCCTATGAAAGGTTTAAGACTCCGACTTTTAAGGGGCCAGAAGAGGAGAAAGAAAGCCTTCGGCAATGCACTGAATGTTTGTGGCCACTCCCCCACCCCACCATCTCCAAATTCCTATGCTGAAACCCTAACCAAGGTGAGGGTATAAGGAGCTGGGGCCTTGGGGGAGTTGACCAGGTCATGAGGATAGAAGAATTCCTGCCCCTGTAAGAAGAGGCCAGGAGCAGCTCGCTCTCCGTCCCTCAAGTGAGGACATAGCAAGAAGCTGGCCTTGGGCAACCCGGAAGACGACCTTTTCCAGAACCCGACTACGCTGCCACCCTGAGCGACTCCCAGGACCACGAGACAGCAGCGTTGTTTCTAAGCCACCCAGTCTAAGGTGCCCTCACGACAACCGCCTGGACTGTTACCCACAAGGATATCGAGGAGGACAGCCCGGGCCCAGTGCAGGCTCGGGAGAGAGAGAGAGAAAGGGACAGTGGCGGGAGGCGGTACTGGGACTGAGCTCGAGCCCTCGCCTTGACAGGTGGAGGTCGGGGCTGCCTCTTGTGGCAGGGGTTGGGAAGCCTGAACCAATGGGCCGAGGAGGCCATGACTGCCGCTCCGCGCACGCCTCCGTCTCCCGGCCTCAGGGCAAGGCTCGCTGGCGACCCTGGAGATGTTCCGGCCGGAGTGTGGGGTGGGAGCGGCAGGGGCAGGACAGCAGCGAAGCCCAGCGTCTCCCGGGGGCCACCCCTCATTCCAATTCCTGGGAAAAGAGCAAAGGAACCCTCAGTCCCCGCCCCTGCCCGTGCCAGGCCCGGAGCGGTGGTCTGCTGAATGGACCCCCGATGTGGCCAGCAGAGGCCAAGCTGGGCAGGAGCAGGAGCCCCTCCGCAGGGCCCCGGTCACTGGCGCGGAGCCGCTGCCCGGGAACGCCCCTGCCGCCGGTGTCCCGCCCCAGGAGCGCGAGGTCACCAGGCATCCCTATCCCCTGGCCCGGAGCCCCGCCTAGGAGTGCCTTCCGGCGCCTGCAGGGGCCGGGCTGGGCCTGGCGGGTTCCTCCGGCGTCAGACCCCAGCCAGGACCGCACTGTCTAGGAGGCGCATGGGCGCGGTTTCTGGTGGGGCGGCCGTAGCCCTGAGGGGACTTGGCCGTGCGGGCTCAACCTGGCGCCTGACGGACGCCCGCTGGGAGCCCTGAGGGCACGTGTCCTTCGGGACTCCGCGGCCACCACTGTCCCCGCCCAGTGCCTTCTTCACGAGGACACTGGCACACCGCGGCAAGAACGCTGGTCGCCCCCAACCTTATAGGCGAGCAGCACGCAGATCTCCCTCAGGCTAAGGGGGTTCGCGTCGGGGAAACTGCGCCCGCCTGCTCCAAGAGCGAGCCCGCGCAGCTCCACGGGGTGGTGGGGGAGGGCACTGCCTTCACCCACATTGACTGGGCTGGGGCACGTGACTTCATTTTGTTCAGTGGGATGGGGGTGGAGGCGGGCGCTGGGAGAGGCCTGTGAGCGGCGCGCGAGGGTGCTGACGCGCCGGCCCTGGGGTCCGCTGCCCTCAAGGAAATAAACACATGGACGCGCTCTGGGGCGGGCTGACCGCGCGCTGAGGCCTGGGGCGACAACTCGTCTCTAATCTGTACCAGATGGGGAATCATTTGCTTGTTTTTCTTTGAGACAGGGTCTGGCTCTGTTGCCCAGGCGGGAGTGCAGTGGCCAATCATAGCTCACTGCAGCCTCGACCTCACGGGTTCAAGCGATTCTCCCGCCTCAGCCTCCCGAGCAGCTAAGACCACAGGCGCGCGCCACCACGCCCGGCTCATTTTTAGTTTTTTGTGGAGATGCAGTCTCACTTTGTTGCCCAGGCTGGTCTTGAACTCCTGCTCAAGCCCACATTGGCTTCCCAAAGCACTGGGATTACAGGCGTGAGCCACCGCGCCCGGTCTTGTTTTTCAAGTAAGAGATCACAGCAATTGCTCTTCCTTCTCCATGACAGGTGGCTGATGGTGGAGCACTGAGCAGTGGCTAGGAGTGCAGGCCTTGGTGCCAGATTGCTTGGGTTTAAATCCTTGCTTTGCCTTCTCCAAGCTGAGCTGCTTTAGGCAAATTACTGAGCCTTTCTGTGCCTCAGTTTCCTGGCCTATAAAATGATCTAGCATTGACCTAATTCACTGGTGCCCCAACCCCTTCGACTTGGGCTGGCTCAAACCCATGCTCCTGCCAGGCTTCCAGCTGCAGTAGCACAAGGCTGTAGTCCTCAGGAAGGTTGACCTGAGAGAAGCCGGATTCCCAACCCAGGACAGACATCAGCCTACAGCCCATCCCAGTTACCACTGCCTTTGGAAAGAGACAACTCTGGGCTGCAAGAGTCTTGGCCTGTTCTTAGGTCAGTGCCATGTGACCCCCCAACAACAGCTGACAGCCAGGGGCAGCCGACCGCCGGGTGGTTAGTGACCCGTGAGGGGAGCCGAGTGTCTGCTTAGGCAGGAAGGGGAGACCTAATGCAGGCCAATCTGATTCTTCAGCTTGTGTGATGGTTAACTTTACATGTCAACTTTACTGGGCCAATGGATGCCCACACAGCTGGTTGAAAACTGTTTCTGGGGTGGCTGTGAGGGTGTTTCTGGAAGAGATTAGTGTCTAAGTTAGTGAACTGAATCAAGCCAATGCCCTCCCTGATGTCAGTGGAGGGCATCACCCAATCCACTGAGGGCTTGAATAGAACCAAAAGATGGAGGAAGATTGAATTCTGACTGACTGCCTCAGCTGTGACACTGAACTTCCCTTGCCACTCCTGGTCCTCAGGCCTTCAGACTCAGGCTGGAATCCATAAGCCTGGCTCTCAGGCCTTTGAACACCACCACTGGCCTTCCTGGGTCTCCAGCTTGCACATGGCAGACTGTGGGACTTCTCAGCCTCCATAATCACATGAAGCAGTTCTGTATAATAAATCTCAGTCCCTATCTGTCCACCTGTCTATCTACAGATCTGTCTATCTGTCTATCTATCATCTACCTATCTCCGATTGGGTCTGTTTCTTGGGAGAACCTTGACTAACACAGCTGGGTAACTATAACTAGAAAATACAAAAAGATTCTACTGATTGTTAACGGGAGGAGAAAGAAAGAAGAGATGACTGTGGCAGGCAGAATAGTGGTCCCCAGAAATGTTCACTCCCGAGTCCCTGGAATCTGTAAATGTGTTACCTTACATGGCAGAAGGGACTCTGCAGATGTGATTAAGGTTAGAGACCTTGTGATAGAAAGAATAGCCCGGATTCTCCCGATAGGCCCAATCTACTTACCTGAGTCCTTAAAATCAGAGCACTTCTCCCAGCTGCAGAGAACCAGGGGGAGATGTGACTGGAAGAACAGTCAGAGGAAATGCTGCTGGCTTTGAAGAGGCAGGAAGGGGCCAGGAGCTAAGGAATGCAGGTGGCGGGGATAGCAAGGAGGCAGATTCTTTTCTAGAGCCTCAAGAAAGGAAGCAGTGCTGCGACACCTTGATTTTAACCCAGTGAGGCTGTGCTGCACTTCTGACCCCCCATGACTGAGATACCAAGTTCCTGTTGTTTTAAGCCACTGAGTTTGTGGCAATTTGTTACAGCAGCCACAGAAAGCGAATACAATGACAAAGAGCGAGTAGTCATGACCCCAAATGAGGGAGCCACAAAATGAGGGTTGCCCCCGAAGACCTGAATTTTGAGAAGAGTTCCCTCTCTAAGAAGTTAGGATCTGAAGTTAGTGCACAAGTTGGAAATTCTCCTGTGTCAGTTACCATCAAGATACCATCTGGTACATCTAAAAATCCTCTCAAATGGGCCCGACACAGCCAAGTTTTCCTCTAGGGATGGGCTGAGCATTAAATGAAGTAGTTGGCTTGCATACCGTGTCAAAACGAACAAGCAAAGAAAGCTTTAGATACTGAAACTCCACTCAGTGTCACAGGACACTCACACAATGGGCAACCCACAGGAGCTGAGACTGTAGACGGGACCAGCACACGGTGCATGCTTGCTCTGGGGCACATGATTATTGGCTGCAATGGCAGGTGGCAGTAGACACATCCTGCTTTTTTAACAGCTGGGCACAGTGGCTCACACTTGCAATCTCAGCATTTTGGGAGGCCCAAGGTGGGAGGATCACTTGGGGCCAGAAGTTTGAGGCCAGCCTGGGCAACAAAGCAAGAGCCCTCTCTCTGCAAAAAGTAAAAAAAAAAGTTAGCTGGGTGTGATGGCATGCATTTGTAGTCCTGGCTACTTGGGAGCCTGAGGTGGAAGGATCCCTTGATCCCAGGAGTTCAAGGTTATAGTGTGCTAGGATCATGCCACCACACTCCAGCCTGGGTGACAGAGTGAGACTATCTCTAACATTTTTTTTAAGTTAACCTTATTTTTTCTTCCAACCATAGGTGGTCAAATGTGTGGGAGTTAAATGTGAGTTTGAAATGCCTTCCTAGGACTCAGTATGGCTCATTTTCCTCCTTGCCATGAGCTACATGTCCCCATGACAAGGGGCAGCCAGTGTTTGTTCCTGGCCATCAGAAGAGCTGGATGAAGTCTTCCTCCCCTTGAGAAGATCCAAGACTCTGCTGTGGTCAAGGTTCCTTCTCCAGCCAGATGTGTTTTCTAGGATTATACTTTTCAAATGGTGGCCAAGACTTCTGAGGTCACATGCAGCAGTAAAAGCAAGCTGTGGATAACTTTTCCCATGTTCCATTTTATGTTTTGCTATTTTTCTGATATGAGCGTAATGATCTGGTTTAAGGCTTGATATAAATAGTAGCCCAGATGGACATATGGGAGGGGTGACGGGGCCAACCCTTTGGCCAACACTGCAAAATGTCCAGGCCGAATCCTTTTATAGCATTATTTTTCATATTCTAGAAAAATCTTGGTGAGGTTTTAGTAAGGCAGGTGAGTCAAGTTATAATGTATCAATTTAATGAGTCTGGAAGGCTCAGAGATTCTACTTGGAAATGTATTGCGTCCATTCATGATACCATAAGTGAAAAATGACAAAGGTCTTAGAATGGCCAGGATTTCAGTCCCCCCCAATCCCAGGGGTCTTTCTTGTTTGCAGTTCTGGGATTTTCACCATAAAGCTGGAAAAGGCTGGAACAACTGGTGACAAGATTGACTGCTGCTCTGAAACCAGGCTGGATGCAGAGGCGTTTATTCCCTGAGTTTAATGAAGAATTCCAAGTCAGAATGAGGGTGAGTGGGAGCTGGATGTTTCCACCAACTAATAAAAAACTATCTACTTAGCAACTGTTACACATTAGGCTGTGGCATTTTGAGCCAATAAATACACAGCTCTGCTTCCAAGGAGCTCAGAGCTGCAGGACGTAAATCCGCAGCCTAAGAATCCAAGGCCTTCTGACTCAGGGAAGGAAGAGCCAGCTGTGGGCCAAGGGGACACAGGGTGGCAAGTCCCCATGGGCTTCTGGGCAGCAGAGACCACTACCACAGATGGTGCAACAACAGACGCCTCAGTTGGGAGCCTCTCACCTGACACCTCATTTAATACAACCACTTTCTGGAGTGGGTGTTTCCTCTCTATCATCATATGAGGAATCTAGGCTGGAGACGCTGAAGAAGAGGCCCTGGGGCTTCAGTGCAACTAACTGGCCTGAAGCCAGGTACCTGTAAAGTACGTGTGCTAAGACAACCCAGGCTTGGAATGTCCACGGATGATGCTTCATTCTTGTAGGGATCCAGGCCACGGGATGGGAACCTCCCTCCTAATGGGCCCCAAACAGTGGCAAATACAGAAGAGATCATCCCAAGTGCTGAGACACTGGCCCTCCATAAAATGGTCATGTGTGCATGTGTGTGCGCGTGCTCGCGTGCACACGCCTGCATGTGCATTGGAACCACTGAGCAGTTGAAGGCAGCTGCAGGTGATCAGATGATGGGCAAACGAGACATGGTATCTCCTGGACACAGCTTCTGCTGTCACCTGACAGCCTGAGAGGGAAGTGAACTGTGGCTGCTATCCTGGCTAGGTGGTAAGTGATGATCCCTTATCCAAGCCTATGCCGTCTGAGAAGATGTGGAGGCCACAGGGAGAAAAAGGGTGGGACAGTGTGGCTTCCTTGGGAGGAAGACATGAACATTTCAGGACAGGCAGCCTCACTGCCCTGAAACACCACCTGTGCGTTTTTTTTGTTTTTTTTTTTGATACAGGTTCTTACTCTGTCACCCAAGTGGGAGTGCAGTGGTGCAATCATAGCTTATTGCAGCCTCAACCTCCTGGGCTCAAGCAATCCTCCCACCTTAGCCTCCCAGGTAGCTGGGACTACAGGCATGTGCCACCAGGTCTGGCTTTTTTTTTTTTTTCCTGAGACAGAGTCTCACTCTGTCACCCAGGCTGGAGTGCAATGGCATAATCTTGGTTCACTGCAAGGAGTTCAAGGTTCACTGCAAGGAACCTTCCAGGTTCAAGAGATTCTCCCTGCCACAGTCTCCCATATGTAACTGGGATTACAGGCCCCCACCACCACACCTGGCTAAGTTTTCTATTTTTAGTAGAGATGGGGTTTTGCCATGTTGGCCAGGCTGGTCTCAAACTCCTGACCTCAGGTGATCCTGTCTCAGTCTCCCAAAATGCTGGGATTACAGGCGTGAGCCACCACATCCAGCCAGCCCAATTAAAAACATTTTTTTTTTTTGTAGAGACAGGGTCTTGCCTTGTTGCCCAGGCTGATCTTGTGGCCCTAATTTACACTCCATCTGCATTTGCATTGGAGACGGGTACACAGTGGGACCCCTGTTCTTATTTGGGTGTTGGTCCACTAGGATTGAGCCTGCCTTCAAAGTCCAGCCAGCTGGGTGGTGGGCAAAGCAGGATCAGTGAACAGTGATCAAGAGCTTCAAGGACATTTGGGTGGCAGTGGTGACTGCTCTGGACCCTCTGGGGTTATGTCCCACAGTACTTGTAGATTTGGGCCACATACTGCATCACGCTCTGCTGGTCAGGCCAGACTGTGTTCAGCATCTTGCTGTGAGCTCCTGCAGGGGAAGGGGATGGGGGACCGATCACAAGGCAGGACATCACAGACCCCTTCCCCTCTGGGACTTCAATCCAGGTTAGGGCTTACACTGCCTGGAAACCCTCCACCTACACAGACGGAATGTGACGGCTAACAGAGGTAGAGCTGAATGTGATGAGTTAAGACTTTTCTCCCACTTATTCAGGAGATACTATCCCTTTCCAAAAACAGAAAACATGATCTTCCATCACTTTCATCTTTTAACCATATGACAGCATTTTAAAAAGCTTTAAAAAGAAAAAGTCAGGCATGGTGGCAAACACCTGTAGTTCCAGCTACTTGTGAGGCTGAGGTGGGAGGAACACTTGAACCTGGGAGGTTGAGGCTGCAGTGAGCCATGATCCTGTTACTGCACTCTAACCTGGGTGCCCTGGATGACATGGCAATTCTTAAAAAAAAAAAAAAACAGAAAGAAAACGTCAGCCATAATTTCACTATTAAGATGATTTCCAAGTTTCTAAATTACATTTGAATCAACATTTCTAATTCCCCAGGCTCCCAGCACAGTGCATGTGCTATTATGTGGGCTATGCTATTACGTGGGCTGAGCATTTCACACCCGGGTCCCTGTGCTGCTGTGCTGCTGTGCCATTGTGTAGGCTGCCATTCTAGCGGATGTGTACTGTCCAGGGAAACAAGGGACATGGCATGCAGTATATGCTCACTTCGTCACCACCACAGACTTTGCAATAAGCATCTTTGTGCAGTATTGTTTTCTTTTGTCAAACTTGTCCTCAAGATAAATTCCTAAGAGCGGGATTATCATGAAAGCCTTGAATCAATTTCAAATGTAGTTATTTTACCGGCATTAAGTGTTATCATTTAATGTGGTTTTGTTAGTTTGATTTTTTTTGTTTTTTCTTATTTTTATTTTTTGCTTATTTGCTGGGTTTTACTGATTATTTTTGTTCATTTTGCAAGTAAGCTTCTATTGAGCACGCATAAGGTCTGGCCCAGAAAGTGAGGGGCAAGAGCATCCTGTCAGGCACTCAGTCAAGCTTTTCTGAAATTTGTGTCACTGGACATATTTAATAATTATCTTTGGGACTGAATTTGGATTCCTGTGTGGTTACAAGAGAGTAGTAGGAGGCCAGGCGCAGTGGCTCACGCCTGTAATCCTGGCACTTTGGGAGGCCAAGGTGGGTGGATCACCTGAGGTCAGGAGTTCGAGACCAGCCTGGCCATCATGGTGAAACCCCATCTTAAAATAAATAAATAAATAAATAATAATAATAATAATAAAAAAAAAAGAGAGTAGTAGGAAAGGACCCTGATGTAAAGCCAGAAGCAGAGATGCCATGGAAAAGTAAGGCTGAACTTAGCACATTCATCTCCTGATTCAACATCTGAACAGACTTCACCTATTCTGCTTCTTGGTGATGCTAAAAAATTATCAGCAAATCATTAGTCATGGGAAAGGTGTGGAACAAGAGTGAGTAAAACATTCCACGCAGATACACCTAGAACAATTTAAAAAAAACAAAACAGCAAAATTTTCACAGACTACAAGGACAGAAAATCTCCTTCTACCTACACTGCTCTAGTGATGACTACACACAGACTGAGGTCTGGCAAGCTGAAGTCCTTATCAAAAAGGTTTGCTAACATGACTTACAGAAAGCAAGTGATGAAGAACTGGGCATACTATTTGAGAGATAGATGAGCTCTGGGAAAAGAAGGGATTTCTACAGACCCAACAAAGATGGCAAGCTTTCCTCTGTATGATGGGAAGGGTGTGTCTTTAAACTAGAGAGGACTCAGAAGTCCAATCAATATTCAGTTTTACACAGACTATCTTACATGCTTGAACTTCATAACAATTGAACTAAAAATATGAGATACATTGTTAACATCACATTTGAGAATTTGTAAAGAAATATTTTGCACATATCAGTAGAGAGCATGCTGCATTAGGAATAATCTAATAATCCATGAGATTTGTTTGAATTAGTAATTAAAACCTTCCAAAAAACCACCAGACCCATATGACTGCACTTGTGAATTCTATCTAATACTTAAGGAAGAAATAATACCAATTCTACAAACTCTCTTCAAAAAATGGAAGAGGAGGGAATACTTCCCAACTCATTCTATGATGCCAGCATTACCCTAATACGAAAACTAGACAGAGACATTACAAGAAAACTACAGGCCAACTTCTCACATAAATACAGACACAAAAACCCTTAACAAATATTAGCAAATTGAATCCACTAATCTATAAAAGTACAATATAATCATGATGAAGTGAGGTTCATTCCAGGAATGTAAGGGTGGTTCAACATTTGTAAATCAATGTAATTCCTCATATTAACCAATTAAATGAGAAAAACCATATGATCATGCCAACAGATTAAAAAAAGCATTACATAAAATTCAACAACCATGACAGCTTTTATTTGTGATAACTCTCAGCAAACTATGAGTAGAAGGAAACTTCTTTTGCCTGATAAAGATATGTACAAAAAACCAACAACTAACATCATACTTAACAGTGAAAGACTTGAACACTTCCCCCATAAAATCAAGAACAAGGCAAGGATGTCCTTTCTCATCGATCCTATTCAATGCTGTACTGGAAGTTCTGGCTAGTGCAAAAAGGCATGAAAAAGAAGTAAGTGGGGCCAGGCGCTGTGGCTCATGCCTGTAATCCCAGCACTTTGGGAGGCTGAGGCAGGCGGATCAGGAGGTCAAGAGATCAAAACCATCCTGGCCAACATGGTGAAACCGTCTCTACTAAAAATACAAAATTAGTTGGGTGTGGTGGCACATGCCTGTAGTCTCAGCTACTCGGGAGGCTGAAGCAGGGGAACCACTTGAACCGGGGAGGTGGAGGTTGCAGTGAGCCAACATCTCGCTACCGCACTTCAGCCTAGCAACAGAGCGAGACTTCGTCTCAAAAAAAAAAAAAGACAGAAAGAAATAGAATACAGATTAGAAAGGTAGAAATAAAACTGCCTTTATTTGCAGATGACATGATTGTCTATGTAGAAAACCCCAAAGGGTTTACATGAAGGTTTAGCAAAGTCTCAGAATATAGTCAGTATACAAAAGTCAACTGCGGCGGGCGTGGTGGCTCATGCCTATAATCCCAGCACTTTGTGGGGGCGAGGCAGGTGGATCACAAGGTCAGGAGTTCGAGACCAGCCTGGTCAACACGGTAAAACCCTATCTCTACTAAAAATACAAAAATTAGCCAGGTATGGTGGCATGCGCCTGTAGTCCCAGCTACTCGGGAGGCTGCAGCAGGAAAATTGCTTGAACCCAGGAGGCAGAGGTTGTGGTGAGTCGAGATCACACCACTGCACTCTAGCCTGGGCAACAAAGTGAGACTCCATCTCAAAAAGAAAAAAACAAAAGTCAATTGCTGTCCTATATACCAGAAATGAACAACTGTGCATCGGAAGCCGATTCTGAACTTCAAGCTACTGAGGAGCTGTAGATCCAGAAACCTTTGTAATGGTACATCAACTCTGATAGAGGGAAATCATCCTCTGGAGTGGTTTGGTGCGGACAGCCATGGGATGGATTAGTATGGAGTAAGTATCCAATCTGTTTGGGATGCTGAAGACAGAACAAATAAGAAGGAAGAGAAAAAGGCTCCAGCCAGGGTGAAAATGAACTTGGTTTAGAAAATATGGGCTGATGACGCACGGATAAGCAAATTGTTGTTTATCCGTACAATGGGATATTATTCAGTCTTAAAAAGGAAGCGGCCGGGCGCAGTGGCTCATGCTTGTAATCCCAGCACTTTGGGAGGCTGAGGCAGGCAGATCACCTGAGGTCAGGAGTTTGAGGTCAGCCTGGCCAACATGAGGAAACTGCTTCTACTAAAAATACAAAAATTAGCCAGACATGGTGGCACAGGCCTGTAATCCCACCTATTCAGGAGACTGAGGCAGGAGAATCACTTGAACCTGGTAGGTGGAGTTTGCAGTGAGCAAGATGGCGCCACTGCACTCCAGCTTGGGTGACAGAGTGAGACTCTGTCGCAAAAAAAAAAAAAAAAAAAAAGGAAGAGAATCCTGGCATGTGCTAAACATGGATGAACCTTGAAAACATTATGCTGAGTGAAATAACCCAGTCACAAAAAGACAAATCCTGTATGATTCCACTCAAATGAGGTAGCTATAGCAGTCAGATTCACAGAGACAGAAAGTGGAATGGTGGTTGCCAGGGGCTGAGGGGGAGGGAGAATGGGGAGTTAATGTTTAATTGGTACAGAGTGCTGGTTTGAGAAGATGGAGAGTTCTGGAGATGGGGGGTGGTGATGGCTGCACTTACAACATGAATGGACTCAAAACCACTGAACTGTAAACTAAAAAATTAAGATGGTGACTCTTACTTGTATTTTACCACAATAAAAAACAAACAAGATATAACTTCTTGCTCTTGGGAGCTCATGGTCCTGCGGAGGTGGTGGGGGAAGAGATTTGCCATATGATCAGATAAATTACAATATAATAGGGCATGTGCTCGATTACACCATGAATAAATTGTGCTTTAGGAGCCAGAGGGTGGACACATCTGTCACTGAGGCTGAGGGCATGGGCTCTGGAGCCAACTGCCTGGACTTGCCTCTTGCCTATGCTCCTTATGAGCTGTGTGCCTCAGTTTCCCCCCATAGAGCATATTCATTTTGCAGAACCTCCATGAGGGTTCAATAAATCCATGCAAAGAAAATGCCTAGAATGGGCAAATAGTAAATAGACACAGCAAATATGAAAAAAATGTTTTTCATGTAATCAAGCTCAAATTAGCTATTTAAGTACAGCTCATCAAGATTAGACTGCAGAGTAGGTCCGGCCATGCCTCAGGAATCACTTTGTGGTGACCTCCCTTCAGGGGGCCTGCAGCACCCAGTCGGTGCGTGCAGCAGCTGTCCTGGTGAGCATGCTGACACTCGGTGAGCAAATCGGACTAAATGGCCTGGTACGGACATGGCAGCCCTGGGGACACACATTCTGACTGTTTTACAACAGTGAGGTTGCGTATCCTTCCTCACCAAATTCTTTCTGTGGGGGAGTCGCTCACACTTGCAATTGGGCTGGCTAAGATGCTTTCCTTACATGGGGGCTGAGGAGGAACACTTTCTAAGATCTGGAGAACACTGTAGAACTTCACTTTTAAAGATTGCCTCCTCTCACACCAGTCAGAATGGCTACCGATAAAAAGTCAGGCTGGGCACTGTGGCTCATACCTGTAATCTCAGTACTTTAAGGGGACAAGGTGGGAGGATTGCTTGATCCCAGGAGCTCAAGACCAGCCTAGGCAACATGGTGAGAATGCATCTCTACAAAAAAATATTTTTAATTAGCTGGGCATGGTGGCACGTGCCTGTACTCCTAGCTACTTGGGAGGCTGAGGTGGGAGGATCACTTTGGCCTGGGAGGTCAAAGCTGCATGAGCTATTATCACATCACTGCACTCCAGCCTGGGTGACAGAGCATGACCCTGTGTCAAAAAAAAAAAAAAAAGAAAAAAAGTCAAAATGTAACAGATGCTGGTGAGGTTGAAAAGGGAATGATTATATACTGTTGATGGGAATGTAAATTAGTACAGCCACTGTGGAAAGCAATTTGGAGATTTCTCAAATGACTTAAAACAGAACTACCATTCAATCCAGCAATGCCATTACTGGGTATATATGCAACAGAAAATAAATCATTCTACCAAAAAGACACATGCACACGTATGTTCATTGCAGCACTACTCACAATAGCAAAGACATGGAATCAACCTAGGTATCCATCAATGGTGGACTGGACAAAGAAAATGCGGTACATATACACCACAGAATGCCACACAGCTGTAAAAAGCAATGAAATCATGGCTTTTGCAGCAACATGGATGCAGCTGGAGGCCGTAATCCTAAGCTAACTCACACAGAAACAGAAAATCAAATACTGCATGTTTTCACTTATAAGAGGAAGCTAAACGTTGGGTAGTCATGGACATAAAGATGGGGACAATCAACACTAGAGAGTACAAGAGGGGGAATGGAAGAAGGGAGGCAAGGGTTGAAAACAGCTGGGTACTATACTCATCACCCGGTGACAGATCAATCACACCCCAAACCTCAGCAGCACGCCATATACCCATGTAACAAACCTGCACATGTACTCCCGGAATCTGAAGTAAAAGTTTAAATTATAAAAATAAATAAAGATAGCATCCTTGCTAATATGTTACACCCAGAAACTTCTATTTATTTCAATTAATACATATAAGAAAATTTTCCCTGCATAATCTAATTACAGAATTTAAGATTTACAGATTACTGCTGTCACTTCTGACTGGGTGTAGTTTAAAAGTGTCATGTGTAATTCAATATATTATTTTTCTTTTCTTTTTTTCTTTTTTTTTTTGAGACAGAGACAGAGTCTTGCTCTGTCACCCAGGCTGGAGTGCAGAAGTGCTATCTTGGCATACTGCAACCTCCACTTCCCAGGTTCACGTGATTCTCCTGCCTTAGCCTCCCAAGTAGCTGGGATTACAGGTGTGTGCCACCATGCCCAGCTAATTTTTGTATTTTTAGTAGAGATGGGGTTTCACCATGTTGGCCAGGCTGACCTCAAACTCCTGGCCTCAGGTGATCCACCTGCCTCGGCCTCCCAAAGTGCTGGGATTATGGGCGTGAGTTACCCGGCCACATCAAGGTATTGAAAAGTAAATTTAAGAATGTAGGAAACTTCTATTTAGTTGGTGGAATAAGCTGGTTAAAATGTTCACAAACACTCTTAAGTGCCTTTGAGATTAATTATGTGTGTGAGCAGATCCTCACAGACCATCCGTACAAATAAAATCGCTGGCTCTGACAATTAGGACAGCAACATGATCTCACTCTCTTCCCAGCTAACTTACATAGCACATTAGATGAAAATTAAGAAAAAGATGCTAAATTTAAAAGGCAAGGCTGGGCGCAGTGGCTCATGCCTGTAATCCCAGCACCTTGGGAAGCCAGGGTAGGTGGATCATGAGGTCAGGAGTTTGAGACCAGCCTGGCCAACATGGTGCAACCCCGTCTCTACTAAAAATACAAAAATTACCCAGGCGTGGTGGATGGTGCCTGTAATCCCAGCTACTTGGGAGGCTGAGGCAGGAGAATCACTTGAAACTGGAAGGCAGAGGTTGCAGTAAGTGGAGATTGCACTACCGCACTTCAGGCTGGGCGAAGAGCAAAACTCTGCCTTAAAAAAATAAAATAAAGCAAATATTAATTACAACACTCCAAAGAAAAATGTCTTCTGCGTAGAATATAATCTTCCAACAAGGTCTCATTGTATCTTTTCATTGTATCTTTATCCTTACCTGATCTCTGTGTTGGTACTTGTTACTTTTGTTGTTTCTGAAGGGAGATCTCTGCTATACTCCACCTGTTCATATGTGTAAGTTTCCTCATTCCTTTTTAAATTCCCTGGACCTGTAAATACACAATAGGGATATCTGTTTCTTAAAGGTTTAGTAGAATTTGGGCTTGTCTGGACATTTTTTGCTTGTGTGACTACATTTTAAAGTATGAATTCAACTTAACAGTTAAAAGTTTTACTTATTTTTCAGTAAGTTTTGGATAAATATTTACATTTAATATTTGAAGAAATATATTTATATTTTTCTAGAAAACTGTCTATTCTATTTCAGAAATATACTGGCATAGCACTGTTCATAGTGCTGAGCTTTCTACAATAGCTGTACTGTCACTTTCTTATTTCTTAGACTCAACACATTCTCTGAGGGTTATCAAATTTATATCTCACTGTTATTTCAACTTAGATTTTCCTGATCACTAATGAGATTGAATGTCTTTAAAAATGTCTATAGGGCATTTGTGATCCTCTTCTGTGACTTGTCTACTGGGCATTTGTGATCCTCTTCTGTGACTTGTCTATTGGGCATTTGTGATCCTCTTCTGTGACTTGTCTATTATAGCCTTTGATAATTTCCTGCTAGGTTGTCTTTTTCTTACTGGTTAGCAGAAAGTTGTAGGGGATTTTTGTTTTTGTTTTGTTTTTGAGACAGGGTCTCACTCTGTCACCCAGGCTGGAGTGCAGTGGGGTGATCTAGGCTCACTGCAGCCTCGACCTCCTGGGCTCAACCAATCCTCCTGCCTCAGCGTCCCAAGTAGCTGGGATCACAGACATGCAACATCATGCTTGGCTAATCATTAAATGTTTTGTAGAGATGAGGTCTTGCTATATTGCCCAGACTGGACTCAAACTCCTGGGCTCAAGTGATTCTCTTGCCTCAGCCTTCCATAGTATTGGGATTACAGGTGTGAGCCACCATGCCTGGCTAGAATTTTTTATTGATTATCTACCTTGTCTTTGCTCTTTCTGCAGTTTCATTATAATGTGTCTGAAGGAATATTTTTTTTATTCATCCTGCTTGAGATAAATGAAGAATCTATGAACTTTTGTCTTTCATCATTCTAGAAAAAATTCAGGTATCTTATCTTCAAATATTGTTTCCACTCCATTCTTTCTATCCTTTCCATCTGGAAGTCCCTCTGGGCATGAGGCATGACTATCGTCTGATTTTTTTCATCTATGTCTCTTAAGCTCTGAGACAGACACTATTCAAGAGCCCAACAGTTACTCCTAAGCTCTCTCTCCCTTTCAGGCTTCCCACTAAAGAAGCTGAAAAATGTTATATGCTCTCACTTCCTCAAATGCCCTTGCAGCTGGGGTCCATGCAACAGAGTACTGCCAATGAGCTGGAGAAACCCAGGGAGGCTTTTACTTTCATTCTCTAAAGGGAAAGATATGAGGCACTTGTTCTATCTCTTCCTCTTCTTCCTGCCCTGCAGGTGGAAGTGATGTCTAAAGTTTGGCAGCTAAAAGGAATCAACCACAAAGGAACAAGTATGGGGACAAAAGCCAAAAGATTTAAGATGGTGAGCATGGAGAGGAGACACTCTGGGGCCTTGATTACAACACTGAGTGGTGAACCAATCCTGAAACTACTTTTGTTAAAAAAGAAAATTAACATTTTTAATGGTTTAAGCAACTGCTGGTTTCTTGAAGGTGAACACATACTAATTCAATCCCTCTATTATATTTTCTATTTTTTAACATCTCTTTTATATTCTGGGTAATTTCCCTATATTTATGTTCCAGTTCATTAGTTCTCTCTTTTGCTGCATCTGATCGGTTTGGAAACACATTTCATTGCAGCTTTAATTCCAAATTTTCATTTCTAGAAGTGTTACTTCTTTTTCCAAATCTCTTTTTTAAATAGAATAATTCATTCCTTGTGGTTTCTATCACTCCTTTTATCTCTTTAATATGTTTAAACATAGTCTTTTTGTAGTCTCTTATTATTTATCATCTCAAGTTCTGGTAGATAATCCTTTCATTTGCTGTATTTGCTGACTAGCTCAAGTGGATAATCTTCTCAAGTGTTTTGTCATGGTTAAAGCAGCTATTGTTTACTATAAGCCCAGGGGCTTCCTGTATCTAAGGGTATAATCTAAGGTCTTTATGCAGCATAGATATTATAAATCTGGACTCCAAACCTCATCTGACCTGGTTTTCTTTCCTTACAAGGGACTTTATTTCTCTCTCTCTCTCCTTCTTTCTCTCTTTCTCTCATTTTCCTCTCTCTGCCCATACGCAAAAAATACCAGGTGGAGACCAGCTTCCTTATCACCTCCCTGGACTAGCAGGTGGAGTTGCAAAGATTTCTGCTTTTACTAAAAAGAGCAGCATGTTGTGAGCCTTGGCTTTACACAGGGGTCTTGGTACTAATGCTGTGTTTATGAAAGTGCAGGGCCTTGTCTCTTGTTCCTGTGTGGGCAAACATTGGGGTCCCTCAGGTGTGTTCCTCAGTCCTCCCTCTCTATGCTTCCCAAAGACTGAAGGCCTAGATGCTCTCCTCCACTCTGACAGCTTTAAATAACATTGCTGTGCCTGCCCTCTTCAACACAGCAACCACACATGATGTGGCTATTTAAATTAAAATTAATTAAAATTAAAATTGAAATTAAAAATTCAGTCTTCAGTCACACTAGCCGCATTTCAGGGACTCAAGACCCCATGTGGTTGGTGGCTGCCATGAAGGCAGTGCAGATACAGAACATTTGCATCATCTCAGGAACCTCCATTAGATGGCGTGGATCATCGACGACCTCCAGATCTGTGTTTCCAGCTCTGCTCTCCCATCCCAGCTCTGGATTTGCTGTGCAATCGCCTGCCTGCCATCGCCAACTGCATATTTCACAGCACCTCGGACTTCACATGATTTAAACACAACCTTTCCCCCAGAATGATTAATAATCCTGTCTAGACTGCTTCACATAGTACCCCATAGAAAAGTAATTTAAAGATTCTAATACATTCTGTGATGGTTAATTATATGTGCCAACTTGGATAGGCACAGCACCCAGCTATTTGGCCAAATATTATTCTAGATGTTTCTGTGAAGGTGTTTTTTAAAATGAGCTTAACATTTATATGTTAACATTTAATTTAAGTTAATAGACTTTGGGTAAAGCAGATGCCCCTCCTTAATGTGGATGGTCCTCATCTGATCAGTTGAAGGCCTTAACAGAAAAATACTGACCTTGCCCAAGAAGAGAAATTTTGTCAGCAGCTGGCCTTTACACTCAAAGCATCAGCTCTTTCCTGAGTCTCCAACCTGCTGGCTTACCCTGCAGATTTTGGAGTTGCTAGCTTCTATACTGTTGAGCTAATTTCTTAGAATAAACTTCTCTCCCCTCCCCCACTACCCACAATATCCTATTGATCCTGCTTCTCTAGAGAACTCTAACACATTAGAAAATTAAATTACTTTGCTCAGTTTTTGTCATTACCATGACCATTCTTTGGACTTTATTTAAATTCTGATGTGGAGTAATCAAAACAGAGCTTTTAAACATATCTATGTCTTCCCCATCTCAGCAAATCGCCGTCTAACTAGATGCCAGGGCATTGTCTTTGACTCCTCCTTCTCCTCCTCCCCTATAACCAATCTGTCACTAAGTCCAGTGGATTCTAAGGCATATTTTGAATCTTTCTATGTCTTTCCATCTGCATTGCTACCACCCTCGTGGTTAGTGGGTAAGGCCAAACCTGAGCCATGGGGAAGCTCTGCAGGCTCTGCCCCCTTGGAATCCCTGGATCAGCACAGCCTCTCTGGCCCCATTAACTGCATCCAGCCACCCGGCTTTCTTCCATTCCTGGACCACACCAAGGTGTTCCCTCACTGCAGCTTCTCTTTGCTCTGGCTCTGCACTGCTGCCTCCTCCACCTTCTGACACCAGTTTTGACATCACTGCCACAGTCTCCCTGGTCTAAATGCGATCCCCAAAACTCACTCTCACAGCGCTGAGTTTCTCCTTGGGCTCTCTGATGACTTATCCTTGTTCATTTATAATTTTACTTGTGATAAAATCTACCTGCTTGCTTATTGTCTGTCTAGCCCATGAGGGCGAAGAACATTTCTCTATTGCTTTCTTCTCATGATGCCCAGTCCTTGGCAAGAAACTCTGAGTGACCGAGTGTAGGGGCCAACACAGCATTTTCCAAAGTACACTTTATGGGACATATTGTAGGATGTTCTAGGTCCGGGGTTGGCAAACTGCTGCCCATGGGCCAAATCTGGCTCACAGCCTGTTTTTGTAAATACAGTTTTTTTGGGACACAGCCATGTCCATTTGTTTACAAAGCATCGACGGCCTATTTAGCCCGATGGTAAAGTTGAGTAGTTATGACTGAGACCAACTGACCCACTGAGCCTATTATGTGGCCCTTAATAGGGAAAATTTGCCAACCCTTGTTATGGTGATTTTAGTAAAATAAACAAATATAGGTAAAGAGATTATGTGTCTCTGATCTAAGATGGGTTAAACAGTCACATAGATTTCTTAATGTAGGACTCCTTGAAGTTTTTAATGTGTTAATGGGCACTGTGCCCTCCAAAAATGTGATATAATATGCAGTGTTCCAGACTTACTTGAGCAGGGAATTCTTTTTGTTGGTGCTTGCTGGTTCTTTAGAATAGGCTTAGAAAAATGCTGGCCAAGGTCTTGAAACCATGAAGGCAAGATTCCAGCAGGGCTTTCTCTGGAAAGCAGTGATAGGAACTTATTAGTGGCCACAGAAAACTTCTTCACTGCTTCTTTCTAGGTAAAAAGTGGTATATACTGAGAAGGGAAGCTGAGGAATATTTGCTGAGGATGGGATTCCACAGTGTAGTCACACATTCAGGAGTTATCTGTAGCTGGTATCAATATCCCAATTTCTGCTTCAGGCCTGTAAAAGCCCCTCCCACACTGGAGTTTATCAGTTAGGAATCCCCCTGCATTTCCCAGAGGGTAACCAAGGTGACAGGGCCATGACTTACTTTCTCCTGACTGTTCAGCTCTTGGTAGGGAAGGTGGGCAGCCAAGTAGTTGTGGAGCAGAGCACAGAAGGCCAGGCGATCGCTCCAGCTGCTGCCAAGATGGATGATGTCAATGTTCCGCAGGAGAGAAAAGCAGTATTAATCAAATACTATTCCAGCTGTGCAGTGTCACAGACGAGAGACACTGTGGTAACAAGGGAATCCACCTTTGGGTTTTCAGTAAGGCAACATAAGAATAAACTTCTCAAATTTGCTGGTGCTAAATTTTATTTTGGTACCAGGAACAGCCTGATATCGTCCAAATCCATTCACAGAATAGCATAAGAAAAAGTCTTTAGTGCTCAAAACAGTAGGGGATTTGTCCAACCATTGGGAGATTCATTAAAGGCTCAAAGACATCTTCGTCTCAAATTAACCTACCTGATTAACTTTGTATACACCAGCATTTCCCAGACTTATCTGGTCAAGGAAGAATCATCACCATAGGCATTCAAGGTGGCCTAAGCTATACTGGGAAAAAAAAGCTAAAAATAGCCAGGCGTGATGGCTCACACCTGTAATCCCAGCACTTTGGGAGGCTGTGGCGGGCAGATCACGACCTCAGAAGATCAAGACCATCCTGGCCAGTATAGCGAAACCCCATCTCTACTAAAAATACAAAAATTAGCTGGGTGTGGTGGCACATGCCTGTAATCCCAGCTATTCGGGAGGCTGAGGCAGGAGAATTGCTTGAACCCAGGAGGCGGAGGTTGTAGTGTTAAAAAAAAAAATCATCGTCATCATCATCACCCTCATTGCCACCATCACCACCAGCACTACTACCACTGTCATCATCACCATCATCTCTGTATAATCCCAACTCACAACAAGCAGAACAAGAGATAAGATCTTAAAGAACTACATGGCTGTCTCTGGCATGCTCCTACTACTACACTCTTCTCCCCCACAACTTGGGAGGCTTCTCAGGGGGAAAAGAAACCCTTTCTGGCAGAGCATGGTAATCCAGGATTTTGGGAGTAATCCAGGATTTTGGGAGGCGGAGGCAGAAGGATTGCTTGAGCCCAGAAGTTTGAGACCAGAGTGGGCAACATGGCAAAACCCCATCTCTACCTACAAAAATAAAAACAAAAATTAGCCAAGCATGGTGGTGCATACCTGTAGTCCTGGCTACTTGGGAGGCTGAGGCAGGAGGATCCCTTAAGCCTAGGAGGTCAAGACTACAGTAAGCCATCGTCACACCACCACACTCCAGCCTGGGTGACAGAGTGGAGACCCCGTCTCAAAACAAAAAAATTAAAAAGGAAAAGAAAAAAAGGAAACCCTTCCTGCTCAGCAGCCCTGTGAGAACACCAAACAAGCAGGGATCATGAGGCTACATGGGTAGAAAGGAGTTCCTCCTTCGGGATGGATACAGCCCCCAGCAGCTGCTTGGTACACAATGATAAGGAAACTGAAATCCAACTCTAAGTCCCTGCCCATGGAGATGGTAGGTTCTAAAGATTCCTATGCAGGTCCCCTAGGTGACCTGGGGGCTCCAGCGCATCCCCATCTCTTAGATTCTCAGTCCTGTAACCCCCCTGCTCACCCCAACAAGGTTTTCTTCCTTGGATCCACAAGACTTGTTCCAAATGAAATGTCAGGTTCCTAAGTCCACTAGCGCTGTATTGCTCAGGTTGTTTTAGGGATTGTTGCAAGGGACTGTGTAAGTGGGGCACAGCTGGGCTTGGCTGAGTTTTGGGTCTGTATTGAGTTTGAGGACAGTAAGAGGAGTTGGGTAAGTCTAGGACTCCTTCCTGCAATCTCCCTGCAAGCTCCTCCTCCTCCTCTTCTTCCTCTTCCTCCTCCTCAGAACACCCTGTTCTGGGAAATGCAAAGCCAGCAAAGTCAGAGGGGTGTGGTAGGCGCTGGCTCCCCATGGGGTGGACACGCTCCCATGGGGTGGTGGTGGGGATGGAGATGCTTCCTCCATCTGCCTAGAAGGCCAAATACAACCCCATGACAAATTAACTCTCTGACTGCCCTGGGAAGGTCATTAAGGGTGCTTTTATCAGGAGCAATTTGCAGCTTAAAAGGAAAGGAAGGGCGAAGAGGAAGAAGGCATGACATTAAGATGGAATAGGAGAGGGAGGTTTTATGGAACTCTCCTCAAAGTGTGCGTAAAGAGGTTCTGGAAAATATACATAGGTAGAAATGTGCACCAAAATATGGTACCATGTTTCCTGCGAAGTTTCCTTAGGGTCTTGGGAGCCATTGGCCTATAAATCTCATTTAGCTTTTTATCTAGACTTTCTAAGTTAGTTCGAGCTATCCTGGTCCTTAGCAGTGAGGTTGGTCAAATACTTCATTTTATGGGTAAAGAAACCGAGGTCAGAAGAGATGGTGTCACATGTCACATGCAGGGTTTACCTGAATGATGTAGATACCAGGAATGCTAGTCCCTGTCTTCCTAGCAAACCTCTTCTCTGTTCTAGTCAGCGTCCAGGAAGATCCCTGGACCCCAGGACACCACACAAAAGCACTGGCTTTCAGGAAGATGGTGCGCTCTTGAGTTCTTGAGTCTGCTTTGCAATTACATTTCCCCAGGGAGAAGTATCTGGCTGAAAGCAACACACAACCATATTAACGCCTCTTCATCTTGGCTTTCACGACTCAAGCAAAATCAACTTTCAGCAGTTGCTAAGCATCGGCATTACATAAAAGCCTGAGGATGCCCTTGTTGGGAGGGCCCCATCTTGGTTTTCAGGTGACTGTAATTCCCAGGGCCACTGGGAAGCTGATCCTGAGGAGTTTTGGTTTCAAAGTGTCTTTGAGTTCAACAGCTACCCAATGTGACCTGGACACTGCTTTAGAAATGGAAAGTGCTTTGATTTGACACTTTCTGAAGAGGTTTGTAGTTAAAAAAGCAAAAGAAAGAAACAGACAGGAGGCCGCACCCATCCAGTTCACTCAAAGCATTCAAACCAGGTGTTGTGGATGTCAAACCCTAGGAAGCCAAACAAGGAGGGCCAGGCCAGCCTCGGGAAAGGCAGAGCGCACTGTGGCCCCTGACAGTACTGAGCTCCCACTTCCTTCCTCTGCTACACACAGGCTGCCCAAGACCCCATCTCCAACCCCAGAGACCCTGTGTTGATGTTTACATTATGCTAACCTCAAGGCATCCCTGTACACGGAGCACACATTTGCCCTGCCTAGAAGTGTTCTTTCTCAAAGGCAATGCGGATAGACACGAAATAACTTCCAACCAAAAGGCCACGTTTTGAATAGAAAGTCAAATGCCTGATGATCAAGACCAAAGTCCTTTTAAGTATGAAGATCCCAAAATGGGCTGGGAAGGGTGGGAAGAGCAATGGCATTTGCTGACTGCCTGCGATGAGCCTGTCACTCCGCATTTCCCCATTTAATTCTCAGGACAGCCATGCACAGTGACTAGGTGTAATGGTGACCCATTTTTACATACAAGAAAGTGGGAGCAGAAATGATATTTCTAGTGCCAGAGTCAGGGCCAGAAGGCCAGCTCTGTCTGCCTCTTAAGCACACATCCTGTTTGCTGTGGACACTGCCATCAGGGAATGGTGAGGACAGGAGAGGGCACCAGGCAGTGCCAAGAGCAGACCCTGCGGAAAGAGGCTCTGCAGCTCCCTTGATTCACGTCTCAGTGGAAGGACAAGCTGAGGGTGGGAAAGGGCAGATTCTAGAGGAGTGAGCAGTGAAACTTTGGTTCCTTCTCATCAGTTAAAGAAACTGGAACGTCATTTTCTGAGGCCAGGCCAGGCCCACCAGGAACAGGCTCTGGGGTGGACAGCATTGCTCTCCGCACTAGAGAATGCTACCACCCCAAAGAGCTTGTGCAGCCAGGCAGGCATTCTACAGGCTACATCTTCAGGTATTTTCCTTGATACTCATGCCTGAATTAAAAGGACTAGATTGTTGTTACCCTGGAGTGGCAGCTGGTAACCAGGGGGAACATGAAGAGGATTCTGGGGGGAGCTGAATGCTGTGCCTTTTAGACCTGGGTTACTTCCTGAACATCCCCATGCACACGTGTGTTATACCTCAATAAAAACAAAAGTAAGGGAGAGAGGGAAAGAGTGAGGGAGACAGGAAAGAAGGTAAGAAAAATAGAGGAAGGGGAACGGAAGAGGCAGGGAGGAAGACAGGCAAGGAAAGAAGGAAGGAAGTAGGAAGGGAGGAAGGGAGGGACCCTGATTATCTTAGAGGGCTGGAGTGTGGTGTCTACTCTGAACGATGACATTCAGAATTTATGTACAAGATTTATTGGGAGGAAAAAGCAGAGCAAAAACTGAAAGAAACTTAACTGATTATTTTTCCCCCAGGGAAATGGTAGTTACTCATTGCAAATTATCTCTAACTTTCCCCAGGATATAAATACCTTAGAGATATTTCTGAGTGGCATATGGAACTTTTTGATGGAAGGAAGTCTCAGATATAAAAAGAGGTAACATTCCAAGCTCTCCAAAATTGGTGAGGTCTCTAGGAGAGCTTAGACAAATATTGTATAATATACAGATTTTATTCCCCCTCAGTACAGCAAAAATCATTTAAGAAAACTGAAGACACTGAATTGCACACGGGAAGGTAAAATCCTAACTTTAGTGCATATCCAAGAGTATCTTCCTTGAGTGTTGAGGTTGTACTAAAGTTCCAGACCGGGGGAATGTAGAGACAGCACTCACGAAAAACGCAGCAGGACAGGGGAAAGCAAAACCGCACAGCCCACGGCGTTTGTTTCTACAAGATGCTTTCGTTTGCCTTGGTTGCCTGGAAAAACTAACATCTGGTAAAGACATCAATCATGGGGGGAGAAGCTGCAGGTACACACTGAATTGTGTACTGTGCTAAATTCCACCAAGGACACAGCTGGATTCCGCGGCTGCATTCCCAGTACTTCTTCACCTTTGCCGAAGTCCTCTAGGTGCCACCATGAGGTGTCTATAAATGAATTGACTCTGTACACTAATTGCAAAAGTTAAAAAAAAAAGAAAAGAAAAGAAAAAAGCAAAGCTTCTTGGGAAGAAGGCAGGAGACTGCTTAGAAAATGCTGCATGAGCCAGGCATCATGGCTCATGCCTGTAATCCCAGCACTTTGGGAAGCTGACTCGGTCGATCACTTGAGTTCAGCAGTTCGAGATCAGCCAGGCCAACATGGCAAAATCCTGCCTCTACTAAAAAAAAAAAAAAAAAAATTCGGCTGGGCACAGTGGCTGATGCCTATAATCCCAGTACTTTGGGAGGCCAACATCGGCACATCACCTGAGGTCAGGAGTCCAAGACCAGTCTGATCAACATGGTAAAACCCTGACTCTACTAAACATACAAAAATTAGTCAGGTATGGTAGCACGTGCCTGTAATCCTAGCTACTCAGGAGGCTGAGGCAGGAGAATCGCTTGAACCTGGGAGGCAGAGGGTGCAGTGAGCCGAGATCATGCCATTGCACTCCAGCCTGGGCAACAAGAGTAAAACTTTGTCTCAAACTCTATCCCAAAAAAAAAAAGAAAAAAGAAAAGAAATTAGGCCGGACACAGTGGCTCATGCCTGTAATCCCAGCACTTTGGGAAGCTGAGGCAGGCGGATCACCTGAGGTTAGAGTTGGAGACCAGTTTGGCCAACATGGTGAAGCCTCGTCTCTACTAAAAATACAAAAAAATTATCTGGGCGTGGTGGCGGGCACCTGTAAGCCCAGCTACTTGGGAGGGTGAGGCAGGATAATCGCTTGAACCCAGGAGGCAGAGGTTGCAGTGAGCCAAGATCGTACCACTGTATACCAGCCTGGGTGACAGAGGGAGACTCCATCTCAAAAAAAAAAAAAAAAAAAAAAAAAAAGTTGCCAGCCGTTGTGGTGCACGTCTGTAATCCCAGCTACTAAGGAGGCTGAGGCAGGAGAATTGCTTGAACCCAGAAAATGGAAGGTTGCAGTGAGCCGAGATCACGCCACTGCACTCCAGCCTAGGTGACAGAGACTCCATCTTAAAAAAAAAAAAAAGAAAAAGAGAGAAAGTGTTGTACGTTCTTTCTTGCAGGAACCAGCTGTCTCAGGCTCATGATTATCTAAACAGTCTCGCTCCCAGGATCTCTCTGGGATTTTCCCAATAGGTCTTTATTATTACAGCTGTGGAATCAGATTGAGTTTTTACTTTTGGGAAAATTTAACAGTTTACAGATCACAGAGGATAAAAGCAGCTCATTCCTCACTGGAGCTCTGCATGTGCAGTAAGAGACCAGAGAGGACCACACTTACTTTGAAGGTCTGGTGGGAGAGAATACAGAGCAAACGCACACATAATCAGGTTCATGTGAAGTCTCAGCAAATGCAGTCTGTGCTCCTTCCTTGCTGTGTATTCAGTGTTTAGTCCTTGCCTTGGGACAGATGTACACACACATCCAAGTTTATTGATTGACTGATTGAGACAGTCTTGAACTGTCACCCAGGCTGGAGTACAGTGGCATGATCTCGGCTCACTGCAACCTTTGCCACCTGGGTTCAAGCAATTCTCCTGCCTCAGCCTCCCAAGTAGCCGTGATTACAGGTGCACACCACCATGCCCAGATAATTTTTTTGGTATTTTTAGAAGAGACAGGGTTTCACCATGTTGATCAGGCTGGTCTCGAACTCCTGACCTCAGGTGATCTACCCGCCTTGGTCTCCCAAAGTGCTGGGATTACAGGCGTGAGCCACTATGCCCAGCCTATTTATTTTGACACAGAGTCTCACTCTGTCGCCCAGGCTGGAGTGTAGTGGTGTGATCTCAGCTCACTACAACCTCCGCCTCCCAGGTTCAAGTGATTCTCCTGCCTCAGCCTCCTGAGTAGCTGGGATTACAGGCATGCACCATCACACCTGGCTAATTTTGTATTTTTAGTAGAGATTAGGTTTCACCATGTTGGCCAGGCTGGTCTGGGACTCCTGACCTCAGGTGATCTGCCCGTCTTGGCCTCCCAAAGTGCTGGAATTACAGGCGTGAGCCACTGCACCTGGCCACACACATCCAATTTTAGTACCTCAGTTTCTATCTCAGGCTATCTGGTAAACCTTGAGTGGTCTCATCCTGCACACCAAAAGCACAATTCTTGGCCATGGACTTGTGGAGACCTGCACATAGACTCCTGGGCCCCCCTCTCTACATAGCGTCCTCCCTTCTGATGCCCTATTCCATAAAATGGGCTGCTTAGGCTGCCCTCTCTGATCACCGCCACCTCAGCCAGGGGGGGCTGCGGTACTCTGCTCAGAGGCCAGTCCCCTGCACCGTGAGGTAGGTATAATTCCCAGGCAGACAGCTGGTGAGCTGGCCATCACTGCAGGAGCTTCCCTTCTCTCTAGGGATTAGTCCCATGTTGCTTGTTTCCTAGAGATGAGATCCAGATGGATAAGTTTAAAAACCAAAATTGTAACATTGTAAAAATAAAATATAGAAGAATTAGGATTATAATCCTGGAGAAAGTCAATATAAGGCACAAAATACAAAAAACATAAAAGAAAGGGCTAAGAAATCTGACTACAGAAAATTAAGTTTCTGTACAATGAAATTAAAACCAGTATATATATAGGAATGACTAACATCTGGAATATATTCCTGTAATCAGTAAGAAAGAGATAACTCAAGTAAAAATTGGCAGGGAAATGAACCAGTAACGTACTGAAGAGGAAACACAAACAGTCTGAAATGTATGAAAGATGTTCGGTAAAGTATCATTTTCACTCATTAAACTGGCAAAAATTAAAATGACTCAATTCATAGGGTTGATGAAGATGTGGGGCAATGGGTCTTCTTCTTATATTGGTTGATGGGAACATAAAATGGTACAGGCTTTTAAAGATGGAAACTGGAAGCATCTTTTTAGAAAATGAAAATATGATTTGACCCAGTAATATCACATCTTGGTGTCCAGTCTAGAGGAAATGGTCATGACACACCCACAAGGACATTTACTGCAGCATTACTGTTCAGAATGGGGAACTGGAAATATCTGAATTATCTATCAATTAGGGTAAGTAAACTTTTTTTGAGACAGAGTCTTCCTCTGTTGCCCAGGCTGGAGTGCAATGGTGTGATCTCAGCTGACTGCAACCTCTGCCTCCCGGGTTCAAGCAATTCTCGTGCCTCAGTCTCCCGAGTAGCTGTGATTACAGGTGCACACCACCATGCTCAGCTAATTTTTGTATTTTTAGTAGAGATGGGTTTTTGCCACGTTGGCCAGGCTGGTCTGGAACTCCTGAGCTCAGGTGATCCACCTGCCTTGGCCTCCTAAAATATTGGGATTATAGGCGTGAGCCACCACGTTCAGCCTAGGCTGAGTAAACTTTAAAAAGAAAACTATAAAAAACAACCTATTACTTTGTTGACTAATCTTTAGACATTCCTGTAAAGCACACAGGAAAACTCTGATGTTCTGATTTTTTATGGCTTTGCTATATGCAGTACCTTCTAGGTACCTGATGTTTTTCACTAATTATTTGATACATGTCAACCTAAAAGGATGGACCTGTGCATTTCTACATTTTCTAATGTGATCAAAGAAATCTGGGAAAGATACAGAATAGAGAATTATTAGATTTAATATCCAAGAAGATTTTGACAGGCCAAAAATAGGAACCAAATTAAGTGAGCTGACATTCAACTTAATTCTTCTTCATCTTTATGTGTGTGTGTTTAAATTTTTTCACAATGACCAGCTATTACTTTTACAGATTACACATCTGTAAAAATAATACACATTATTAAAAATATTAGTAGTGGGTTGGGTGTGGTGGCTCACGTCTGTAATTCCAGCACTTTGGGAGGCTGAGCAGAGCAGATCACCTGAGGTCAGGAGTTTGAGACCAGCCTAGCCAGCATGGTGAAACCCTGTCTCTACTAAAAATACAAAAATTAGCTGGGCATTGTGGTGAAGCCCTGTAATCCCAGCTACTTGAGAGGCTGAGGCAGGAGAATCACTTGAACCTGGAGGCGGAGGTTGTAGTGAGCCAAGATCACGCCACTGCACTCTAGCCTGGGGAAGGCCAATGTGGACTCCGAAGTCATGAATGAATAAGAGTTCTAGTAATTATATGATTCTGTGTCAAACAGACTGTGAGGGAATGCTTTCTCTTTTTTATTCCAAAAAGTTTGAAGATGACTTGGCTATAAATGAGGGAAGCAAGATGTAATTAAATCCTTGTTCGGAAGGCAGGCCTTAATGTTTTTTCCTTATGTGATAGATTAAAGATGGCTACAGAGTCTGGGAAATCCTCCACTTGAGAAACGGAGTCCAATTCTTCTCCCCTTGAATCTGGCTGGCCTTAACAATTTGCTTGAATGTGGAGTAAGTGACTTGGGACTTAGAAGGCCAGTTCATAAGAATTTTGAAGTTCCTACTCAGGATTCTTGGAATGCTCTGTCGGACCCTTGAGATATGTGGAGATTCACACTGGCCAAGTACAGAAGCTGCATGGAGAGAGATGGCAGCCCCATGGTCTTAGCTGCAGCCATGAGGGCCGGTCACCAAGGAGCAGACAGCAATCACGTCCAAAGTGAACACTGTTGTTACTCTAATCCACTGTGTTTTGGGGTGGTTTGCTCTACAGCTATAGACAACCAGAACACCTCACTTGACTTCTTTTTTTTTTTTTTTTTTTTTTTTTGAGACAGAATCTTACTCCATCAGCAGGCCCCAGGCTGGAGTGCAGTGGCGTGACCTCAGCTCACTGCAACCTCCGCCACACGGGTTCAGGCAATTCTCCTGCCTCAGTCTCCTGAGTAGCTGGGACTACAGGCGTGCGCCACCACACCCAGCTAATTTTTTTTGTATTTTTAGCAGAGACAGGGTTTCACCATGTTGACCAGGATGGTCTTGATCTCTTGATCTCGTGATCCACCTGCCTCGGGCTCCCAAAGTGCTGGGATTACAGGCGACTTTCTTTTATATCTGCTGCAAGTGAGTAAATCACATTTCTGTGGCAGTGGAAAGCAACCTATTGTCCCCCAAGCAAATAACTCTGGGGTTCTTTAGAATTCTTTTCCAATTCTGATCCTGTTGATATTATTGTTTTAATCACTTAATTTTATAAGGCTCATTATCTCCCAAATCAAGTTTAGCAATTTCTGCTTATCTTTTTAACATTAAAAATATGCAGACCTCCTCAACCCACTCAATTCAATATCATTACTACTCTGAAACATGAGCTACAGGGGCCACGCTCATGGCTGTTTCCACTGTGTCTTCCCTTCTGCAATGGTACGGGGGTGGAATGTCGTGTGAAGGGGGCCTCCTCTGCATGGCTTCACAGCACCTCCCTAATCAGCAGGGCAACCTGCCTTCATCAACACTCTTTCTCTAAACTTTCTTCTTGTTTATTCTTCCAAGTGAATTTTTAATTATTTTGTTAAGTTCAAGATTGGAGATTGATTTGGAATAATTCGCTTTTTAAATGGTTCCTCTCACTATCTGTACTGAAGGCACTGAGGGTTTGTGACCTGGAAAGAGGAGACAGCAGCCACAGTGAGCTGGTCCAGGAAGCAGCGCCCTTCCCTTTACTCCTCTGTGGGTGAGAGCTTTCCCATGGCAAGAGGACGGCTGTGTCCCAGAGATGTTCAGGCTGTACTCCCTGGAGACAGAATCATAGGAGATTCACATCTCAGGAGTGGCTAGGGCCCCATCTTTCTTACGTCCTCTGTTTTCATTTGATAAACACTCCAGAGTCTCTACCCAAAGCATCTCCTTCCTGAGGTTCCCTGGCTTTGGCATCGAGACACAGGATCTGGCTGCCTTGCAAGTGCAGGCCTGTGGCCAACACCTCCTTGCCCTGGCTGGGTCCCCTTCCTCTGGCCCACCAGCAGCTCAGGCAGCACTGGCCTTGCACAGTGCCTGAAGGCAGGCATTGCCCCGTGGAGTTCTGGGAACCCGGGAGACAAAAGTCTGGTTCTTTCTTTTATAGTAAAAACTAGCAGAGGCCTCTGGTTCTTCTGTGGCATCCTGAGAATAGGTCTCCTCTGTGCCCTCCGCTCAGGTCCCTGATGATTCCCTGCTATCTTCTGTTCCCAGGACCACACTCCAGGCCTCTGGAGAAATACTTTTCTGGAATTTCTTCCCCTCCTTTCTTCTTCTTTCTGTTAAGTTGGCTACCTCATTTCCATTAATTCCACTCTTTTTCCTTGCTTGCTGCTTCTAAAAAAGGTCATGGTTATTATGCACAGCTCTGCTGGTTCCTCTCCTCCTGGAGTTACCTAGGCTCAGTGGATTGGCAGCCCCCGAAGGTCCCATCCTGCTTCTTGCTGAGTGTTTATCTGTGTCCAGCAGCTCCCCCAAGGAAATGCTGGAGAAACCTTCTCATGACGTCTGCACGACTCATAGTGGTTCAGCCCTCGAGGCTGGGAGTAGAATCCACACAAACATTTCCAGAGCCCTCCATGCATGAGGTGCTGGGAAACATACTGCAGGGAAGCATGGTCCTGTTGCACATAGTTCACCCATGCTGTGTCGTAGGCAGGCAGGACACCCTGAGCCTGAGGTATGCAGGAGGCAGATGCACTCTGTGGATCTGGGGATCACTGGATCCCCAGTGTGCAGAGGATACACTCTGGGGCTTCAGGAAAGGACAAGCTGCTGCAGGATTCCATGGAGTTGTGGGAACTCGGGAGACAAAAAGTCTGGTTCTTTCTTTTATGGTAAGTTCTCAATGTCGTTGAGAGGTTCTTGGACACTGTGATGTTAAGTGAAATGGTGACGTGCTGTATGACAAAACCAGAATCACCCCAGGCTAACTGATAGGAGCCAGAGTTGAGTGCCCATGGCTTATAGCATGTGGTTTCACCCAAAGCCACTGTTTCCGGGAACCGACTGGCTGTGCTAAGGACTGAGCTGCTACCAACTTGAATGAAGCCCCTGGCAAACCAGAATGTCCACTGCTCAAAAGAGGAACCAACCAACCCAAACTGTGACCAGCTCCTCCCCTCCTCGCACTAAAGCAGCTCAGTGGGACTTCAGGAAAATGACTCAACTTTTCTGCCTTTAGTTTTCTCATCTCTCAGATGAAGTGGCTAGATTAAATTAGTGGTTCTGAAATAAACAGTTATGAAACCTGTTCTTCCAACTTGACATTTCTGCACAGTTTTGTTTGTTTGTTTTAATACAGAGTCTCGCTCTGTTGTCCAGGCTGGAGTGCAGTGGCACAGTCTCGGCTCACTGCAACCTCCGCCTCCTGAGTAGCTGGGACTACAGGTGTATGCCACCATGCATGACTAATTTTTGTATTTTCAGTAGTGTCAGGGTTTCACCATGTTGGTCAGGCTGGTCTAGAATTCTTGACCTTAAATGATCCGCCTGCCTCGGCCTCCCAAAATGCTGAGGTTAGAGATGGTGAGCCACCACGCCTGGCCTGCAGAAGACTTTTTTTTTTGAGATGGAGTCTCGCACTGTCACTTGGACTAGAGTGCAATGGAGCAGTCTCAGCTCACTCCAAACTCTGCCTCTTGGGTTCAAGTGGTTCTCCTGCCTCAGTCTCCTGAGTAGCTGGGATTACAGGTGCCCACCACCATGCCCAGCTAATTTTTTGTACTTTTAGTAGAGACGGGGTTTCACTATTTTGGCCAGGCTCGTCTTGAACTCCTGACCTCATGATCCATCCGCCTCGGCCTCCCAAAGTGCTGGGATTACAGGCATGAGCTACCACACTTGGCCACAGAAAATTTTTAAAGGTAGGGTTTGCAAACCACAAAATCCAGTGATCTTTTCTTTTACATCCTTCTATGTTTTACCTTGCATTGCCCCACAGAACAGCCAGAAGCCACGTGTGGCTCCTTAAATTAGTTAAAATCTTAAACAAATTTATAAGAAAAAAAACAACCCCTTTAAAAAGTGAGCAAAGTACATGAACAGACACTTCTCAAAAGAATCAACCCAAATGTCCATCAATGATAGACTCAAAAGAAGAATCAGCCCAAATGTCCATCAATGATAGACTGAATAAAGATAATTTGGTACATATATGCCATGGAATTATATGCAGCCATAAAAAGGAATGAGATCATATCCTCTGCAGGGACATGGATGACGCTAGAAGCTATTATCGTCAGCAAAATACTGCAGGAACAGAAAACCAAACACTGCATGTTCTCACTGATAAGTGGGAGCTAAATGATGAGAACACATGGACATACTAGGGGGAACAACACATACTGGGGCCTGTCTGGGGGCATGGAGGGAGGGAGAACACCAGGAAGAATAGTTAATAGATGCTGGGCTTAATACCTGGGTGATGGGTCGATCTGTGCAGCAAGCCACCATGGCACATGTTTCCCTACGTAACAAACCTACACATCCTGCATGTGTACCCCAGAACTTAAAAGCTGAAGGAAAAAAACTTTAATAAAAAATTTTTTAAATTAAAATTAAATAAAATTAAAATTCAATTTCTTAGTCATATTAGCCACCTTTTAAGTTCTCAGCAGCCCCCTGTGGCTAAGGGTCCTCCAGCCCAGATCTAGAACCTTCCCATAACGCTCTAGATCTGTTCTACAGGACAGCACTGCCCTGTACTTATGCAAACATGCATGCATAGTTCCTCTCTTTTATGCAGATGGTGGCAAGTTCTGCACCTTTACCAAGATATACAGAAATAGGTCCTTTACTACATTTTTTTTTTTTGAGAAGGAGTCTCACTCTGTCACCAGGCTAGAGTGCAGTGGCGCGATCTCAGCTCACTGCAACCTCCGCCTCTCGGGTTCAAGCAAGTCTCCTGCTTTAGCCTCCTGAGTAGCTGGGACTACAGGTGTGTGCCACCACACCCAGCTAATTTTTGTATTTTTTACTAATAGAGACAGGGTTTCACCATGTTGGCCAGGATGGTCTCGATTTCTTGACCTCGTGATCTGCCTGCCTTGGGGTCCCAAGGTGCTGAGATTACAGGTGTGAGCCACTGTGCCTGGCCCACTACGTCTTGAGGAACAGTTTCAGTGTGGAGACCAAGGGACTGGATGCTGGGCCCAAATAGCAGGAGTTCAGTCTCGGCTCTGAGCAGTCATGGAACATCTTGCTGCTTTAGTTTCATATTCAAAAAATGGATATCAAATGCCTAGCTCATGGAATTGTGGTCAAGACTAAATGCACTTGAACAGTGTTGGTCATGTGGTAAATATTTCGTCACTGCTAGCTTTACTTCCATCACCGTTGCCTACTTCATTCTCTGAGGACACATGCAGGTCCATCACCTGGATGGAGACAGCAGCCCGTTTAGGATGTTTCTGGTCTTTTGTTATCACAAACACTGCTGCAATAATTATCCTCCCATGCACAGCTCTACACACAGGTGGAATCCATCTTGACAGATTCTGCCAAAGTACCCTCAAAGAGGTTCTTCCATCTTATACTCTATCTCCCAACAACACATACGTGACTGCGTCCCTCCACCATACAGCATGCACCCTTTGCTGATGGGCTGATTTTACTCAGTACAGGACCATTTGTGTTCTGGTGTGTGTCAGCCACTGCTGCTCCTGCATCCCCTTCCTCTCCATAGCCTAATCCCCATTCTGGTTCAGGGGTTGTGGGTTTCTCGTGTCTTCCAGAACCACAGTTCTGGCTGAGAGACCACCTGCCATCAAGGCTTGAAAACCCTTTCCAACTCTGTGGCCAGTGAAGTTAGACCCATATTCCTGGCCTGTGTGAAAAGACATTAAGTCATAAGTTAATCCACAAAGTTTTAGAAAACAACATGATTTTGTTCACACTGCAATGCTCTAGCACTCCCAAGAGAACATTCTCAGTAAGATAAATTTTTTGAAAGGAAACAGAACTTCTACATTTTTGGATGTGCTTACTAAGAAAATAATGTGTAATAACTAAAGAATTAATTTTAAGTAATTTTTTTCCAAGATTAAGTTTAGTTTATACTGGAAAAATAACCTTCAACCCTCTGTTAACCTCTTATCCTTAGAAAGACTGAATTCAGCCTCTAAAATTGTTAAGTGTCTTCTGGTGAAATTACTTCTTTTCCCAAATGAACAACATTTCATCGGTAAGGGAGTAGAAAAATGTTCAGTGCAGATTCACTTGGGACTGTAATGATCTAAATACACTCACATACTGTCCTAGGGGATGGAAAGGGAACAGCAGCAAATATCAAGGCCTCCTTTTTCTGAATGGTGACATGATGGCTTTGGTGTTGGGTGATGTCATGCTGCAGCACCAGCTGCTGGCATATTTAACCTACTGAGGCCCTCAGCCTGGGACAAACAGCTCATGGGAGGAAAGAAGACAAAGTGACTTAAATCACCCTCAGTCCCCAGGAAGACGACACATTCTTACAACATTTTATTTTGAAAATCCTGTTTTTCCTTCCTAAAGGCGGCATGACATCTACTATTTCTATTTATATGAGAAAAAGTGTAAATGGGCAGTTGTAATACAGATGCTTCCTTCAAATGACTTTGGAAAGCCAGAAAATGAGGCTCATAGTAAGAACCTTTCCTTTTTTTTAGAGCCAGGGTCTCACTCTGTCACCGAGGCAGGAGTGCAGTGGTGTGATCATGACTCACTGCAGCCTCGAACTCCTGGGCTCAAGTGATCCTCCTGCCTCATCCTCCCAAAGTGTTGGGATTACAGGCATGAGCCACTGTGTCCGGCCAAGAACCTTTAACTGGAGTCCAATGCAGTCTCTAAAGCCCACCTTGTGAGTCCCCTCACTTTCTCTTGCATTTCATAGGAATTTGGCAAGTAGGAAGAGGCAGGATATGGGCCTTTAGCCTGCAGGGTGTCTGGTCTTCCCAGATGCTCCTCTCAGCCACCAGTCACCACCTCCAGGGGGCATGCCGGCCTCTGCTCTCCCTCCACGCCCCCTGGAGCCTCTGCTCTTATCCTCTGCCTCTGTTACCCTCTTGCCTCTAGTTCTCAGACATGGACCCCAATGAGTTGCTTTGATGATGACCTAGAGCCCAAATTGCTGGCAACCAAAACATTCTCTCCTTTTCCTTAAGGAAACGGAGAACCTAATCTTCCCATCTTTCAGGTAGGTGGCGGTGAGGGCGGGGAGGACAGTTGGGTTCCATACCTCTGAGAATGGGAGGATAAATAAAACAATTAAGTATTCCTATTAGAAAAACTAGTCTTTCCACACAGGCTGGGAATATGGGTCTCAGTCCACTGGCTACAGAATCGGTAAGGGTTTTCAAGCCATAGTAGCAGGTGGTCTCCCCAGCTGTAGTTCTGGAAGACACAAGGAAAACCACAACTCCTGACCCAGGATGGGGTGGGGCTATGGAGAAGAGAAGGTGAACGGATGAATGCAGAAGCAGTGTGCCTGACAGGCTGCAACATGGATAGGCCTGAGGATGCTATGCTGAGTGAAATCAGCCCATCACTAAAGGGCACATACTGTGCGAGTCCACGCCTACAAGGTTCCTGGAATGGGCAAATTCAGAGACAAAGCAGAACAGTGGTTAGGGGCTGAGGGTGGGGAATAGGAAGTCCTCTCCCCCATGTTTAACGTATACAGAGCTCAGTTTGGGATGATGACAACGTTTTGGAAATAGGAAATACTGATGGCTGCACAACCATGTGAATGTGCTTCATTCCCCTGAACTGTACACTTAAAATAGTAAAAATGATTTTATGTTATGTGTATTTTACAATAAAAAAGAAAAAAGAAAAACCAGATCAAGACCAACAAGGCTAAAGGGACAGACCACGCCCTGTCTTCCCCAAAGCACCAATAAAAGGAGCCGAGTGAACTTCATTTGGCAAAAACGGATCCTCTCTGTGAAATTAAAAGTACTTTCATTTACCAGCATCATTTTTTAAAAAAAAAGTTTAAAAAGTACTTTAAGCATATGCCCTATTTTGCAAATTATAAGCAATCTTGCCCAATTAGGATGGAGAGTTTCCAGTTATCTCTTCCAAATGGCTACTAAGGATTTCTGCTTGGTCGTGTGGTTGTTTCTGTCCAGGGGCACCCTGGTGCTACAAGGCTCAGTTCTGCAGAAGCACCAGCCCACAAGTACAGGCGCATCCCCATGTGTGCTGGTGACTACGCATCAGATGCCACAAGACACTGGTGCAGACTCCTGAGCGGGCCACATCTGTGCCTCTCTGCCCACCTGCTTTCTCACCACTCTCACCCTTCCACGCTACTGTCTGACCCCATCTCCTCCAGCCCACAGTGCTCCAGATCTGCTCTGGGTCTTTGGAGTCCTTCTTGCTCCCCAGGCATAGCACTGGCTTTGGGCTGCTCCCCCTGGTGACAGTGACCAGTGGACTTGGCCCTTGCCCATGGCTCTTCCTCCATTTTACCCCAGAAAGCACCCGTCACAAGAGCACCTGGGCCCAGGACCTGCCTCCAACTCTGAATTTTAACCCCAAAAGGCCAGAGGAGCCATTTCTCATTAATGCAGCTGGCTCTGGAGTTCTGCATTAAAAAAAATGTGTCTGACTGGAAAAGACCTATGATTCTGCTCCAGTTTAACACAAGCGAACTCTAACTTTAACTTTATGATTACTCCGCTGTGATGATCCCTCAGAGACTTAGGTCTGGGCTTTTCCATCTCTTCAACCCACACACCTTACCATGCTGCTAGGTACCTGGGAATCAGTAAGAAGGAAGCCAGCGAGAGAAGTCTACAAAAAACAGAAAATGAGACAGAGGAAGGAGATACAACACATATAGTCACAAGAAAATGTGAACAGGCTAAACTGCCCTGTTAAAGGAATTTTCAGATTACATAAAGCCAAACTATAAGATATAACCCTAATACAAGCAACTAAGAAAGGCTGAAAATAAAGAAGGAGCCTGGCTTGGTGGCACACCTGTAATCCCAGCTACTTGGGGGCCTAATGTAAGAGATAACTTGAGCCCAGGAGTTTGAGACTAGCCTGGGCAACACAGCAAGACTCTATCTGTAGAAAAATTAATTTTAAAAGAAAGTAGCTGGGTGTGGTGGCACACACTTGTATAGTCCCAGCAAATTGGGAGGCTAAGGTGGGAGGATCAGTTGAGCCCAGGAGTTTGAGGCTACAGTGAGCTATGATCACACCATTATACTCCAGTTTGGGTGACAGAGCAAGACCCTCTTTATTTTAATTTTTTTAGAGACAGGGTCTCGCTATGTTGCCCAGGCTGGAGTGCAGTGGCTAATCACAGGTGCGATCCCACTACTGATCAGCACGGGAGTTTTGACCTGCTCTGTTTCCAACCCGGGCTGGTTCACCCCTCCTTAGGCAACCTGGTGGTCCTCCGCTCCCAGGAGGTCACCATATTGATGCCAAACTTAGTGCGGACACCCGATTGGCATAGCACACTACAGCCCAGAACTCCGGGGCTCAAGCGATCCTTCCACCTCAGCCTCCCGAGTAGCTGGGACTACAGGCATGCGCCACTGCCCTGGCGACCCTGTTGCCTTAAAAAAAAAAAAAAAAAGTTGGGAGGCTGAGGTGGGTGTATTACCTGAGGTCAAGAATTCGAGACCAGCTGGCCAACATGGTGAAACCCTGACTCTACTAAAAATACAAAAATTAGCTAGGTGTGGTGGGGGGCACCTGTAATCCCAGCTACTGGGGAGGCTGAGGCAGGAGAATCACCTGAACCCAGGAGGTGGAGGTTGCAGTGAGCCTAAATCATGCCACTGCACTCTAGCCTGGGTGATAAGAGCAACACTCCACCTAAAAAAAAAGAAAAAGAAAAAAAAGGAAGTACAAAGAGATATCATGCAAATAACATAAACACAAAATCATAAATCAAACAAAACATAGATGGAAACAATAGTACTAGTATTGTAAAATGTATACTTCAAGAGGAAAAGGATTAACTAAAATTAAAGGTAAAAACCACCAAGAAGATAGAACTAGAAACCTTTATGTATGGTTCAACATAATCTCTTAGAAATCAAAGCTTTTAACACAAACCACAGTCAGAGTAAGAGACTTCAATACACTTGACACAGAATTCAGCAGATCAAGTCGCCACATGGGATGGGAGACACTTGATCTCCCACTGAGGCTTGGGGGTCACTAATGGGCCTCGGAACTACTCACACCTTGAGCCCTGAGAACAGTCAGGGGCTTTGCCTTACCTCTGTACAACAAATAGGTCCTTTCAGAGGACTTTCGCCAAAACAAGAGTACTGGTCCCAGGGAAAACTTAAGTCTTCACTGTTAGAGAACAAACAAATTGTCTGGAACTTTTAAATGAGATCTCAACCTCCACCAATTTTTTTTTTTTTAAAGCTTCAGGTTTTTGTTTGTCAGACTGGAGAGTCAGAGTCTTATACACAGAGTACAAAACATTTCTTTGGCTAAGAATTAATTCTGTCACCAATCCTACTACAGGAGGCAGTAAAATAAATACTTATTACTTTTTTTTAAATTATCATTATTGATAAAAATAATCTGAGAATTGGAAAGAAGACAAGCTATAGGATAAAGAGTGGAGTAGAAATTTAAAATGAGGTGTTTTGAGTTTTAATAGGGGTGATGGTTAAATGTAAATGAAGCTATATTTTGAGCCACAAACCTGGAATTTAATACTAGTCCTAATTTATAAAACCTTACAAAAATTAATTTCTATTATTTATATTCCTGAGATATGACACAGGATTTGTAGCAATTTACAGTGACATACATGATGAATGAAAAAAATATATTAAAAAAATTAAGACCAGAACCTAGAACAAAAAGCAAATATGTTAACAATAAATGATAGTGTTTCATTTGACTCTAAGCTTCCTCAAAGTTAGGACCAAAACAGGAAATTTTCTTGCTATATACTTCCCAATTTTAGACAGTACCTCAAGTTTCAGTTGCTTTCAAAAGACAAATCTAACAAATTCCCTAATATCAGTATCTGAACCTGTTTTCTCACTTACATAGTGGACCTAGTAAATACTATGAAGACCCTTAGCAGCTGTTGATGACAACAGTTAGGACAATTAGAATGTGGCCTGCTAGTGATAATTCTGTCACAATGAACATACAGAGTTGTATCCTCGGTGGCTATGTTGTGACCTTTCTTTCTTTTTCTTTCTTTCTTTCTTTCCTTCCTTCCTTCCTCCTTCCTTCCTTTCCTTCCTTTCTTCCCTCCTTCCTTCTTCTTTTCCTTCCTTTTTTTCTCTTTTTTTTTCATTTTTTCTTAAGAAAAGAAAAAAGAGAGAAAGAGAGAAAGAAGGAAGAAAAGAGAATGAAAGAAAGAGAAAAAGAAGAAAAAGAGGGAGAGAGAATGGGAATCTTGCTCTATTGCCCAGGCTAGAATGCAGTCTAGAAATGGATATTAAAAAGCTCTTTTATACTAATAATTGTGTTATACAATGGAGACAGGAAGGAATAAGGGAGGAAAATAACAAACAAACAGCCAAAATACTTATTACTTTTTTTAAAAGAGTTACAGAGTGACTCTGTTGCCCACGCTGAAGTGCAGTGGCATGATCATAGCTCACTGCAATCTTGAACTCCTGGCCTCAAGCAATCCTCCCACCTCAGCCTCACAAGTACCTGAGACTACAGGCATGTGCCACTATGCCCAGCTATTCTTCTAAAAACTTTTTGTAAGAGGTGGTCTTGCTATGTTGACCTGATTGGTCTCAAATTCCTGGCCTCAAGCGATCCTCCCACCTTGGCTTCCTAAAGCCCTGAGATTATAGGTGCGAGCCACCGTACTTCGTCCTTATTGCATTTTTGACTATATAAAGATGATACAGGGTTTTAGAGCTCACTAATATCATTACTAAAAAAAAATCAGGTCTTAGCACAAAACTTCATTTATACTTAAAGCAAGCAACCACAAGCCAAATGTCTCTTAATCAATGAGTATTAAAAATAATATGCTTATATTAAATATTAACCATAATAAAGTAGAGATTTCCCATAGCAATAATATACCATAACTAAGTTGGACTTTGTCCCCAGATATGTAAGAATTTTTTCCTACTAGAAAACCTATTTGTTACTAACTACATAAATAAGTTAAATAAGAAACCATATAGGTAGCTCATTAATGGCCAAAAAGGAATTCGCTATAATTATTATCTATTTCTGGATTTTAAAAAATTCTCAGTTAACTCAAAACAGATGCAAGCTTCCCTTAATTGATAAGCTATTCACTAGAAAACGATACAAAAATCTTATTTAAAGGTAAGATATTACTATTAATGGAAAATAAAACAAGAATGTCCACCATCAGTAGTATTAGTTGTATAAATATTGTAAAGAAGAAATAAAATTATCATTATCTGTAATAGTTTATCCAGAAAACTCTAGAAAACCAGCAAGTATATTCAGATAATGAAAAATGCCAGGGCATAAAAGTCATTACAACAATATGCATCACAGCACTGGCTGACACTCACAGGGCCCTAGCCGGGGCCCAGGGTGCTACGCTGCACTTGGGTCACACGCTCATTTCTCTGCTCAGCAGCAACCTGTGGCAGAAGACCAGACCCACAGAGCTGCAGAAGGGCACAGCAAGTCCAGACACCACTCAGTTCCCATTCGTACCTGGGCCTATCAGGTAGTTCAAGAGAGGTGATTAAATAAGTGATGCTGAAATAAACAGCCATCCATCTAGGGGAAAAATAAAACTCGACCTAATCAACGCAAATGCACTCCAGAAGGAACAAAGGGATGTGTATATATAACATGTATATAAAGGATACCTGGAACCGCTGTTACAGGTAATGGTTAATATCCTTAAGGACAAACGAATAAAGCTGTCTGAGGCCTCCAGGCAAATGGCAACGAAGCATGGACTCACAATCTTATTCTGTTGTGAAGCCCCTCGAAACCACAGAAAGGAATTTCTTTTTTTCCCCAAAGGCATTAACTGACAAGGAAAAAGAGAACAGGAAAGAAAACAAAATGTTGGCAGCTGCAAAGTTGATGGACAAAAAATAACATAACAGACCTAAGCAAACTAAATCCCAAGCCAGCAGTAGGGAAGGTCAAGGACCCAACCTGATTCATGGTAAAAAAATCCCCCAAAGGCTCAGGAAATTGGTGGCAAGAGGTGCTTCAGGTGGGGGAATGAAGGTGGTTAAAAACAGGACTGGGTTGGAGATCTGTTTACAGAGCAGCCAGAGCTCCAGACGCCTTCTCTTCTCTGCACACCCAGAGGATAAAGTGAGGCTGCTGGACCGGGTGGATATTGAGTAGCTGAGGCACAAGTAAAGCACTGAAAATAAGGGAATTAAGTGAATTTACATGGTGAGGGCTGAGACAGTCACTCTCCACCCCCAGACCTCTTCTTTGACTGATTCCCTAATCTTGGGTGCCAAGTTGAAGCCCTTATGCAGGAGACTGGAAGGCCCTTCTCTGGGGAGTGGATGAGCCCAAGAGGAAGGACCTGAAGACACTGACATCAGGAGTTTGTCATGGACATGCCATGGGAACAGCTCTCTACTATGAAGACCATAGCCGCAGGTGTCATACGCAGGGCAGGACAGGGGTCAGTTTTGCAGAGCCCCCCATCTAAACATGAGCAATCAAACCTCAAGCATAAATATGGACACCTAAAGATACCAATGGAACAAAGGGACTGTAGGAAGCAATCCAGGTAGGGAGATTTGGTGATAAAAGTCAACCTACAATCCTCAGCGTAATTCATATGTGACATTACATCCAGGAAACAAGAACAGAATGCTATAAAATATTTAGGGAACACAAAATCCTAGAAGTTAAAAATATGATAGCAATCATATCCAATGGAATTTTATTTAGCTTTAAAAAGGAATGACATTCTAACATGCTGTAATATGGATGAATCTTGAGGACATTATGCTAAGTGAAATAAGCCAGACCAAAAGGACAAATACTGTATGATTTCACTTATATGAGGTACCTAGAGTAGTCAAATTCATAGTGATACAAAGTAGAATGATGGCTGGGGGAAGAGGGGAATGGCAGGTCAGTATTTAATGGGTATAGAGTTTCAGTTTTGCAAAATGAAAAAGTTCTGGAGATTGGTTACACAACAATGTGAATATACTCATCAATACTGAACTGTACACTCAAAAATGGTTCAGATGGTAAACTTTATGTGTATTTTACCACAATTAAAAAATAATAAAATTGAAGTGATGGAAAAACAAAATAAGATAGCAGAAATGATGCATTTAATAGAATTTGGAAGACTAAACTTAGGGAAGCCTCCCAGAAAACAAAACTATGAGACAAAGAGATAGAAAACAGGAGAAAAAGAATATGATGATTAGGGGACCAGGGTAAAGGGAGTTCCAGAAAAAGAAAACAGAGTAGAAGAAATTACCAATGAAGTAATTCCAGAAAATAAAGACATGAATTACTGTATTGAAAGGGTGCAGTAAGTGACTAGCATGATAGAAAAAAACAAAGCTTAAGCTACACAGCAAGGCAAATCACACTGGAAGTTTAGAATCCTGGGAACAACAAGAACCTCCTATGAGTTTTGGAGAGAAAAAAGTCACAAAGGACTGGAATCATTTTCTTCTTACCGCAACACTGGCAAATAGAAGACAATGGAGCAATGCCCACAAAATTATAAAGGGAAATAGTTTCTGACCTAAAATTTTATATGCAAGGAAACCATCAAGCATCAGGGTAAAACAAACACGCAAAGTCAAACGGTAAAGTCAAGGTAATGACTTTGCACAGATGCAAAGTCATGACCTTCTATGAACCCATTCTCAAGAGAGATACTGGAGAAAAAAAAAAGGAAAAAAAGAATAGGATGTAGGATACAGAAGATCAAAAAAGAGAGGGGCAAAGAATAACAGGGAATCTGTGCACCAGGCATAGAGGGCGGTCATGATGGAGGAGGTCAGATCTCCAGAAAGATCTCAAGATGACATTGCTGTGATCCCTGACCCCTGTGATATGTGGGGGATATCTCACAAAGAGTTGGGGTTGAATTAGTGACACTTACATAGAAAACTAAGTAAACAGACAAAAACAAGATGATTTTAAGTGGAGGGTGAACAAAATGTTGTGTAAAAGAAAAAGCAGCAACAGTGTAAACTACTACGAGGCTAATCTATGAATGACAAAGCCTCTCCTTTTTTTTTTTTTTGAGACAGAGTCTCACTTTGTCACCAGGCGCCAGGCTGGAGTGCAGTGGCGTGATCTCGGCTCACTGCAACCTCTGCCTCCCGAATTCTCCTGTCTCGGCCTCCTGAGTAGCTGGGACTACAGGTGCGTGCCACCATGCCCAGCTAATTTTTATTTTTTAGTAGAGATGAGGCTTCACCATGTTGGCCAGGCTGGTCTCGATCTCTTGACCTCGTGATCTGCCTGCCTCGGCCTCCCAAAGTGCTGGGATTACAGGCGTGAGCCACTGCACCCGGCCCGACAAAGCATCTTAATGTGAACTCCAGGTACACACAACCACAATGAGAGAATGCAAAGACAGGCAGCATGGAGGCGGGGAGCAGTGAAAAAGAAAGAAATCCTCATCTTTCACAGGAGATCAAAACACAACATCTAAAATGAAAAACCAGAAATAGCAGTGATAAGCATGCTATTTAGCAACGTAGGGGTAAATGCCAAAAAATCAGCAAGGCAACTTGAAAATGTCTCTGGGGAGCAGGAAGCAGAGCTCTCAGGCCAGGCTGACTGCTTTGCTCATCAGGATCTCTGCAGACTTGATTATGGGCACGCAGAGCTCTGACAGAAATAAAAACCAAAACAAAACCGAAAAGAAATGTTGGAAATTTTGAGGAAAAAATAACATGCAAATAGAAAAGCAAGCAAAGCAAATGTACTAGTAATTCACAGAAGAAAGATGTAAATGACTAACAAACTGATAAAAGGTGCTTCACTTTCATCTACAATGAAGAATGAAAAGAAATGCCATTTTCTTCTCAGACTGAAAAAGATCCAAAGGGTACATGTATTCAGTATTGGGAATGTACATTGTACATCTTGTATATTGTAAATCTTGTACATTGCATAGAGAAGTGTAAACTAAACAACCTTACAGTAGAGCAGTTTGAGAATATATATTAAAATGGAAAGTGTAACACACACTTTTCAAAGCAAATTCACTTCCAGAAACTTATTTTACAAAAATTTAGCACCATTTCACAACTATTTAGCAAAAGCATAAAAAGGCATGATAAGTGATATACATCATCATGGCCATTTTTTTCTCCCCAGAGACGATGGCCCTCTGTTGCTCAGACTGCAGTAGGGTGGCACAATCATAGTTCACTGCAGCCTTCAACTCTTGGGCTCAAGCCATTCTCCATCTTCAGCCTCTTAAGTAGCTGGTACTACAGGTTCATGCCACCACACCGGTTATTATTATTTTTTGGTAGACACAGGGTCTCACTATGTTACCCAGGCTGCTTTCAAACTCCTGGTCTCAAGTGATCCTCCCGCCTTGGCCTCCCAATGTGCTGTGAGCCACTGTGCCCAGCCACAACAGAAAGTGGGCAAAGGACATGAATAGACATTTCTCAAAAGAAGATATACAAATGGCCAAGAAAAGTATGAAAAAAAAATGCTCAACATCACTAATCATCAGGGAAATGCAAAATAAAACCACGATGAGACCACCTTACTCCTACAAGAATGGCCATTATTAAAAAGTCAAAAAATTTAGTCATTTAAAAAAATGAGGCAAAATTCATATATTTTAATTTTATTTTTTAAAATTAGTTCCCCTCCCCTCCCTTTCCCTTCTGAGTCTCTAAAGTCCATCATACCACTCTGTATACCTTTGTGTACCCATAGCTTAGCTCCCACTTGTAAGTGAGAACATATGATTTTTGGTTTTCCATTCCTGTGTTACTTCATTTAACATAATGACGTCCAGTTCCATCCAAGTTGTTGCAAAAGACATTATTTCATTCCTTTTTATGGTTGAGTAGTATTCCATAGTGTGTGTGTGTGTGTGTGTGTGTGTGTGTGTGTGTGTGTTACATATACATATCACATTTTCCTTCTCTACTTATTAGTCAATGGACACTTAGGTTGGTTACACATCTTTGCAATTGTTAACGTGCTGCTATAAATATGCATGTGTATATATCTTTTCTATATATTGGCTTATTTTCCTTTGGGTAGATACCCAGTAGTGGGATTGTTGAATTAAACGGTAGATCTATTTTTAGTTGGAAAAACATATGGAATCTCCGTTATGTTTTCCAAAGAGGCTGTATTAATTTACATTCCCACCAGCAGTGTACAAGCGTTCCCTTTCCCCACATCCACGCCAACATCTATTGTTTTTTGACTTTTTAATAATGGCCATTCTTGCAGGAATAAGGTGGTCTCTCATTGTGGTTTTATATTACATTTCCCTGATGATTAGTGATGTTGAGCATTTTTTTCATATGTTTCTTGGCTATTTGTATATCTTCTTTAGAGAAATGTCTATTCATGTCCTTTGCTCACTTTCTGATAGGACTATTTGTTCTTTTCTTAATGATTTGAGTTCCTTGTAGATTCTGGATACTAGTCCTTTGTTGGATTGTAGTTTGCAAATATTTTCTCCCATTCTGCGGGTTGTCTGTTTACTCCGATTATTATTTTTTTTTCTTTGAAGAGCTTTTTAGTTTAATTAGGTCCCGCTTATTTATTTTTGTTTTTGTTGCATTTGCTTTTGGGGTCTTAGTCATTAATTCTTCACTTAGGCTGAAGTCTAGAAAAGCTCTTCCAAATTGTCTTCTAAAATTTTTATGGTATCAAGTTTTATATTTAAGTCTTTGATACATCTTGAGTGGATTTTTTTCTATAAGGTGATAGGGACACAAGTCAATAAATGTGATACATCACATAAACAAAAACCATACGATCATCTCAATAGATGCAGAAATAGCATTCGACAAAATTCAGCATCTCTTAATGATAAAAGCTCTCAACAAACTAGGCATAGAAGGGACTTGCCTCAAAATAATATATATATGGGTATATGACAAACCCACAACCAGCATAATACTGAATGGGGAAAAGTCGAACACATTCCCCATGAAGACACCAACTACCACCAAGCTGAGAATCAAGTCAGGAACTCAATCCCTTTTACAACAGCTGCAAAACAAAAACAAAAACCTAGGATTATACTTAACCAAGGAGGTGAAATATTTCTACAAGGAGAACCCCAAAACACTGCTGAAAGAAATTAGAGATGACACAAACAAATGAAAACACATCCCATGCTCCTACGATCAATATTGTGGAAATGATCATACAGCCCAAAGCAATCTACAATCTGCTGAATGAAACTCCCATCCAAATACCAACATCATTTTTTACAGAATTAGCAAAACAATCCTAAAATTCATATGGAACCGAAAAAGAGCCTGAATAGCCAAAGTGATCCTAAGTAAAAAGAACAAATCTGGAGGCATCACATTACTGGACTTCAAATTATACTAGTTACCAAAACAGCATGGTACTGGTATAAAGGTACACACATAGACCAATAGAACCAAATTTGTATATTTTAAACCAGTATAACAAAATGTATAGTTAGTGGCTTTGAGTACATTCCCAATGTGCAACCATCACCAGCCCAGAATATTTTCATCATGCAATAGAAACTGTACCCACTAAGCAGCCACTCCACTTCCTATTCCCCTCTCTCCTCAGCCCCTGGCAACTGCTCATCTTCTGTTTCTGTGAATTTGCCTATTCTGGATTTTTCTTATAAATGGACTCGTACCAGATGGAGCCTGTGCACCCGGCTCTTTGAACCAGCATCACGTCTTCGGGGAACATTCATACTGCAGCCTGTGTCAGTGCCTTACTCCTTTTTAAGGCTCAATAAAAAGCCCATGTTCAATGATCAGGAGGAGGACCCACAGGACATAGCATGGAGTCATGGCCACAGCTATTCCAGATTTACTGCAGTGAAAGGACACAAAGCCAGATCAGCAAAGGGAAAAGGTGCAGGGTATGAAGTCCAGAGGAAACCAGGCATGAGCTTACAAGAGTCCTCTCCAGCAGTCATGGGCACATTTAATTCCCCAAGCAAGGAGCCATCACAACTCCTGTGAAATGCTACAAACCAGGGAAGCTCACTAGGGATTCAGTGCCCAGTGCTTTTATTCAGGGGCTAGTCACATGGGCCCCTTTTGCCCAGCATATACCACATTCCAGACTCCCCATAGGAAAGCCGCTGTTCGGCACAAACCACGTGTTTGCACCAACAGTTTCAACACCGTCAGCCCCTCTCATCAGTTCTGGGAATGGTGGGAACTCTCCCGTAATCCCAGTTCCCAGATGCCAGCCAAGGGCCAGCCTTGCAAGCAGCCTTGCTAAGGAGAGCTGTCCCAGGCCTGCTGAGTTAACTCTTTTCTGCACAGAGGCAAAAACGTGGCTGCCAGCAGCATCTGGGCTTTATATTTTAAGGTGACCTTTCTCAGTTTTATTTCCAAAATTTCCAAGGAAGAGGCTGATGGGCCCAGCTTAGACTCGTCTGGGCTGCTTGTTTGGTGTCTGTGCAGACAAAGGTGGAGAATGCCTCCCTCCCCATCTGCTGTGCCAACAGTCTGACAGGTCTCTACACTGTTTGCTATTTTTGTTGAGAAAGCCATTTTTATTCCTTGAAGTTTCATACCTCTGGGAGTGCACACACCACTGAGAGTGGGAGCAGGTGCCCCAGAGCACTCTGACTCATGAGAGAAAACCAACCAGAAACACGGCCACCAGGAGAGGACTGTGTCTCCCACAACATGGGAAAGCTCTTTGTCTTTATTTTCCAAACAAACTCCACTGTTGTCTCAGGTTGTAGAACAATGCCTATGCCACTGAAACTGTCTTCACAAACCACTATCAGGAATGGCGCAGAAGCAGAAAATGGGTGGAAAAGGCCTCAACAGTGGAAGCCCACAGTGCCGCACATCTGCTATTGAGACTCTATCTTCACAAGGAAGTCAGGGAAAGGACCACTCTGATGGCAATAAATACGTCAGAAGCTTTAAGTTCTTTGAATTGTGCATGTAGCCCTCAAGAGACCTGTCTTAAAAAAGAAAACAACAAACAGAACCCCAAGTGACCTGATATTTCAGAGACTGCTTGCTACTGGCTAAGCAGATTTAAGTGCTTATCTGTGAGAATTCAGACAGAAAAACAGAATTTGCCTGCAATGTGGGTATTCTTTCCAGATTTAAAACAAGATCCAGTTTGGACAACACTCTCATCCAGGATGGGGTGCAGTAGCGCGATCTTGGCTTAGCCTCCTGGGCTCAAGCTATCCTCCCACCTCAGCCTCCCAAGTAGCTGGGACTATAGGTGTGTACCACCACAACCAGCTAAGTTTTTTGGTATGTCCAGCCTGGTCTCGAACTCCTGGGCTCAAGGGATCTCTCTGCCTTGGCCTCCCAAAGTGCTGAGATTACAGGTGTGAGCCACTATGCCAGGCCCCAATAAGATTTGAACTATAGGAGATACTTGTATGTATCTTCATCTAAGGAATACTTGTATTAGGTCAGTGCAAAAGTAATTGTGGTAATGGCAAAAACCGCAATCACTTTTGCACCAACCTAATATATATCTTCATCTAAGTAAACTTTTTCTATAAAGGGTCAAATTGTAAATAATTTCAGTTTGGTAGGTCATCTAACTGAAAAATTTCTGTTCCAACTACTCAGCTCTGCAGTTGCAGAAAAAAACAGTTCTAGAGAATATGTAAATGAATGTGTGAGGCTGTGTGCTTACAAAACTTATTTACAAAAACGTGGTGAGCTGGATTTGCCGTTCATCTGAGTCAAGACTTAAATCTAGTTTAACAGTGTCAGACTCATATCATTACTATTTCAAATTGTAAAAGCTCTGATGATACAAAATGCTCACTTTTATTACCTTTATAAAATAAGAACGGACCATGTCAAAATGAGAAAATTCTGAGTTATAACACAGTATATGCAATTCAGGTTAAGGGTATTTTTTAGGTAAGCCACTTGGAAAAATGCTGTTTTTCTGAAAAATGTTTTATCAATCTTTTATGTTTATATTTTAACTTAAAAAGATGCAGTTTAGGGAGAAATCACTGACTTGTTAATTGTCACAGGGCTGTGAAGTGGGATAGCAGCACTGCGGATGGTGCCCAGCCCAGGAGGCCCCTCAGGTCCATTCCTGACACTGTCATTCCAGGAGGGCACCCTCCTCATGGGTTTTGTTTCTCCATTTTAAATCTTTTCTCAAAAGCAACTGGTTTAATTACTGAGTACAATACTTCTTTCTGGCCTTTCCTTCAGATTTTCCACCTCCAAATTGTAGGTCATAATATAACCTTTGATACAAAGAATACGCTTGGATTATGAATGACAATAATAAAAGAAATACTTGTGAATCCTGCCTCCCAAGTAAAAACTAGATTACTAATACCTTGCATCTACCTCTTTTATTTTATTGTTTTGCTTCAATTATTATTGTCATCATTTTTTGAGATGGAGTCTCGTTCTGTCACCTAGGCTGAAGGGCAGTGGTGCGATTTTGGCTCAGCAACTGCCACCTCCTGGGTTCAAGCAATTCTAGTGCCTCAGCCTCCTGAGTAGCTGGGATTACAGGCACGCACCACCACGCCTGGATAATTTTGGTATTTTTAGTAGAGACAGGGTTTCATAATATTGGTCAGGCTGGTCTCAAACTTCTGACCTCAGATGATCCACCCACCTCCCAAAGTGCTGGGATTACAGGCATGAGCCACTGCGCTTGGCCTTCAATTATTTTTTAATATATAAAGCAACACCTGTATATTTTAAAAATTACAGTTTGATAATATTTATAACTTAAATGGCAGCTCCTATCCCATCCAATGTACTCCGTCCCAACACCTTCCTGATCCCTCTACTTAAGCCCTTCAAACTGCACTTATTCTTTTTAAATAAATAACTTATTGATACATAAATCACATACCACAAAATAAATCCTTTAAAAATGTCCTATTCATTGGTTTTGACCATATACAAGGTTATGCAACCCCCACTGTCCACTTCTGGAACATTTTCAACCCCCAAAGAAGCTCTGTCTCATTAGCAGTCAGTCTCCATCCCCTCTCCCCAGCTCCCAGCAACAACCCATCTCCTCTCTGTCTCTATGGATTTGCCTATTCTGGATATTTCATATAAATAGAATCATACAAGATACGACATTTTGCACCTGACTTCTTTATGTAAAGAAGAGGCAGTTTTAAAAACATTTTCTTTCTGTTAAAAATATAACACGTTCAGCAGGACACAGTGGCTCATGCCTGTAATCCCAGTACTTTGGGAGGCCGAGGTAGGTGGGTCACCTGAGGTCAGGAGTTTGAAACCAGCCTGACCAACATGGAGAAACCCTGTCTCTATTAAAAATACAAAATTAGCTAGGTGTCATGGCACACGCCTGTAGTCCCAGGCATGGGAGGCTGAGGCAGGAGAATTGCTTGAACCCAGGAGGTGGAGGTTGTGGTGAGCTGAGATGTTAGCACTGCACTCCAGCCTGGGTGACAGAGCAAGACTCCATCTCAAAAAAAAAAAAAAAAAAAAGAAAGAAAGAAAAGAAACAGCATTTCATTCTTTCATTTGCATGTCTTTGGTGACCAATGGGATTGAGCAATTTAACATTAGTTTTAAAAAACAATTTCAATATTTCTGGCTATTTATAACTATTTAGAATGCCTGTTAATGATTGAAACCAACCACTTTAACTTATGTGGAGTTCACTATATTGAGCTCCAGGATCTACATTTAGAGGTGGTTGTCTGAGCCTGTGCTGCAGAGATGTTCAATGCTTTGGAGACTTAGAGCTGGAAGGCAGGGTTGCCACATTAGATCCCTTGGCAATACATGGGGAGTGCGACGGAATGCAGGCGCTAAGGTGTCCATGACTTCAAGGGTAGCCGCTTTCCAGCTGGGATGAAACATAGGTCAAGCAACCGTCACCTTTTTGGGGCTTTGATCACCCAGAAGCACCATTTCCACTGAAAATAATCAACCTATGATGCAATACTGGTTCAACTCTCCAATCTCATTGCACCCACTCTGTGCCTGCTGCCCATCACCTTGGCCACAGAGCCTTCCTCTGTCCCCTCAACATGGCAAACTCCTTCCTGCCCCAGGCACTTGGCTCTAACTGCCCCCTGTACCTGGGATTCCTTCAACGCATCTCCACAGGGCTGGCTCTTCCTCCCATTCTGATCCAGGTGTACACGTCACCTCCTCAGCAAGCCTCCCCCAACCCGGAGCACCCCAGGCACTCCTGTCCATCCTGCGCAATTCTCTGCACAGCCCCTGGGCCTGTTCCCTTCCACTTCTCTTTTTGTTTGTTGTCTGTCCCACTCCCCCTCGACCCACCTTCTTCCTGGGGGTCTAGGCCTGGTTGTGAGCATAGTGTCCAGCAAGTATTTAGAATATATTCACTGAGTGCACACATGTGCGCACAGCGTTAGCCTGGAGACCACCGCCCCCACCCCCCCACCCCCCATGCCACCACTCCCTTGGACTGGAACTCATTTGGTCACCCCACAGTCACTATTCACCTAATTGACTGAAGGATTCCCACGATGTAGCCCCTCACCCTGAAGCTGCCCTGAACTGAAACTGCTAGATGCAGCATTGCTCCCGTCAACAGCAGCACCCAGTCTCCAACACCTGCTCCTCCTGCAGCCTCAGCCAGCTCCATTCATCCTCTGACTCTCACTCCTCTGAGCCCAGTGCTTGTAAAATAAAATGATAAGCCCCTCAAACTTTGATTCCTCCTGGGTTACAACGAAAAGATAAAATGTGAATCATAATGATGTACAAGGGGTGCTTGGTGAAGAAACGATCCTGTTGACAATGAAATTCTCTTACTAAATTATCTTTCCTCAATGATCTTGGGTTAGTGGCCTCACTGAAGGCACACAAAGGAAGAGGCAGTTAGAGGATATTTATACTCCATTGTCTAGGAACACACTGGGAGGAGAAACATGATCAGAAGAGGGAAAAGCTCTTATTTCAGTTTAAACTTGTGGTGCTTCTCTTATTCATCAGAAATCACAGTCATTCTGTTCAAAATTTCCTGAGAAAGGGAAAGTAGCTCCCTGAGCTATTCAACTATCTGCCACAATTTTTGATTTCGTTTCTCATAAATGAAGCCCCTAACTATGAAGTATGCTACGGTAGCAAAGCTTGTAAAACAGGCTTGTTACAGAAAATAGCAATTGCTTATTATCATACAGAATACAAGAAAATGAACTTCTGTTAAGAGGTAAATGAACTCAAGAGCCACGGGGTGAATGACCCACTCCATGGGCAGTATAGGGCTTTCCCTGTCAGGAGGCTTCAGAATTTTTAGGTCAGGCCTTGTAGAAGGACGCTTGACATAAAAGGTGCCTCTAGTGAACCCAATCCAACTACAGAACCTCATTCTTCTTGGTGCCTGTGGGCTGACTGGGACAAGCCAGCACTAAAGCATTAGAGTGCTGAGGTTCACAGCTGTAAGTGTGGTGCCATTGGGTCCTTTGTCCTCTCTCTCCCTGTCCTGATAGGCATCTCCTGATAGGGGATGGTCAGTTTGCTTTGCCCTCTGCCTTCCCCTTGCTGAGGACCTTAGCCTGTAAGTCACTCTGATTAATGTGTGAAATTCAGCCTGGCCGGGCATGGTGGCTCACGCCTGTAATCTCAGCACTTTGGGAGGCTGAGGAGGGCGAATCACCTGAGGTCAGGAGTTCAAGACCAGCCTGGCCAACATGGTGAAACCCTGTCTTTTAAAAAACAACAAAAAAGAAATTCAGCCTTAGGTCTCTCCTAAGTCCTCTGTCACTTCCCAAGAGGCATGAGGAGGCACAACTACTCCACATCTCCACGGCTTGCACCTTGACTGCGTTCCTAGGGCTCTGCCATGTCCTAGACTCTGCGGCTGACACTGGTGATGTGCTCAGGGTCATAGGGCAATTTTAAAAGGGTGAAGTCTGCCAACACTGGAGTGAAGTTGGAATCAGATTCCTTCCCAGAGCCTCCAGGTAAGAGCCCAGCCAACACCTGGACACATGGAGCAGAGGACGCACCTGGGCTCATAAGGGCTTCTGATGTACAAAACCGTGAGCTACTAAATGCGCATAGTTTAAACGACTATCTTTGTAGTCTTTTGCAGCAATGGAAACCTGATAGGGTGGAATTAACAGGATGAAGAGGTAACACAGAATTCCACAGTTCCTTCCTTAGGCTCAGATTATTTTCTTGGCCAGATGATGAAAGAGTAGTGGTCTCTTCAGGCCCTCAGTGTCTCCATCGTTCATATCCACTGTGTTTCTCACCTTTTACAGCATGCAGACAGTTGGCAACTGGAGCCACACAACTGGAAAGAGTTCTCTCAGGCTTAGGCCTGAGTTTTAGATCAGAGGTTCTCAACGCTGCCTGCATGTTAGAATCATCTGAGTGGCTGTCCTAGGTGATTCTGTGGCTACAAAAAAGAACCACAGGCATGGTGGCTTATAAACAACACAAAGCTCTTCTTCGCAGTTCTGGAGGCTGGACGGTCCGAGGTCAAGGCAGGTTTGGTGTCTGGTGAGGGCCCATTTCCTGGTTCATAGGTGATACCTTCTCACTGTGTCCTAGCACAGTGGGAGGGGGTAAAGCAGCTGTGAGGTTTCTTGGATAAGCGCTCTCAACCCAGGAGGGGGACCAAATCACCTCCCTAAGACCTCACTGCCTAACACCCTCACATTGGTGATTAGGTTTCAACACATCAAACTGGGGCTGGGATAAGAGGAACACAAAACACTCAGAACACAGCAGCAGCTTTTTAGAAACCCTGGTGCCTGGGGCCCTCCACATTAGAATTTGATTCTTTAGATCCAGGGTTAGGCCCAGACACAAGTATTTTTAAAAGCTCTCTATGGTTCCAATGCGTAGTCCACATGGAGAATCACGCCTGGGGTGCAGAATTCTAAGATGCCCCTATGACTTCTACTCCCTGGTGTCAACCTGGCATTATTCCCATGATTACCTATGGCAAAGGGATTTTACATGTGATTAGCTGATTAATGAACTGACCCAAAGGTAGGGTAGGGAGAAGATCGGGTGGGCCTGACCTAATCACACTGGGTGTTTAAAGGGAGAAAAGTTCTCTCCAGCTGCTGGAAGAGGAAGTCTGAGATTGGAAGCATGAGCACAAGGGCACTGCCACGCCGAATGAGCCTCGATCTAGGAGGTGAGTGCGACCCTGGCCAACAGCCAGAGGGTAAAGGGGAACCTTGGTCTTACAACGGTAAAAAGCTCATCAGTCCCTGGATGAGCGTGGATGCAGGCTCTCCCCAGAGCCTCTGGGTAAGGGCGCTGCTCAGCTGATGCCCTGACTGCAGCCTCAGGGGATCCTCAGTGGATAGCTTCCTGAGCCGCACTTCTGACCTGCTGGGAGCTAATGAACATGTGATGCTTACATCGCTAAGTCTGTGCTAATTTGTTACACAGTGAAAGAAAACTAATGCAATGACTTAGATGAAAGCAATAAAAGTGCTTGGCCATTTCTAGCCAAACTGTTTTCAAAGTTATATTTTCTATAAGAGTGAACTTTGCTGTCACTTTACATCTTTTCCTTTCTGCTACAATACTGCTCTAATAGTCTAAATTGACATGAAACCAGAGGACTTTAAAATTCTTAAACTTGGCCCATTACAACTTCCTAAGAATTATGGATTCCAACTTTGGAGATGCAGGTGAGACGTATGGACCCCTTACCCATGCCCTTGCCTGATTCACCAGTATTGGCCAAGGGCTTAGGGAGCACAGCCAAGGCGCCACCCATGAAGGGGTGAGGCAGCTATACCTCTTGATGCTTCTTGGGAGGTGACAAGAGGGCGTAGGAGAGACTTAGAGCTGAATTCCATACATTCATCAGACTGACTTTTAGCCCAAGATCCCCCAGCTGAGGGAAGGCAGAAGGGAAAGCAAACTGAGCATCCTTGGCCTGACTGAGGTCTGAGGGCATCAAGACAGGGAGAGAGGACAAAGGATTTGGTGGCACCACACTTGCAGTTGTCAACCTCACAACTGCAGAGCAGCCCACATGGCAATTTCTGGCCATGGCTAGGACCTCAGCGAGGACTAATGCTTTAGTGCTAGAAAGTCCGTTTCCTGCTGGCCATCAGTTAGGGGCCCTTCTTGGCCTTTTCAAGCCACCAAGAACATGCAGAATCCTTCTCATGCTTTGAATTTCCTCACTTCTGCCGTAAGCCAGAGACATAGCTTGGCTTTTACGGGGCTCTGTGATCAGGTGGGGCACATCCAGACCATCTCTGTGTGTCATATAAAGGGGAGGACATTAGACAGGATAGCAGGAAGAACAAACAGGGGTCCAAGACAAGTTTATACACTGCGGTCAGTAACATGACAGATTTTTCTACTTCTTCCCTCCCTTCCCTTCCCCTCTCTTTCCCTTCCCTTTTTTTTTTAGACAGGATCTCCCTTTAACATGACAGATTTTTTCCTTCCTTCCTTTTTTTTTTTTTTTTTTTGAGACAGGATCTCCCTCTGTCACCCAGGCTGGAGTGCAGTGGAGCTATCTATCACAGCTCATGGCAACCTTAAACTCCTGGGTTCAAGTAATCCTCCTGCCTCAGCCTCCCAAGGTCCGGGATTCTGACTACTGATATGACAGAGACTCCTAGTCCTGCTAATTTACTATCTGGGTGCATCTTGGCTGAGACTGGGTTTTTCTTTCCAGCTTCTTTCTCTCCCCCACCTCCCCAAAAAGCTTGAGACTGGGGAGGGAGTGTTATGGTGTTAGAATCTTCAGAAGGTTTAGCAAAATGCTGTAAGAATGCTGGGGATTACTGAGACTCTATTTCCAAAACAAACAAACTATCATTGATTTTAAAGAGGGTTTCTATTTAGCGTGAAAGATATAACAATAAAGCTTTTACAGGAAAACATAGGGCAATATGTTTGTGACCCAGGAATAAGCAATTTCTTATATAAAATACAAAAAGCACTAACCATTAGAGAAAAGATTGATAAATTAGACTTAATTAAGAACTTTGTTCATCGAAAGAAGAAAATTTAAGGCACACTGGGAGAAGGTATTCGAAAAGGACTTATATGAAGAATACATAAATAACTCTTAAAAGCAATAAGGAAGAGAATGACATCTGATTTTTAAAATGAGCAAAGGTTCATATCTTGCCAACAGAGCCAATAAATCCGCCCCCACAACAAACAAAGTGGGCAAAACATCTGAGCAGATGCATCCCCAAAGGGACTATCCACATGGCCAATTCACATAGGAAAAGGTGCTCAGTCTCCACTGCCAAAAGGAAACCACAGTGAGACACTACTACACACTACCCACATGAGCTCCAGTAAAAAGACTGATGCTACCAAGTGTTGATGAAAATGCACAGAAACCAACCTCTCATAAATTGCTGAAAAGACATAAATTACACAAATATTTCATTCATCTATTTGGCACGATCCTAGAATGCATGCCTACCCTACAGCCCAGGAATTCCATTCCTAAGTATGTATCCAGTGGTAATGAGCACATATGTTTCAAGAAACATTGCACGAGAACACAGCAGCACTCTTCACCTTAGCCCTGAACTGGACATGAGTCAACTCTCCATCAATAACAGAATGGACAACTAAATAATGGTATAACCCTACAATGGGTTACTAAATTGTGAAGAAAATGAACTACAGTATAGGCAACAACATGAATAAATCTTACTGATTCAATATTGTGTAAAAAAAGCTAGATGCAAACATTATATAGTTTTTAAAGTTCAATTTGTAATAAAATTCAAATGCAAGCAATACTAACATAATATTTAGGCCTGCATACTTTTGTTAAAATCCATAAGGACAAGAATTGAGGACAATGGTTATCTTAGTAGTGAGGGGTAATACTGAGGGCTGCATACTCTATTTGCCTCTCTATCTAATTGAATAGAAAGATATTTACACACATATTGGCCCACCAAGCACAGGCACATACGGAACATGTACTAGTACAGGACTACTACTGCCCAGGGCTGGCTGGAAGTTGGCTGACGTTGTCCCTTACCATGTAATCTTTGGTCTTCTGGCATCATTTCAGTAGAGCATTGTGCTTGGAGCTGCCGTATTAGCGGGCCAAGGCCACAAGAGGGTCTCTTCTTTCCATCCTGGTTACAGAGAAGAGCACATGGTAAGGAGAAGATGCTAATGTTCAGAATCCTCAAATACACAGAAATAAATACCTACTTTAGAAAAGCAAATGTCTAGTTTATTCAGTCAGACTCTAAAGAAACAACCAAATTAGTGACATTAATATTATATTTTATGATGTCTCATAGTGTGAAATAAACATGAAATTGTGCCTCCTGACTGTCATGAGTCTGGGGAGAGTTTTGCTACATTTTGTTTTAAAATCCATCTGTCGCTCATCCGTCTAGTCTTTTATTTGGTAAATATAATTCAGGCTAGAACCTTTAATTCAATCTCATTTGAATTAAAGAAAGATACCTATACGAAAGTATTCTACACGTTAAGACTATACCAGTATCTAAATAACAGGTAAAAGGTAGAGACTGGCATGGCACAGTGGCTCACGCCTGCAATCCGAGCACTTTGGAAAGCTGAGGGGGGGAGGATCACTTGAGTCCAGGAGCTGGAAACCAGCCTGGACAACAGAGTGAGACCTCAACTCTAAAATAAATAAACGAATAAACAAGCTGGGCTGGTGACGCACACCTGTAGTCCCACCTATTCAAGAGGCTGAGGTGGGAAGACTGCTTGAGGCCAGAAGTTCAAGGATTAGTGTGTTATGATTATATCACTGCACTCCAGCCTGGGCAACAAAACAAGACCCCCATCTCTTAAAAAAAAATTAAGGTGTATTGGAAGGGCATATTAAAAATGCCAGATATCCTGCTATTGCTTTATCTCAATGAGATAAATGCAAAATTGAAATAAATTAATTTTACTAATTTTTCACTATGAAAGAGAAAACATCAATAGCACATTAACATACACATAGCCTTCCTGTATGCATATCTGGTATATTGAAAACAATTTTAGAGAAGCACTAATTCTGGTTTTCAAAACCTCTTTTGATTACTTAAATCTCGTGCACATAAACAGGACAATATGTAATATCTGGGGCTTTAAATTAAACCTCTAAAATATATGACTTCATCTATTTGGGTCCAAATACAGGATACATCCAAAGGTATAACAACAAGACCTGAACTTACTCATGAATCCTTTGATAGTACTTGTATTTGTAATTATAATAGTTATTAAAAAGCTACTACTTAGCTACTTGGGAGGCTGAGGCAGGAGAAGTGTTTGAACCTGAAGCAGAGGCTGCAGCCAGACTCTGTCTCCAAAAAAATAAAAAGCGATTACTCTGAAAGTAGCCAATTTTGTATACTGATAAGTATTCAATACATTCATATTGGATATGAATGAGTATACTCATTCATAACTCTTACTGAGTGAACTGTTACATGTGTTGCACAATGCAAGGGGCTGGGAAGAGATACCAAATGTGAGCTGAACATTTACTGTCCACTAAATTACAGCATAAATGGAGACCAAGGCATGTACTGTGCAGCAGTTATCCACACCACAAAGCAGTACAGAAACTAAACAACTGAAACAGTGTAAGACACCAAACTCAGAGAAGGGAGATGTCAGCCAGGTGTGGTGGCTCACACCTGCAATGCCAGTGTTTTGGGAGGCTGAGGTGGGCAGATCACTTGAGGTCAGGAGTTTGAGATCAACCTGGACAAAATGCTGAAATCCCATCTCTACTAAAAAAAAAAAAAAATAACAAAAATTAGCTTGGTGTCATGGTGCATGCCTATAATCCCAGCTATTCAGGAGGCTAAGGCATGAGAATCACTTGAATTCAAGAGGCAAAGGTTGCAGTGAGCCCACATCGCACTACTGCACTCCAGCCTTGGTGACAGTGAGTGAAGATCCATCTCAAATTAAAAAAAAAAGAGAGACAGAGAGAGAGAAGGGACATGTCAATGCTGCCAGGCATTAGCTATAACTTCATGGAAGTTTTGACCTTCAAATAAAGAGAACAGTATTTAGAGTATGAAAGGAGAAGACAATTTAAGTTAGAACCTTATACACAAAGACTTACACTCAAAAATGCTTGTGCAATACTGCTAAGGCATGGCCTAAAACAGGCTCAGCTGGAGGGAGAGGCTGGGTCATTCTGGCAGGTGGGCAGGGGTGGTGCTAAGTAGTAGAGACCAGGATAAGGAGTGTGGATGACAGAGTCATGGCAGATTTCTGCAAGGTCAGCAGCAGGATATGCTCAGTGCTTCAGAAGATTAACTAAAATGAAGAAACAAGAAGATATGACAGAGGAAAACAGTTGAAAGAGGTTTGCTGTAACCTGGGTGACCAGGGGCACTGAAAGAGAGGAGGTGACAGAGGTATGGGAGCAAAGACCAGCTCTTAGTGACCAACCTGCTGGCCTCACAGTTCTCTCCCTCTGCCAACCCCTCTTTCACATCCCTGAGAAACTCCTCCTTAAACACTGATTTCCAAATGTCTCCCTAATCCTTATAAGCCACAGTTTTCTGATGACTCCTCCTTAAAATGTGGGTCCCATCTCACTGTACCACACCTCAAAAACAGGAACAAAATCCCATAAACTTGGTGCTTCCCTCAGTGCTTTACCAAAATAAAGCACAAACTTCCTTAGCAATGAAGACTATTTGCAATATGGCTCCAACTTGCCTTCCAGTAGGAATGTCCTAGTCACCTATCCACCAACCAACACATACTGACAGAGAGCCTACCATGCACATATATGGCAGGGTATCTGCCCTCAAGAAGGCCAGTCTAGTCCAGACACATACCACTACCCACATTTCCTGAATTACTACTGCTCTCTAGACTTAAGCCAACTAACAACTCTCAAGTACTTTGCCTATTCAGTATTGTTTTTTCACAGCCCTTAATTTCATCTTGCAAACTACTTACTGTCCGTCTAGCGCCCTCCTTTTAAACTCGCTGAAGGCACACACTGCATCTTAATTATTTTCATGCAGGAAATATTTGTCAAAGTCAATTGGCCAGGAGGACAAACAGAAGGAAAATAAAAGCTGATCAGCCCTATGTTTTTCTGATTTCTTACTGTTTGAGACATGACACGTGGACTACTTTATGATTCCCTCTTTCCTGGGGCCACTTCCACTTTCCCTCTGGTGGAAGTGCTCAGCAGTCTCATGTCCCTAAATCCCAGAGAAGGGGATCTGCTCAGTGACTCCAGCGAGGGACTCTTACAGAGGCGGGGGTCTGGCTTCAGTTCCTAGGTCCTTCCCTTTAGAAGATCTGTGGGAACGATCGCATAATAATCACCTATTCCTGAAGAAGAGGCTGTTGATCGCCATCAAACTTCATTCTCCAGTACGGTACAGTTCTCATTTTACCCTCAAGTATAAACATATATATGCTTCTGATGCAGTGAAAATGCAACAGGGACATGGATTCTCCAGGCAGGACCACTACATCTTTATAGGATCTATCACCAATCAACCTTGTTTAAACATTATTATTAATTTGAAGACTGTCATCAGAGCATTAAACCAAGTATGTACCCTTATAAGGGCCTTGTAAAATTGCCCTTACCTGGGGAAAGACATACCTGCCCTTACCTGGGGAAAGACATTTATTGACAGGCATCTGAGAGAGAGAGACAAGAGTGGCAGGAAAATGCCTCATGTGATGATCAGGTCACAGGCAGCAGCAGGCAAGAGGCTGGGAACCAAAAAGAACTATTTTACAAGAGAAAAGGCCATTCTAGCCAAGGGCCTGGTTCAATAAAAAAGAAGTAGAAATCATTCTTTCAAAGCTCTTTTCTGCTGTCGTATTAGTTGGAATCAAAACAGGTACTGAAATAGACTGAATCCTCCAGATGATATTTCTTTTTCTTTTTTAGAGATGTGGTTTTGCTATGTTGCCCAGGCTTAATTTGGACCTAACCTCCTGGGCACAAGTGATCCTCCCACCGCAGCCTCCTGAGTATCTGGGACTATAGGAGAATGCCGTGATGCCTGATCAGATGATTATTTTGTAAAGAACCATAAAAGTGTAGAACAGGAGAAACCTTTCCAGATTGTCTAGTTTATAGTTATAGAGGAAACTGGAGCTCAGAGAACTAAGTGTCTTGTTCAGAGCTACACAGCAGGCCAGAGACCAGGCCCACAGTTACTGCCCATGACCCACAAACAGTCACAGAAGAAAACAATCTTTCTACAACTCACAGCCACCAATTATGGGTAGTAAAGTTGGGAGTGGGGCTAATTAGTTCTAAATAGCAGAGAAAAACAGTATTTACATCAGTAAAGAGAACAACAAAAACAGCCCATTAATCCCTGTTTCTGCAGCTTCTGATGACCTCAGTGTTGACAAGCAACTTCTGGGAATTGCTGCAAGCAAGCAATTGTCACTATGGTCCTTTGTTATTATAGTAAATAGAATCATCCAAGCAGACAGGTGCCTGGTGGGGGCTAAGGGGGGAGGACTGTCAATGAGGTATTTACTTCAGAGCAATAGTTGTTGTGATCTCAACTTCAGTATGCATCTTGGCAATTAAAATGCTTCCTGTTTAACAGTCCTTGGCCCATTCTGATCCAGTTCACCAGTAGGTTGGGTAGCATATAATTGGGGTCATTTGTCCCTTCTAAATCAAGATGTTCTATAGATTATTCCTTTAAGGGCAGGACTTTTGGCTGTTCCTAATGAAACACGTAGATAAGTGTGTATTAGTTAGAGTCTATAGCCCTGTTGCTGGCACCTTGTATTATGTCATTATTCTGCTCTTGATTGCAAGGCTCAGCCTGGACGCCTGGAGCACTGGATTGCCTTAGTTTGATTCTATTTTTTAGCTTGCAAAAAATGACTTATATTCCAAAGAAATTAAAATGTTGAAATGAAAAAAAAAAAGAATGTTTTTTTTTTTGGCCAAGCATGGGAGCTCACGCTTCAGTGCTTTGGGAGGCTTAGGCAAGAGGATTGCTTGAAGCCAGGAGTTCAAGACCAGCCTGAGCGACAAAGTGAGACCATATGTCTTAAAAAAAAAATCAGCAGTAAAGTTCCTGTCTCCCTAGCACAAGCACACTGAGAGATGCAGCTGGCAGGAGACAAGACACTTTTTCCCGGTGTCAGCTGCACTGCTGGATCTAACGTCCATCACATGTCCGTTATTCAGGGGTTGAAACTGCAGTAAGTCAAAAGTCCTTTATGTTTACGTAATTTACCTGAGAGTGGAAGGTCAGGAAGATCCAAGCATTGAGTCACCCCTTTGCTGGCTGACTGCACACTGCTCTAAGCCGAGATGCCTCTGTAAAAAGCAGGGGATTCCATTCCTACGGAGAAAAGAAAAGAAAAAAAAACCAGGGGGACACCAGCACAGTGAGCTTGAGACATCAAGAACAGCACAGACACAGGGGTATGTGTGTGCATGTGTGTGTGCGTGCACGCCCAACCATTCTTAAACACAGTGGAGTAACTGGGGGAGTTTTTAATTAACTCATTTATTCAAGTAGGTAATACATGCAATAGACACCATCCTTAAAGGAAACATAAAGGGCAAATAGTGAAGAGAAAGCCTCCCTTTCACTCCTGTTCCTCAATTCTTCTCCCCCAGGGGGTAGTCATTACTCATCAACTTGGTGAATATCTTTCCTGGAATGTTCTCTGTATATTCAAGGATGTGTGTAAAAGTATTCTATTTTGAATGGCCAACAAGTATATGAAAAGATGCTCAACATCACTAATCATCAGGGAAATGCAAATCAAAATCACAGTGACATGCCACCTCACACCTGTTAGGAAGGCCATTATCAAAAACCAGGAAATAACAAGTGCTGGTGAGGAGGTGGAGAAACCCTTGTACAGTGTTCATGAGAGTGTACAATGATGTAGCCGTTATGGAAAACAGTGCAAAGCTTCCTCAAAAACATAAAAATAGAACTACCAAATGATCCAGCAGTGCCACTTCTAGGTATTGACCCAAAAGAATTGAAAACAGAATCTCAAAGAGATATTTACACTCTCATCATTGTTGCAGCACTATTCACAACAGCCAAGAGGTGGAAGCAACCCAAGTGTGCACCACCGATGAACAGATGAAGAAAACATGGTATATAATATACAATGGAATATTATTCAGCCTTAAAAAATAAGGAAATCCTGTCCCATGCTACAACATAAATGAGTCTTGAAGACATTATGCTAAGTCAAAGAAGCCAGCCACACAGAAGGATAAATGCTGCATGATTCCACATATGTGAGTGTATTAGCCTGTCTTCATGCTGTTATAAAATCAAGTCAGTTATTTCTGAGATACAATGGGAGTATAGGCATTGAATAAATGCTCCTGTTCCAAATGGGAGAAATTGGCCAAAATAAAGAAGCCACAGGCCCCATGCAAATCCAAAACCCAGTGGAGCAGTCATTAAATCTTAAAGCTCTGACATGATCTCCTTTGATTCCATGTCTCATATTCCCATTGCTGATCCAAGGGGTGGGCTCCTATGGTGTTGGGCAACTCCGTCCCTATGGCTTTGCAGGTTACAACATTCTGTCTAGCTGCTTTCATGGGCTGGCTTGAGTGTCTGTGGTTTTTCTGGGTGCACAGTACATGCTATCAGTGGATCTACCATTCTGGGGTCTGGAGAACGGTGGCCCTCTCTCTCACAGCTCCACTAGCCAATGCCCCAGTGGGGTTCTGCATGGAGGCGCCAACCTCACATTTCTCCTTAGCACTGCCCTAGCAGAGGTTCTCCATGAAGGGTCCATCCCTGCAGCAGACTTCTGCCTGGACATCCAAGCGTTTCCATACATCCTCTGAAATCTAGGCGGAGGTTCCTAAACCTCAGTTCTTGACTTCTATGTACCCACAGGCCCAACACCAAATGGAAGCCACCAAGGCTTGGGGCTTGCACTTTCTGAAGCAATGACCCAAACTGTACATTGGCCCCTTTTAGCCACCACTGGAGCTAGAGTAGCTGGGACACAGGGCACCAAGTTCCAAGGTTGCACAGAGCAGGGCAGCCCTGGGTTCAGCCCACTACACCGTTTTTAACTACTAGGTCTGTGGGCCTGTGATGGGACAGTCTGCCACCAAGATCTCTGACACGTCCTGGAGACATTTTTCCCACTGTCACAGAGTGGCAATTACATTTGGCTTCTCGTTACTTATGCAAATTTCTGCAGCTGGCTTGAATTTCTCTCCAGAAAATTGTTTTTTCCTTTCTATCATATTATCAGGCTGCAAATCTTCCAAACTTTTATGCTCTGCTTCCCTTTTAAATATAAGTTCCAATTTCAAATCATTTCTCTCAAGTTCAAAGTTCCACAGATCTCTAGGGCAGAGGAAAAATGCCACCACCAGTCTCTTTGCTAAAGCATAGCAAGAGTGACCTTTGCTCCGTTCCCAGTAAGTTCCTCATCTCCATCTGAGACCACCTCAGCCTGGCCTTCACTGTCCACATCATTATCAACATTTTGGTCAAAACCATTCAACGAGTCTCTAGGAAGCTCCAAACTTTCCCACATCTTCCTATTCTCTTCTGAGCCCTCCAAACTGTTCTAACCTCTGCCTGTTACCCAATTCTAAAGTCACTTCCACATTTTCAGGTTGTTTTTATAACAGTACCCCATTCTACTGGTACAAATTTATTAGTCAGTTTTCACATTGCTATAAATAACTTCCCTGAGACTGGGTGATTTATAGAGGAAATAAATTTAATTGACTCACAGTTTCGCATGGCTGGGGAGGCTTCAGGAGACTTATAATCATGGTGGAAAAGGAAATAGGCACCTTCTTTACAAGGTGGCAGGAGGGAGGGCAGGGGGAGGGGTAACAGAGAGCATGTGTGTGAAGGAGGAACTGTCAAACACTTATAAAACCATCAGATTTCATGAGAACTCACTATTACAAGAACAGCATGGGGGGAGAAAACGGTCCCCATGATTCAATCACATCCCCACCAAGTCCCTCCCTAGACACATGGGGACTACGGAGATTACAATTCGAGATGAGATTTGGGTGGGGACACAGAGCAAAACCATATCAGTGAAGAATCTAAAGTAGTCAAACTCACAGAAGCAGACAGTAGAGTGGTGGCTGCCAGAGGCTGTGGGGGAGGAGAAAGTGGGGAGTTGTTCAGTGGGTACAGAGCTTCAGTCAAGCAAGACAAAAAAGTTCTAGAGGACGAAAAGATAGCAACAATAGACACTGGGGAGTGCTGGGAGGGAGGGGAACAAGGGTTGAAAAACTACCTATCGGGGACAGAGATCCAAGATGGCCGATTAGCAGCAGCTCAGGATTGTAGCTCCCACTGAAAGCGCAGAGAGTGAGTGGACGCCACACTTTCAGATGAATTTTTATTGCCTACGGACCAAGAGATTCCCAGCGGAGGAGCCCCACGGGTTGCCAGCGCGACTCTTTGGCCGGCGCGGCCGTTTTGCAGGTGCCTGGGAGCGGCGGTTCTCAGTCCGGAGTATACGGGACTGAGTGCCCTTTAGTTGGCATTTGGAGCTCCAGGAAGGCAGAGTCTCCCATTCAGCTGATTGAAAAGCGGACTGAAGTGGGGAACCAGACCGGGAGATTCCCGGCAGAAAAGTGCCATGAATCTTAACGCCGCTGTTTCAGCCGGTGTAGTGGGTCGCTGCAGGGGAAGGCTCATCCCCTCCCCCCCGCAACAAAAAAAAACCCAGCAATTGGAACTGCTGAGGATTGAGAGTTTCACAGCAAGTACAGCTGAACCCGGGAAGGTCCAGCTCTGTGGGGGAGGGGGTGTCCACCGAAGGAAAACTAAGAAACAGAAAAAATTTTACCACCAACAAGCTAGACGTCCACTCAGAGACCTAATCTGAAAGTCAACAAATACACAGACGACAGGTGGATAAATCCACAAAGATGGGAAGAAACCAGCGCAAAAAGGCTGAAAACACCCAAAATCAGAATGCCTCTCCTCCTACAGAGGATTGCAGTGCCTCATCACCAATTGAACAAGGCCTGATAGAAAATGAATGTGAGGAATCAACAGAATCAGGCTTCAGAAAGTGGATAATGAGAAACTTCTGTGAGCTAAAAGAACATGTTCTAGCCCAATGCAAGGAAACTAAGAACCTTGAAAAAAGGTTTGATGAAATGTTAACGACAATGGACAATTTAAAGAGGAATATAAGTGAATTAATGGAGCTGAAAAACACAATACAAGAACTTTGAGAAGTATGCACAAGTTTTAACAGTCGAATTGATCAAGCACAAGAAAGGATTTCAGAGGTCGAAGACCAACTTAACGAAATAAAACGAGAAGACAAGATTTAGAGAAAAAAGGGTAAAAGGAATGAGCAAAGTCTCCAAGAAATATGGGACTATGTGAAAAGACCTAATCTACGTTTGATAGGTGTACCTGAATGTGACGAAGAGAATGAATCCAAGCTGGAAAATATTCTTCAGGATATTATCCAGGAAAACTTTCCCAACCTAGCAAGGCAGGACAATACTCAACTCCAGGTAATACAGAGAACACCACAAAGATATTCCTCAAAAAGAGCAACCCCAAGGCACATAATCATTAGATTCACCAGGGTTGAAATGAAGGAAAAAATACTAAGGGCAGCCAGAGAGAAAGGTCAGGTTACCCACAGGGGGGAAGCCTATCAGACTCACAGCAGATCTCTCAGCAGAAACCCTACGGGCCAGAAGAGAGTGGGGGCCAATATTCAACATCCTTAAAGAAAAGAACTTTCAACTCAGAATTTGATATCCAGCCAAACGAAGTTTCATAAGTGAAGGAAAAATAAAATTTTTTACAAACAAGCAAGTACTCAGAGATTTCATTACCACCAGGCCTGCTTTACAAGAGCTTCTGAAAGAGGCACTATATACAGAAAGGAACAACCAGTATCAGCCATTCCAAAAAACCCATCGGTAAGCTGCATCCAGACCCATCTCACATGCAAGGATATACAGAGACTCAAAACACAGGCATGGAGGAAGATTTGCCAACCAAATGGAGAGGAAAAAAAAAAAAAAAAAAAGCAGGAGTTGCAATTCTCATCTCTGATAAAATAAGACTTTAAAGTAATAGAAACCAAAAGAGATAAGAAGGACATTGTATAATGGTAGAGGGATCAATGTAATGGGAAGAGCTAGCCATCCTAAGTCTATGTGCACCCAATATAGGAGCACCCAGATACATATAAGTCTTGGTGACTTACAAAGAGACTTGGACTCCCACACAATAATAGTGGGAGACTTTAACACTACATTGTCAATATTGGACAGATCAATGAGACAGAAGGTTAACAAGGATACCCGGGACTTGAACTTAGACCTTGAACAAGTAAATTTAATAAACATTTACAGAACTCTCTACTCCAAACCCACAAAACATACATTTTCTTCAGTAACACATCACATCTATTCTAAAAGTGACCACATGGTTGGGAGTAAATCACTCCCCCAGCAATTGCATAGCATTTCATAGGTATAAATGAAATATTGGTTGTCTGTTTGTTATTTTCCTCCCTTATTCCTTCCTGTCTATCAGGGGGGATTGTATAACACAATTATTAGTATAAAAGAGCTTTTCAATATCCATTTTTAGACTGCATTCTAGCCTGGGCAATAGAGCAAGATTCCCGTTCTCTCTCCCCTCTTTTTCTTCTTCTTTTTCCCTTTCTTTTATTCTCTTTTTTTCCTTCTTTCTCTCTTTTTCTTTTCTAAAAAAAAAGAAAAACTACCTATTGGGTACAATGCTCACCACCTGGATGATGGGATCAATCGTACTCCAAACCTCAGCATCCCACACTATACCCATGTAACAAACCTGCACGTTTCCCCTGAATCTGAAATAAAGTTGATATTATATGTTCACAGTCAGTTACAGATCAAACTCCTTGTTCTACTCTTTCCCTCCTTCTCACTACTGCACTTGACTAGTCTTAAAAAATTAAAATTAAAAAAAAAGAATTATAGAAAAAGTTTCTGGAGATCTGCTGTACAACATTGTGCTTATAGTTAACTGTACCTAAAAATTTGTTAAGGGGTAGATTTCGTGGCATACTTGTTTCACCACCATTAAAAAAAGCATTTCAGAAGGCAGGTGAGAGTGATATTATTCAAGGAAAAACCTTGAGAAAAACCCTCTGTTATTCCAAAAACACAAGTGTTATCATAGGATTACATTGTTTTGCATAGTTTTGCTGCTTTCACTTACTGTATCTTGGAGGTCATTCTCTACCCACCATTTTGGTGGCTTCCCATGGGAAGTGCCACATGAGAGGCCAAGCATGGGGCTCTGGGGCCAGACAGCTACCACCCAGGTGCATGATTTTGGGTTACTTCATTCTCTGTGCTTCATTTTCTTTATCTATAAAATGGCACTGACACAAATAGTACCTATCCCAGAGGGTTGTTGGGGGGATTAAGTGAGTTAAATACGGCCAGGTGTGGTGACTCACGCCTGTGAACCCAGCACTTTGGGAGGCCCAGGCAGGTGGATCACTTGAGGTCAGAAGTTCCGACCAGCCTGGCCAATATGGTGAAAACCCATCTCTGCTAAAAAAAAAACAAACACAGAATTAGCCGGGCGTGGTGGCACATGCCTGTAATCCCAGCTACTTGGGAGGCTGAGGTAGAATTGCTTGAACCTGGGAGGCGGAGGTTGCAGTGAGCTCAGATCGTGCCATTGCACCCCAGCCTGGGCAACAAGAGTGAAACTCTGTCTCAAAAAAAAAAAGTTAAATCCAGTTAGAACAATCAAAACATGGCCCGGCACATAGTAAGCATTCAGTAGATTTTAGCTATTTTCATTACCATAATTTATTTGATCAATCCTCTGTTAATACTGGCATTGATACTGATACGAGTATTAGGAAATGAATATCCTGGTACATCTGTCTGTGCATATGAGTGAGCAGGGCCATTGTGAGGCTTTCCAAAGCATTCTTTCCCTTAGAGGCCCTATTCCACATCATATTAAACACAATTCCATGTATCTACGTCCCACATAAATGCAATGGTTGTGGTATACAGTTTTCATAAGTAGTTTCAAATCTTGCTTTTGAAATTAGCTGAACAAAAGTGAGAATATTAGGCATTCCATTCACAATCTTGTGGGAAAGTGTCCAAAATTTCACCAGTGACGTATCATGTAGATGTATAACAGAGACCCTTCATCAGATTAAGGAATTGCCCTTCTATTCCTAGTTTCCTAAGATTTTTCATCAAGAAAGGTATTAATCTTTATTGAATATATTTTCCTGTCATCTACTGAATGATTGCATACTTTTTATACCTTTGTTAATGTAGTAGTAAATAACCCTGATTGGTTTCAGCAGTTAAAACCATCTTGCATTCCTGGAATAAACCCAACTTAACATCATCTTTTAAATGTATCTCTGAGGCCGGGCATGGTGGCTCACACCTGTAATCCCAGCACTTTGGGAGGCTAGGTCGGGCAGATCACTTGAGGTCGGGAGTTTCAAGATCAGCCTGACCAAAATGGAGAAACCCCATCTCTACTAAAATACAAAATTAGCCGAGTATGGTGGTGCATGCCTGTAATCCCAGCTACTTGGGAGGCTGAGGCAGGAGAATCGCTTGAACCCAAAAAGCAGACGTTGCGGTGAGCCAAGATCGCACCATTGCACTCCAGCCTGGATAACAAGAGCGAAACTCTGAAAAACAAATAAATATTGCACTCCAGCCTGGGAAACAAGAGCGAAACTCCGTCTCAAAAAGAGAAAAAATAATAAAATATAATAATGTATCTCTGAATTAGGTTTTCCAAGATTTTGTTTAGGATTTTTAGGTGGAGGTTCATGAGACAGACTGACCTCTAATTTTTCTCTCTTAATGTCCTTGCAAGAATTAGGTATTGAAGGTATACTGGCTTCTTAAAATGAGCTGAGAAGGTTTACCCTTTTTTCTAGTCTTTTTCTAGTCTCTGTATGAATTTTTGTAATATTCGTATTATTTCTTCCTTAAATGTTTGGGAGATTGCATGATGAAACCATCTGGGCCTCTTGGCATGTCCTTTGAGAAAATTATTTAAATTATAGACTATCAGGATTTCCTACTACTTTTTCTTATGTCAGTTTAGTAAGTGACGTTCTTCAAAGATTTTGACCATTTCATCAACATTTTCTAATTTATAGAGTGGTACCATACACAGAGCAGTAATCTGTAATCTCCTTATCATTGTTTTCATAATTATGGGATCTTTAGTGATATACCCCTTTTAAAATTCCTAATATAGCTAATTCATGCCTCTTCTTTATAGCAGCCTTGTCAGAGGTTTGTCAATTTTAATAATCTTTTAAAAGAACAAACTTCATGCAACAATTTTGAAAATAATATTTTCATTACAAGCACACTAGTAAAAAAGAAATCTGTTTTTGTTGGACTGAAAGCATCTTCCTTTTGTGCTCACCTTTGAAGGGTATTTTCACCAAGCAGAGCATTCTAGGAAAGCAGGCGTTCCTTCAGCATTTTGCAGATGCCACTGCACTGTCTTCTGGCTTCCCCCATTTTTGTTAAGAAGACAGATGTCAGTTTTGCTCACGCTCCTTTGACATTAGGGTTTCCTTCTTCCCCTCTGAGTGCTTTTAGGATGCTTTCTCTTTCATTACTAGCAGTTTTAGCCTAATATGTCTAGGTGGTTTTCTTTGCACTTATGTTGCTTTTGGTTCAAATTATTTCTAAAATCTGGGGCTTGACATCTATTATCAGTTTTCAAAATTCTTGGCCATTATCTCTTCCAATATTGCTCCAGCCTAATCTGTCTTGCTTTCCCTTTTGGGGATTCCAGTTACACACTAGATCTTTTTACTTCGTCCCATATATCTCTTACGTCCTTTACTCTATTTTCTATTCTTTTTCTCTGCGCTTCAGTTTAGATAGTTCTATTGACTTGTCTTCAGTTCCTTAAGTCTCTCTGAAAATGTTTAATCTACAGGTAAACTTTGTTGAGTCTTAAATTTAGGCATTTTAAGTTATAAAATTTCTAATGGATTCTTTTTTTACAGATTGTGGTTTTCTGCTGAAATTATCCACCTTGTTACTTATTTTCTTTAATGGATGAATCTCAGTTGTTTTAAAGTCCAGGTCTAATAATATCAATATCTGGATCTCCTGTGTCTGTTTCTGTTGCCTATTTTTTCTCTTGTTTTTTCATTATTTGGTATCATCTATTTGTATGCCTAGTATTTTTAAAATTGATTATGACACTGTATTTTTTTTAATGTGTATAATTTGAGGTTCTAGATGATGTAATCTTTCTTCAGAGAGTATTGATATCTGATTTCACAAGGCAGTTAAGATAGGGAAAGATCACTTAAATCCAAACTCATGCTTCTTTGAGTTCTATAGACTGAACAAATAGAAAACTTCTTTAAGATGTTAAGGAAGAATATTTTAATAATCTAATAGCTAGAAAGACATTTTTAAGGCAGGAAACGAAACATTTAAAACCATAAAGTAAAGCACTGAACACAAAATGCAATGTTTTCTTCAGTAAAATATAACTTCAAAGTTCAAAGATAAAGAAAGTAATAGCATTATATATAAAAAAGTTAAAAAGCACAATATATCAAGATTTCTTACAAATAGGAAAAAGACTAATACCTCAAAAGAAATACAGGCAAAGTATGTAAGTTTTCATTCACACATACAAAAGACAGATAAATCGTCTATAAATATATGAAGAAGTGCTCAACCTTACTGATGAACAAAGTAAATCAAGATATTATTGTTCATTTACTTAAGCTTTAAAATTTATAGGTGTGAAAATTTTGGGAAAACTACCTTGCATACTGTGAGTAGGAGGGTAAATTGAAGGGCAATGCGTCTATCAAGTTTTTTAATGTGCCAGGACAGGTCAAATACACTTCCTTTTCTAAGACTCCATTTTCCTTTTTCAGGAATCGATGTGTGGAAGATCTCAGGAGGGGGCTCACTTGACTCTGTCCGCGTCTGTTTGTAGGGTGACTTACTGACTTACAAGAGACTGGAAAGCTAAAGGGTGTGTTTGCCAAAGTCCTTAAAGCTTGGCTCATCAAGTAGCCTAGTTTCTGTCAAACAGGCCCCCCTCAGAAGATCTGGAAGGTATAAGGGAGTGTAAGGCTGCCCTTCTGCTGCTTTCCCTGGCAAGCATGGCTGGGAAGGCTTTGCTGTTCTGTGGCAGGAAAGCGGAGGTTCTGGGTCTGTTCCATCATCTTCTGGGTAGTATGAGACAGGCACAAAGCACAGTTTGCTGGCATGGACTGTACTATTATTTATAAATAAATCCAATTTATAAACCACTCAGCCCTCCCAACAATTCTGCAAGCCATTTAACACCTTTCTGCCTAAGCCAACGGGAGTAAGCTGTGAAGCTGATCCTAGATCTTGGCAGCAGTGGTGGTCCTGGCATGTACCTACAGAAATACTTCCTGATTCTGGCAGGAACAGAAGCGCCTTTAATGGGCCAGCATTGAGATGCTCTGGGAACCCTTCCTGGAAGCTCAGTGGAGCCTACTGCCTTCTCCAGCCCTTCCAGTACCAAATACCCTGTATGAAATCCCTTTCTGCTTAACTACAGTGATCTCTCATATTTGCAAATGAATCTTGATACACACTTAAGGAGAAATAGTTACTTTAGTGGTCAAAAAATGGTACAAGGATCTTCACTGTATTGTTTACCCAAAACAACCTAAAATCTATCAGTGAAGTATGGCTACATAAATAGATGCATATTATGTAACCTTTACAAAAAGGAATCATTTCTCTAAATGTTGTAAAGATGTCTCAGACATATTTCTTCATTCACTCAACAAATATTACTGAGCTTTTATTTTGATGTGACCATGTTTCACCCTCTATTATAGACAAAAAATGTGTTAGCAAGCAAAATAAACAAAAATCTTGGTCCTCACGGAGCTCACATTCCAACGATAAAGTGAAATGAGTAAGTGTTGGACTAATGTGTAGTACAATCCCATTTATAAAACACACACCCTCTCTACACACACACACACACACACACACACACAGCTTGCACGCGCACACACAGAAAAACACCTAGAGGGATACAGAGCAAACCATAAGCAGTAGTTACTTCTGGGGCTCATCTAGCTGACTGCAGAGAAAGCAGCTGCTGGTAGAGTCCTCGCTGCTATCCCACTTAGGGGGTTTCTAAAGGCCTTATGGACAGAAATAGTCTGTCCAGTTCCACCTGCCAAGAAAAGAGATGGGAACATTTACATGTTGTTCCAGTTCAAAATAGCAAATAGTACTTCTTGATTTGTTATCTTTTTGGTGTCTTGAGAAGAATCCCATGATGTTTAGTGTAATATTTACTCTATCATCCTTTTCTCCTCTGCACTAGAGCTGAATTGGAGAAAAGAGAGGGGAAGAGGAGTTAGCTGAGTAGAGGCCAGTTCTAGATGTACGATAACGGAATAAAATGAAAATGTTTAAATAATGAGGTGCCTAGGGGGAGGAAGGAACAAGAAAGTTCTTGCACAAACTGTTACTGTTTATTCATTTCCCATGTTCACAAAATAACTCACTAGGCTTTCATGTCTTTAAATATGTGTAGTTTAATCTTCATTTAACTTAATTGCAAACTATTTTAGCAGACATAATAATCAGGTACACTCTAGGATTAATTTTTACTACAGTCTTCCAATACAATGGCATGTTTGTTGCAGTCCAGGGAAGAAAGATATTGTTACTGTGGAGAGATGCATATTCTGTTTCTTCTATTTGCTACGTTTATGTGCACAGTATATGCATGACGTATAGCTATGCATCCTTCTCATATATGAAGATAGATAAGCATGACTAAAGGGGAATTATGAGTTTGTCAGAAAATTCCAGGAAAAACTGGGAGCACACCAAGATCAGGAGTGACGGATCAGCACAGGTGCTCATGTATAAGACCAGGTGGAAAAATGTCTATCAGGTTGCAAGATGGGGATGGCCAGGGGTGCCTACAAAAGGGTCAGGTGCACAGCTGTGATGCCTTGTTTCCTAGGAGATGAAGCCTCTGGCTGACCATGCTAATTCTCATGAAATGAGAAAATGGCAAATCATAGTAACCTGAATTTAATGGCTATAAGAGACAGAAAAGAAATGTGGCAAGGCAGGAACTGGAGGGGGAGGAAGAGGTAGAGAGGAAGAGGCTGCATTTGTGTTATTCATGAGTCAGGCTCTCCATCAGTGCCTCCCCAGAGCCTCAGCCAGACTCCAGCAGGCAGTGGCTGCATGTGGTAGGAGCTTGAAAGTGCCTTTGTGGTTGTAACAACATGGGGCCAGGGTACAGTTGAGAAATGTTTGATATGTCAGGCCAAAGTTTGAATTTGGAGCTTTGCTTTTAGAAAAAAATGATTCAATACCTGGGCAAATGACTTGATGAGTGACTTATAGTGGTCTCGGGCTCTGAGGGCATTGATGTTCTGTTAACACAGACACCAGGCCACTGGCCATCAGCAGCGACCTCGGGGAACTCTGGCTCTTCATCCACAAGTCTGCACTGCAAAGGGCAAATCAGACTGAAAAGGTAGAGGACGTCCCCCACAGGAGAAAAATGCTCAGAGGAAAACAGAGCTGATGTGGAGAAAATAAACAAAGCTGGAAGGGAAATTCTAAATTTAACATCCTATTTTCTCTACCAGCTTTGCATCTTTAGGAAATAATGTAGGCATTGCTCTCAATTTCTAAAAAAGCTGTTTCTTCAGTAATGGTGAGAAATAATATTTTTATATGTCGAATGACTTGACATTAGCTCTAATTAAGATGTATGCTGCAAATTGTGAAAAATACAAATGTTACCAATCATAAACATTTCACTTACTGTCAATGGTGAATACAGTGGACTGGCTGGTTGGCAAATGCTCCAAACCCACGCAGCACACAGAGGTTGGAAAGATGAAATCTCAGAGTTCTCCCACGGCCGGTATTTTGGGTGTGATTTAAGTTGCACCAATCAGAAAACTTGGGCAAGACCTGGAGTGGCACCTGAGTCAGGGGGAGAGAGGCAGAGCACAGGGCGTTCACTATGTGGACAGACACTGTAGCAGAGACAAGATGCTTCTGGTGCTGGTAACTGTGGTGGCAGCTTTTGAAGTTAAGGCTCCTGTCCTGGTGGAGGGAGCAGGCTTTCTGGTGGTCCAGTTCTGTGTGAAGACTTTGGGAGCTGCTTGTGGAAGCTCAGCCCTCCCAACAATTCTGCAAGCCATTTAACACTTTTCTGCCTAAGCCAACAAGAGTGCAATCCATTATACACAACAGAAGCCTGACTCAGACACTCTGTCTTCTAAGCCTAACATAATCATTAACAGCACTCTAAAATAACACTGCAATGTTGCATGAGGTGAAGCTCCTGCTCTCACCCAAATTTCCTGGTGTGTTTTTTTGTGAGGTTTCTAAGTTTAAGCACAGACTCATAGAGTCTTTTATGACAGATTATTGACTAGCCTCTCACACCTGGCTTCCTCATCTAGGGAACCTTGGCATGTCATGTGATCTCCCTGTGAACGAGCCAAGACAGGGACTCCCAACCTTCTGACTGCTGAATCACTGCTCTCTTTATTATATCATATTGCCATAGCTGTTTTGCAAGATGACTAATTTATGAGAATAGTTCAAACAATGTTTCTGGAAGTAGATTTTAATAAGGTCAGTGGAAGTTTAAAATATTTGTTTACTGATTGTTTTGAAGTTAATCTAGCTATTCATAGGCTTCTGTGGTTGAATTTATGTGTCTTTAATTCTCTAAGCTTTCTTCTGTTGCTCTGTAAAAATGAACAGAATACATTTCACAGAAACAGAACGTAAAAAACAGTTACCCCACACTGCCTTACACTCTTGACTTCACAGCCCCTTCTTCTGAGTGAAATAAAATCAGTAAACTGAAAACCTCATTGGAAGAAACCATCAGGAACTTCAGAAATTGTAAGGGGTTGGGTTTTTAAATAATTTTTTAAAGGTTTACTGAAAGGAACCGGTTTTCACATTTTCCCCTTTATGTTACATAGAATAAAATCAGGTGGCAAATATGCAGAAAGAGAATGAAATCAGGTTAGGTCCGAGGAAAAAAAAAATCTCCTCTGTCTGCACCAGCCATTCTCAGGAAGGTCATCAACGAACAAAATGGGCCACCTTCTTACCAGTCCATTTAAATGACTTGGTGCCCAAGGCCTCCAAGGACAATCATTTTAAATAATTCATTTTCATTTCCTTCTTTGATAATTTAGTAAGAACAAAATAGAGACGGCTACATTCTGCTGAGGTATTCCTTTCAGTTATCTAAATTTCTCTGCAATTCAAAATATTGAATGATAAATAAACTCATTTAGACTTCACAAGAAAAAAGTAAGGCCACAAGAATCAATTTCCAGTACCCCTATCTTCGGGCATCCTGAGCTGTTATTTCAAATACTCAGTCTGCTTGGCCAGAACAATATGAGTCAGTATGAGAGAACCCTGTGTCATTTAAGCAGATTAGAGAAATACCTACTAAATACTCACCATGTTATATAACAGCAATTCTGTGAGAGTGAGAGAGAGAGAGAGAGAGAGAGAGAGAGAGAGAGAGAGAGGGTGTGTGTGTGTGTGTGTGTGTGTGTGTGTGTGTGTGTAGAAAGGAGTCACAAAACAAAGCCTGAATTGAATAACCAAAGAAAATGGTTATTAAGAATGTTACTGGTGGCTGGAAACGGTGGCTCACATCTGTAATCACAGCACTTTGAGAGGCCGAGGCGGGCAGGCAGATCACTTGAGGTTAGGAGTTCAAGACCAGCCTCCCCTAATGAAACCCTGTCTCTACTAAAAATACAAAAATTAGATGGGCATGGTGGTACACATCTGTCATCCCAGCTACCTGGGAGGCTGAGGCAGGAGAATCACCTGAACCCAGAAGGCGGAGGCTGCAGTGAGTGGAGATCGTTCCCACTCCAGCATGGGTAACAGAACAAGACTCAGTCAAAAAAAAAAAAAAAAAAAGAAGCCGGGCGCAGTGGCTCACACCTGTAATCCCAGCACTTTGGGTGGCTGAGGCAGGTGGATCACCTGAGGTCGGCAGTTCGAGACCAGCCTGATCAACATGGAGAAACTCTGTCTCTTAAAAAAAAAAAAAAAAAAAAAAAAAAAGAATGCTATCGGTGTCCAGGCCTGGTGGCTCACACCTCACACCTGTAATCCCAGTACTTTAGAAGGACAAGGTAGGTCACCCAGGATGGAGTGTAGTGGCACCATCTCGGCTCACTGCAGCCTCAATCTCCCAGGCTCAAGTGGTATTTTTCCACTTCAGCCTCCAGAGTAGCTGGGACTACAGATGAGTACCACTACAGCTGGCTAGTTTTCCTATTTTTTTAGAGATGGGTTCACCATGTTGCCCAGGGTGGTCTCAAACTCCTGGACTGAAGCCATTTGTCTGCCTCGGCTTCCCAAAGTTCTGGGATTACATGTATGAGCCACTGAGGTTGGCTCTTTCTTTAGTTACATCGTTGATAAAATAGCTGCGTTGTGTTTAGGGGCCATTTTTAACACAACAAAAATGAAGCATGTGTTCTACTTGTCCCCAGCATATAAAACTATAACAGTTGAAAATTTCACCAAAACAAATATGCATATTTAATATGGTTTGGCTCTGTATCTCCACCCAAATCTCATGTTGAATTGTAATTCCCAATATTGGAGGTGGGGCCCAGTGGGAGGTGACGGATCATGGGAGTGGTTTCTAATGGTTTAGCACTGTCCTCCTACTGCTGTCTTGCAATAGAGTTCTCAAGGGATCCGGTTGTTTGAAAGTGTGCAGCACCTCCTGCTTCATTCACTCTCTCTCTCCTGCCAGCCATGTGAATATGCACCTGCAACCCCTTCACCTTCCACCATGGCTGTAAGTTTCCTGAGGTCTCCCTAGCCATGCTTCCTGTATGACCTGTGGAACTGTGAATAAATTAAACCTCTTTTCTTTCTACAATACCCTGTCATAGTTCCCTTTCTCCCCTCCCCTTCCTTCCTTTCTGTAAATTAAACCTCTTTTCTTTATAAAATACCCACTCATAGTTATTTCTTTCTTCCCCCTCCTTTCTTTCTTTCCTTTTTCTTTCTTTCTTTCTCCTCCCTCCCTCCCCGCCCCTCTCTCTCTCTGTCTTCCTCCTTCTCTCATTCTGTCACCCAGGCTGAAGTGCAGTGGCGTGATCTCAACTCACTGCAACCTCCACCTTCCGGGTTCCAGTGATTCTCCTGCCTCAGCCTCCCAGGTAGCTCGGATTACAGGTGCACACCACCATGCTGGGTTAATTTTTGCATGTTTAGTAGAGATGGGGTTTCATCATGTTGGCTAGGCTAGTCATGAACTCCTGACATCAAGTGATTCTCCTGCCTTGGCCTCCCAAAGTACTGGGATAACAGGCATGAGCCACTGTGCCAAGCCTCAAGGTAGTTCTCTATAGCAAAGTGAGAACAAACTAATACAGTATAACTCCACTGTATATGCCAGGCACAGTACCATGTGTCTTAAAAATGTCATCTAATTTAATTATCCACAAATTATCCCTTATTTTAGAGGAAAATTTGACCATGGTCCCATGGTTCATGAATGGTGAATCTGGGATGTAAATCCCAGCTCTGGTCATGCCTTTCTCAAATTTCCTGTTGTGCACAAGTATTCTGTGAGAGGTATACAAGGTTCTAAAAATAATGCTGATGGTACTTCTTAAAATACAAGAATATTTAAGAAAAAAATTCCAGTATTTCTTCAATGTTCCTATTTTGTACAATAATCTGTTCTTATGAGGTGGCAATCCACACCTGTGAATAACAGTCGGAGGCCAGACTTCCTGATGCTGTGTCAAACACGGGAGGTGACGTGTGCACACCCTATAAGCAGGTAGCGTCTCCACAGAGCACAGCAAGGTGCACGGCCCTCTTCACTGAACGTCGGTCTGCCTTCTATGTCTTACCTTGCCATTTAACCACATATACATGTATGTCTGTGATTATTTCCCTTTAATACTTTTATTTAACCTCTCTAATTTGCTGCTTTCCTTATTATGTTAGAGAACAGAGTCTTCAAATGCCAGTGATTGTCTACAGCATTTACTTCCTCAAAACACCACTTTATGCTGTTTATTCTGATCTAGGCACAGGTGAGCTCCTGTACATTAAGTGATCCACCTGCCCTGGACTCCCAAAATGCTGGGATTACAGATGTGAACCACCATGCCAGGCCCATGATTTTTTAAAGTATTCAAAGGTTAACTCTGTTTGGGAAGCACTGCATGGCACCACTGCTACCTTCACAACTGGCAGATGACTATCTGTGAAGAGGGCAGGTCATGACAACCACATGCTCATGCCTGCCAGGCTCTTTCCTGAACACGTCAACGAAGCCCAGCCAGAGGCCTTTCGTTTGGTCTCCCAGGAGTCCCCCTCTACCAGTCTAGTTTTTGGACCTTATACCCAGCCACCTGAAAATTTTTTTCTTTTATGTCCTGCCTCTGTGCCTTTGCTCATTCTATACCCTTGCCTGGAGTGTAATTTTCTCTAAATACTTCTTATTGTTTTATACAAAATGAATCTAAGAGAAGTTTGTCACTCTATTGTGAGACAGAAATTATGAAGTACTCTGCCTTTCAGGTGTCAAGCAGTATCTTCTGAATTTCACTTTCAAATTTCAATATGCGCATACACAACAATAAAATCAAACAGGATAAGATGGCAATTTGAACATAAGCATCTTAATCTATAAATCTGAACAAAAAGAATTAAAAAAACAGTAAAAATCTTGTAGTTGGGTATCATCTACAGGCTTAGACTTTGAAGAATTTCTACTAACAGAGTGTGGGAGGGAAATTAAAGTTCTGCTAATAGAGTAGGATGGGGAATTAAAATAAAGTATCAAGGGCTTTCCCCAAAATCCCTTCCAAAGAAAATGGAAATATAGGAAACCCTCCACTAATGTCCCTGACCCGAGAGGGCAGGGTTGGAGAGGAGCACAGGAAGCCCAGAGAGATGCAGGGAGTTCTGGCAAAGTGTCAGGAACAAGAGGAATTTACATCTGAGGAGGTCTGAGGTTGGTTTACCCCAGACACAACAGTAGTGACAAGGCAAGAAGTGTGCATCTAAAATGGACAAGGGGCACACAAATGTAGACTCAGAGAGCTGGCTCTGCGTTCCAGACTCACCAAGCAGAGAAGAAACGGGGCAGAGGTGAATTTCCCAGCTAAGCACTCACCCTTCTCTATTCTACCTGAGCTTCTGTACCTTCCAATATGTAATATATATGCACCTTCAGGAGCCTTCCATCGCGTTTCATTCTAAGCATTGTCAGGCAAAGGCAGTGGAACTGAGCAGAATCCAGACACTGACCCGGGGCAAACATCAGGCCCTGCCACACCTGGATCTAATTCAGCAAGAGAAGGTGACAAACAAAATCATGCCCTGCTTGATGCAAATATTCCATAATACACAGTGAAGGGGAAACTGGACTCACAAGAGGACCAACGTTTGTAAATTCATGACCAGAAACAATTTAACACTAAAGTTCAATAAAACAAGAAGACATAAGTTAAAGATGACAACTTAAAATGAAAGGTGAATTAAAAATAATACAAGCAATCTAATAACTCATGAATATTTTAAAGCAGAACTAACTCAAAGAAAAACAAATGGGGGCATATTTAGGGCAGGTCTCTCTGAATATAGATGAAATGAACCATGTAAAGGTGGGATTTGAATTCAGTGGACAAAGGATGGTTCTGATAATAGTGCCGGCATGACTGGCTATCCACCTGGGAGAGAAAGACCCACAGCTCACATCAGATTAAATAAAGGGGGATCAAATGCATGCGTGTGTGTGTGTGTGTGTGTGTGTTGCGTGTGTGCGCGTGTGCGCTTGCATAAAATAGAAAACAAAACTTAATAGCTTACTTATAACAAATAAGATTGGAGAGGGAAAACCTTAAAACAAACAAACAAAAAGAAACAATAAAAGAAAACACAGTTAACATTATATAAAAATATAAACTTTTCTATGATACAGATGTTAAAACCAAAGGACCATAGTATACTGGGGCTAAAAACACATTTTGGCCAGGCATGGTGATTCACGATTGTAGTTCCAGTGATTTGGGAGACTGAGGTGAGAGGATCACTCGAGCCCAGGAGTTGAAGACCAGCCTGGGCAATAAAATGACACCCTATATGTACAAAAATCAGAAATAATGAGGAAGACATGGTGGTGCTTGCCTGTAGTCCCAGCTACTTGGGAGGCTGAGTGGGAGGATCATTTGAGTCTGGGAGGTCAAGGCTGCAGTGAGCCATGATGTGCCATTGCACTACAGCCCGGGTGACAGAGCAACACCCTGTCTCAAAACAACAACAACAAAAAAACAACCCCCACCCCCCCAAAAACAAAAAAGCCCTACATACCCCTAATAAAATACTGATGAGAAACAATCAGCTCAGTGAAAAAATAGGCAAAAGTACTAAACTAGCAATTCTAGAGGAGAAAGTGCAATTGGTTAGTAAACATAAAAATATGCTCAGAGAAATACAAATTAAAGTCTAATAAGACAGTATTTTTCACTTATCCTATTGCCAAAAATATGATCAATGCTCTCTGAGGTTGCTCAGACTATGTTGAGTTGGGCGCATGCATCAAGAGTGAAATGTCACAGAACTCAGTGAGTAACCTGGAGCCATCTATTAAAATAAAAATGTGCACATTCTCTAGCGCAGCAGTCATAGTTTTAGAAATTCATCCTATAAAAATAAAACTACAACTATATAGGACTACATGAATAAGGACTAGTATTACAGCATTATTGATAATGACGAAAACTATAACCTTGCTGTGCATTAGTAAGACAATATTTTAATATTGCAGGGCATGTCCCTCCTGTGGAAGGTCATGTAGCTCTAAACATGAGCTAGATTTGGCCACGCATGGTGGCTGACACCTGTAATCCCACCACTTGGGGAGGCCAAGGTGGGTGGATCACCTGAGGTCAGGAGTTTGAGACCAGCCTGACCAACATGGAGAAACCTTGTCTCTACTAAAAATACAAAATTAGCCAGGCGTGGTGGCGCATGCCAGTAATCCCAGCTACTAGGGAGGCTGAGGCAGGAGAATCGCTTGAAGCTGGGAGGCGGAGGTTGTGGTGAGCCGAGATCACGCCATTGCACTCCAGCCTGGGCAACAAGAGCGAAATTCCATCTCAAAAAGAAAAAAAAAAGAGTTAGATTTGTATGTATCGATCTGGATGGATGCCTATGATACATGAAATAAAAAGTGGGCTGGGCGTGGTGGCTCACACCTGTAATCCCAGCTTTGGGAGGCCGAGGCGGGTGGATCACCAGGTCAGGAGTTCAAAAGCAGCCTGGCCAAGGTGGTTAAACTCCATCTCTACTAAAAATACAAAAAAATTAGCTGGGTGTGGTGGCGGGCACCTGTAACCTCAGCTACTTGGGAGGCTGAGACAGAGAACTGCTTGAACACAGGAGGCGGAGGCTGCAGTGAGCCAAGATTGTGCCACTGCACTCTAGCCTGGGTGACAGTGAGACTTTGTTTCAAAAAAAAAAAAAAAAAAAAGACATAAAAAGTGAAGGTGCAAAGGTGCAGCGTACTGTGTAGAATATAGTCCTATTTTTATTTAAAAAATATATAAATGAACCCATATATTTTATGAGTAACAAAAAATATACTCACTGTTACCACTGATTACCTTTCAGGGTGAGTAGTGGAGGAGGAGACAGATTAATATTTTTCTTCACACATCTCCATTTTGCTACCAGTATACCTAAACATTATGTAGTAATTAAGAAAAAGTCCAATACATTAATTCACCAATCTATGCATTTTTAAATTCCAACAAGACACATCTAGACTACAAAGTCCATACTATATTTTCTGAGACTCTACAGTTTTGTTTAAAAATTAATTTATGCGCCGGGCGAGGTGGCTCATGCCTGTAATCCCAGCACTTTGGGAGGCCAAGGCGGGCGGATCACGAGGTCAAGACATCAAGACCATCCTGCCAACATAGTGAAACCTCGTCTCTACTAAAAATACAAAAAATTAGCTGAGCGTGGTGGCACACGCCTGTAGTCCCAGCTACTCAGGAGGCTGAGGCAGGAGAATTGCTTGAACCCGGGAGGCGGAGGTTTCAGTGAGCCGAGGTTGCGCCACTGCACTCCAGCCTGGTGCCCGGCGATGGAGCGAGACTCTGTCTCAAAAAAAAAAAAAAAAAAAATAATAATAATAATAATAATAATTTATGTAAAACTAGTGTTTTTGCTCCATGTCCTCTTGTTCTAATAGTCAAATCATTCATATCCCATGTCAACCTTCTATCTACAACTTATATTTAAAGTCCAGCTTGTTTCTCCCCTCAAATTCTAGTTATTTGAGGAGGCTCTGACGTTTTGAAATGGTATTCATGAAAAAAATGCAGAACAAAATGACATAAAGGCCCTGCAGAAACATAGCTAGTGATTAAAACTCAAGCAGCAGAGGAGCTTCTGTATAATAACATTATTTAGCATTTTATAAATGCTTACAGATAAAAATACTCAACAGTACCTGGAGTAAAGACAGGAAAAAATGTGGGGTACAAATGCAGCAGTGCCTTTTAAGTTGACATTGCAGTTTTCTTGCTGTTTATATTTAAAAACATCCAGCAAATGAGTTTTAAATCATCCCAAGAACTCTGAATCCGAGGTAAAGAGATTCCAGAATATAAATTTCAGTCTCACTTGCAAGTATTTAAGTTATTTTTACAGAGAAGACATCAATGTCTCTTCTTTCTCACACCAACCTAATTTTTCTGCTGATTCTGTGCTGTCTGGTTTGACATTCCAAAACATCTTCCTGAGTTTAAAGAGCATTCCTGGCCAGGCGTGGTGGCTCACGCCTGTAATCCCAGCACTTTGGGAGGCCGAAGCAGGCAGATCATGAGGTCAGGAGATTGAGACCATCCTGGTCAAGATGGTAAAACCCCACCTCTACTAAATATACAAAAAAAAAAATTAGCTGGGTATGGTGGTGCATGCCTGTAATCCTGGCTACTTGCGGGGGCTGAGACAGGAGAATTGCTTGAACCCAGGAGGCGGAGTGAGCTGAGATCGCACCACTGCACTATAGCCTGGGCAACAGTGTGAGACTCTGGCTTAGCTCAAAAAAAAAAAAAAAAAAAAAAAAAAAGAGCATTCCTGTTCCTGATTTTCCTTATATGAGACAGTAACTCTTGTCTTATCCTTTGGATAATGTAGCTAATAGTTCCATGCTGAGAGTTGCAGGTTTTTATCTGATGGATGTTGCTGAATTGGATTTGGATCTTCACAAATACACATTATCTCTGGAAGCTTAAAACAGCATTTTGAATTGTGGATCACTCTGAGTTGAACACTAAGTTTCCAGGGCGAGTTTCATCCATGAGGCTTTTGGTGTAGTTGACATGCAATCGTTTTCCATTAGATTTCTATTGCCGTTGTCACTGTGCTTATCTATTTGGCTTAACATCCTTCGTGATCAACCAAACATCTGCTTATGTTGAGCCCAGCAAGATTCTGGAAATCAGCCCAAAGCTTAGTGACACCTTGTTTCAGAAGAGGTAATGCAAGTCAGACCCGCATGAAGAGCCTCAATCAAGACCCCACAAAAGGAAGCCAAACTTTCTGACTTCTTTGGATTAAGGAATCACTCAAATGGCTTCCTATTTTGCCTTGAGTAGTGCGAATTCCAAGATAACCAGGTATCACAGTCAAAAGGAAGCAGAGAAATGAATGCCAAAAAGTAGAACCTGGGCCTGTGCTGCACCCAGCTCAGCCTCTGCTCTGCCACTGTGCCCTCTCAACACTCCAGCTACAAATAACTCTTCTTCATGAGACTTGTACTTTGTTTTTTCAGGACAACTTCATTTTATTCTCCAAATAAAAGACTGAAGCTTCTGAGAAAAAAAAAAAAGAGTGAAGGATCATCTTTGATCATGCAGTGAGCTGATTAAAAAATGTGGACGAAAAGCAGAGACTCAATGGCAATGACTCCAAGAAATAGTGAATGTCATGGGGATACAAGTGGGCTCTTTATAAAGAGGCAATTTCTCTTCTACACATTCCCCCTCTCATCTTGACATGGCTATGGCTCCCAATCATGGCAGGGGCTGGGCTGTCTTTCTTCCACCAAATGCTCTGCTTACACTGTCCCACAGGGACAAACTAATATCTAGGACAGGCCAACGCGTTTTAATTCCTACTGTCCCAATTTTTTGGAAGCCAAAGGTTTTCAGACATAAAAAAAAGTCAGGCTGCAAATGCCTGTACTAGGCTCCTTCCACAAGAACTTCCAACAAAGAACTGTGCGGTAAAGCAGAGATGTCCAGGATGAGAACACCATAGGCCCTTTCCGAATTTACATAGGCTTGTGCTTCCCTCTACTGCCAAGGCCAAAAAACCTTTTTTGTTTCATAATTCCAACCTAGAAATCCAAAGGCATAAGGGAAGTTTATGTCCACACTGTTCAAATCTGTAAAGATAGGTGTCAGGGAACAGGGAGGTAGACACAGCTCTTTACAATTAAAGACTGCGTATCTAATGCCATAAATGCAAACTATGAAAAAAAGTACTATGTGAGTGAACAGATAATGCTGGCTACAGTAAGAGGATATGAGAGTACTGGGTTCTACATCAAGGGTCAAATTAAATGCCAGAGGCCCCTGTCTGTCATGGGTGCTAAGGTGAGATCTATTCTGAAACTGCTTAGAAATCCTAAGGGGAATGGGCCCCCTCCACCTGGGAGAGGGGCTCGGTACCAGAGCATCTCTGTCAAGAGAGCTGGAAAAGGGACCTTTGGGACCCAAGAATCTATACCACCAACTTCCGCCCTTCCCCTCTCCACAGCAGCTGGAGAACATGTGCTGAGCGGCTGTGACCCATTAGAGCCATCAGAGCAACACAGAGGGCAGTGCGGGCACATGCAGTGATGCTCGGGCTGACACAGATGTGCACACACACAATTAAAGCCGATTCTAGTGAAGTCTGTACGTGCTGCGCCACCACACTGCTCACCTCTGAGAGAGGACAACCCAAGAACTGGTGGTGCGGGCAAAACACAATCAAATCACAAACATTCTATTTAGATACCAATAGCATTATTTAGGCACAGATGTTAAGTGTGCTCAATGATCTCTTTTAAAGATGTCTTCCATGGATGTTTACTGGTGTTATATAAACACAGTAAGAATTAAGTAAGTCACCTTAAAATAATGGCATTTACTGTTTCAGAACAAGAGAAATAAATGAACACAGTAAATGGAGGTCTTTCCCTGCTGCTGTTAGAGAAGTCTGGGTCATGAGCTGCTCATCAACAAGGGGGAAACCACTATGTCAAAGAGGTTCAAAGGGTTGCACCAGAAAGATGCTAAGGTTGGCACTGGAGTTTCTGACTCTTCCACCAGGGAAAGGTCACCTGACCAACCAGCCCGGAGAATAGCGGAGCTTAAAGGGACCTTGAAAACGACTCGCTTTTCCCACCTCTTTTTGTGTGTGTGTGTGTGTGAGACAGTTTCACACTTGTTGCCCAGGCTGGAGTGCAATGGCGCGATCTCAGCTGACTGCAACCTCTGCCTCCCAGGTGCAAGCGATTCTCCTGCCTCAGCCTCCCTCAGCTGGGATTACAGGCAGCACCACCACACCCAGCTAATTTCTGTATTTTTAGTAGAGATGGGGTTTCACCATGTTGGCCAGGATGGTCTTGATCTCTTGACCTCATGATCCACCTGCCTCTGCCTCCCATAGTGCTAGGATTACAGGCATGAGCCACCATGCCCAGCCGGTGAAGCTTTTCAAGAGCACCGATGTTCTAGTTCCACACTCCAGACACATGGAGGCAGAATTTCCATGGGCAGGAACCCAGGCATGTGTGCACTTAACAGCTTCCCAGGTGGCTTGATCGCCTCTCCCTACTTAAAGATACCTGCAGCCCCTCGTTCTCCCTGCCTCCGATTCACTCCACATGGCTAACAGAGTCATTCAAGTTTAAATCTGATGGTGTCAGTCACCGAGCTGAAATTCCTCAATGGGTCCTCATGCTGTAACCTACAGCAGTAGTTTTCTATGAAGGATGTGAATCAGAATCACTAGAGAAGGCTAAAAGGATGCTTGAGGGCAGGTCCTGGCCCAGCAGTTCTAGTTCTAGTGGGCCTGGGAGTCTGTGTCTGGGGTCATTCTGCAGAGTAGAAAACACTCCTTAATTTCTTTTTATTTTTTCAGTCCATTTCTCTCCTATCAGGATCTTATGTCCCAGGAGGAGTGATTGGTCTAGGGCTGGATTCAAGTGTCCCAGCATCTCTGAGCAAAAAGATATCTGAATAATACTTCAAAATCCTTTCAAAAAAAGTTTAACAGCTTTTCAAAAGACTGCTTGGGTTATTGTCAGTCTTGGATATATGATGATATAACCACAGGGTGGGCCTGAATTTTGCTGTGGACAATAATTATACACTGGTTTTCTTGGTGTGTCTGTGCTGACTTTTAAGGATTTAGGGACAATATAACCCTATTCTCAACAGCAATATATTACAAAAACAAAAACAAAACAAAGCAGAATTTGTCTTCTTTGACTTTTCATCTCAACCATGCTGCTGGGTTTGGAAGGATACACTGATGATGATGGCGTCTAGGTTTTCAGTGGCATCCTGAGAACAGCCTGGACGGCAACGACACTTAATGCCGAGGTGCCGCAGTTCCACTGCAAGTCATGTCCAAGTAGGAATGGGGCAGACACTGTCAACTCTCACTCTAACCAGCTGGTCAACGTCTGGAATACACAGTCAATTCTCAGGTTCGTGGTAGTCACATAGAGTGGCCAGGCACACCAACTCAGCAAACGCTGAACTACTGTCCCTAGGAAAAATACAGGTTAGGTTCCTGAGATCCTCTGGTCACAACATTCTCATCAACTGAAATGCCATTTGCATTATGTAGGCTCATTTGCCAATATCTTAAACAAGCAAGTCTCATCAGCAGTGGAAACCCATTCTTCCCACTTCCTTCTTCCTAACACCGAGCAAGTATTTTTAAATTCTTCCTCAGTTTCCTGATCTGCAGAACCTACCTAGCCTACAAGGTTACCTTTCTCACACGTTACAGCCTTTTGAAACTTGGGAGCCGACCAGCACTAGCTGAGAAAGGTGTAACATTTTCCTGACCCTGACTGATGTGAACATACATTTCTTTGGTTTTCAGCTTCACAAGAATGTTGCCCATTGCTTTTTAAAATTGGCTGTCATCTCATGAATCCATGAATTTGGCCACTTTTCCATCTTTTCCACAGCTGCATAACACTCTACAGATGTCCCTTTAGCACCTCTCAGGGCAGCTTTACATACCAGACTTCCTCTCCTTTCTCAGATGTGCTGCATTGTTGATTCAATAACTCACACCCAACAGCACAAGAGCTCATGCCTTCACGAAGCTTCCCTAACACACGTGTTTTCTCCGCAGGTCTATCCCAGCCTCCCTGTGCTTAGGGACACTGGACAGCACTGCAGCACTGCACTTGGGGCCATTTTAAACAGCAAAGTCACCAAAACCAAGCACAGAAATGCTAAAAGCATAGTACTATAGACCATGGAAAAGACACATGTACAGTATGAGAAGGTAAAGTGTCTGTCTGACCTGAGTTGGGAGCATAAGCACCGGATGACTCAGCTTTTTCACCTCTCTGTGTATGTCCAAAAATGACAAAAATAACTCTGTGGAAGTGCTCTGGGTATTGATTTGGGGGTTAAAATACATTTTAGTGGCCAGGAGCAGTGGCTCATGACTGTAATCCCAGCACTTTGGGAGGCCAAGGCAGGTGGATCACCTGAGGTAAGAAGTTTGAGACCAACCTGGAGAAACCCCATCGCTACTAGAAAAATACAAAATTAGCCGGGCGTAGTGGCACATGGCTGTAATTCCAGCTACTTGGGAGGCTGAGGCACGATAACTGCTTGAATCTGGGAGGCGGAGGTTGTGGTGAGCCAAGATTGCACCACTGCACTCCAGCCTGAGCAACAAAAGCAAAACTCCGTCTCAAAACTAACAAACAAACAAAACAACAACAACAACAATTTTAGCAAGCAGGTGAATTTACAAATGTGAAATCTGTGGATAAGGAGGATCGGCAGCACGGGGCGGGAACTTCTCAGGCCACTGACTAAGCTATTCTTAGTAATGGGTGATGTGACCTAAATGCTTTGTCCATTAACTTTTTTTTTTTTTTTTTGGAAGTAGTTTCACTCTGTCGCACAGGCTGGAGTGCAGTGGCACGATCTTGGCTCACTGCAATCACTGCCTCCTGGGTTCAAGAGATTATCCTGCCTCAGCCTCCCTAGTAGCTGAGATTATAGGCACCCATCACCACACCCAGCTAATATTTGTATTTTTAGTAGAAACAGGGTTTCACCATGTTGGCCACGCTGGTCTCAAACTCTTGACCTCAGGTGATCCACTCACCTCAGCCTCCCAAAGTGCTAGGATTACAAGCATGAGCCACTACACCCGGCCACGTCCATTAAGTCTTTTGTCACAAAAGCAAAACATGTTAGATGTGATAATTTGATAAGGCTCATTTGGACAAAGCAGACAATGTTTAATCTTTTAAAAATTTCTTTCCTGGCTGGGCACAGTGGCTCACGCCTGTAATCCCAGCACTTTGGGAGGCCGAGGTGGGTGGATCACGAGGTCAAGAAATCAAGACCATCTGGCCAACATGGTGAAACACTGCCTCTACTAAAAACACAAAACGTAGCTGGGTATGGTGGCAAGCGCCTGTAATCCCAGCTACTCGGGAGGCTGAGGCAGGAGAACTGCTTGAACATGGGAGGCAGAGGTTGCAGTGAGCCAAGATCGAGCCACTGCACTCCAGCCTGGCGCCTGGTGACAGAGTGAGACTCTGTCTCAAAAAAAAAAAAAAAAAAAAAAAAATTCTTTCCCAAGTCAAAGCAAACAATGAGCTCATAGATAAGCCACATAATGATGCCTCTTCAGCAACTAAGTGGCTGACATCTGTAAGTTACTTGATATCCTACCATCAATGGCACACGTGCAGGAACTGTTTTCTTCCTTAGACCAAGAGCACACATTGTCCATCCACTCGGACACCTATCATCCATCTCTATCAGATCCAGCACAGTGTCAATACTTGGTGACCAGCAAGCTATTTCTTTTGAATAACCCACTCCTACCCCGCAGAATGTCCTTAGGAAGGGTCCCTGTGAACTCTCACACAGTCACTGCTGAAGTGTCCCAACATGTGGCCTCCAAGCTGATCAGGCTGCTTAGAGACCGTGGCAGCAGCATGGCTCACACATAGCACATCTAGCACAGCCAAGAAACATTTGTGGCCGGGTGCGGTGGTTCACATTTGTAATCCCAGTGCTTTGGGAGGCTGATTCCAGATGATTGCTTGACTCCAGGAGTTTGAGGCTGCAGTGAGCTTTGGGTGCGCCACTGCACTCCAACCTGGGCAACAGAGTGAGGCCCTGTCTCTAAAATAACAACCAACAACAAAGCATTTGCTATTTTTCAGTCACTTATGTTGCTTACTCTTTTCTTCTGTTACCCAGTTTTCAACTTAGTTTAAGGGAATAATGATTGCTTCTTAGGTGCCATTCTTCTTGGGAGATTACAGCACACTCAGATGAAAGACTCATCTTAACTCTCAGCCAGCACATGGTCAAAAACCTTCCCACAGTCACCCACTGCGTCTGGTTTCTTTAGTGCTCTACTCACTCCCGTGTGGGCTGACCCCACTTATTTTTTAGCTCACTGATGAGTTGATTACTGTGTAACTTAATAGCCCAGTGTTGTTCCACCTCATCTTCCAATGCAAACATGGTTTCTTTCATGTTTTTGATCTCTGCATCACTCTCTGCTGCTTTTTCTTGCAGCTTTAGGCTAATTCTGTTCAGCTGTTCTGCATAGTGATTACATATCTCCTTCAGTTATGAATAATCCTTTTCCATCTAAAATAAAAGGCAAGTTCCCTGGTCAGTTTCACAGCAAACTTCCCACAGTGATCAGTACACTACAAGCCAAAGCCCCATCATGACACAATATACCCATGTAACAAACCTGTATATGAACACCCTCAATCTAAAATAATACATTACAAAAGCCCCCTCAACCCCTCCCCGCCCCACCCCCAGCAAGTCAGCAGCAGGCTCATGGACACACTGGCAAAGACGCCCTTGGCATGTGCTGTTTCTTGCATTATTTGCCTCAGAAACAGCCAAAGCGGCGAACAGAGAAATAGGATGTATGCTTCCAAGTCACTGGATTCTGTGCCCCTTCCTACAAGCCAAAGGGAATCTGCATGCACTTAAATATTCCTTTTTCCTGTAGCTGTGGGGGAGCAGTGCTTCCCTGGGAGGCACTGGCCCTGCACCAAGAGGGCTGCCTAGTGTGCTCACCCCACCACATATCAGCCGTGGAGCGGCGCCCTCTGCTGCTGAGCTTTGAACACCACTCCTGAAGCCAGGCTGATCTGCAATCTCCTTGGCCATAAGATACTTGAGGTTACAATGTTTCTTTAGAGGCCTACACTGTGAATGTGACAGAGAATCCCAGCAGAAGGCACAGAGCACTGAAACTGCACACACCAGAAGCAGAAAAGTGGCACAGTAGCTACTTTTTGTTCAAAAATTGAACAAGTGGCCACCTGTTCAATTTTTGATTGCTAAACATTTTAAACATACAGGGAACTACCAAAAATAAAGATAAACAGGCACCCAGACTTAACATTAGTTAAATTTTGCCACACTTGCAAAATCTTTTTATTCTAGGAAGAATTTTTTAAAGCTTCAATGTTCCCTCCCACCTCAGAGAGTAATACACATTATTCTAAAATTGTTACGTGGTCATCCCTTGAATGATTTTTCACTTTTTTATATATGTATGTGTCCATAATAATACATAGTATTGAGAGAGAGATCCAAGACGGCCGATTAGCAGCAGCTCAGGATTGTAGCTCCCACTGAAAGCGCAGAGTGAGTGGACGCTACATTTTCAGACGAATTTTCATTGCCCACGGACCAAGAGATTCTTGGCGGAGGAGCCCCACGGGTCGCCAGCGCGACCCTTTTGGAGGGCGCGGCCGTTTTGCAGGCACCCCAAAGCAGCGGTTCTCAGTCCGGAGTATACAGGACTGAGTGCCCTTTTGGTTGGCGTTTGGAGCTCCGGGAAAGCAGAGTCTCCCATTCAGCTGATTGAAAAGCGGACTGAAGTGGGGAACTAGACTGGGAGATTCCCGGGCAGAAAAGAGCCACGAATCTTAACGCTGCTGTTTCAGCTGGCGTAGCGGGTCGCCGCAGGGGAAGGCTGGTACCCCCCTCCACAAAAAAATAAAAATAAAAACAGCAGTTGGAACTGCTGAAGATTGAGAGTTTCACAGCAACTACAGCTGAACCCAGGAAGGTCCAGCTTTGTGGGGGAGGGGCATCCGCCGAAGGAAAATTAAGAAATAGAAAAAACTTTATCACCAACAAGGCGGACGTCCACTCAGAGACCTAATCTGAAAGTCAGCAATTACACAGACGACAGGTGGATAAATCCACAAAGATGGGAAGAAACCAGCGCAAAAAGGCTGAAAACACCCAAAATCAGAATGCCTCTCCTCCTACAGAGGATTGCAGTGCCTCATCACCAATTGAACAAGGCCTGACAGAAAATGAATCTGAGGAAACAACAGAATCAGGCTTCAGAAGGTGGATAATGAGAAACTTCTGTGAGCTAAAAGAACATGTTCTAGCCCAATGCAAGGAAACTAAGAACCTTAAAAAACGATTTCACGAAATGTTCATGAGAATGGATAATTTAAAGAGGAATATAAGTGAATTAATGGAGCTGAAAAACACAATACAAGAACTTCGAGAAGTATGCACAAGTTTTAACAGTCGAATTGATCAAGCAGAAGAAAGGATTTCAGAGGTCGAAGGCCAACTTAACGAAATAAAACGAGAAGACAAAATTAGAGAAAAAAGGGTAAAAAGGAATGAGCAAAGTCTCCAAGAAATATGGGACTATGTGAAAAGACCTAATCTACGTTTGATAGGTGTACCTGAATGTGACGAAGAGAATGAATCCAAGCTGGAAAATATTTTTCAGGATATTATCCAGGAAAACTTTCCTAACCTAGCAAGGCAAGACAATACCCAAATCCAGGTAATACAGAGAACACCACAAAGATATTCCTCAAAAAGAGCAACCCCAAGGCACATAATCATTAGATTCATTAGGGTTGAAACGAAGGAGAAAATACTACGGGTGGCCAGAGAGAAAGGTCAGGTTACCCACAAGGGGAAGCCTATCAGACTCACAGCTGATCTCTCAGCAGAAACCCTACAGGCCAGAAGAGAGTGGGGGGCCAATATTCAACATCCTTAAAGAAAAGAACTTTCAACCCAGAATTTCATATCCAGCCAAACTAAGTTTCATAAGTGAAGGAAAAATAAAATTTTTTACAAACAAGCAAGTACTCAGAGATTTCATTACCACCAGGCCTGCTTTACAAGAGCTTCTGAAAGAGGCACTATATATAGAAAGGAACAACCAGTATCAGCCACTTCAAAAAACCCATCAGTAAGCTGCATCCAGATCCATCTTACATGCAAGGATATACAGAGACTCAAAACAAAGGGATGGAGGAAGATTTGCCAACCAAATGGAGAGAAAAAAAAAAGCAGTAGTTGCAATTCTCATCTCTGATAAAATAGACTTTAAAGTAATAGAAACCGAAAGAGATAAGAAGGACATTGTATAATGGTAGAGGGATCAATGTAACGGGAAGAGCTAATGACCCTAAGTCTATGCGCACCCAATATAGGAGCACCCAGATACATAGGGCAACTTCTTGGTGACTTACAAAGAGACTTGGACTCCCACACAATAATAGTGGGAGACTTTAACATTACATTGCCAATATTGGACAAATTAATGAGACAGAAGGTTAAGAAGGATACCCGGGACTTGAACTTAAACCTCAAACAAGTAAATTTAATAAACATTTACAGAACTCTCTACTCCAAATCCACAAAACATAGATTTTTTTTTCAGTAACACATCACATTTATTCTAAAAGTGACCACATGGTTGGGAGTAAATCACTCTCTAGCAATTGCATAGCATTTCATAGGTTTAAATGAAATATTGGTTGGCTGTTTGTTTTTTTCCTCCCTTATTCCTTCCTGTCTCCATTGTATAACACAATTATTAGTATAAAAAAGCTTTTAATATCCATTTGTAGACTGCATTCTAGCCTGGGCAATGGAGCAAGATTCCCGTTCTCTCTCCCCTTTTTTTTTCATCTTCTTTTTCTCTTTATTTCATTCTTTTTTTTTCTTTCTTCTTTCTCTTTTTTCAAAAAAAAAATAATAATAATACATAGTATTGTTCTGGGTGTTTTAAACGTTTTACACCATGATGTCATACTGTATTGTACTTTTGCAGTGTACTGTATTATGTTTGGTTTATAACATGGTAATATGCTCTGTCCTTCACCATCCTATGCTTACTATGCCCTTGGCAGCTTGTTTTTAGCTGTGTTTTCAAAGTGTATCCATACTGATACACATCCTGCTAGGTGGCTACTTTAGTTGCTGCATAGTAGTCCACTGTCTGCAAAAGAAACTATCAACAGAGTAAACAGACGACCTACGGAATGGGAGAAAATATACATTGTAAGGTATATATTAATAAAGGGAAGCCAGACAGGTGGCTCAGGCCTGTAATCCCAGCCCTTTGGGAGGGTGAGGTGGATGGATCACCCGAGATCAGGAGTTTGAGACCAGCCTGGCCAACATGGTGAGACCCCATCTTTACTAAAAATACAAAAAATTAGTCAGGAGTGGTGGTGGGCACCTGTAATTTCAGCTACTGGGGAGGCTGAGGCAGGAAAGTCGCTTAAACCCTGGAGTCAGAGGTTGCGATGAGCCGAGATCATGGCATTGCACTCCAGCCTGGGCAACAAGAGTGAAACTCCATCTCAAAAGAAAAAAAAAAAAAGAACACATAACAACTATAAATTTATATAAACCTAATGACAGGATCCCGAAATATATTTTTTAAAATTGACAAAATGAAAGAGAGAAATAGATACTCTTACACTACTATTGGGATATTTCAATACCCAACTTTCAATAACAGAACCAGACAGATCAATAAAAAAAATACAGGACTTGAACAACACTACAAACCAATTAAGCCACAACGGACGTATATAGAACATTCCACCCAACAACAGCAGAATACATATTCCTCTTAAGTGCACGTGGTACGTTCTCTAGGATAGCCCACATATTAGGCCACAATACAAACCTTAATACATTTTTAAAAATTAAAATCATTCGAAGTATGTTTCTGATCACAATGGTATAAAACTACAAATCAGTAACAGAAGAAGAACTGGAAAATCCACACATGTAGAAATTAAACACACTCTTCAATTGGTCAAAGAAGAAATAAGGGAAATTTGAAAATATCTTGAGATAAAAGAAAATGAAAAGTCAACATGTCAAAAGTTATGGGATACAACAAAAGCAATGTGAAGAGGGAAACTTATGTAAATGCATACACTGAAAAAGAAGAAACGTAATAACCTGATCATAACCTAATTATATACCTTGAGGAAATAGGAAAAGAGAGCAAACCAAACCCAAAGCTCACAGATAGAAATAAATAATGATTAGTGCAGAGATAAACACACAGAATGGAAAAACAATAGAGAAACTCAATAAAACCAAAAGCTGGCTCCTTAAAAAACCAAAAAAATTGGCAACATTTTAGCTACAGTAACTAAGAAAAAGGGAGAAGATTCTAATTATCAAAATCAGAAATGAAATTTACTAAGAAAAAAATGGAGAAGACTCAAATTACTAAAGTCAGAAATGAGACTGGAAACATTATTATTTATTTCATGGAAAGAAAAAAGATTATAAGATAATACCATGAACAGCGGTATACCAATAAATTTTATAACCTGGATAAAATGGACATACTCCTAGAAACACACAACAAAACTGACACATTAAGAAATAGAAAATTTGAATAGACCTATAACTAGCGAGGAAGTGAGGAGACTGAATCAGTAATAAGACACCTACCAATGACAAGCCCAGGATCAGATCGCTTTACTAGTGAACCCTACACCAAAACATTTAAAGAAGAATTAACTCTAATTCTTCTCAAACTCTTCCCCAAAAATCAAAGAGGAAGAAACACTTCCTAACTCATTCTATGAAGTCAGCATTACACTGATACCAAAGCCCAATAAATAAAGACATCACAAAAAATAAAATTACAGACAATATGCCTTACATATTTTGATGCAAAAATTCTCAATAAATATTAGCAAAGTGAACCCAAAAGCATATCAAAGAAATTATTCGACATAAGCAAGTGGAGTTTATTCCTGGAGTGCAAAGATGGTTCCCAAAACAACCAGTAAAATACACCACATTAAAAGAATTAAAGAAAAAACTGTATGATCATTTCAGTTGACGCAGAAAAAAACAATTTAAAAAATCCAACACTTTTTCATGATAAAAACATTCAAGAGACTAGGGATACAGAGTAACTTCCCTATCATGATAAAGGCCATATTTGAGAATCCCACAGCTAACAACATTCTCAATGGTGAAAGAGTGAAAACTTTCCCATAAGATCAGGAACAAAGACCAGGATACACACATTTGCCACTTCTCTTCAACATAGCACTGGGAGTACTAGCAAGAGCACTTAGACAAGAAAAAGAAATAAAGGTATAAACATTGGAAAGGAGAACAAAAGATTATCTCTGTTCACAGATAACATAATCTTATATGTAGAAAACACTAACAATTCCATTCAATGGGGGAAAAGGACAGTCTCTTCAACAAATTATGCTGGAAAAACTGGATATCCATATGCAAGAGAATGAAGTTGAACCCTTACCTGACACCATATACAAAAAGTAACTCAAAATGGACTACAGGCTAAAATGATAAACGCTTTAAAAGAAAACATAGGAGAAATCCCAATCAACTGAATTTGGAAATGATACTCTGTATATGGCAACAAAGGCATAGATAATTAAAGAAAAAAATCAGATAAATTGAACTTCATGAAAATTAAAACTTTCGTTTTAATAGGACCAAAGGACACTATTGAGAGAGCAAAAACACAAGTCACAGAATGGAAGCAAATAATTGCAAATCACATATCTGATAAGGGATTGATATCCAGAATACATAAAGAACTCCTAAAACTCAACAGTAAGTAGTGTGCAAGATAAAATTACGGGCTGTAAACAACAATACTAAATAGGCAAAGTACTTGACAGTTGTTAGTTGGCTCAAGAAATCCAGAGAGAAGTGGAAGTTTAAAGAACATAGGTGGTGTCGTGTGTCTGGACTAGACTGTAGGCTTCCTGAGGGCAAAGACTCTGCCATACCTACGCATGGTAGGCTCTCTGTCAGCATTTGTTGGGTGGATGGACAGGTGACTAGGACATTCCAGCTGGGAAGGTAGGTTGGAGCCATAGTGCAAATATTCTTCACTGCTAAGGAAAAGTATCCAGAATATATTAATATAAAGAATGCTTATAACAGAACAATGAAAAGACAACCCAAATGTGGATTAAAGATTTAAAGAGACATTTTACCAAAAAAGACATGACTGGCCAGCAAAGCAAATGAAAAGATGCTCAACATCATTTGTCATTAGGGAAATGCAAATCCAAACCACACTGAGATACCACCTCACACCCCCTGAGATGGCTAGAATGAGACAGTCAATGACAAGTGTCGGTGAGGATGTGGAGAAATCGGAACCCTCGTGCATGAAGTGAATTATAAAATAGTGCAGACACTTTGGAAAGCAATTTGGCAGTTCCTTAAAATGTTAAACGTAGAAGTATCATATGATCCAGTAATTCCACTTCTAGGTGTCCATCTACTTAAGAGAAATGAAACATGTCCACCCAAAACTTGAACACAAATGTTCACGGAAGCATTATTAGTAATCACAGTTACCAAAAAGTAGAAACAATCCAAATGTCCATCTACTCATGACTGGATAAGCCACACGATACATCCATAAAATAAAATGCTATTTAGTCACAAAAATGAAAGAAGTACTGATATACGCTACAACATGGATGGCCCTTGAAAACACTATGCCAAGTGGAAGAAGCTAGTCACAATACACATACTGTAGGGGCAAATCTATAGAGACAGATACTAGATTAGTGGTACCCTGGGGCTTGGGGAGAAATGAAAACTGATGAGGTTTCTTTTTGGGGGGAACAAAAAGAACATCAAAATGTTTTAAAATTAGATTAGGGTGATGGTTGCATGACTGTAACTATACTAAAAAACAAACCTGTACACTTTACACAGGTGAAATTTATGGCATGGAAATTACATCTCAATAAAACTGCTTATTCGAGGGGAGACAAGAATTGGGCAGTTGGTGTACAAAGAGGGAAAAAAGACTGTATTATATCTTTCAATACATTCTGAGTTTCAAACCATCTGACTATACTATCTATTCAAAAGCAAATCTAAAATGAAAAGATCAAACAAAATTAAAAACGGCCTCCGATTCTCCCCTGATTTGGGTGGGGGAGTGGAAAGGGAGGGAGCTACCACCCACCCTGTCATAATGTGAAGAGCTGGTTGAGTGGAAGGCCAGCAGCGGGTCCTATGTGACAAAGACAGCCTTGGGAGGTTCCAGGACCCATTCATGGCCTGGGAGTCACCAAAGCCACTGGACCTGAGGAGGAGATAATGCCCAACTGACCAGATGGCAGTTGCCCCACTGACCAGAGGGGCTGTCCATGCCCTTCCTCCTCTACCACTATCTCAACCTAAATAAAATCCCAGAATCACCATTAAGCCCCAAAGAGGAGCACAAAAACCTTAAGACTGACAGCGGCCTGGCAGAGTAGAAGCCTAACAGAGAAGCTCGATTAACGGAAAGTGAAGAAAGGGAACTCCTCTCTGACACTAGCTCTGTGGGATGGGCTCACACCCCAGGCCACCGCAGACTCAGACGTAGGACGAAGACTCTCCCTGCACCCTGAGACCAGAGAGCAGCCAAGGAGCGGATTCTCAGAGCCCTCTGCCTGTATCTCCTCACGTGCTTGGCCAGTTAACAGGTGTAGCACCAAGAAAGATCTCTGTGGTCAAATTAGCTTGAAAAATGCTGGGTTAAAGAAAGTCAAAGCATTTTTTTTAAACTGCAGGTCTTCTCAGGGCTTTTTCTTGTGACTATTCAAGAGGGAGTCTGGCAGGTTCAAAGCACTTTTGTGTTTTTGAGGGATATCTAATAGGAAAGACAGCCTTCTCCATTTCACACCTGAGGGAAAGTGGCTCGGTCAACGTCCCAGAGTGGGTCAGTGAACAACTGGCCAGGGCGCTGACTCGGCAGCACCAGGCAGCCTCTGCCAGCGCCAGGTCACAATTCTGGCTGGGTCCCAACTTGCGGTCCCAGAGCACTGGGCAATTTCATCCTGCGTTGAGGCGGCCTCCGGTCACCGCCTTGTCCAACTCTCTCAGAAATTATGTATTTGAGATGCTGGTTGGGTAAATGTCTGGGACATGGTTGGTGAGCACAAAAGACAAGCAGAGAACAGACGTGCTCTCGCCTGGGGTGTGGGGACAGAGCAGCACGGAAAGGCTGTGAATCCAGCCTGTGTCCGGGGTCCATCTGGTACTGGGTTCCATCTGCACAGTGAGGGACCTGCAGTTTTCCCCTCAACCTGTTAGATATAAGTCAGCTGCAACCTCTCCCACCCCCATGCCTGCACCTTGGGTCTCAGGAGCCCAGGTGGGTGGCTGGGGCCCAGGCTCCTAGCATCCCATGGGACACCGCCCACCAGTGCACACAGAGCAGAGGAAAGCCTATCTGGCCTTGGGATGAGGTATCAACTATGGGATGGCCCGAAACTTCTAGATCTGGCCTTGGCCAAACCTTGGGGCCTGATCTCCTGCCTGTACCCCACCCCCCCGGGCCAAGCAAGCTCTCTACCCTCCCAGCATCACTCAGGACCTTTCTTCTTTCTGGACATACTTATTCATTGCCTGGTCAGCTCCTCCTGCTCCTCCTTCAAGGCTCCACTGAGGCATCACCTCCTCCAGGAAGCCATCCCTGGCTGCTCCAACCCAAGTCAGTGGTGTTCATTCTCTGTGTCTTCTTAGCTCTGTCCAACATCTAGCAGAGCACTGGAGAGGCGGAACCCCAGAGCCGGAGAGCCCGAGTTTGAATCTTGACTCTGCTGCACACCAGGGGACATCCTTGGTGGCAATTTATGGAATTCCTCTGTGCCTCCATGTTCTCTGTGTAAAACGAGGACAAGAACATTGCCCGTCTCACAGGTGGTTATGAGCACGAAGGGAGGGAGCACAGTTACATTCTTAGAGCAGGTTCTTGGCACACAGTAAGTCCTCAATAAAAACTGGAGGGCTGGGTGCAGTGGCTCACACCTGTAATCCCAGCACTTTGGGAAGCCGAGGCAGGTGGATCATGAGTTCAGGAGTTTGAGACCATCCTGGCCAACATAGTGAAACCCCATCTCTACTAAAAATATACAAAAAATTAGCTGGGCATGGTGGTGGGAGCCTGTAATCCCAGCTACTTGGGAGACTGAGGCAGGAGAGTCACTTGACCCCAGGAGGTGGAGGTTGCAGTGAGCTGAGATTGCGCCACTACACTCACTCCAGCCTGGGCAACCATGCAAGAACTCCGTCTCAAAAAAGAAAAAAAAAAAAAGCTGTGTAGAATGAACACTATGGTCCATACTGCACGGCATGGCGACTGTATGTCTGTGTCTTCCCAATCCTCTGAAACCTCCCAGGGATGGGAAGCCCAGCAGCAGCCAAGACAGAGTGAGAGGAACGCAATAGCCAAAGAAAGCCCATGGGCCCTTAGGAAGAAACTGAAGGACGAGGAGGAGGATGCGGACAGGTGGAGAGGAAGGAGGGAGGCTCCGGGAAGCAGCTGGAGCAGGGGGATGGTGCACAGAGCAGGAGAGGGGATGCAGAGTCGGCAAACACAGAAAATGCCTAGTCTCCCAAAATTCAGAAAAACACAATTGAACAATGAAAAACTAACTTTCACCCGTCAGGCTGGAAAGTTTTAAAGTTGGTAACATCAAGGGCAGGGGGTGATCTACAGAAACATGAACCACCACCCCGCTGGAGGAGGGAGCTGGCAGCAGCCTTCTGGAGGGCAACCGGCCAGGCTCAGCTAAATGTAGAACATAGACCTAACCCACTCCCTCAGAAATAATTCTCCTCAGTGAGCCTCCTAATGACAAGAAACTGGAAACAATGTAACAGTCCATGCAGCAGAGGATGCCTGAAGCAGGGTGCACAGGCCAGAGCCAGGAGTCTATGCCACAGTTAAAACAATGAGACAGTATGGAAGGTCTCAGGACAGACACTGAGTGAATACAAGTCGTTTACAGCATGAGCCTAATAGTATCTTTACCAGAAGGAAGTGAGTGTGAGTTGTCTAGGTCCTTGATGTTTTGAAGAACTAAACAAAACACACAAAGTAACAAAGAAATGAAACACAGGAAGGAAGCAGGAAAGCAGGGATTTATTAAAGCAAGAAAGCACTCCACAGGGTGGGAGTGGGCCCGAGCAATGGGCTCAAGGGTTCCAAAGCTGGCTGGGTTTTAAGTACTCCTTTTTAAGTACTCCTATAGGCTACCCCTTACCGGGATGAAGGATTTGGCTGTGGCTAATTAAAGGCTGGAGTGAACTGCTGCTCTATGCAGATGAAGGGATGGCTTGTGCTTGGCGCTGGCCAATCCAAGGCACTCTCCCTTTCCATCTGAGATGTGGTGGAAGGGGAGAGTAGCCTTTGATCCTCTGCCACCTGGGTATGGGAGATCGGTCGTGGTTGGGAGGGGTTAGCCTTAGGAGGTTTGCATTAATCCGCCTTAGGTTCCTCGCCCCCAGATCCAGGTGTTCTCTCTTTATGGAGTCAGCATGAATTGATGCTAGATTCCCTGTCCCCAGACCTTGGTGGTTTCCCTTGATTCAACTTGAGGAATGCAGCATGAGTTGGCCTTAAGTTCCCTGCCTCAGTATGATGCCTTTTAGTAAACCAAACATTGCCCGCATACACACACGCGCACACACACACACACACACACACACACACACACACACACACACAATATAGTGCCATGTTGTCCGTGATCATGCACACATGACTGTGAAGCCTAAGAAGTCTGTAAGGACATGCATGACAACACTGCCTACCACTGGGTGGGGCAAGAGGGAACCAGAACTGGGGTGACCATCAAAGGAGCCTTTAGTGCTATTTGTAACCTTTTAATTTCATTGCTTGTATCAACCAACAGTAACGAAACCACAGCTGGGCTCTGGCAGGTGGATTTCTAAGAGGTAACAAACAGATCCCACTGCTAGGAAATTTCTGTCTGTGGAAACGAGCAAGGCTAAGTCACTAAGGATGCCCTTGTTGTGCCGCACGTCCCCTTCTGGTTGCACACCCCGAGGGCAGGGGTTCTCACCACCTCACAGAGCTGACTCCAATACTACAATACTGCTCTAATATTCTAGTTTCACACATGAAACCAGTGGCCTTTAAAACTCTTAAACTCCACCCGTTACAACTTGCTAAGGGTTATGGATTCCAGGTTTGGAGATGCAGGTGAGGTGTAGGGACTCTAGCCATGCCCTTGCCGATTCACCAGTGTCCAAGGGTCCACGGCATAACAGGGCCTAAGGAGCGCAGCCAAGGTGCCAACCATGAAGGTGTGGGGCAGCTGTGCCTCATCATGCTTCTCGGGAGGTGACAGAGGACTTGGCAGAGACTTAGAGCTGAATTCCACACATTCATCAGAGTGACCTCCAGGCCAAGATCCTCCAGCTGAAGGAAGGCAGAAGGCAAAGCAAACTGAGCATCCCTGACCTGGCTGAGGACTGAGGGCATCAGGACAGAGGAGAAGACAAAGGACCCGGTGGCACCACACTTGCAGTTGTCAACCTCAGAAATGCACAGCACCCACATGACAATTTCTGGGCATGGCAAGGAAATTCCTAGTACTAAAGCATTAGTGGCTGTCTGCCAGGGGCCCTTCTCAGCACCTTCTCACGTGCTCCTCCCCTCTTCAAGCCACCAAGAACATGCAGAGTCCTTCTCATGCTTTGAATTTCCCTGACTTCTGCCACAAGCCAGAGACATCGCTTGGCTTTTACAGGGCTCTGTGATTCAGTGGGGCACATCTGGACCATCTCCCTGGGTCATATAAAGGGGGAGGACATTATACCAGGGAGAAGCATGGGGGTCATCCTTAGAGTTCTGTCTGTCACATTCACTCTCTTGGCTTTCTGTTCCCCCAGAATTCTTACTGGAAATTACATTAGAGATGGAGATTCCCCCACCGTAACACAAAGCTAGGAGCTCAAAATAGACTTTTAGATGAAAGAAAAGGAGGCGTAGGGGTTCCCTGGGCCAGGGCTGCCCTTGGCTTGGAAAACAGCTAACACGCATCAGGAGCATGAAATCTGAGGACTGAGAGAAATCTGCAGGGCCTTCCTGGGAATGACTTATTCCAAAAAGACCCCAGGATGTCTGAGTGGAGCAGAATGTGTGGAAGGCTCTCCTAGGAGCACCATTTTGAGCTCATTGAGGGCCTCACTTGATAGTGAGGACAGACTCGTGTCCTTTTACTGGGTCTCAATTCTGGTCCACTCAAGACGTCAAGAGCTAGCCCAGGGCTCAGCAGGTGGGTCTGGCTGCAATGCTCACTTCCCCGTGCTGCTGACCTTGGGTGACCACTGTGTGTCACTTCAGCTCCTATTGGCACAGTCACTGTAGTGAGGACTTCCTTACTCTGACCCTCCACACCTAGTTCTTGGTGGAAAATAAATCTTCATGCAGACACCAAAGCCCGTCAGGGGAGGGGGAGAAAGTGCTCGAATGTCACCTCCCTGACCACTGTGTGTCAACTGTACCATTCACCCAACATTCCCAATCCTCCTTCCCTGCTTTATTTCTCTCCACAGCAATACTACCTTCAAATACAGTACCTATGTTACTTTTTAATTTTAATTAACTGCCAGTCCCCCCTGAGAATGTAAGTTCCATGAGAGCAAGGACTTTTGCCAGTTTCATTCACTGTGGGATCCCCAGCACCTACAATATTACCTGGAGCTGAACAGGTCCCTGAACAAAAGTTCATTATTTGATTAATACATGGAAGGAGGCTGAAGGAAACCAGAGATTGCACAAATAAATGGAAAAACATTCCATGCTTATAAACTGGAAGCATTAATATCATTAAAATGGCCATACTGCCCAAAGCAATTGACAGATTCAATGCTATTCCCATCAAACTACTTTTCACAGATTTAGAAGAAACTATTCTGAAATTCATATGGAACTAAAAAGACCTTGCATAGCCAAAGCAGTCCTAAGCAAGACCAAAAAAGCTGGAGGCATCATACTACTGAAATTCAAACTATACTACGACTTTACAGAAACCACAACAGCATGGTACTAGTATAAAATCCAGACACACACATCTTTGGAATAGAACAGAGAACTAAGAAATAAAGCTTCATACCTACAATTATCTGATCTTCAACAAAAACAAGCAATGGGGAAAGAACTTCCTATTCAAAAATTGATAACTGAGATAACTTGCTAGCCATACGCACAGGAATGAAACTAGACACCTACCTTTCACCACATAAAAAGTTAACTGAAGATGGACTAAAGATTTAAAGGTAAGACCCCAAGCTATCAAAATTCTGGAAGAAAACCTAGGAAATACCCTTCTCAACATTGGCCTTGGCAAAGAATTTTCAGCTAAGTCCCCAAAAGCAATTGCAATAACAACCAAGATAGACAGATGGAATCTAATTAAACTAAAGAGCTTCTGCACAGCAAGAAAACTATCAATAAACAGACAACTTACAGAATGGGAGAAACATTCACAAACGGTGTATCTAATATCCAGAATCTATAAGGAAAACTTAAATCGACAAGCACAAAACAACCCCATTAAAAAATGGACAGAGGACATGAATGTATCTCAGAAGAAGACATACAAGTGGCCAATAAACATATGAAAAACTGCTGATCATCACGTATCATCAGAGAAATGCAAATCAAAACCACAGTGAGATGCCTTCTCACATCAGTCAGAATGGCTATTAAAAAAACAAGCAAACATGCTAGTGAGGCTGTAGAGAAAAGGGAACACTTACACACTGTTGATGGAAATGTAAATTGGTTTAGCCAGCATGGAAAGCAGTTTGGAGATTTCTCAAAGAACTTCAAACAGAGCTACCAAGATCGACCCAGCAATCTCATTACTGGGTATGTATCCAAAGGAAAACAAATCATTGTACCAAAAAGACATGTGCATCCGTATGTTCATTCCAACACTAGTAACAACAGCAAAGACATGGAATGAACCTAAATACCCATCAATGATAGACTGGATAAAGAAAATACGGTACATATACACCATGCAATACTACACAGCCGTGAAAAAGAAGGATACCATGTCTTTTGCAGCCAGATAGATGCAGCTGGAGACCATTATCTTACGCAAACTAAGGCAGGAACAGAAAACCAAATACCGCATGTCCTCACTTATAAATGGGAGCCATCAAGTACACGGAGACAAAAAGATGGGAACAACGGACACTGAGGACTCCGAAATGGGTGAGGCAGGGTCAGGGACAAGGCCTGAAAAGCTAACCACTGTACACTATGTTCACTACTTCTGTGATGGGATCAATTGTACCCCAAACCTCAGCATCACACAATATACCAGTGTAACAAACCTGCACACGTAACCCCTGAATCTAAAATAATACACATGTGCGCGCACGCGCACACACACACACACGCACACACACACACACCCCAGAGGAGGAGAGAGAGAGGGAAGGCGGCAGAGGGAGAGACAGAGAGAGAGGTGACATAACCTATCATGCTATACTTTGGTGAGGTAAAAAAATTATTTCAAGGAAAACGCACGTGGCTACTGGTTTTCAGAAAGATTCTGAACCATGTGACGTGCACCCGTTTTTTTTTGGCTTTCTAATTCTGAGAGAACAAGCCTATGAGGCATCATAGACAGACAGCTCTAAACACAGTACTCTGTGAAGAATAAATAAAGCAGACACATATTTATATTTCTAATTTTACAGAGATTTAACAACGAATAAAAATTACTCCAGGCAAAATGAGTTTTGGGTTTCATCAAATGTAAACTGTTTTGAAAACTAATCCAAGATATTCACACACACACATAATCACTCAAGCAGGAAATACTGTTCTTACGATCAAGATTGGAAACATTTTATTTTCTATCTCTTCCCTGCAATCTCATTACAACAAGGTTAGATCATAAAAGAGCACTACTAAAAATGTGAATTGCCTTTTCATATCCACTCTGGCAGTTGTCAATTTCTGTCGGGCGGGGGACAGCACAGGTGGCATCAGTGGTGTCATTCTTGAATGACTGCTCTTTTTAACTGTTTTCTTTCATTTCTCATTATCATTCCTATTTTCTTTATGCTAAACCTCCTCCAGGTAGCCTCCTCCCTCTGGCTGCTTACTCTTTCCCGTGTCCTCGGCAGTGTGCCCGACGAGCTGGGGAAGCTGTAACTGAGGGGCCTTCCTCCGTGGCATGGTCCAGCCTCAGAACGGGGTGGAGGCAGAGTGGACAGAATAGGAGGAAGAACAGACAGGTCTAAGGCAAGTTTATACTTTGGGAGCCTCTAGTACTGGTCAGTAACCTAACAGGTTTTTCTTTTCTTTTTTTTTCCAACAGGGTCTCCCTCTGACACCCAGGCTGGAGTGTGGTGGTGCTATCACAGCTCACTGTAGACCTAAACTCCTGGGCTCAAGGAATCCTCCTGCCTCAGTGCTGGGATTCTTTTTCTTTTCTTTTTTTGACATAAAGTGAAAAAAAGGTAATGACAAAGATACAAGATATATATAATCTGGATAGATTCTGGTTTAAGACATCTGACTGCTGATATGACAGAGACTCCCCCGCCGTGCTGATTTACTATCTGGGCTAGGTCTTGGCTGAGGCTGGGTTTTCCTTGCCAGCTTCTTTCTTTCTCTGTCCCCACCTCCCCAAAAGGCTTGAGGCTGGGAAGGGAGTGCTGTGGTACCAGAATCTTTGGAAGGTTTAGCAAAATGTTGTAAAAATGCAGTAGGAGTGGGTGATTTTAAGACAGTTTCTACTTAGTGTGAAAGATAGAAGAATAAAACTTTTACAGGAAGACATAGGACAGTATCTTCATTATCTTGAAATAAACCAGGTCTTACACAGAATACAAACAGTACTAACCGTTAGAAAAAAGATTGACGAATTAGACTTAAGAACTTTGTTCTTCAAAAGAAGAAAATTTAAGGCACACTGGATGAAGGTATTTGCCACACAATTATCTGACAAGGGACCCTTGTATCAAGAATACATTAAAAAAAAAAAAAAAACTCTTAAAAGCAATAAGGAAGAGAATGACAATCTGATTTCTTTTTTTTTTTTTTTTTTGAGATGGAGTCTCTCTTGTTGCCCCGGCGGGAGTGCAGTGGCACGATCTCAGCTCACTGTAACATGCAGCTCCCGGGTTCAAGCGATTCTCCTGCCTCAGCCTCCAAAGTAGGTGGGATCACAGGCACCCACCACCATGCCTGGCTAATTTTTGTATTGTTAGTAGAGATAGGGTTTCACCATGTTGGGCAGCCTAGTCTCGAATTCCTGACCTCAGCCAATCAACCCACCTTGGCCTCCCAAAGCGCTGGGATTATAATCATGAGCCACTGCTCCCAGCCAACAATCTGACTTTATAAATGTGCAAAAGTTCATGTTCTGCTTACAGAGCCAGTAAATCCACCCCCCAAACAAACAAGGATGATGGTTTCCAGCTTGATCCATGTCCCTGCAAAGGACATGATCTCTCTTTTATGGCTGCATAGTATTCCATGGTGTATATGTACCACATTTTCTTTATCCAGTCTGTCACAGATGGGAACTTGGATTGGTTCCATGTCTTTGCTATTGTAAATAGTACTGCAATAAACATACATGTACATGTGTCTATACAGTAGAATGATTTATATTCCTTTGGGTATATACCCAGTAATAAGACTGTTGGGTCAAATGGTATTTCTGATTCTAGATCCCTGAGGAATCACCACACTGTCTTCTTCTGACAAGTATCTGTTCATATCCTTTGCCCACTTTTACAAAAAAAAAACAAAACAAAACAAAAAAACCGTCAAAATTTGTTTAAGTTCTTTGTAGAGTCTGAAAATTAGACCTTTGTCAGATGGATAGATTGCAAAAATTTTCTCCCATTCTGTAGGTTGCCTGTTTACTCTGATGCTAGTTTCTTTTGCTGTGCAGAAGCTCTTTAGTTTAATTAGATCTCATCTGTCAATTTTGGCATTTGTTGTGATTGCTTTTGGTGTTTTAGTTATGAAGTCTTTGCCCATGCCTACGTCCTTGAATGATACTGACTAGGGTTTTTTTCTAGAGTTTTTGTGGTGTGGGGTTTTACGTTTAAGTCTTTAATCCATCTTGAGCTCATTTTTTATACCATGTAAGGAAGGGGTCCACTTTCAGTTTTCTGCATATGGCTAGCCAGTTTTTCCAGCACCATTTATTAAATAGGGAATCCTTTCCCCCACAGCTTGTTTTTGCCAGGTTTGTCGAAGATCAGATGGTTGCAGATATGTGGTGTTATTTTTGAGGTCTCTGTTCTGTTCCACTGGTCTAAATGTCTGTTTTGGTACCAGTACCATACTGTTTTGGTTACTGTAGCCTTGCAGTACAGTCTGAAGTCAGGTAGTATGATGCTTCCAGCTTTGTGCTTTTCGCTTAGGATTCTCTTGGCTATCAGCCTCTTTTTGGTTCCATACGAAATTTAAAGTAGTTTTTTCTCATTCTGTGAAGAATGTCAATGGTAGTTTGATGGGCATAGCACTGAATCTATGTATTACCTGGGGCAGTATGGCCATTTTCACAATGTTGATTGTTCCTATCTATGAGGATGGAACGTTTTTCCATTTGTTTGTGTCCTCCTTATTTCCTTGAGCAGCAGTTTGTAGTTCTCCTTGAAGAGGTCCTTCAAGTCCCTTGTAAGCTGTATTCCTGGGTATTTTGTGCTCTTTGTAGCAATTGTGAATGGGAGTTCATTCATGATTTGGCTCTCCGCTTGTCTATTGTTGGTGTAAGAATGCCTGTGATTGCTGCACAGTGATTTTGTATCCTGAGACTTTGCTGAAGCTGCGTATCAGCTTAAGGAGTTTTTGGGCTGAGATGATAGGTTTTTCTAAATATAGAATCATGTCATCTGCAAACAGAGACAATTCACTTCCTCTCATCCTATCTGAATACTTCTTTCTTTTCTTTCTTTCTTTCCTTTTCTTTCTTTTCCTTCCTCTCCTCCCCTCCCCTCCCGTCTCTCTCTCCTCCCCCTCTCTCTCTTTCTCTCTCTCTTCTCTTGACTGAATTGGAGTGGTGAGACAGGGGATCCTTGCCAGACTTATCTTTAAAGAGAGTCTTTGCAAGACAAGTATCTGAAGAACTTGTGTGTAAAATATACCAAGAACTTGTGAAATTCAACAGTAAGAAAATAAACTACACTTAACAAATGGACAAATATATGCAGTAACATCTCCCAACGGTAGTTATTCTGATGGAAAATAAGCATATAAAGATATGGTGAACATTAGGGAATTAGGAGAAAAAGTAATGCACTGTACACTAAGGAAAAGCAAATTAAGGCTGGGTGCGGTGGCTCACACATGTAATCCCAGCGCTTTGGGAGGCCGAGGCGGGCAAATCATGAGGTCAGGAGATCGAGACCAGCCTGGCCAACATGGTGAAACTTTGTCTCTACTAAAAATACAAAACTCAGCTGGGTGTGGTGGCACGACTACAATCCCAGAAACTCAGGACACTGAGCCAGGAGAAGCCTTGAACCTAGGAAACGGAGGTTGCAGTAAGCCAAGATCGTGTCACTGCACTCCAGCCTGGTGACACAGTAAGACTCTGTCACACACACAAAAAAAGATGATGTGAATGTTTTCGATATTTAATATCCTACACCTCTTATTATTTTAGAGTATATGATTACTACTTATTTTTTTTAAGGTCAACTATGAAATATCCTCTAGGGAGTTCCTTCAGGTTTCCAGAAGGCATTATTATCATAGGAGATAACAGCTCCATGCTGGTTACTGCCCCTAAAGACCTTCAGTGGGACAAGATGTGGAGGTGGAGAACAGTGACACTCATGATCCTGACCCTGCTTAGGCTTAGGTGAATGTGTGTGTTTGTGTCTTAGTTTTTAACAAAAAAAGTTTTAAAAGTAAATAATAGAAAAATGCTTGTAGAATAAGTTTATAAAGAAATAAAATATTTTTATACAGCTATATAATTTGTGTGGTTTTTGGTTTATTTATTTCTTTGAGACAGGGTCTCACGCTGTCACCCAGGCTGGAGTGCAGTGGTGCAATCACGGCTCACTGCAGCCTCGACCTCCTGGGCTCCACCCATCATCCCACCACAGGACACCAGTACTCCAGACAGACATCAGACCCCAGGTAGACCCTGGAATCAAGATGTAAACAAGGCCCCAACAACCAGGCACTAGATGGACACCAAGGCCCTAGGTGGCCAGCATGCCCAAGTTGAACACCAGACTCATGTGGACATCAGGTCGCAGGTAGCCAACATGCCTTAGGTAGATACGTACGGTCCAAGTGGAATTAGACCCAAGGTACACACCCAGTCCCCAGGTGATCACCAGGACCAGGTGAGACTCAGGCCTTAGGTGCACATCCAGCCTTAAGTGGACACCCAGGCCCCAGGCTGATACCCAGGTCCCAGGTGATCACCAGAACACAGGTGGATACCAGGCCTCAGGTGAACAACAAGACCCAGTAGACCATCAGGCCCCAGCTGGATATCAGTCCCCAGGTGAACACAAGGACCCAAGTGGGACATAGGCCCAAGGCAGACATCAGGCCCTAGGTGGAAATCAGGCCTCAGGAGGACATCCGGCCTGTGGTGAACATCAGGCGTAGATATCCAAGCACGCCCTGGGTGGACATAATTGTGTACAGCTAAGGAGTTGACCTGGGGGAGGGTCAGCTGTCAGCAGCCCACTGGAGTCCTGAGTAGGTCTATAGAAGGAAGGGGCCGATGGGACGGAACCCTAAGAAGCGACCTCACTTCCTTGATGACAAACCCGCTCAGAACTTAGAACTCTGGTAACCAGGCGCCCATATCCTAGAGTCAGCCCCGTAGCCAGCTCACTTGGTGGGAGACGCTCAAGAGAGCAAGATGTTCTCATGCTGCATCCCCACGAATCGAGGCTCCTGCTTCAAAAATGGCGGGAGCAAGAGCCTTTTCCGTCGCTGCCGACAAAGGCTCATCCCTCACCCCAGGCGCCTGTGGCCTTTTGGACACAGGCGTACCCAGGTGCCACAGGGCAGCCCAGGGCAGACCCTCGCAAGCCAGGTCTCGCCAGAGAGCTCATCGGGGTTGCATCTGCATACTGTCCTTGTCCAGCCGGAGATTCTGGAGCACGCAGAGGCACCGGCACATGGTGAGGTGGCCTGCAGTCTGGAAGACTTTGTGGGGGTGGTGTTTTGGGGCCAGAATTCCTTTCAGTTCAGTGAAGTTGTTTCCACATTGGTGACTTTTTCACCTTTTTCAGCTCCTGAAGTACGAGAACTTGAAATACGAGAACTTCCAACACCAGCTGTCCAGCCACAGCCAACTGTATCAGAGGAGCCCCCTGCAGAGACATCGCAGGAGCTAGAGGCAGCTCCACAGCCCTCCTGCCCCGACGCTGGGGCAGCCAAGGACCATCCCAGCAAGGAGCTGCCTGACAGCCTGCCACCTGCTGTCACCACTGGCCTCAGAGAAGGGGTGGCCAGCACGGCTCCAGCCAGCAATGCCAACACTGCCCCCAGTCCTGGGCACACTGGGAGCCATGGAGGCAGAAACCAGGGTGTGCAGCCTGGGCTCCTCTCCCTCGCCTGGAGAGAGGCTTCTCTCATTCATAAAAGCCACAGTCCTGCTGCTGCAGGAACACTTCCTTCTGCTGGTGCTGGTGGTATCTATCTGTGTGGAGGAGGTGCCTGAGATCAGGAAAAGAAGCCTTCGAGGAAGGGTTCCAGCAGCTCCTCCTGCTCCCAGAGGCGGCCTCCTCCCTCTGGGCATGGAGGTTCTCTGCAACTGGACATCTGGCTGTTTGCCCCTGATGTCCTGCCCAGGATGGCCTCTCTTAACAGATGGGCAGTGGGTGAGGGGACCAGGGGCGGATTCAAAAGGTACAGGAACTAAACCTTCCAAACTCTCATGCCCCAGGCTCTCCATGTGGCCACCTGCCCTGGGTTATAGTCATAGTGTTAGAATTAACAGTTCATGAAATAAACTTTTAAATAAAGTTTGGCTTTTGGAAACGTCACGTCTTTTTTAACTCTCAATGTTAGATCATATGTTTCAGACTATCCTGAAAATTGCTGATAGTTGTGTCTTTTTGTTGTGGTTGTCTGTGTGAATTACCATCGAATCAACTGTTACTGGAAACCTTTCAGGTATGGCTTTTAGAAGATCCTGGCCTACTTTTGCCTGTTCTGAGTCTCTGGTTCATTGTGGAGAGAGGAATAATGTAGATTCATTTCTCTAGCAGATTAATCACGTTTGCCATCGAGGACCTGGCATCGGAGTTTCCAAGAATTATGTGTATAAGTTGATATGCTGGTACTTAACTAATCTGGGTGTCAAAACAGAATGCCACAGACTAGGTAGCATATAACTCATTTCTCACAGTTCTGGAGATGGTAAAATCCACCATCAAATGGTCAGCAGATTCCGCGCTGAAGAGGGGGCTTCCTGGTTCATAGAACAGCCATCTTCTTACTGTGTCCTTACATGACAGAAGGGATGAGGGAGCTCCCGTGCTCCCTTTGATAGGGATACCAATCCCATTCATGAGGTTCCTGCCTTCATGAACTTAATCACCTCCCAAGGCCCCACCTCCAAATGCCATCACACAGGGAATTAGATTTCAACACATGAATTTGAGGAGGAAAATAACATTTGGTTTATGACATCAGGTCACCCCGAGCCATGTGCACTCACAGGAAATCTATCATCTATTCATTATTTCCTGGTCCCCTACGGATTTAGGGAATTTCTCTCTCTCTTTTTTTTGCTTTAAGAAAAATGGTCTTTTCTGTGATCCATAAATAAGAGTGGTTTTTCTCTCTCCCTCTCTTGAACCAACCCACTGGGCTGTGACATTCTAGGGGCCCTTGGCTGGAAAGCAAGACTTGAGTAGCTGGCAAACGGCAAATACAACTTCTTGGTCAGTTTGGAGTGAAAATAGTGACGGTCTGTCTCAGTTCACAGTCTAGCTACGCCACCCCTTCACTGTCAAACCCTACCCCCAACTCTAGGAACTAAGACATGAAACAGTAAACATCAAGGTACTGGTAGCCAACTGACTCTTCTGAATGCCCTTGCTCCCCTCCTACAACAATTCCAAGCTGAGCATAGGGGTCAAGAAGGTAGCGGGAACATGATGATACATTGTGGACGTCAGCCAGGGATAAGACAGGGCTGCCCACTAGGGTTAGAAATTAGGGAGAGGCTAAGTGCAGACCAGCCCTAGCCTCCAAGTCAGTCAGCAATAAGACTGTGACAAAAGCAGGGAGAGGAAGCTTGAGGTAGAAAGGCAGGGAAAGACAGCAAGCACAGGGTAAGAAGAGAACTGTGCAGCTAAAGAAGCCAATCTGATGGCAGAGGGAGACTGCTGCTTAGAAGCTCGTTTGGTGAGAGAGAATGAGTAGAGGACACACAGAGATGGGTAACAAACCTTTAGCTGGTCAGCGCCATTTAAGAGGAATGGGAAGAGAACTCTGGCAAAAGGGACACATTCACGTAGACCTCAAAGATGAACACACAGACATGCCTCCATGTAGAAATATGCTCAGTTACACATACAAAAACACATGCGAGGCCAGGCACAGTGGCTCACGCCTGCAATCCCAGTACTTTGGGAGGCCGAGGCAAGTGGATCACGAGGTCAGGAGTTTGAGACCAACCTGACCAACATGGTGAAACCCCGTCTCTACCAAAAATACAAAAATTAGCTGGGCATGGTGGCGCACACCTGTAATCCCAGCTACTCAAGAGGCTCAGGTAGGAGAATTGCCTGAACCCGGGAGGCAGAAGTTCAAAAAAAAAAAAAAAGACGCACGGAGAGTAAGCATACACACAGACACAAACGTATGTCTACACATGCACTCGTGTAGACATAAACATACACACTAAACATGAGATATATATACACACTAAACGAGATATATATACAAACTAAACACGTACAAACATGAAAGCATTTACACATAGACACACATACACACTAAACATGCACAAACATGAGAGCATTTACACATAGACATGCATCCTCACGTGCACGCAAATGTTGCATCCTCACACAGAAACTCACAGTCCGGTGTGCACATATCCACACAGGTACGCAGCCATAGAACTGACACAGACACACAAAAATAAAAGCTGGGCACAGTGGCTCATGCCTATAATCCTAGCACTTTGGGAGGCTGAGGTGAGAGGATTGCCTGATCTCAGGGGATCGAGACCAGCCTAGGCAACAAGGTGAAACCTTGTCTGTATTAAAATACAAAATATTGCCAGGCATGGCAGCATGCGCCTGTAGTCCCAGCTGCTCGGGAGGCTGAGGCAGGAGAATTCTTAAACCCAGGAGGCATACGTTGCAGTGAGCCAAGATCGCGCCACTGCACTCCTGCCTGAGAGACATAGCAAGACTCCATCTCCAAAAACAAATATATACACACACACACACACTGCACATAGACAGGCATGCACAGATGTATCTATACACGTAGACATACATACCTAGCCATACACAGACACACACACAATTACAGATGAAACCACACACTATCTAACACAAAGGTGACCAGAGTAGATAAATATTATGAGCTTAGTGGCTTCCCAGACCTTCATCTCCCCTGCACTTGTTTCTCAGGCGCTCAGTCAACTCCTGGCGAGGCTGTGTGAGGCAGGAGCAGAAGCTTCAGGGTCCTCACAGCTTTGTGAGGCAAAAGTCTGAGTTCAGTCCTGGCCTCTGCCCCTCACCCACCACTGGGCTATCAATGCCCTGTCTGTAGGTGAGGAATTATGCATAGACTAGTCTTGGGATTTTTTCTAATTGGCTGTTTTTCTCCTTGCACCCCCCCCCACTCTTCCATTGCTAACAGCATACCCTCTGCAACGGATACCTCAGAAATGGCTGTGAGTCTCCTCAGACAATAAGCATATCCTCCCACCCACAGCTACCTCAAGTGCCCATCAAATCAGAACCAGAATTATAAATAGTTACGACTTTACAATAATTGGCAACATATATACTATAATATTTACTGTAGCATAAATGCATCTGTTTCTCTGGTTAAGCAATCTCTGAGATGGAACAGTGTTGTGTGTTTGCTAAGGGAGACAGGGCCAAGACCAGAACACACAGGATACAGGGGCAGGAGGTGGCATATGGTGGGGTTTCTAGTCCACCTGCTGGGCCCCAGCTCCTCCACTAACAGTGGGCTGTAGTGAGAAGCTTGCCAAGGTAGGCATATTGACTAGAGCTGGACTCTCCCCCATCCTTAGCCCTGTGGTCCTTTGGCCTCAGCCACAGGCGCTCAGAGTCATCTCAGGGTGGACAAATGTGTCAGTGTCTTTGGCCTGACCTGATACTACCTGAGAACCCAGGCTGCCGGGGCAGTGAGCAATCTGCTTTCTCAGCCAAAGGACTCTCCAATCAACAGCATTGCTTTTTCTTGCCTTTGTAGACCTGTTTGAGGTTGTCGATGAACTGGGCAAATTGCAGGCGGCCAGCTTGGGGCAGCAGGACAGTCTCCCAAGCCTTGCTTAGAAACTCAATGAACTCTCCATACTGGTGAGGGCTGATGTGTGTTAGGTGTGAGAGTGTGGTGTTGACATAAGCATTGAGGGTGGCATCAGAAACTGGCTCAGTGGAGCTTTGTCAGTGGACATGAGCTTTCCAGAGCTGTGACGGCCTGGGGTGCCGACCAGGCCAGGTGCAGTCACCGTGCAGCCTGCACACAGGATGTCTGAAAAGCACCATGGCTATGTGCAATCTTCACCACCAGGAAGATGAGAACTGCCAGCCCCTTCTTGCCTAGAGAGTGGCTGCGGGCACAAGCACACAGCACATCATTGATGGCTGGGTGGGTATCCTGGTTGCAGGCCAGGTTAAGATGGCTCATGGCCAATGAGGCCAGCTTGAAGGCAGGGAGCATATAGCTACAGGGCTCCACGTAGAGGCAATGCTGAACAGCTATGAATGGGTCATGCCACTGGCAGCAGCATCAGTGGCAACCTGGTAGGCTGCCTCAAAGGCAATGTGGTCTTTCTCACAGAGTGCAAGGACTCACAGGGAACAGCTCTGTGGATGCTTCATAGCACACTGCAGGGCCAGTGTGCGAGCACAGCTAGCCAGTTCCTCCCGCTGTGGATAGGTAAGACTGAGGCGCAGGATGGCGGCGTGGGACATGGTTGTGGCAGCTACACCACTAGTAGCCTCAGTAGTGGGGAAGAGCGTGTTCCAGCTCTGCAAGATGCTCACTGGGGCCCGCACACCTGTCAGGGAGAGCATGAGCTCAGCAATGGCCGTCTGGGTCCTGACTCAGGTCTGCACACATTACCATGTGGGGTTGAATTTGGCCAGCAGAGATGAGTTCTCCCTTCTCCTCAGCAACCTTGAGATGATCTAAGGCAAACCAGGGCAAGGGAAGCATCCCAGATGGCCAGACCCTATTTGGGGTCTCTTCCTATCCCTTCCTTCCCCAGGTCAGAGGGTCTAAAGTTTCTGCAGGGTCTTAGCCCATCACAAGTATGGAGCAATAGAGTCCTGTGGTTTGCTTGGCCTGAGGCCAGGGTTGCAGATCTGCCAGAGGTTCTCAGCTAAAGTGGGGCCTCTCGGGGTAGAGTCCTGTGCTGGGGCTTTGGGCTTAGAAAAGGTCCTGAGTCTCTAAGGTGTCTGGGGTTTCTCATAAGCATGGACAGGGGCAGGGAATAAACCACCAGGCCCACCACCTCCCAAGGGCGCACTTGAGTACTGGAAGCTGAAAATTCATTCTCTCAGACACGTCTCTGATGAGAGGGTCAAAGTGCTGCTGACATCAGCATCTGGTTCCAGCAGTGACGACAGAGCCTGGGCTGGCTGAACAGAGGCCATCTTCTCCCACCAGCAGTGACGACAGAGCCCGGGCTGGCTGAACAGAGGCCATCTTCTCCCACCAGCAGTGACGACAGAGCCCGGGCTGGCTGAACAGAGGCCATCTTCTCCCCACCAGCAGTGACGACAGAGCCCGGGCTGGCTAACAGAGGCCATCTTCTCCCCACCAGCAGTGACGACAGAGCCCGGGCTGGCTCAACAGAGGCCATCTTCTCCCACCAGCAGCCCCATCATTCCTTAGGCCATCAGGAATGGGAATACGAGAGCTCCAAACATTCACTGTCCTGTCCCAAGATACGCCCAGAAACTCCTTCTCTCCCTGGGGCAGAGGGACGTGGAAGATGCTCACTTCTGCAGCACAGGTCACCAACCACCGTACCAGCTCTCCGCGTCTCCACTTAAGGGTTGGTCATGTCATTTACATCACCTGTAACCCAGGTTCCAGGGCCAGGTTGAGTAGGGTGCTGTCAGGACTACTGTCCGTGGGAGTAGCAATCCTGAATGCATTTTAGGCCAGTTTCAAGATGAGGGAGGAAGAAGAATGTGTTTCTCTATTGCTTTCAGAATTGTTCAGAGCCTGAAAGTGTCTCCTTTGGCAGCAGTCAGCACGGTGGAGGCCAGTTCACGCTGCTATGATTCCAAGTGTCCAAGCGTCAACCAGCGAGGATAACGGCTGGACACCACAAACACCACACGGTGAGGGAGGGATGTGTCGCCTGCACAAGCTAACTTTTCTCAAAACCAAACAACCTTATGACACATACGGCGAATTTATAGGCCAGGCTGCATCATGAGGCAGCAGAGCTGAGAACAGATACGTGGCAGAGGTATGCAGGGAAATGCTCTCTCAGTGGACGACAGGTTTTTCTTTTCTTTTCTTTCTTTTTTCAACAGGGCCTGCCTCTGCCACCCAGGCTGGAGCGCAGTGGCACTATCACAGCTCACTGTAGACCTACACTCCTGGGTTCAAGCAATCCTCCTGCCTCAGTGCTTTTTCTTTTTTTTGACATAAAGTGGAAAGGTAATGGCAAAGATACAAGATACATATAATCTGGGTAGATTCTGGTTTAAGACATCTGACTGCTGATATGACAGAGACTCCCTGCCATGCTAATTTACTATCTGGGCTAGGTCTTGGCTCAGGCTGGGTTTTCGTTGTCAGCTTCTTTCATTCTCTGTCCCCACCTCCCCAAAAGGCTTAAGGCTGCGAAGGGAGTGTTGTGATACCAGAATTTTTGGAAGGTTTAGCAAAATGTTGTAGAATGCAGTAGGAGTGGGTGATTTTAAAGAGGGTTTCTATTTAGGGTGAAAGATACAACAATAAAGCGTTTACAGGAAAACACAGGACAGTATCTTCATGATCTTGGCATAACCCATGTCTTACACAGAATACAAAAAGCGCTGTTAGAAAAAAGATTGATGAAGTAGACTTAAGGACTTTGTTCATCGAAGAAGAAAATTTAAGGCACACCGGATGAAGGTTATTTGCCACAAAATTATTTGACAAGGGACTTATATCATGAATACATAAAGAACTGTTAAAAGCAATATGGAAGAGGACGACAATCTGATTTTTTTTTTTAATGGAGTCTCTCTCTCTCTGTTGCCCAGGCTTTACTGACATTGCTTATCAGCTCAAGGAGTTGTTGGGCTGAGATGATGGGGTTTTCTAAATATAGAATATTTTTCTAAATATAGAATCATGTCATTTGCAAAATAGAGATAATTTCACTTCCTCTTACCCTATTTGAATACTCTTTCTTTCTTTCTCTTGCCTGACTGCCCTGGCCAGAATTTCCAATACTATGTTGAATAGGAATGGTGATAGAGGGCATCCTCGCCAGACTTATCTTTAAAGAAAGTCTTTGCAAAACACTTAACTGAAGAAGAACTTGCATGCAAACTATGCCAAGAACTGGTGAAATTCACCAGCAAGAAAATAAACTACACTTAACAACGGGACACATATACGTAGTAACGCTTCCCAATAGTAGATATTCTGATGGAAAATAAGCATATAAAGATATAGTGAACACTAGGGAATTAGGAGAAAAGTAATGCACTGTGCACTAAGGAAAAGCAAATTAAGGCTGGGCGCAGTGGCTCACACCTGTAATCCCAGCACTTCGGGAGGCCAAGGCAGGAAGATCATGAGGTCAGGAGATTGAGATCAGCCTGGTCAACATGGTGAAACCTCACCTCTACTAAAAATACAAAAATTAGCTGGGCGTGGTGGCATGTGCCTGGAATCCCAGCTACTCGGGAGGCTGAGGCAGGAGAATCGCTTGAACTCGGGAGGTGGAGGTTGCAGTGAGCTGAGATCACGCCACTGTACTCCACCTGGCAACAGAGTGAGACTCCATCTCAAAAACATAAAACAAAATAAAATTAAATTAAAACATACCCTATACATCGATTAGGACAATTACATAAACAACAAAAAAGCAAAAGCCAGCACTGCCAATCCTTGGCAAGGATACAGAACAGGAACTCTCCTTCATTACTGGGGGGGACTACATAACGGCATAGCCACTTCACAAGATAGCAGGGCATGTTATTGCGAAGGAAGCTGCAGCATCAGCATAGTGTGCAGCACTCGTGCTCCTACACATTTACCCTACTGGTGTGAAAACACATCCAAGTACAAACCAACAAGAAAACACACACAGCAGCTTTATCCCAATGATGAAAACCTGGAAGGAACCAAGTAGTCCTTCGGTGAACACATAACCAAACTGTGTCACTTGTAACCCCTGAGGCATGTGGAGACACATGAGACCTTTAGGGTGCAACAGGGGGGAATGGGGATGGACACAGGAGAAAAACCAGCACCGCAGCCACAGGGATTTCAGATACAAAAGGAAGACACTGACCACAGGCACATGCCATGGCAGCACTTGAGGCCAGACATGTCTGCAGGCACAGGGAAGCTGGGGAATGAAGACATTTGAGGACGGATATGGACCTCTAGGTGATGAGTGAAGACCCAGGTGTACTGACATGGGCCACATGGACAAGGAATGGATACACATGAGTGAAGACATGGGCTAGATGCAGAGGAACTGAAGACAAGTGAAGACTGGCATGGGATGCAGGCGCAGGGGAAGGAGACAATCTAGGCAAGATCTGTACTTCAGGCTGAGAGGACAGCAAACCCTGACAACACACAAGGGCAGACATGGAGAGAACATGCAGAATTCAGGATGAAGATGCACAAAGCATGGCACGTCTGCAGGGACACAGGGGTGGAGACATTGAGAGGCAGACAGTGCTGCAGGCACAGGATTTGGAAACAGCAGAGTGCATGCAGGGGATGCTAGTAGGTCAGAGCTTAGTGGAAACATACAGCCCTAAGTGAGTACGTTAGAACAGAGAGAGACTGAAAAATCAGTCATCTCAGCTCCCGTCTCAAGGATTAAAACCAGAGAACAATCAAATTGGAAGAATACAGGATAAAGGCAATAAAAAGGTAACAGCAGATATCAATAAATAAGTAAAAAATAAAGCATAACAGAAACAAATCAACAAAGAACATCAATAAACCATTTTTCAATGTGATTAAGAAAAACAGAGGTTAACACAAATCATCACTATCAGGAATCAACACAGACACATTCTTTACAGAGCCTGTAGACCTTAACAAGAATTAAGAGAACTTCATGAAATATGTGGGTCTAAAAATTCAGAGAACAAAATGCACCACTTTTAAAACCAACTACCCATACTAACCCAAACATAGTATGAAATAGAAAAACTCCTACATCTGCTAAACAAATTGAATAAATTCCTGGAAAAAAAAAATCAAACCAACAAATAAAATGGTCCACAAGTAAAACTCCAAGTTCTTAATTCTTACAATAACCCTGTGCCATAAAAAAAAAACTCCAAGTTCATGATTCTGCAATACTCCATACATTTAAGAAAGAAAAACACTAAAATGGAAATAAAGATAATATTTAAAATTTTTTTGTGTAGCCAGCATTACATTGAGACGTGATTGGACCAGGACACGTTATAGAACAAAAATGTATAAAATTACGTCACCTCTTTCATAAACACCATGTATCTCCTTTTTAATAAACAGAGCCAGCCAGGCACGGTGCCTCACGCCCGTAATCCCAGCATTTTGGGAGGCCAAGGTGGGCAGATCACGAGCTCAGGAGATTGAGACCATCCTGGCCAACATGGTGAAACCCCGTCTCTACTAAAATATTTAAAACATTAGCCAGGCGTGGCGGCATGCATCTGTAGTCACAGCTACGCCGGGAGGTTGAGGTAGGGGAATCGCTTGAACCTGGGAGGCAGAGGTTGCAGTGTGCTGAGATTGCGCCACTGCACTCCAGTCTGGTGACAGAGCAAGACTCCATCTCAAAAACAATAAACAGAGCCACAAATATTCTAAGCAAAATATTATATGAATGAAGCCACCTATGAAAACACAGCAGATCACTACTAAGTGGAATATACACCAAAATGCAAGGGTCCTTAACATTCAAAATCAATCATGTAAATCATCCCATTAGCAGAAAAATACAGGAGAAAAGAGTAAGATCATTTAGACAAAAAGGTTTTGAAAGCATTTAATAAAATTTAAAATTGAATCACAAAAACAACTGAGTAAAATATCAAAGAAGACAGGCTGAGCATGGTGGCTCATGCCTGTAATCCCAGCACTCTGAGAGGCCAAGGTAGGTGGATCATCGGAGGTCGGGAGTTCGAGATCTGCCTGACCAACATGGAGAAACCCCGTTTCTAACAAAAATACAAAATTAGCTGGGCATGGTGGCGGATGCCTGTAATCCCAGCTACTCGGGAGGCTGAGGCAGGAGAATTGCTTGAACCTGGGAGGCAGAGGTTGCCGTGAGCCGAAATTGCACCACTGCATTCCAGCCTGGGCAGCGAGAGCGACAAACTCCGACTCAAAAATAATTACATAAATAAATAAATGAAGGCAACGTCTTGGCTGGGTGTGGTGGCTCATGCCTGTAATCCCAGCACTTTGGGAGGCCGAGGCAGATGGATCACCTGAGGTCAGGAATTAAAGACCAGCCTGGCCAACATGGTGAAACCCTGTCTCCACTAAAAATATAAAAACTAGCCAGGCATGGTGGCAGGTGCCTGTAATCCCAGATGCTCAGGAGACTGAGGCAGGAGAATCACTTGAACCTGGGAGGTGGAGGTTGCAGTAAGCCGAGATCGTCTGTTGCACTCCAGACTGGGTGACAAGAGTGAGACTCCATCAGGAAAAAAAAAAAAAGGCAACTTCCTTAATTTGATGAAGTCTGTCTAATATGAGCCAATAACAAACATAATTAGTACAGAATTATCTAAACCTCTCTCCCCCCAGTGCAGGACCAGACAAGGATGCCTGCTATCACTCTCTATTCAGCATCGTGGTGGAGAAACAATACAGTAAGGAAAAAAAAGATCATCGTGGTCAACATGGTGAAACCCCATTTCTACTAAAAATACAAAAGTTAGCCGGGCGTGGCCGTGCATGCCTGTAGTCCCAGCTACTCAGGAGGCTGAGGTAAGAGAATCCCTTCAACCCAGGAGGTGGAGGTTGCAGTGAGCCGAGACTGGGCCCCTGCACTCCAGCCTGGCCATAGAGCGAGACTCCGTCTCAAAAAAAAGTCATTAGGATTAATTTTTAAACCAAAAAAATTGTAATTATGTGTATGACACTACTACACGCCTAGACATTCCCCTAAAATTTCAAAACTCTTGCAATTAATAACTTACTGCTTACATTAATGTTATCAACCAGATTAATATACACTAGTATTAGACCAATACAAAACAATGACCAAACTAGACAAGTGTCTATGACAAAAATGAGCCAATAAAGGATCAATTTACATATTTAAGAGAAATCCTTCATCAACATAAAAAAAGGACCCTACAAAAACACACACAAAATGAGCAAAGCATATGAAGAAAAGTAAGGCACAGATGCCAATAAACATTTGCTAAACTCTACCCCCCATGAAACCCGCCACTGCAAGTTACAGGTGAGAGGATCCCTGCAGAAACACTGCAGGGCAGGATCCCAGGAGGCAGGACCACTGGGGAGGTGATGGAGCCCCTGCAGGGGAAGGGTCTCAGGTCCAAGAGGGCCAGGTGGCTGCACACCTCCTGCTCCAGCTTTCCGTCACTCCCCCACACCACGCACAGCCTCACGTGAGCGCCCCCAATGCAGGGAGGATTCTGACTGGCCATGTCTTCTCCACCACTGTGCAGCCCACCGAATGGTAGCTCCTTGCCCATTACATCATTCCAGCCTTCCCTTTTGTGGGTTACTCTCTCCCTCCCCCACACAATGCCAGAATCCACCCAGGAGGGTACAGACCAGGAACCAAGCTATGGCACCATGAGTGGAAACCCTGAAGAGAGACATGGGGCAGGCACCGAGAGTGGAAACTTGCTAGGCCTGGCAGATGGGCGACAAGCACAGAGGATGGGGACATTCAAGGGCAGACATGGGCTACAGGCACAGGAGAGAACATCTGGGCTACAATCATAGGAGATCCAGATACAAAGGGAGCACACTGGCTACAGACACATGGCACAGAGGCACACCAGGGACAGACATGGGTACGGGTGCAGGACAGAGGAGTAGGTGAAGGCTGCTATGGGCAGGGAGCACAGAGATAAAGACACCTGAAGGTAGATATGGCTGTCATCTGCAGGGTGGAGTCACAAGAGTCCCGCTGTGGGCTGCATGGAGAAGGGCTGGAGAGACACAGGAAGACAGGCATGGGAAGCAGGCACACTCAGTGACAGGCCTCTGCTGCAGTGACAACAGACGGAGATACCCAACGAAAGAGACTGGATGCAGGTACCAACACTGGGGATAGGAGTTATGGGCATAGTCTCCTGGGACAAATGATCCAGAAAAGGGACAGAAATGGACTGAAGGTATAGGGGAAGGAGAACACATAAGTGCAGACATGGCCCAAAAGGCATGGATGAAAACTGACTGCGGACATAGATTAGGGGGACAGAGAGATGCAGCAAACATGAGCTGGCACTAACAGAAGCTCAGGGGACAGACACACCAAACATCGGAATGGGCTGCAAGCACAGGGATTGAGGCCCTGGAGGACTGGTACTGGCTGAAGGTTAAGGCAATGGCAACACGCAAGGCAAGCAATGTGCTGCAAACACACAGGACGGAGACTCACACAGGTCACACAGGCTGCAGGAGCAAGAAATGGAGACTTTTGACAGCTGGCATAAACTGCAGGCAGGGGATAGACCAGGTGATGATACACAAGGGCAGATGTGGGCTTCAGTCATTTCACAATGGTGATGCTTAAGAGAAGATACAGGCTTCAGGCACAGGAATGGAGACACAGAAAGCTTGGCATGGCTGCAGGCATAGAGGGTGGACACACTGGGAGGCCAACACGGCTGCAGACACAGGGTTAGGAAACATCTGAGGAAAAATGTGGGATGTCGGATAAATCCATGCTTAGACAGAAATTTACAGCCATAAGGGAATGTGTTAGAATAGAAAAAGATTGAAAATCAATCACATAAACTCTCCTGCTCAAGAACTGAAAATGATCAAAATGAAAGGATGCAGAATTAAAGTAAAAAGAGTAGACATCAATGAAATAGGAAAAAAATGCAACAGAAACAAATCAAGGACAAAAGTTGGCTTATAAACATTAATATACTTAATAAACCACTTGTGAAACTCATTAAGGCAAGAGAAAAGACACAAAAGACTAATATCAGGAATCAAAACACAAGCCTGCTCTACAGAGCAGTGTATTAAGATACTACGAGGATTCTGTGAAATACTTAGGACTACAAATTTGAC